>JBBGZY010000205.1:1570000-2170000 GCA_037952925.1 Lithobates clamitans
TACACGTTCCATATTCCAATCCTATAGAAAACACTTCAGTGTACGTTCCATATTCCAATCCTATAGAAAACACTTCAGTACACGTTCCATATTCCAATCCTATAGAAAACGCTTCCGTACACGTTCCATATTCCAATCCTATAGAAAACACTTCAGTGTACGTTCCATATTCCAATCCTATAGAAAACACTTCAGTACACGTTCCATATTCCAATCCTTCTAGAAAACACTTCAGTGTACGTTCCATATTCCAATCTTTCTAGAAAACACTTCAGTGCACGTTCCATATTCCAATCCTATAGAAAACACTTCAGTACACGTTCCATATTCCAATCCTATAGAAAACACTTCAGTACACGTTCCATATTCCAATCCTTCTAGAAAACACTCCAGTACACATTTCATATTCCAATCCTTCTAGAAAACACTTCAGTACACATTTCATATTCCAATCCTTCTAGAAAACACTTCAGTGTACGTTCCATATTCCAATCTTTCTAGAAAACACTTCAGTACACGTTCCATATTCCTTTCCTATAGGAAACACTTCAGTACACGTTCCATATTCCAATCCTTCTAGAAAACACTCCAGTACACATTTCATATTCCAATCCTTCTAGAAAACACTTCAGTGTACGTTCCATATTCCAATCTTTCTAGAAAACACTTCAGTGCACGTTCCATATTCCAATCCTTATAGAAAACACTTCAGTACACGTTCCATATTCCAATCCTTCCAGAAAACACTTCAGTACACGTTCCATATTCCAATCCTATAGGAAACACTTCAGTACACATTTCATATTCCAATCCTTCTAGAAAACACTTCAGTGTACGTTCCATATTCCAATCTTTCTAGAAAACACTTCAGTACACGTTCCATATTCCAATCCTATAGGAAACACTTCAGTACACGTTCCATATTCCAATCCTTCTAGAAAACACTTCAGTACAGGTTCCATATTCCAATCCTTCCAGAAAACACTTCAGTGTACGTTCCATATTCCAATCCTATAGGAAACACTTCAGTACACGTTCCATATTCCAATCCTTCTAGAAAACACTCCAGTACACATTTCATATTCCAATCCTTCTAGAAAACACTTCAGTACACATTTCATATTCCAATCCTTCTAGAAAACACTTCAGTGTACGTTCCATATTCCAATCCTTATAGAAAACACTTCAGTGTACGTTCCATATTCCTTTCCTATAGGAAACACTTCAGTACACGTTCCATATTCCAATCCTTCTAGAAAACACTCCAGTACACATTTCATATTCCAATCCTTCTAGAAAACACTTCAGTGTACGTTCCATATTCCAATCTTTCTAGAAAACACTTCAGTACACGTTCCATATTCCAATCCTATAGGAAACACTTCAGTACACGTTCCATATTCCAATCCTTATAGAAAACACATCAGTACACGTTCCATATTCCAATCCTATAGAAAACGCTTCCGTACACGTTCCATATTCCAATCCTATAGAAAACACTTCCGTACACGTTCCATATTCCAATCCTATAGAAAACACTTCAGTGTACGTTCCATATTCCAATCCTATAGAAAACACTTCAGTACACGTTCCATATTCCAATCCTATAGAAAACGCTTCCGTACACGTTCCATATTCCAATCCTATAGAAAACACTTCAGTGTACGTTCCATATTCCAATCCTATAGAAAACACTTCAGTACACGTTCCATATTCCAATCCTTCTAGAAAACACTTCAGTGTACGTTCCATATTCCAATCTTTCTAGAAAACACTTCAGTGCACGTTCCATATTCCAATCCTATAGAAAACACTTCAGTACACGTTCCATATTCCAATCCTATAGAAAACACTTCAGTACACGTTCCATATTCCAATCCTTCTAGAAAACACTCCAGTACACATTTCATATTCCAATCCTTCTAGAAAACACTTCAGTGTACGTTCCATATTCCAATCTTTCTAGAAAACACTTCAGTGCACGTTCCATATTCCAATCCTTATAGAAAACACTTCAGTACACGTTCCATATTCCAATCCTTATAGAAAACACATCAGTACACGTTCCATATTCCAATCCTATAGGAAACACTTCAGTACACGTTCCATATTCCAATCCTTATAGAAAACACATCAGTACACGTTCCATATTCCAATCCTATAGAAAACGCTTCCGTACATGTTCCATATTCCAATCCTATAGAAAACACTTCAGTGTACGTTCCATATTCCAATCCTATAGAAAACACTTCAGTGCACGTTCCATATTCCAATCCTTCTAGAAAACACTTCAGTACACGTTCCATATTCCAATCCTTCTAGAAAACACTTCAGTGTACGTTCCATATTCCAATCTTTCTAGAAAACACATCAGTACACGTTCCATATTCCAATCCTTATAGAAAACACATCAGTACACGTTCCATATTCCAATCCTATAGAAAACACTTCCGTACACGTTCCATATTCCAATCCTATAGAAAACACTTCAGTGTACGTTCCATATTCCAATCCTTCTAGAAAACACTTCAGTACACGTTCCATATTCCAATCTTTCTAGAAAACACTTCAGTACACGTTCCATATTCCAATCCTATAGAAAACACTTCAGTACACGTTCCATATTCCAATCCTATAGAAAACACTTCAGTACACGTTCCATATTCCAATCCTTCTAGAAAACACTTCAGTGTACGTTCCATATTCCAATCTTTCTAGAAAACACTTCAGTGCACGTTCCATATTCCAATCCTTATAGAAAACACTTCAGTACACGTTCCATATTCCAATCCTTATAGAAAACACATCAGTACACGTTCCATATTCCAATCCTTATAGAAAACACATCAGTACACGTTCCATATTCCAATCCTATAGAAAACACTTCAGTACACGTTCCATATTCCAATCCTTCTGGAAAACACTTCAGTGTACGTTCCATATTCCAATCTTTCTAGAAAACACTTCAGTACACGTTCCATATTCCAATCCTATAGAAAACACTTCAGTACACGTTCCATATTCCAATCCTTATAGTAAACATGGGAATAGAAAACCCATCAGTACACATTCCATGCAGAACCTCCCATTGTCTTAAGGTGGTTGGAAAGGCTAAAAGGTTCCATTCACACCTCCTGACTTGGAATCCAAATTGCGCAGCGATCGCTGCACAATGCGTGTTTGGGTGCCATTGTCCCTTAATGGCACCCCAAACGTCATGCGATTTTGCTGCGATGTAATCCAAGCCTTTAAAAAAAAAAAATATCTGGCTAATGCTTCCTCTTCCCTACATTCGGCACTGGCCATTTTTGATCGATTTGGTGGATACTCTGGTATCCATATAAATTGGAACAAATCCAGTACTGTTCCCACTTCATCCGTCATTGCCCCGCATAGACACACATACACCTCTACGTTGGGTGGGTGGTGCACGACGTGGCGGACCCTCCCTCTGACTCCGGTCGGTCAGGGTAATCTCCTCAAAATGGTATATCTGCCGAAACTTTTGTATTTTTTTTTTTTTTTTTTTTTATGCATACACTGACCTCTATTCCTAAGTCCTTTATGCAACGCCTGGAAAGCGCCGTGATCTCCTTCGTTTGGGCCGGCAAGCCCCTGCGGTTGGCGAAACATATACCTACTTTATCTTCCATTGTCTGGCGGCGGATTGGCACTCCCCAATTTCCTAATATATTACTGGGCGGCAGCACTGGTCACTGTGAGGTGGTGGTTCTCCCAGCCCCGGCATAACCCTGCGGTTACATTGGAGGCGGCTCTCCTGGGTTCCTATGCAGCACTGTCTAATCTGGTATACCAGGGCTGTGGGGCTCACCGCTCTTTCACAGGCCCCATGAAAACCACGATCCAGGTGTGACGATGCTCCAGAGTAGCAGTCCTGAAACCGTCCTGTATCTCCCCACATTCCCCGCTATGGGGCAATCCTCTGCTTCCTCACCTTTATAAAATCCCTGACCCTGCGGTGTGGGCTACGAGAGGAATTCTTACCCTCAGGCAGGCAATGCCGAGAGGTGAAATTGCCTCGTTTCAGGAGCTGCAATGGCCAAATCGCCTTCCGGGATCATTTCAATTCCGGTATTGGCAGCTGAGGCATGCCCTTAAAGCCTAGTTCCCTACTCAGGGGACACTTGAACCTGACTCGATTGATCATCTCCTGATTTCTGGGGTAAAGGATTGACAGTGGCACGTGACGTTAAACTCACTCGATCACTGCACAAATGGAGAGTAGATATTCCCTCTCTGGGAGACGAAGAATAGGAAGACTGCATTTCATCGTTCATTCCCTCCATGATTGCGGCCAAAGACAGATTCATCCAGTTGAAATTTCTGCACAGAGCATATTACACTCCGTAGAGCAGTGGTTCTCAACTCCAGTCCTCAGGACCCACCAACGGGCCAGATTTTAAGTATTACCTTGGGGAGATGCAGACTAGAATACTGCAATCACTGAGCAGCAAATGATATCACCTGGGATGTATTTCAGTTATCTTGTAAACCTGGCCTGTTAGTGGGTCCTGGGGACAGGGTTTGAGAACCACTGCCGTAGAGGCTAGCTAGCATTTATCCCAATCTTTGTCCACTGTGTACCAGATGCGCCGTGGAACCGGGTACCTCCTTCCATATGGTCTGATCCTGTCCCAAGCTTCGTCCATACTGGTGACGGTGAGCGGTGGCAGACACTCTAGGGGATAGAAATACCTCTGGATCCTCTAATCTTACTACTGAGCCATTTAGAAGACATTGAGGGGGACCGTTATGCCAAATTGTGTCTTATGTATTCCCTATTTTATACCAGAAGGGAAATCTTGCTAAGGTGGAAACTGAAAGAGGTTCCTTTCAAAGAATCGTGACAAAAGACGATTAATAGCGCATTACCACTCTAACTACTGGATTACGTATGAGAGTAGGAATTGTCAGGAGAAATTTGATAAGGCATGGTCGAATTGAATAGACGCCTGTGGCTGATTCCCGATAACTTATCTGTCACCCCACCTTTTAGGGCCTATGGTTGGTCATGTGTTTCCTGCTACCCCCCCCCCCCCCATGATCTTGGCTTACGCCACTGTTTTCCCCCATCCCCATGCTCCCTACACTCTTTCTCCCTGTCTACTTGCTCTCTTCCTCCCCTCCCCATGCCCCTCCCTTCTCACCTTCCATGTTTGTACCAGCTATAGATGGGGTAGGGTAGGAATAGTTGCTTTTAGCAGCTTTATACTCTTAACTGTTTGTTCTTCAAATACAGTTATATGTATTGTATACTTATACTACTCTGTATACGACTTCTGATCTGAATGAGGCTGCACTATTGTTAAATGAAATGCTATGTCAGATTTGTATTTACTGACCTTGATATGTTTTGTACTGTCTTGTCTGTCTAATAAAAACTCCTTTTTAAAAAACTAAATAAACATGCTGCACTATTCTGGCACTAATTCCCTGGTAATGTATTAAGCCAAATTCATGAAGTATCTTTGGTTCTAATAGCGAATTCAGGTAGTTTAACAATGTGCCACTTTTACATTGTGGGGCAAAGAAAGCACCAACTTCAAAATAAAATACTGACAGTTCATACCTTTTGAAAGTGGAGCCAATTAAGACCGACTTTTTTGCCGCACAGAGAAACTGGCACAGACAGAAAGCGACTCGCATGCATTCCAAAAGTGGCACAGTGTGCTATAAAATCCAAGTACAAGTTCTAGACAGGTACATGATGATGGAGCATGCCTCACCACTTTACAAAGCATGGGAGACACTTTCACAAAAACTATATGCGCCAGTCTTTACAAATTCCAGGGATTGTATCCATGGGTCCCACATTTTCTCATAACTTCAAATTATCATTCCTGATGGAAGAGAGTTTTTGTTTACCATTAACCAGGAGATTTTGGTATTAACCAGTGCAAACTGAATAGACAAGGTTTTCCTGGACCTAACAATTGCAATCCTAGTGGCAATAAATAAGAACAATGTCAGGTTTTTGGTATGTCTTGGTGCCCCCTCTATCAGCTGATTAAATAGGAACTGTGGAGCAGATTTTGTAAGACTAGTTTGGGTTGGGAAGTATATCAATTACACTGTATATGCAGATCCAGAACCTTAACCTTTTGACACAATCACTAATATGTATATATATCACCATCTTGTCCGCAATCCCTAAAGCAGTTGAGAGGCACCAGGTACTGTACATAGGAAGTGATCCTTGCCGGGACCATTTCGCAGCATCATAACAGTACTTTATAATGTGACTTTATAGGATTTTTTGATATAGGAGTGTGATGAATTAAAGGATATCTAAAGGTTTGTTAAAAAAAAAAAACGAAAAAAAAACAAACAAACAAACATGTCATACTTACTTCCTCTTCTGGGGTCCTTCAGCGGCGCTCTGGGCTCCTCCTCTTCTCGAGTGCCCCGTGGGAGAGCTGCTCTCCCCCGGGACACTCGTGCGGGTGCGCTTCCGTGTCCTGATGCTGCGTCCATTGACACAGACAGCAGAACGTGGCCCTGCCCCCTGCCTCCAGTGTCATTGGATTTGATTGACAGCAGTGGGAGCCAATGGTTGCGCTGCTATCAATCTATCCAGTCAGGACCCGAAACACCGGCTGGAGCTGCTGGGCTTATCCCTGTCGCTGGAAAGACCGGGTTCAGGTTAAGTAAAAGGGGGGCTCTGGGGGGCTGCTGCATCACAGGAGGTTTTTCACCCTAATGCATAGAATGCATTAAGGTGAAAAACCTTGAGGGTTTACAACCCTTTTAATAGACAACTTATGCCATTCCATAAGGTCCAATTGTTTACCCGTATCACTTTTCCATGTGGCCATATAAAGCAGTTGATCAGATATCGAATTGAGCAGTATATAAAAAATATCTGACATATGGCCAGGTGTCCGGTCGAGCATAAAGCTTAGTACACACTATGAGAAAATTCTACCAAAAATACCGCTTTCAAATCGATCATACGATAATCTGATCATTAGTACACAGTTTTTGAGAGCCAATCACGATAGTTTATCTAAAATTATCCAAAGGAGCAAACGCGAAAATTTTTCTCGTACGATACCGGATCGTATGATTTTTGTTTAATCAGTACAGTATTCATCATATAAAAAAAAAAAAAAAAAAACAGCAAGAGCACGCATGCTCGGTAACGAAAGAATACATTACAACAGATGACATTGCTTCCGAATTTGTATTCGGCCGTACGAGAATTTTTGTAAGTTTAGTAACCTCTTCATTATCGATAGGAGACTAGCATGCAAAACCCCCCCAAAAAAATGGATACTCATTTGTCTGATATTGTAAAGTCTCATTTAAAAAAATTAACAAACAACAAACATGTTATACCTCCTCTGTGCAGTTGGCACAGAGCAGCCTGGATCCTCCCCTTCTCGAGCCCCGCTTTGCAGCTCCTTGCGCCTTCCTCCTGTCAAGTGCCCCCACAGCAAGCAGCTTGCTATGGGGCACCCGAGCTGCAGCTCCGTGTGTCCAATCAGACACGGAGCTGCTGTTCAACCCCACCCCCTCGCTCTCCCGATTGGCTAACTGACTTTCATTGGCAGCAGCGTGAGCCAATGGTGTCGCTGCTGTGTCTCAGCCAATCAGGAGGGAGGGTCCGGGACGGCTGAGGGACTCGTGGACATGGCTGGACAGAGATGGGGCTCAGGTAAGTATTAGGGGGTGCTGGGGAGGCTGCTACAAACATAAGGCTTTTTATCTTAATGCATAGAATGCATTAAAGGGGTTGTAAAGGTAATTTTTTTTGAAAAAAAAAAAATAACAAACATGTTATACTTACCTTCACTGTGCAGCTCGTTCTGCACAGAGTGGCCCCAAACCTGGTCTTCTGGGGTCCCTCGGTGGCTGTTTCAGCTCCTCCCCGCAAGAACTAACCACCTTAATGCGAGCTCTCTCGCACGGTGGTTAGTTATTGTGGGCGCGCTCCAGTGATACAGCCGGCGGCTATAGCCGCTCACTGTATTACTCGGCCCCGCCCCCGGCGCGCCGCGTCATTGGATGTGATTGACAGCAGCGCGAGCCAATGGCTGCGCTGCTTTCAATCCATCCACTATAGCCAATCAGCGACCAGGCTGAGCGGCGAAATGGAGATCGGGAGCGAGCGGCTGAGTTTCGAGATGTCAGGTAAGTAAAACGGGGGGGCTGGGGGCGGCGGTATTGTCAAAAGTTTTTTCACCTTAATGCATAGAATGCATTAAGGTGAGAAAATGTATACCTTTACAACCCCTTTAAGATAAAAAAAAAACCTTCTGCCTTTACAACTCCTTTAAGTATTCCAGGGATGTCGTTGTCGTTATATCCATGCGGCATCCTAATGTAAAAAAAAAAAAAGTTATCGGTGTATAGTGGCAATTTTCCATAGTTGGAATTTGTCCTTTAGATTTTCATTACTAAATATAGACTGTGTTGTCTAGAGATAGCCCTGTACTGTCAGATTGTCGATCGAACAGTTGTATGTATTTCTGAAAAAAAAAAAGTGATCATTCCTTGATACCATCAGTTTCATTTAAAGGGGAGTGTAGAGCCAAAAATCTAGTTCCATTGTCATGCAAATGTTTTGTCTTGGAACACTTGATTTTGGGACGGACAGAAGTGATGCAATGTTGCTGTGATCATATTATCTGCTCCCTTTTGGGATTATTGTGCATATGCTGGATCAACTGCAATATAACAGAACAGGGGTCTCCAATTTTTTCAGTATGAGGACCACATTGTATATTTTACATGTATTCACAGGCAAAAAAAAAAAACATTAAAAATTTTAAAAAAATAGAACATGCTTCAAGAAATAGGGTCACATCAGAGTCCCCCAAACACATCAAAAGCCCCCCGCCCCCATTATTACATCAGAGCCCCCTTTTCCACCAGAAGTGCCCTTTATAATATCAGAGCCCCCATTACATTAGAGCCCCCCTTCCATCAGAAGTCTCCCATATAATATCAGAGCCCCACCCCTTCACATCTCAGTTCTCCTTTTACATCCAGAGTCTCATTTTTACACCAGAAGCCATGGGGTTTGGTGCACTGTGATTAAAAAACGGTGCCTGCACCTTTTTTGCGTGTTTCATGCACATAGGGCAGCCCATTGAATTTAATGAGCTTTCTTAAAACGCACCGCATTGGAGCAAACAGAAAAGTGCTTGCAATCGGACGCACTTTATGGTATGAACAAGCGCTACAGATGTACACTAGGAATTATTTGGATCGTATACTTACTTTGATCCAACTTGGAGTGACCTCTTTGAACCAGTCTGGGTGATAATCATGGTTGAATAGATACAGTGAAGGAGAGAATGCACCCACACAAGAACAAGCAGTACCGTACATTATTCGCAGGATTACCAGGTAAAAATAAATGATAGAAGCCTAAAAAAAGAAAGCTAAAAGCAGACACCACATCTAAGAAATAAGATAAGATGCAAATTTTTGTGCATTTTTGGGTTTAACCTCTAATAACAGAAATTCTTACCTACTCCTTTATGTTATGTACCTTTTTTTTTTTTTTTTTTTTTGTACATCATTTCAATAAATTCAATTGTTTAAAAAAAAAAAATTCTCTATTACACCAGTGCTATTTATATTATTTAACACCAAATCATTGGCATGAGCAATATTCAGACAGGGTATATATATATATATATATATATATATATTATTTTTACCAGTGATCAAAGCTAAAATTATTACAGGTAACAAAAAAGGAAATACAACTGAATCTGTGAAATCCATATCGGTAAATGACCTTCTTGGAGGATAATGGGATTTGACAGGTCCCATACATGAGCACTTAAGAAAAATCAGTTCCTTAAAATTTTTCCTACCCTATATGCAACATTATTTGCCATTCATTGCTCCTCATACAAGCTCCATAGAAAAGACAAAATGGTACTGATCACTTTTCTTTTGCTCTCTGATATTCCAAAAGGGAACAAGCTTACATTTCGTATTACATGCCGAAAAACAAACTTTTTTCACCCAGAAATACTAAACAGTACTTACGTTGTTGGCCCTGTAATACCAGTGACTAAAACTGTATTGCCAAACATTTCTGTTGGAAGCATGGATTATAATTTTAGTAATGCCATCTTCTCTGGGCAGACCTATGAATTATCTTTTTTTTGAATTTCATTTTTGCAGGCGCTTTCATGTTTCTAGTATATAATACATAAACCTCTAAGATGTTCTTATTTGCCCTGTAAAAGCTATAAACATTTCCTATAATCAGAGACAACTTTCCTCACATTCTGTTTTTTACATCCATAGGCCAAGCAATGCTCCTGTAAGAAGCAGCCGGGGAAGTACAAAGCATGGAAAACCTGGGACCATCTGGCTTTTCCCATGTAATGCTTACCTATACAAAACAGCCCTGATGTACTCAGGTGTTCTCACTCTGTTGCAAGCAAAGGTTTTTTTTCTGTTAACCCTTCTAATTCTTGTTTGTTCTTGAAGGAAAGAAATTCTCTCTGTTTGCAGTGTGTTAACTGGCTTTACTTCGCGTGGTAATGTATTTAAGGCAGCCCATTCATTAAATTGTGTTGCTGATGCAAAAGGCAAAGACGCACAAGACCCTTTTTTTTGACAATACACACAACATAGCTTTGCCTTATGCCATACAGTGTGTTTGAATGAATAATAATGCACCGAACATAGAACAGATGCATAGCTCCCAACTGTCCCTGATTTCGAGGGACTGTCCCTGATTTGGAGCAAAGTCCCTCTGTCCCTCTTTCCTCCATTTGTCCCTCATTTTGGTCTGATCTCTATAGTTGTATATGAAATGCACTAGTTCTCTATCAAAAAGTGTTTCCCAGTTATGGTTGCCACCTCATCCCTTTAAACCCGAACACATATTAATTACACAGGTTCTGTGGCTGATTAAGGTGGTAATTAAACTCACTTGGTGCCTTATCTGCATTTAATTAGCCTCAGAACGTGTGTAATTCATATGTGTTCAGGTTTAAAGGGATGAGGTGGCAACTCTATTCCCAGTGCTAAACCTTTCATCCAAATTCTAAATGGCTGCATTTGTAAATTCCAAAGGCCAGTATAAAGGAATAGTAGTGGTAAAAAGGCACTTGTGGGTTTAACCAATTATTATTATTTTTTTTTGTACAGTTCTCCTTTAAGAAGGGCAATACAGGGGGTGTGTCCTATGTCTACAAACTTGTGCTAATAGGTGTCCCTCATTCCCATCTCAGAAAGTTTGGAGGTATGCAGATGCATTGTTGTAGGTTGCAGTAATGTATGTCTTACCATATGTAGCTGTACCATAGAGGTGTAAGGCTAAGTTCATATTACCGCGGTCCGATGTGAACATGCTGCAGTTTTTACTGTCCTCTGAAGAGTAATCCTCTGTGAATCACTTCTCAGAGGGATGTATAGCAGTGGCATTCAGGAGGTTTCCTGATGCTTGTTTTATTTATTTTTTTCTTGTGTTTGTTCTTTTTTTTTTTTACACGTTAATTTTTGAACACACAAATACAGGCAAGCCGTGTCACACTCTCCAGGTGGTGGCTTTCAGGCATATTAGCGCTAAAAATAGTGCCTGAAAAGCGCCTCTCATGCCTCCCCAGTGTGAAGGCCCGCATGCTTTCACACTGGGGCGGTGCGCTTGCAGGACGAGAAAAAAGTCCTGCAAGCAGCATTTTTGGGGCGGTGCGGGAGCGTGTATACACCGCTCGCAAAACGCCCTGCCCATTGAAATCAATGGGCAGCGCTGCCGAAGTGCCTGCAAAGTGCTTCAGCAGCGGCTCTTTTTGGGAGCTTTTTTTTAACTTCTTCTTTGGGGTTAAAAGCGACCCGCTCCCACACGCACAGCACCTGTAAAGCACCGCTAAAACGAGCAGGGGCAGTCTTCAGTGTGAAAGTGGCTTAAATCCAATGTAAAAATAAAGGAGAGATTGTATTCTGTTCTTGCCATGCTATGTTTTCCACATAGTGGTCACACATGCCCACACTGGAACACATATGTCCTAAACAACAAACAACTTTTTAACAAATAGTACAGTGTTCACCATCACAGAGAAGAACAAAAAAGTTTTTGCTCCCACATCCTATGAAATAAACCTGGAAGAGCTTGTGCAGTCGCCCTGGTCTTATATATCCATAGTACAGCTGAGACCCAAATCGCTACTATCCAAGTGATATTCAATGTAAAGTAGTACCAAGGACTTTACTTACATTGGGACTTTACATTGCTTTGTAGGTAAAAAAAAAAAAAGGTGCACTTACTATTTTTTGTTTTAGGAGACAGGAAATCATTGCATCAGTGAATAGCAGATCGCTGGTGCCATACAGGGCTCCTGCAGACTGTAATGCCACGTACATACGATCGCACATTCCGACAACAAAATCCATGTTTTTTTTCCCCAAACTTGTCTTGCATACGCACGGTCACACAAAGTTGGTTGGAAATTCCGAATGCCAAGAATGCGGTGACGTACAACACACAAGTTCAATAGCCAGTGCGGCTCTTCTACTTGATTCCGAGCATGCGTGGCACATTGTGCGTCGAATTGTGTACACACGATCGGAATTTCCGACAACAGATTTTGTTGTCGGAAAATTTGAGATCCAAATCTCAAATTTTGTGCGACCGAAAATCCGATGGAAAATGTCTGATGGAGCCTACATACGGGTTGGAATTTCCGACAAAGAGCTCCCATCGAACATTTTCCGTTGGAAAATCCGACCGTGCATACGAGGCATTAGTGTGAGCTGTCTGCTCCGTACATCGTACAGCCAAGCAATTTCACACTGAACTACCACAGTGCTCAACAGTGCAGTTCATTAAGAACTACAAGCCAACAGCCGCAAAGTATGTCGGTACTTGTAATTCGATCATTCACAGAACTCTGTGGAGCCCTGCACGTCTATGCTCTTTTCAAAAAGTGACAGCTGGTATGGGGAACTTCTCCCCATACTGTTGTCACACAGAGGGCTTGGATTGCCAAGCCACTGCAGGAGCATGTTACAGATTCCACTTTAAAAAACGGGTGGAACCTGTAACGTGTTCCCAAAGTTGAATTTATTCTTTAAATTGCCAAATGCCAATTGTACATTGCGGGATGGTGTTGCATCTGTGAGCCAAGTGTTAGGTTCATAGTTGCAGTGCCGACCCAATAAGCTCAGTGGGCAAGTTTGATAAGCAACACTGGCTGTCAAACTCTGCAAGAAGTTAAATGCATTGAGTTAGGAAAGCTACAGCCAAGAAACAAAGCATCACATCCACAGCATGTGTACAGCTGTCAAGAAACCCATGCTCAAACCTGTGCTTATAGGAATGCCTGTACTCAAAGGAATGCCCATGCTCAAATGAATGCGCATGCATAGAGAACGGTCCAAATAACTGTGCACCAAATTAGAACCCTGCGCACATCTACACAAGCATGTGCACATGAGCATGTGAGCGCGAGCGTGCATGTTTGGTTGACTGACACCCAGTGCCCTATTTAAAGCCCTATAGGACTCAGGATCATTGCTAAGCACAATGATTAAGCACAAGATGTATGTGTGAAATGCGTATGCGTGACTGTATGCTGGTGTCCCTGGTGTCATTACGGTGATTCAATAAAGGCAAATGGAACCTCTGGACGTGCAGCCTTTTCTTCTTATCTGCAAGTATTCTCATGGAGGCGGGCTGGCACTCCTGATCAGGTTCCATTCAGGCACATTACTTACCTGGAGCAGCGGGTTCTTTTTTCTCTGATTGCTAAGTGGTAGTCAGCTCTTATTTCTTGTGATACTGCTTGTTCCTGAACCTCCGTTGCTGACTCTGGCTTGTGACCCAACCTTGCTTCCTGTCTACTGTTGCAGTACCTCATCTGCTCGCTTGATACTGACCCTGGTCTGGCTCTGACTCCACTTCTGGTTCCTGAGTCTGTACTTCTGAGTACGCACCCGTGATCCTGCATCTGCCTGCTGCCAGCTTGCCTGCTCAGCTTTGCATCTGCTACCAGATCTCCTACAGGCACCCATGTCACTCTGTTCCCTGTTTTACCTTGCCATCATTCCCACACCTGCCCCTCACACCTGTACGCTCTTAGCCCCCCTCACACCTGTACGTTCTTAGCTCCCCTCACACCTGTACTCTCTCAGCCCCCCACACACCTGTCTGCTCTCAGCCCCCCACACACCTGTCTGCTCTCAGCCCCCCACACACCTGTCTGCTCTCAGCCCCACACACACCTGTCTGCTCTCAGCCCCCCACACTCCTGTCTGCTCTCAGCCCCCCACACACCTGTCTGCTCTCAGCCCCCCACACACCTGTATGCTCTTAGCCCCCCCTCACACCTGTACGCTCTTAGCCCCCCTCACATGTGTATATATGACATGCACGTACACACAAGACATGTACACACACAGGCATGTACACGACCAGAGAAATGTACACAAAGAGAGATGAACACACACAGGCATATACACACAGGCATGTACACACACACAAGACATGTACACACTCACAGGCATGTACAACGGACGGCATGTACACACGCAGAGACATGTACACACAGAGAAATGTACACACACAGCCTCCCCACGCAATTTTTTAAAAACATTTTGGTTCGGTGTTCCCTTTAATATTCAGTTTTAAATGACTTTTTTTACTTTAAAAATGTCATTTTGCCGTGGTACTGTTCTAAATACTGATAAACTGCGCCACTTTACAGGCATACTATAGACACCCCCCAGGCACGATATTTAAAGGAATATTTCATTTTTATTGTTTCACTTTAAGCATTATTAAAATCACTGCTCCTGAAAAAACGACTGTTTTTAACTTTTTTTTTACAATGATCCATGTCCCCTGGGGCAGGACCCAGGTCAAAATATAACAAATAATTCTGCGCTACCCAAACCACAAGCAGCTAACACAGCTAGTAGGATGTAAGCAAAAACAGAATAACAGAAATAGTGTAGCGCTAATGTAAAACAACCATATGTTGTATAATGTAAAAAGCAATGGATTCCTCAGATACACATATCTCGCATATGAAAAAGGACATGGAAAGATGGAAAAGTTCAAAAAGTCCACAAGGAATGTGTCTTGCGAATTGATAGTGGTCCTCAATATGTATATGACTTCATATTGCACGTATCCACAAGCAAAGAGACATCTGGTTCAAAAATACATCACCACCAACATTAAGAAGGCTTACCGGAAGGTATGGACCCAATAAAACCTACGTTAAACTGGGTCAAACGAGCTTAGGTCCACAACGACTGATGGACATCCATGGAGGGTGAGAGATGATCCAAAGATGGTGTATGGAGCGGTGTAAGCCTCAGGGGTGATGTCCTCAGTAGGTTGGCTATGAAACGCGTCGGGTAGGACCCCACTGCCGCCATTTTTTACCTGCACAGCGCTGTTTTTAACCTATCTACATGTGAGTGTATTTCCTTTTACAATAAATTAGTTATACATTTTCCATATGGGATTACACTATGTGGCCTCTTTTTTTTTTGTTTTTCTTTGTCCATCATAACCAACCTACTGAGGACATCACCCCTGGAGCAGGACTCAGGTCCCCAAACACTTTTTATGACAATAACTTGCATATAAGCCTTTAAAATTAGCACTATTGGTTTTTCTTATTAGTGTCCCATAGACTTTAATGGGGTTCCGCCGGCTTTCGAATTTGCTGCGAGCACCGCATAATGTTCCTTGTTCGCCGAATGTCCGAACAACCAAAGTTCAGCCCGAACTTATGTTCGGGCTGAACCGTTGGCCCATCCTTAGTAATCACAGCATGAGCATGGAGGAATGTGAGCTGTCTACTGACAGTTCACATCCCTATGCCAGGTCCGACCTATCAGGGATCTGCTGCAGTTTTCTCTTTTGAAAACTGCAGCATTCCCTTTATTAATTAGGCGCAGACCAGGCTCCAGTTTCTATTTCACTTTGAGATAGAAACTGGTATGGGTGGCGCAGACAGACTTCAACAGGCCTATTTGCTTAGTTAATGTGGCATGCGCCACTAATGCAAGTTTTCTGCACCATTATAATCATTAATTCCCCTGACTGAGAGGAATTTACTAAAACTGGAGCAGACAGAATCTGGAGCAGCTGTGCATGGCAACAAATCAGTGTCTAGCTTGATTTAGGCCTCATTCCCACGAGGTGGATCCGCTCAGCTCTGTCCGCCAGCTCAGCAGGAGATCTTTCCGTTGATCTCCGCTGAGCCGGCGGATGACAGGTCCATCTCTGCTCACTGAGCGGGGAGGGGCCTGTCAGAGCGCCGCCGATTCCTATGGAGGGATCGGAGGACAACGGACGGCATTTCCGTTTTCATCAGATCTCATCCAATCCGATCTGCCAGGACATATGCAAACGTAGGGCCATACGTCTGATTTTAGCGGATCGGATGCCAGTGGCTATGGTAAGCGCTGACATCCGTCGCTCCATAGACCTGCATGGAGCGTCCGTTCAGGTCCGCCTAAAAAACTGACAGGTGGACCTAAACGGTCCGTTCGTGTGAAAGGGGCCATAGTTTAGTTAATAGCTGATTGGTTACTATAAACAGCTGCTCCTGATTCCATCTGCTCCACTTTTTTTATGAACATACTTTTATAAAGAAGTTGTTGCATTTCATTTGCTGTTTTATAAAGAACAATATAAAATATCTAAGCTCAGTGGTATGATAATCTTGTATATAGAGTTATATAATTGCTGTGTGTTTTGTTGGCCTCGCATCCAGCAATAAAAATAGGTGTGTCAAATACATATTGTGCACATGTTTATCATGTTACTTTGCAAGCAATGGCTTGGCTGGATTGTACGTTATTTGCTGTAAAGCAGTGCAGGTTTGGTTACTTTACACTATCAGGCTCGATTCACACCTATGCATGTTGCTTTTGAGCGTTTTTGGAGGTTTTTTTTTCATGCTTGCCACGTTTTTTGAGCAGCGTTTTTGCCGCGTTTTTGCCGCGATTTTGCCGCGATTTGCGTTTTGCGTTTTTTTTTTTTTTTTACAGTTTTTTTTTACAGTCTTAAAAAAAATAAAAATAAAAAAAAAACGCATCAAAAACGCACCAAAAACGCTGCAAAAACCGTGCACTTGCGTTTTTGATGCTTGTCCATTGAGTTCTATTACATGCAAAACGCTGCATTTTGCATGAAAAAAAGTCCCTGAACCTTTCCAAAAATGCAGAGAAACAAAAAGGCATTGATGTGAACATGTTCCATAGGAACCCATGTTAAAAAATTCCCGTGCATTTCTGCAAAATGCAAAATGCATCAAAAAACGCGCTAGTGTGAATGGAGCCTCAGAAAAGCGCTCATCACTATTTGTTAACTACACAGTGCTGCACAGATATATAGTAGGTGCCAGACATTGCACTTAAGGTGTTTGTAAAGTAATTTCTTTAAAAATAACAAACAAGATATACGTACCTGCTCTGTGCAATTCCATTGCAGCCCTGATCCTCCTCTACTGGGGTCCCCTAGCAGGGCCATCTTAACAGCATCATGGGCCCCTGGGCAAAATAATGCACTGGGGCCCCTACAAGCCTGTCCCAATTTTCGCACCTACACTCAAGAAATTAAAGTATAATTCCTCACTGTGCCCAACATTGCAGCCTCACTGTGCCCAACATTGCAGCCTCACTGTGCCCAACATTGCAGCCTCATCGTGCCCCCCTTGCAGCCTCATCGTGCCCCCCTTGCAGCCTCATCGTGCCCCCCTTGCAGTCTCACTATGCCCCCCTGCAGCATTACTGTGCCCCTTGTAGACTCACTGTGCCCCTTGTAGACTCACTGTGCCCCCGTTGCGGCCTCACTGTGCCCCCATTGCGGCCTCACTGTGCCCCCATTGCAGACTCACTGTGGAAGAGGAGAGCCGGAGATCGCAGAGCGGATAGCACGCTGTTACAGCTTACATGAACTTGCCTCCGCTCTGCTCGTCGTCACACACAGCCCCGCCTCCTCCTAACCCCGCACCTGTGATAGACAGAAAACATCCCAGCATTGGACTCGCATTCTGTCTATCACAGGCGTGGGGTTAGGAGGAGGCGGGGCTGTGTGTGACGGCAGGAAAGAGCGGAGGCAAATCCAATAGCTTTGGTTTAGATCCGACCGGCCGTGATGGGGCCCCATGTGCATCTGGGGCCCCTGGGCTGTGCCCAGGTGTGCCCGCTCAGAAAGACGGCCCTGTCCCCCAGTGATTTTGAATCAAAGGATGTCAGGCAGTAGGGTGCCGACAAGACTACCCACTGCTCAAATTTTGGCCAGTTCATCAGATAAACATGTACATGGGATCAGTATAAAGCAGCCTCAACTAGGGTTCTGTGCATAAGGGTTACTTGAACAGTGAGAAAATACCAACAGTCAGGTAAGTAACCACTGACACCAACAATCTTTTTGGCCATCTGTAAGGGGGTATTCTTTCAACTGACCACTAGTGTAATGGGGCTCTTCTCTCATTGACTGTCCCGATGACCACCAAGATAAGGGATTCCTCCTCCACCAATCACCAATCTCAGAGGGAACCTCTCCACTGACCACCAATGTAAGCAAGCATTTCACTGACCACCAATGTGGGGGGGGGGGGGGCACTTTTCCAATGACTATTATAGTAAGAGGACGTTTCACAACTGACCATCTATGTGAGGGAATACTACCATTTTCGCTGGTCCTTCTGGCCACTATTATTATAATTTGTTTTATTTCATTGATATTACTGAAAAAACAGTTTGTGGTATATACAGTAGTACCCATGGGTATCAAATACACTAAGTATACCACATTCCTAATTTTTTTTATATTCTTTTATTGCATTTACTATTCACACTAATGCACCATGAGCGATATCTATAGTAATTATTAGTAGAGGTTTCCTGAGACCTAAAGACATTTTTGAGGGTTCTTTGGACTTAAACAGGTTGAGAAAAGACAGTTTAAAATGATCAGCAATATTTGTGAATATTTTTAGAACCCTGTTTGTAAGTGTAGTTTGCAGGGCTTTTTTTCAGCAGGAACACGGAGGAACGCAGTTCTGGCACCTCCGGTCTATTGATGTTGGCTGCTGGGGAATCTATTGTCACTTGTAGGATCTGTTTTTGTGTCAAGGTCTATTGTTGCTGATGGGGAATCTATTGTTGCTGAGGGGGTCTTATGTTGCTGGAAGGAATCTACTGTTGAGGGAGAGGGCTATTTTTACTCGCTGCTGGAGTCTATTGATGCTGGCTGCTGGGAGATATGTTGTTGCTGCTGGGGGGAGCGGTCTAATGTTGCTTGGGTGGATATTTTGTTACTGGGTGTGGTATTTTGTTCTGGGTGATTCACTGTTGCAGGGAATCTATTGTTTTTGGGGTGGAGTCTATTGTTGTGTGGGGATCTATTGCTGGGATTCTATTGTTGCTGGCTGCAGGGGATCTATTTTACTGCTTTTCTTTTTATCATTAACATGTTCTATACAAATGATTTAGCACCACAAAATGATACTTGGCTCTGTATTCTCTAAAAGGGGCAGTACTGGTAGGTGGGTAGGGGGTGGAATCAAGGGACGGTTGTCAGAGGTGGGTAGGGGGCAGAGACAAGGGGAGACTCCAACAGGGGGAGTTCCTGCACCTACTCTCTGAAAAAAAAAAGCCCTAGTAGTTTATAATTATTTAAGTACATGGCATATGTGCCTTGAATGATATTTGTGAAAAAGAGGATCTTAAGGGTGAAAGTACAATGAGTAAACTTTATCAGAACTGCCACATACAGTATTGTAGTCTGGAGCAGCTGTCTTGTGTTTTCAGCATGCACATACAGGTACATACAAAGCTAGTAAAGCTGGCCATGCACTAGTAGAATTTTCTATGAAAATTTGTAATTTTTGGAACGTTTGTTCAATCGACTAATGGTTTGTAGAGTCAAACTGACATGCACTGTAATGATGAAAACAATTGGAAGGGGCAAGATGGGAAAATTTCCTGTGAATGTGGATGTTGTTGGGAAGAAGTCATATGAAAAAGTGTACATATTGTAGTGGAACCTGTCCTAATATGCCTGGGATTTCATTCAAATAGCAGACGTGGACAAAATGTTAGGGGCTTTTAAACAAAAATTAGCTGACTCAATGATGGCAAGAATAAAGATTCCAAGAATTTTCATATGATTTATTTGTACAAAATTCTACGAGTGTAGGGCCAGCTTAAATATGGTTATCCCCAAGGTTCATCAGTAATTGCAATCTATACATACCCTGTTTCCCTGAAAATAAGACCTAGAGTGATTGTCGGTATGGCTGCAATATAAGCCCTAACCCCCAAATAAACCCTAGTTAAAGTCCTTGTAGGTCTTATTTTCAGGGTAGGGCTTATTTTCGTGGAAACAGGGTAGAGCTTATTTGGGGGGTATATTGCAGCCATCACTGACAATGACGCTAGCTCTTATTTTCGGGGAAACAGGGTAGAAGAATGATTTGTAAAATATTAATGCACCCTGATAAGTGTATTTACATTGAATCTTTCACATGTTTATCTGACAAAAAAGTCTTATGACATGGTGCTTTTCAAGTCAATTTGGTGGAAGGTGATTTTCTATCACTTTTATAATTCAACAAGCAGTAATTTGTGCTTGGCTGTATTGTATTAAAATGCTGACACTGACAATTAATACTGAAGAAACACTGTGGTAGTGGATGATTTTGATGACGCTATTTGTGTGATCTTCCATAAAGAAGATGTGTTGTATCATTTGCATCATGCTGGATGCTTTTGGGTACTTTTTTAGAGAGTCAAAATTCAGGATAACAGTTTTACAAAGTGCTGTTTATAATGATGACTTCAAAGACTAAGTGACTAACATTACATATTGACAGAGTTATAATTTGAGGAATTGAAGAATTGATTCTTAGATAATACATATATTGTACAGGACGCCAAGGTTGGGTCCTGGATGGGTACTATATAACACCTTTATTTGGGTTATGGTCCCTTTAGGGGAAGTGTGAAAGTTTTCAGGGGGTCACCCAGGATGGGTGAGGAATTCCTGGGAATAGCCATAATCGGGAGAGGACTGACTCGCAGTTCTCTCTGTATTAATAGAGAGATATTTGGGACCCGGATTTTCGGAGGCCCTGAAGTGATATTTGGGTGGGAAAGGGCCTCGACCCCTGACTACAGGGATTCCAGTACACACAGGGTTAAGAGTCTCCAGGAAGCAACTCTAAGGCCCCTTTCACATGAGGCGGACTCCGTTTCTACGGAGCCCGCCTCGGTCCGCCGGCTCAGCGGGAGATCTGTCCGTTGATCTCCGCTGTGCCGGCGGATGACAGGTCCCTCTCTGCTCACTGAGCGGGGAGGGGCTTGTCAGGCGCCGCTGCCGCCTATGGAGGGATCGGACAAAAACGGACAGCGTGTCCGTTTTCGTCAGATCTCCCCCGATCCGATCCGCCAGCGACAGACCTGGACGTAGGGCCATCCGTCTGCTCTTCAGCGGATCTGACCGGGTCGGATGTCAGCGGACATGTTTCCGCTGACATCCAACGCTCCATAGACTAACATGGAGCGCCCGTTCAGGTCCGCCGTCAAAACTGACAGGCGGACCTGAACGGTCCGATCGTGTGAAAGGGGCCTTAGGCTCCATGCACACTGGAGCTGATAAACTGCAGTTTATTGGAGTTTGGGCGTTTTTTTTTTAAAAGCCTTTAAACTCCACTCTATGTTATCCTATATGTCCATGCACACATGGACGTTTTTTAGCTTTAATGAGCAGTGGAGTTTATGGGCTTTTTTCTGAACACCAGAAATTCGTGTTCAAAGTGCCGTTTTTCACCGCCAAAAACGCCAAACGCTGATAAACACTCATAAATGCTCATAAACGCATGTTTATTAGCGTTCGGCGTTCTATTTTTTTCAATGCATTGTAGGAGTTTGGAATGCATTGTGGGATTTTTGGATTGTCCTCTGTGTATTTTTATTAAAAACGCCCGCTAACGCTCATAAACGTTAGTACAAAACGCTGTTAAAAGCACGTTTTTCAACTAGAGTTTTCTGCCAGCAATCTGGCGTCCAATAAAAGCTTTTTTGAGCTTCAGTGTGCATGGAGCCTTAAAGACAGGAAGTAGTGTTAGATGTGTTGGTGATGAGACACCTGCTTTGGAGAGCTGCTGGAGGCTGCTAAAATAGTCGACAAGAACTGTTAAAATCTTCGGGGTGAAGACCCATCCATGAACTGTATGTGCCTTTTTACTTTGTGCTGAAGATAAGCAGACTTTATTTTGTATTTTTATGCTTGTCAGCTGCTGGAAGCCTTATTTTGATTTCCCTGCTGAAAATAAAAGCCTTTTTGTTTTAAATTTTACTGGCTTTGCACTTGGTCCGGTGGAGCTACAATCCCCCAAACTTTATATATATATATATATATATATATATATATATATATATATATATATATATATATACACACACACACACACACACACACACACACACACACACACACACACACACACACACACACTTTTTTTTCTTCCCCTTTCTTGTGTTTGTGCTCAAATGTAAAATCTAGAAAAAATGGGGAAAAATGTGGTTTAGTTGAGGGGTCAAAGAGAGTGTACAAAATTAAAGATGAATTGAACTTTAGAAATCCTCTCCCTCAAAAAAAAGTAAGTGGGGAAAGAACTAATAACTTTTACCGGTCTACCTGCAGCTGATCTTTTCCCCATTGTTGATCTATCATGCCTTGTTCTGCACTGCTCTCTGTGAAGGCAGCAATCTTAGTAGAGGCAGTGCTTTGCTTCCTCATGTCAGAGCCTCCAGTAAGGAGAAAAGTCAACAGCACAGTAGTGATATCACAAAATATCACTTCAAACTCCCAAGACTAGCAGTCAGAGGCAGCAGTGCTTTAGATCTCAGAAATCAGATATACAGCTATGAGTCTATTGGTTCAGGTGCCTAAGTATCCTCACATACCAGGACCAGCACTGGTATATTTCAGGAGGATATCTAGGCAAAAAGTGGATTTTTCAAGGTACTGTGTAGGCATTTCTGAATGTTCCCTATAATACAGCAAATCTTCACCGGTTTAAATCTAAGATGGAAGTTTCCAACCATTTGGGGTTTTAGGAAACACATTACAGTGAATAATTTTATAGCAGTGACTTTTAGGAGGTTTACCATACTACTAAAATAGTTTTTTTTTTGCCACAATTTTTAAATGAAGAGCTATGCTGGTATTGAGGTAAAAAAATTGAGAATGGTGATGTTGCACTAGGTACATTAGTTCCTCCTCCTCTCCTTCCTTCATTGTAAGAAGAAAAGGAGAGTTTGCAGATGTAAAGATTACACTGTTTATATCATGCAAGCGCTGTATTAACCAATCACAGCTATCACATGATACAGAGCCTCTTGGATTGTTTCCATACATAGACAGTAATGGGCACACCTGTCGCCAAACAGCTATTTCTGGGGTGACGTTTTTTTACAGTACAGCAGTGAGCTGTTTAAGTTGCTTTGAAAAACTGAGTTGCAGTCAATAAAAGTTCTTGATTTTCCACAGCATTTGAAGCTAGTTACAGAATGACCAGCTTCCGTAACTACTTTATTTTATCCAATGCAATGATCAGCTTACCTGCAGTTTGTAGCTGCATAGAGGCTATTTAACCTAGCTAAAAATTGTCAGAAAAAAAGTTCAGAGATATGTTACTGTTTCAAACATCTGCAACAAATTTGCTGGTGTGACATGTTCTGTCACATATTAGAAATGTTAGAAATCTGTACACAGAGATTCACTGGCTGATTTGCAACATTTTTTAGCTATTTGTAAAATGAGATCCATTTGTGGAAAGGCAAAGCCTATGTCATCAGGATGTGAGTTCTGTGGCTGTTTGTTCAATACTTCTATGCTACCCCCCCCCCCCCAATCCCCCTGCATGCTGTGCAGTTATATTCCCATATTATATAAAGTATTCAATCTTAAAATTGAAAAAAAGAGGTCACATGGCCATCCCTGAGCTTTAGATTTTGCTCTACACTGGGCTATTGAAGGAGTCATTTGGAGTCAGTATATCACTATATTAAAACCCACTCAATATTGACTGACATCATGCCAATCTAAACTAATACAGACAGCTGTTGTGGAATTTTTTTTAGATGGGCAGCTATTATCCTCATATTGATTAGTGGTTCCAAATGAAATAATAACTACTGCAGTAGGGAACAGACACAAAAGATACACTCAGCATCTTTCCAAATAAATGTTCTGTTTAATGCAATTGAAGTTTTTTTTATACACATGATTACCTAGGTAACACATTAATATTACAATTGTAATTATATGGTAACAGGGGGCGTAACATAGTCAGGCTAAGTTCTAATCAGGATTTGAAAGAATGCAACATGCAATCAAAACATTATTAGTGCTACTGCGTGAGTGCAGTGTGCAATACATAGGCAAAGCATATGCAATAGAATCAAATGTTATATAGAATTTACAAATTTCCTTTACAATGCATTACCTAAATGTGATCAGTTGAAGACTGTAAACCACATGTTGTGTGTTACATGGGTTTGCAGTCCAGACTACACTGCACAGACACTAGTATGAGCTCCCCTTCCATACCCCTTACTGTTCAGTGTTATCTGCAGTTCTTGTCTCATAGGTAGGATTTCTTGTGCACAGGGTCAGGGGGCAGGCTCTGCAGTAACTCATTCTCATAAAGATGAAACTGGATCTGAAAGTTATGTGCACCACATAGGACACAGCAGCTGTGATAAAGCCCAGGGGTGTGTCAAAGTCAGTATAAGACAGGGGGTATTGTGGGAGACAGGGCTTCTGCAGACAGGAAATGTGGCAGCTGAGATGTCCTTCAATAAACATTTGGAGGCACAGAGTGGGGGGAAGAAGGTGAGAAAATTACAGCGCAACACCTTTTTTCACCAAGCACCAGAGGCAGATGGATCAGAAACAGGTGAGGCTGGAGTTCTGCTTTAAGTACAGAGCGCTATTATACTGGAGACAGCTTGTGTTACCAAAGCAAAGTTAGGCAGTTGTCATACTCATGGCGATCTCTCACCTTTTACCTATAGGGCAAGAGCTGCCCTCAATCTTAAATAAATCTTAACAAAGGGTAAATATTTCATTAGTAAGTACCATTAAAAAAAATATAAGACTAATGCCCCGTACACACGATCGGACTTTGCGATGGAAAATGTGCGATCGGAGCTTGTTGTTGGAAATTCTGACCGTGTGTAGGCTCCATTGAACTTTTTCCATCGGAATTTACTACACACAAAGTGTGAAAGCTGGATCTAAAATTTTCCGACAACAAAATCTGTTCACGGAAATTCCGATCGTGTGTAGACAATTCCGACGCACAAAGTGCCACGCATGCTCAGAATCAAGCAGAAGAGCCTATAGCTATAGCTATTGAACTTCATTTTTCTCAGCTCGTCATACGTGTTGTACATCACCGCGTTCTTGACGCTCGGAATTTCCGACCAACTTTGTGTGACTGTGTGTATGCAAGACAAGTTTGAGCCAACATCCATCGGAAAAAATCTGATGGATTTTGTTGTCGGAATGTGCGATCGTGTGTACAAGGCCTAACAGGTTTTCTTCTAAGATTGCCCTGTATTTGGCTCCATCCATCATCCCATCAACTCTGATCAGCTTCCCTGTCCCTGCTGAAGAAAAGCATCGCCACAACATGATGCTGCCATCACCATGTTTCACGATGGGGATTGGGGGGGGGGGTTCAGGGTGATGTGCAGTGTCAGTTTTCCGCTACATATAGCGTTTTACTTTTAGTCCAAAAAGTTACGTTTTGATCTGATCTGACCAGAGAACCTTCTTCCACATGTTTGCTGTATCCCCCACATGGCTTCTTGCAAACTGCAAACGGGACTTCTTCTTGCCACTCTTCAATTAAGGCCAGATTTGTGGAGTGTACAACTTAGTTGTCCTGTGGACAGATTCTCCTACCTAAGCTGTGCCTAGCCCGTCAGTTTAGGTGGACGGCCATGTCTTGGTAGGTTTGCAGTTTCTGCCATACTATGTAATTTTTCGGATGATGGATTGAACAGTGCTCTGTGAGATGTTCAAAGCTTGAGATTTTTTTATAACCTAACCCTGCTTTAAACTTCACAACTTTATCTCTGACCTGTCTGGTGTGTTCCTTGGTCTTTATGATGCTGTTTGTTCACTAAGGTTCTCTAACAAACCTCTGAGGGCTTCATAGAACAGCTGTATTTATACTGAGAATAAATTACACACAGGTGGACTCTATTTACTAATTAGGTGACTTCTGAAGGCAATTGGTTCCGCTAGATTTTAGTTAGGGGTATCAAAGTACAGGGGGCTGAACACAAATGCACACACTTTTCAGATATTTATTTGTAAAGAATTTTGAAACTCATGTATCATTTTCCTTCCATTTCACAACATGTGCATACACATGGTCACACAAAGTTGGTCGGAAATTCCAAACGTCAAGAGTGCGGTGACGTACAACACGTACGACGAGCAAGAGAAAATTGAAGTTCAATAGCCAGTGCTGCTCTTCTGCTTGATTCCGAGCATGCGTGACACTTTGTGCGTCAGAATGGTGTACACACGATCAGAATTTGTGCGAACGGATTTTGTTGTCGGAAAATTTGAGAATCAGATCTCAAATTTTGTGCAACGGAAGTTCCAATGGAAACTGTCCGATGGAGCCTACACACGGTCGGAATTTCCGACCAACAAGGTCCTATCACACATTTTCCATCGGAAAATCCTATCGTGTGTACAGGGCATTAGTCTGCAAAAGACTTGAGACTGGGGTGGAGGTTCACCTTCCAGCAGGACAACAAACCTAAACATAAAGCCCAAGCTACAATGGAATTGTTTAGATCAAAGCATATTCATGTGTTAGCATGCCCCAGTAAAAGTCCAGACCTAAATCCAATTAAGACTCTGTGGCAAGACTTGAAAATTGCTGTTCACGGACACTCTCTCCATCCAACATGACAGAGCTTTGGCTATTTTGCAAAGAATGGGCAAAAATGTTAATCTCTAGATGTGCAAAGCTGGTAGAGACATCCCCAAAAAGACTTGCAGCTGTAATTGCAGCAAAACGCGGTTCTATAAAGTATTGACTCAGGCGGGGCTGAATACAAATGCACACCACACTTTTCACATATTTATTTGTAAAAAAAAATATGAAAACCATTTATCATTTTCCTTCCACTTTACAATAATGTGCCACTTTGTGTTGATCTATCACATAAAATCCCAATAAAATACATTTACATTTTTAGTTGTAACATGACAAAATGTGGAAAATATCAAGGGGTATGAATACTTTTTCAAGGCATTGTATATGCCAGAACAAAGACAATAAGACTTAGATTTAAAAAGATTTTAAAATTACTTTTTGGATTTAAATGTAAAAGCTTATACAAAATATTAATGATATGGATTTACAATTACATACATTTTAAAGCTCCTTCTTGAATTTAGAGTTCTAGAGTGCAAGGGGGAATGTGTGCTGGACCTTTTAGGTTTGATTGGAATGCCTCAACCACAGTTTATGAGTTTAAGATATATAAATTCTCACTCACTGATATGTTGGTGAATACTGTAGGTGTGTTTTATTTTGATAAGTAAAATCAATAAGGAAGGAAAGATCCAGTAATATTTAACCTAAGGCTTGATCAATATTTGAAAAATAGCTCTCACATTTCTTCTGTTTTGATTAGTCACTGGGGAAAATTTGCCAAAGAGTTAGACAAGATTAGCCAAAAAATGTCAGATATTTCCTTTGCTAGCTTCAGAATACATTCTTTTACTTGGAAGTAATGTGAGTTTATGATAATGTCTTTGGGCAAGCCACCGTGTCTGTGTCCTATTAACGCTTTTGGTACACAAATTTAGTACGAGGGATTAGGAGAAAAATCTTTAATTTACACCTCTGGGTTACTGTATGTTTAGGATCCTACTAAGTTTAATGCTGTATTAAATCTTCTGTTTTGAGGTCTACGATTTTTGAATGGGTTTAGAACTGCAAATGAAAAGTAGTTGTACCTGTCTTTCCACTCACTACCAAAATAGTTGTGTTTTTTTCTTTTCTGACCCAGAGATTTCTACCTTACTTTGTACTTTGTTGGTATTCTGTTTATCAGCATAGTTATGTACTGTGTTAAGAATAGATGAAAACAGAACATTCAGAATTAACGTGGTACCATTTATTGATCATCTCCTTTAGGCTGGGTTCACACTATCTTCGCATGCGGCTCACAGCAGGGGTCCTGTGCGTCCCCCTTCACCGTTTCATTTTGGGCTGTATTCGGACCTGAGAGGGCCCAGAAGACGCACAGGACCCCTGTGCAAATTCGCACCGGAGCAGCAGTGGAAATATGTGAACCGGCTTCATAGAGAGCCGCTCAAAATCTCTTGCTATTGAGAATTGGATGCGGAGGGGGTTGGGGGTGTTATAAGACCTGGCAGGTTTTTTTTTGTTTTTTCCCATCTGTGTCCCATTTGCAGAGATTTCTCCATTTCCTGTCCCATAGCCTAATAGAAAGTGAGCGGAAATCCCTGCAAATTGCAATCACCAGGACTAGTGTCCCCATTGGAAGATTTCCTCTGCTTCTCTGCATTACTTTTCTGCATCATTTCACTCATTTTGGCTCAATAGTCAAGGGGATGTCCTTTTTTTTTTTTCGATTTATTGCTAAAACTTGTAACTGGGGAGGACAATGGAGTATGGGATACTCAGTTCTCGCAGCTGAAGACCACAAGATGGAAAGCACACTAGGCACACTGGAGCAGTTTGTAACATCCACAGCTGGGGACCATAGATAAAAGCATTTTAGGAGATTGACCTCTACCCACAAATCCCAATAGAAGCAAGTCTTTGGGTTAGATCCGGGGGGGGACTAGTCCAGCAGGAAGGCCCCTGAGCTTAGCAGCCCCTAAAGCACACGGTCCCCCTTCCTCCAGGGAAAGAAAAGATCAGCTCGGACCCACTGCTATTTACCTGCCTCCAGGGGCGGACTGACCATTGAGCGACTCGGGCACTGCCCGAGGGCCCTGGGCCACCAGGGGGCCCCATCAGGGTTGCCAGCCTCAGTAAAACCAGGGACAGCATGTATAAATCTGTGGTTTTTTTTTACATCTGTCTGTGTATACTGTGTGTACATGTATGTGTATACTGTGTGACTGTATACTGTGTGTGTGTATACTGTGTGGCTCCATAATCTCTGATTGCCTGGGGGCCCCATAATCTCCTATTGCCCAGGGGCCCCATGAGTTATCAGTCCGCCCCTGCCTGCCTCCCACCTACCATCAGGACACACATCCCCAGGGATTGGCTGGAGCATGGTAAAAGCCCAGTCTGATCATTTGGATTTCCCGCCCTGAGCTCTGGAAGGTTCTTTGATTCCCCCTGGTTCTGGAATCAAATCCTCAAGCTGTGGAGCAACAGATCACTGCTCCTCTGGTTACAGAGTGAGCCAAACTAAATGTACCTAGCATCCTTAGCCTAGGAGGGTGCTACATATGAAAAATGGGACAGAAGGAAGGTCAAGGTAGATCCATTTAAGCAAATATTTTTTTTTTTTTTTTCTGCTAGAGAGATCATGGTTACTATTTACAGCCCTTGTTTACAGCCTAGTATAATTGAAACATTGTGACCTTAATTCCTCAGGATAAACATTTTAATAGCTTGTCAGCCTGTAATTGAAGAAGAGTTTGGGTCCATTTATTAAAGTGTTACTAAACTCAGGACCCTGCATTCACTAAATCTAGTCTCCCACAATACACAGAACACAGAAATGTAATTATTTTAGTAAATATAAAAGGCTAAATATCTTTTCTCATCAGCAGTATATAGTTATTTTGTGACTTCTATCAGTGTCCAGCCGAGCACTAGTTAAAGCTTATGAGGAGTTTTCATTCTCCTCTGGCTGTGCTATGAGGCTGCATGACCCCTGACTTTCTGTCTGGACAGTGCTGATTGGCCCTGTGCTAATCACATCTACCCTCCCCAATAAAAAACTCTAGCAATGCACACCAAACTGAGCATGTGTAAGGTGCCTCCAATGCTCTATCAGCAGATGGACAGTAAAAGAAGGGTAGGATCAGAGAATACAGGATAAAACAGCCTTTTTACACAAAGCGGAGGATTAACCCCTTAGGTTCCACAGTGAGTATAACGAGCATGCTTTAGTGCATATACAGACTGATTTTTACCGTTGTGGGTTTAGTAACACTTTAAGTATGGCTACCTTGAAGGAGTAGTCCAGGGGGTTGGTGATAAGACTATATAGGCTGGAATTGACTTTTTTAAATCTAGATTGGGATAGCTTAAGAGGGTTTCCAGGGAGTTTTTCCAATCATTCTGCAATAATTTTTTTAATAGTAGTGGTAATTTAGGATTTCATCTCCCAAGAAGAGAAATTAATTATAAGATAAAACACAAACCTTTCCAGTACTTTGGTGCGGGCAATGGTTGTTTGGTAACAGATTAATTAAGGATTTGATATAGTGAAGACCCCTGTGGTGCCAGTGTTCAAGAGTAGGGAGTCCCATCGATTCTGGGAAGTCAAGATAGTTCCACTTTGGAAGGAAGAGAGATGCATGGCTATGTAGCATACAGTGGGTACAAATTGTCTGGTAGGTGAGCTAGGTAGTATTTAGGAGGGAGTTCATGGTCCCTTCTGGAGGCAGAAGCTCCTTGTGCATATGGAGAGCATACAATAAGTTATTACAAGGTAGTATATTTTGGTCAAGTCTGTGTTTATGTAAACTTAAGGGCCACGATTTGAATCCCCTACATACTGTATATGTTTAGAGCAATGGCGTCCCTAGGGGGGGCCAGAGGGGGCCCTGGCCCCCCAACATTATGCTGTGCCCCACCATGTGCCCCCCCCAATAAAAAAATTTTTTTTTTTTTTTTTTTTTTTTACAAAAAATCAATGTCTAAGAGGGAGAGAGTCCCCAGTCAGCTCCTGCGGGTGATTCCTCCCCCCTCCCTCTGCTTGCTGACACTGCATAATGTGAGCACTCACACAACCACAGCCGCCCAATCTGCTCCTTTCCCTGCATCCTCATTGGCAGGGAGAAGAGTGAGTTGCAGGAAGGACTCCACCAGGACTCTCAGTTACTGAAAAAACAGACTGATTTCTCCCATCCTTAGGACAGGAGAACCAGCCTGTAAATTCCAAGAGATGCCAGACCAGCGCTGTCAATAGCAGGGGCAGGACAGCAACAGGAGGCTGGGAAACCCCACAGTGGAAGGACACCAGGGCCCGGAGGCAAGACAACCTTTGCAACCCTGATAGTTCTCCCACTGCTTTGGATTCTTATATTTTCTTGGTATGCTGGTGACATATATCTCTTGTTTTCTGCCACCCTGGGGGACCCCAATACAGTAGGAAGGGAGCTCACTGCAGAACATGTGAAAGGGCCGTTGTGGGGTCGTAGTAAAGGGCTCCAGTATATATATATATATATATATATATATATATATATATATACTACATTTTATAGTTGCCCCCTACTTTTGTCCCTGTCCCCCCATGTGCCCCCCCCTAAATATGAAAGCTGGAGATGCCACTGGTTTAGAGAGGCTAAATTATACAGTTTAAGGTGAGGCAAGTACATTGTCTTCATTGCTTGAGGGTCGCTGTAAAGTAAGTAGACTTATATATAGTTATAGTTGCTCTCGTGCTGCCCCAGATGAACTCCCAGAATATCTTTTAAATAGATTTGAGATTTGAATATTTAGGCTTAATTGGCAGAACCTTGAATTTATTAAAAGTGCACTAAGTAGATACACTAACTTTGTATAAAAAACACTGAGATATCTACTTAGTGCACTTTTAATAAATTCAAGTTTTAAAGCGGTGTTATGCTATTGGGATCATTCCATTTTCCATTGTTTTAACTAAGCAAACTGGAGGCGAAGGCTGTGCCCATATCCATGATCCACTGCTGCATCTACCAAAGAGGGACCTTTTGAAGACCCCTGTCCAAAGCATCTGAGTCATTCATGCTGTAACCTTACAGCAGTAAGGTGAGGGGCTTGTGCACACTAACCAGTTCCCTACCGCCGTATAGTAAATGACGGCGGCAAGAGCCCTTCCTCCCTCCGGGTGGGCGTCATATGACGTCCTCGGCTTCCCGGCATTGTTGAGAGTGCACGCACGCTCGCTGCATCACTGGGGACCCGATGCGCGTGCTTGGTGGCCCCGATGTCTGCCGGGCACCCGCGATTGCTCATCACAGAGCAGGGGCGTGGATCTGTGTGTGTAAGCACACAGATCCATGTCTTGTCAGGGGAGAGGAGAACTGATCGTATGTTCCCTGTACAGAGGAACACCGATCGGTCTCCTCCCCCCACAGTTAGAATCACTCCCTAGGACACACATTTAACCCCTTCAGCACCCCCTAGTGTTAACCCCTTATCTGCCAGTGACATTTACACAGTAATCTGTGCATTTTTTATAGCACCGATCGCTTTATAAATGTCAATGGTCCCAAAATAGTGTCAAAAGTGTATGATCTGTCCGCCGCAATGTCAGTCACGATTAAAATCACAGATTGCCGCCATTAGTAGTAAAAAAAAATAATAATAATAATGAAAATGACAAATCTATCCCCTATTTTGTAGACGCTATAACTTTTGCGCAAACCAATCAATATACTCTTATTGGGATTTTTTTTACCAAAAATATGTAGTAGAATACATATCTTCTACATATCTTCTACAACAGGATATTTATTATAGCAAAAATGAATAAATATTGTGTTTTTTCAAAATTGTCACTTTATTTGTTTATAGCGCAGAAATAAAAAAACGCAGAGATGATCAAATACCACCAAAAGAAAGTACAACGTCGCATGACCGCACAATTGTCATTCAAAGTGTGACAGCACTGAAAGCTGAAAATTGGCCTGGGCAGGAAGGGGGGTGAAAATGCCCTGTATTGAAGTGGTTAAGGTGTCACTGCAGTGGATTGGCCTGGCATCGGCCGTTTTTTTCAAGTTTCACAGCGAAGGCAACATCACTTGTCTAACAATCTTTGATTGTCGCAATTCTATTGGAACTATTATATATCAGAGCCCAGGGTGGCCTATTGGACATTTTTTTTCATCACAATGGGGGTTATTTACTAAAGGCAAATCCACTTTGCATTACAAGTGCACCTGAAAGTGCAGTCGCTGTAGATCCGAAGGGGACATGCAAGGAAAATAAAAAACAGCATTTTAGCTTGCACATGATTGGATGATAAAATCAGCAGAGCTTCCCCTCATTTCAGATCTACCCCTCAGATTTAAATCGACTGCACTTCCAAGTGCACTTGCAGTGCACTTGTAGTGCAAAGTGGATTTGCCTTTCGTAAATAACCCCCAATGTGTTATATCTATTTTTTTTTTAGATTGCATTCAGCAATATTTGCACTTGTATACACCTACCATTTATGTTCGATATCACTACGTGCTGATATATCAAGTTTACAGCACATACTGCACTAAGCCATTGTTTCACTTTGCACTTTAGCGTCATTCATTGTAATGTGTTTTATGTCATAATCTTTTTGCACCCCCTACAGCACAACTTGTTTGATTATTTTTGCACCAAAAGTTTGTTATAATGGTTTAAAGGGATGAGCTTTTTGTTCGAGTCGAACATCGGCTGTTCGATCATTCGACGAAGATCTAACATTATGGGGCGTTCGCACCAAATTCGAGCTGCACGTCACGCCCCATAATGCACTGCGTCATCGCAGTGCATTGCTGGCTGATGATTGGCCAAGCATGCACTATGACCCGCATGCTTTGGCCAATCACCGTGCCGTCAGCAAAGAGAGCCATAATTGGCCAAAGGCAGGGTGCCTTTGGTCAATTAAGGCTCAGGGCGTGAAGTCCACGCCCCACACTATATAAGGCCGCCACGTCGGCCCTGTGTAGTGTGTTGCTGGCGTTAGATTGAGCAGGCAGTCCGTTCTTGGTGTACTGTTTCTAATCAACTTCAGGCAGGCGATTCAGTCAGCTGCAGTGTATGTAATATATATATACAGTCAGACTGGTGTGTGTATGTGTGTGTGTGTGTGTGTGTGTGTGTGTATGTATATGTCTGTGTATATATATATATAAATATCATCTATATATCTCTCTATCTCCACTGTATCCAGTTTATCTAGATCTCACTGCAGTCCGTTCCTGGTGTACTGTTTCTAATCTATGGCAGGCAGGTGATTCAGTTAGCTGCAGTAAGTGGCGGCTCTCTAATTAGGCAAAGTAGGAAATCGCCTAAGGCCCCACGTGTATAGGGGCCTTGCGGTCGCCTAAATTGCCTAATTTGTGTGTGGGAGTGGAAGGGAATGTCCCCCAGTCGCGATCGGTGTCCCCAGGCTGGCAGGGTGAGCGGGCCGGCGTTAGTTAGATTAGCGTGACAGAACATCATCGGCACACATTAGATGTTCCACCCTGTAACACCCTCATCAGCGTGGGCAGCCAATAGCAGGCTCCACCGCTGTCCTAGCCGGCACCACATTGCATGATGGGAGATGTAGTTCTCCACAGCACACACTAGACTCGACCGGGCGGTGCCTGCGTTCTGCAGAGACTACACCTCCCAGATTGCACTGCAGGGCGGGTGCTCAAAGTGGACAGTCGGCTTCTCCAGCTTGTAGTAGGGGACGGAGGACTCGAAGGAGTGATCATCTGTCCTGTCTGGCGTCTGCACCGGGATCATCTGTGGCTGTGACTCCAGTGTTTGGCGGGTGCTGCTGCAATGTGATGTTACCCTGATAGTCACGTGAGACTGAGAGTTTCTGCTTGTCATTACCATGAACGTCTCCTGTATGTCTGCACAGTCTCTGACCACCTCCAATATATCCGCACAGTCTGACCATCTCCTGTATGCCCGTACAGTCTCTGACCATCTTCTGTATGTCCGCACAGTGTACAATACAATAAAAACAAATACTCCTGCCCAGGGGTGTGTTGGCTAGGTGAGTAAGTTCAGAATGGACAATAACTTTCGGCCTTGCTGCCCTCCAGGATAGGGGTATCCTAGTAGTCGAACGAAAAAACAGAAAAAAGAGAGGGCGCACCAGCCTAGTGCATTATCCTTTAGTACATTTATTCAAAAAACATAATTAAAAAAATATAATTAAAAACTACTCACAAAGGTAGAAAGAAAATCACGCTTTTTACAGTCTTTGACATATGGCAGTCTGTCCACTGATAGCAGTCTCCGGGACCTAGAGAGAGGACATACGAACCGCTGCTGGCTGACGCGTTTTGAAGGTATGCCTTCTTCCTCAGAGCCTAACAGTGTTGCTCTCTTGCGGCTACTTATACTACCTACCTTTTGTGAGTAGTTTTTAATTATGTTTTTTGAATAAATGTACTAAAGGATAACACACTAGGCTGGTACGCCCTCTCTTTTTACTGTTTTTTATGTCCGCACAGTCCCTGACCATCTCCTGTATGTCAGCACAGTCCCTGACCATCTCCAGTATGTCCGCACAGTCTGACCATCTGCAGTATGTCCGCACAGTCTGACCATCTCCTGTATGTCCGCACAGTCTCTGACCATCTCCTGTATGTCCGCATAGTCTCTGACCATCTCCAGTATGTTCGCACAGTCTGACCATCGCATGTATGTCCGCATAGTCTCTGACCATCTCCTGTATGTCCACACAGTCTGACCATCTCCTGTATGTCCGCACAATCTCTGACCATCTCCTGTATGTCCTCACAGTCCCTAACCATCTCCTGTATGTCCACACAGTCCCTGACCATCTCCTGTATGTCCGCACAGTCCCTGACTATCTCCTGTATGTCCGCACAGTCCCTGACCATCTCCTGTATCATATCTGCAGTCTCTGAGGGGGAGCCTTCAGAGGAGTCAAGAGCTGGAGCGCTGCCAGGAAGGGGTCACGGGGGAAAAATGAAACTCGAGCCACCAAGCTGGAGCCAGAAGAAGACAGTCTGACAGTGACAGCACTGCAAGGCCAGTCTGGGGGGGGGGGGGGTCACTGATGTGGGGGGGAATGAATACTGTAAGGTAAGGGGGCACTGCCATAAAGGTTCCTCCTTAAATCAGTAACCCTCTTTACCTTAGTGCAGTCACTCTGTGGAAGGTGGTCTGTGATCACCAGAGTTCTCCCCACATCAGAGTTCCTGTTTTAAATGCAAGTTGGAACTCTGCGGACCTTGATGTAAAGGGCAATGTTGCAGACCCTGATGTAAGTGGGAACTCTGTAAAGGGGAATGCTGTGCACTTTGATGTAAGATGATCTCTGGTCACCAGAGCCCCCCTTACATCAGAGATCCCCTTTACACCAAAGTCTGCAGCATTCCGCTTCACATCGTGATCCACAGCATTCCCCTTTGCATGAAATTTGCACTGTAAGGGGGAATCCTGCAGACTCTGATGTAAGGGGGAACTCCGTGCCAGCTGGGTTATATTACCCTGACCTTCATGTAAATGGAGAAATATGTTTTTTGACTTTTGTTATAGAGAAAATTCTAGAAACTGTGAATTCATAGTTCATAGGATTTAAGGCTCTTAATATATGCAATTTTTTTATACAGTTAATTTAATCATATTTACCATCTAGCCCATCGCAGCCCATAGAAATAGAAACAGTCCATATTGTAGTTTTCTCTTTGCTTTTATTGGTGTAACATGAACTGGGATAGGAGAAGGGTTTTCTGAGATGCTCTTTTGCTGCTTTATAATCTTTCCTTTTGCTTTCTCATGCAAAGACTTAGAACAATGTGGACTATGAAAAGTCACTCTGAAAAACTTTTCTTTGGGAAGACAGGAGTAGTCTGGTCCTTGAGAACAATGAAACGAATAGCAAAGAGTCACTCTGAATAACTCTTTGCATATAGACTTGGGTAGATTTACTAGAGAATGATTAGTAAAGAGTGACTCTGAATAACTTCTTCACCCTTAGGCCTTTTTAGAACAACGTGTATCTCTATTTGTGCTCGGAGCTCTACCGCCGCCTTTGGACCACTGCTTCCCGTCTGTACAGTACTTCCAAGTTGAGCTAAGGAAGAGATTACTCTGAATAATTCCTCCGCCTGACTGGTTGGAATCCCAGGGCATTGTTGAACCCAAAGTCACAGGCCATCACCACCTGTCTCACTGACTTGCGTACCAACATCCCTCAGCTTCTGGTAGTACCGTTCCCCTGGGCTTTCACTCACTTGATCAACAGTCCATGTGCCACTCACAAACGGTCGATTGCCCAGTTTCCTTCTGCTTAGTTGCTACTTCTTCTGAATGGTTTCTCCATCCCTTCTCTCCAGTCTGGCACACTCCCTTCCCCGGAGGGGTGTCCAGCGATACAAGCGATTACATGCTGTGCGGTGTCATCAACTCCTCTCCTCAGTGTAGCCTGGCCCCCCCTTCCCTCCCTGTAGATGGGTGCTCTGCTTGGCTCCCTGCAGGGGGGCCCTCTCTCTGTTCTCTCCCTCTCCGGAACTCCTCTGCAACATGTGACCCCAGTTTTTTATGAGAGTCCCGCCTCCTGCCAAACAAATTAATGATTGGCCAGAACTCACACACAAGCTGCCTGTCACTCAGATCCCAAGTCCAACCTCTCTTTCAGAACCATTTCCACTGAAAGCAAGAGGAGGCATCTCTGGGTCCAAGCACAGGTGGCCACACCCTGCACTACACTGACACTCCCAGTTCCAAAAATAAACAACCAGGACTGGTATAATAATGCAAGCCTGACTAAATTTTACCTGAAACCGTACTTTGTCATTTAAACACAGAAAGCTCACCTACATGAAAGTAGGTGACCGCTACATATATATATTCACTGTACCCAGTTTGGCTAGATCGCACTGCAGTCCGTTCCTGGTGTACTGTTTCTAATCTACTTCAGGCAGCTGGTGATTCAGTTAACTGCAGTGTATTTCAAAAATATACCGTATTTATCGGCGTATAACACGCACTTTTTTCCCCTTAAAATCAGGGTAAAGTCGCAGGTGCGTGTTATACGCCGATCCCCGCCGATCCCGAGCTGTCCAAATTACAAAATTGCGGACCGCGATTTGAAAATGGCGCCGCCGGAGCCAAAGTACACAGAGCCGGTCCTCGGCTCTTTCCGGCAGCTCTCGTTTACTTTCGGCTCCACTCGTAGTCCCGAGCGGAGCTATCCGAACCTACTCGGATAGCTCCGCTCGGGACTACGAGTGGAGCCGAAAGTAAACGAGAGCCGCCGGAAAGAGCCGAGGACCGGCTCTGTGTACTTCGGCGCCGGCGGCGCCATTTTCAAATCGCGGACCGCGATTTTGAAGCCCTGGAAGCAGGGACAGGGGATCCCAGGCTGCACTGGGGAAAGCTGCACTGGGGAAGGCTGCACTGGGGAAGGCTGCACTGGAGAAGGCTGCACTGGGGAAGGCTGCACTGACAAGGCTGCACTGGGGAAGGCTGCACTGACAAGGCTGCACTGGGGAAGGCTGCACTGGGGAAGGCTGCACTGGGGAAGGCTGCACTGACAAGGCTGCACTGGGGAAGGCTGCACTGACAAGGCTGCACTGGGGAAGGCTGCACTGGGGAAGGCTGCACTGACAAAGCTGCACTGGGGAAGGCTGCACTGACAAGGCTGCACTGACAAGGCTGCACTGGGGAAGGCTGCACTGACAAGGCTGCACTGACAAGGCTGCACTGACATGGCTGCACTGACAAGGCTGCAATGAAGGGCATTTAAATGTAAGTTTTTTTCCCTTCAACTTCCCTCCTAAAAGTTTTTTTTCCTTAAAATTCCCTCCTAAATTGGGGTGCGTGTTATACGCCGGTGCGTGTTATACGCCGATAAATACGGTATATATATATCAGTCAGACTGGTGTGTGTGTGTGTGTGTGTGTGTGTATATATATATATATATATATATATATATATATATATATATATTCACAAAAGTGAGTACACCCCTCACATTTTTGTAAATATTTTATTATATCTTTTCATGTGACAACACTGAAGAAATTACACTTTGCTACAATGTAAAGTAGTGAGTGTACAGCTTGTATAACAGTGTAAATTTGCTGTCCCCTCAAAATAACTCAACACACAGCCAATAATGTCTAAACCACTGGCAACAAAAGTGAGTACTGAAGTGAAAATGTCCAAATTGGGCCCAATTAGCAATTTTCCCTCCCCGGTGTCATGTGACTCGTTAGTGTTACAAGGTCTCAGGTGTGAATGGGGATTAGGTGTGTTAAATTTGGTGTTCTCCCTCTCACTCACTCATACTGGTCACTGGAAGTTCAACATGGCACCTCATGACAAAGAACTCTCTAAAGGATCTGAAAAAAAGAATTGTTGCTCTACATAAAGATGGCCTAGGGCTATAAGAAGATTGCCAAGACCCTGAAACTGAGCTGCAGCATGGTGGCCAAGACCATACAGCGGTTTAACTGGACAGATTCCACTCAGAACAGTCCTCGCCATCCTCATCCAAAGAAGTTGAGTGGACGTGCTCAGCGTCATATCCAGAGGTTGTCTTTGGGAAATAGACGTATGAGTGCTGCCAGCATTGCTGCAGAGGTTGAAGGGGTGGAAGGTCAGCCTGTCAGTGCTCAGACCATACGCCGCACACTGCATCAAATTGGTTTGCATGGCTGTTGTCCCAGAAGGAAGCCTCTTCTAAAGATGATGCACAAGAAAGCCTGCAAACAGCTAGCTGAAGAAAGCAGACTAAGGACATTGATTACTGGAAGCATGTTCTGTGGTCTGATAAGACCCAGATAAACTTATTTAGTTTAGATGGTGTCAAGCGTGTGTGGCGGCAACAAGGTGAGGAGTACAAAGGCAAATGTGTCTTGCCTACAATCAAGCATGGTGGTGGGAGTGTCATGGTCTGGAGCTGCATGAATGCCAACATGTAATGTGACATACTGAAACAGAGTATGATCTCCTCCCTTTGGAGGCTGGCCACAGTCTAGTAATACAGGCCGTATTACAACATAAGGACCCCAAACACACCTCCAAGACGACCACTGCTTTGCTAAAGAAGCTGAGGGTAAAGATGATGGACTGGCCAAGCATGTCTCCAGACCTAAACTCTATTGAGCATCTGTGGGGCATCCTCAAACCGAAGGTGGCGGATGGCAAGGTCTCTAACATCCACCAGCTCCGTGATGTCATCATGGAGGAGTGGAAGAGGAACTCCAGTGGCCACCTGTGAAGCTCTGGTGAACTCCATGCCCAAGAGGGTTAAGGCAGTGCTGGAAAATAATCGTGGGCACACAAAATATTGACACTTTGTGCCCAATTTGGACATTTCTGGTGTACATATTCAAATACACTTTCAGGCAGGCCATGCAGGTTATTTAGTGATCTGCAGTGCATAAAATATATATATACTGTCTCCTACATATATATATATATATATATATATATATATATATATATATATATATATCCACTGCATTCTAGTCTAGCCAAGCCTATATCTGACTGCAGGCCATTGCTGGTGTACGTTTTCAAATACACTTTTAGGCAGGCAGGCAAGTGATTCAGTGATCTGCAGTGCATAAAATATATATATACAGTCTCCTACATATATATATCCACTGCATTCTAGTCTAGCCAAGCCTATATCTGACTGCAGGTAGTTCCTGGTGTACGTTTTCAAATACACATTCAGGCAGGTAAATCAGTGATCTGCAGTGCATAAAAAAATATATATACTGTCTCCTACATATATATCCACTGCATTCTAGTCTAGCCAAGCCTATACCTGACTGCAGGCCATTCCTGGTGTAAATTTTCTAGTAAACTTCAGGCGGTGTTTTGCTAATCCAATTTTACAGCATGTCTGGAAGGCCACCAAGGAAAGGCAGATGCTCACAGCCACTAAAAGAGGGCAAGCAAGCTCTGTGTCTACAGCCAACAGTGCTGGTCATGGACACGGTGCATCCCCAGCACGTGGCAGTGGGGCACACTTGTCCTTTATTTCAACAGCTGGCCGTGTTGAGCCACAACATGCAGAAGAGTTGGTAGAGTGGTTTACAAAGCTGTCCTCATCCTCCTCTTCCTCTCATCCTCCTCGTCACCCAGGCTCAGAGAAGTTTGGCTGCCAATGCAGCTGCCAAAGCGGCCTATTCCATCAGCTCAATGGCATCAGTCACTCCTTCCCTAGCCCCACCATCATGTCCTGAGGAGTCCCCCGAACTGTTCGACCAGTGTCGGGTACATGCTGCAGGAGGATGCACAGCATTTTAAAGGCTCCGATGATGGTACCCAGGGTGAGGGTGAAGGCAGTAATGTGAGCCCAGAGAGAGGGGGTGGCCAAGAAGGACAAGAAACTGGCAGTCATGTTCCCCCAGCTGCAGCATACTGCCAGGTTTGCTCCAGTGGTGAGGAGGGAGGGGATGATGAGGTCACTGACTCCACATGGGTGCCTGATAGAAGAGAGGAGGAGGAGGCACATCTCCAACGAGACAGGATGCCCTCCAGGGGCCAGCTTAAGGACAGCCAACTGACCGCATCACACTGCAGAGCTCTGCATGTGCAGGGCGCTGCTGACTCGGCGTGTTTTTCAAAAGTTCTTTGGTGTGGGCCTTTTTTGAGTAGTGTGCAGCAGATTGCACCGTTGCTGTTTGTAACATTTGTCTGAAGCGTATCAAGCGTGGCAAAAAAAGAAGCTGCTTGGGCACCACATGCTTGACCGGACATATGTTGAGCTCCCATGCAGTCCGTTGGCAACAGTACTTAAAAGACCCACACCAAAGAATAAGGCGGACCCCTCCTTGTTCCTCATCAGCTGGGATCTCCAACCCCATTATACCTTCAGTCCTCTCAGAGACCTGCACTGAGAGGAATGAAGGTGTAGAATTGGGTGTCCCAAGCACTTGCGGGCAATCTGCCTGCGGTACACCTAAATCTGATTGTAGCAGGCAAATTTCCCTACCCCAGTTGCTAAACCGTTGAAAGAAATTCGGTCCCAGCCATCCACGTGCTCAGCGGCTGAACGTTAGTTTGGCTAATTTGCTAGCACTCCAACTTCTGCCTTTTCAGCTGGTAGACTCTGCCCCCTTTCGAGAATTTGTGGAATGTGCGGTACCTCAGTGGCAGGTTCCCAAACGCCATTTTTTTTCTCAGAAGGCCATTACGACTCTCGGCATGTGGAAGGCAATGTCTTGGCCTCGTTGGACAGGGCGGTCAGCGGTAAGGTGCATATTACCACTGACTCATGGTCCAGCAGGCATGGACAGGGACATTACCTTTCTTTCACTGCGCACTGGGTAACCCTGCTGGCAGCTGGGAAGGATGCAGGACAGGGTGCAGTAATGTTGGAGCTTATTCCGCCACCACGCCTCCAAAATGCTGGTAGTGGTGATTCTGCCACACCTCTCTCCTCCACCCCCTCTTCTTCTTTCTCTATGGCCTCTTCCTGTGCAGTATTGTCCTTGGAACCAGCGGTGCTCCGTAGGCGTTCTAGGGACTACGCAAGCACTCACTTGAGTTGGTCTGCTTAGGGGACAGGAGCCACACTGGGGCAGAGATTCTGGCAGCTCTGCAGGGGCAGGTTCAGAGGTGGTTGATGCCACACCAGCTTCAGCCAGGAATGATGTTTTGCGACAATGGCACCAACATCCTCTCCGCCCTCTGACAGGGACACTTGACCCATGTTCCCTGTTTGACTTACGTTCTTAATTTGGTGGTGCAGCGGTTCTTATGCAGGTACCCGGGCTTACAGGATCTCCTGAGGCAGGCCAGGAAAGTCTGTGGGCATTTCAGCCGGTCATATAATACATGTGCTCGGCTGGCTGACCTTCAAAAGGAATGCAACCTGCCCAAGAACCGCCTCATCTGTGACATGCCCACCAGGTGGAACTCAACGGTGGCAATGCTGCAGCGGCTGCACACGCAGCAGAGGGCCATTAATGAGTACCTGTGCGAGTATGGCACCAGGACAGTGTCAGGGGAGCTTGGCTTTTTTTTCGCCATGCCAGTGGCTCATGATCAAGGATGCATGCACTGTCCTGTCACCATTTGAGGAGGTCACGAGGATGGTGAGCAATGACAGTGCATGCATCAGTGATACTGTCTTCCTGTTGGAGCACACGCTGCGTAGAATAATGGACAGAGCACTTGAGGCAGAACAGAGGGAGGAAGAGGAGAACTTCCTTACCTCTCAAGGCCCCCTTTATCCAGACAGTATTCCTGCAGGCCCGCCTATCACACAGGAAGAGGAGGAGGAGGATATTGTCAGCATGGAGGTGGAGCCTGGCACTCAGCATCAGCAGCAGTCTTCAAGGGATCGTTTTCAGTCCCCAGAAACCTATGGACTTCGTGGCTGGGAGGAGGTGGCTGCAGTTCATGTCGTCCTTGGTGACCCAGAGGACTCCGAATCAAATGCCTCAGCAAACCTATGCTGCTTGGCCTCCCTGATCCTGCAAAGCCTGCGAAAGGACCCTCGGATTCGTGGTATCAAGGAGAGGGATCAGTACTGACTGGTAACCCTTCTTGATCCACGTTACAAGGACAAAGGTTGCGGAACCTATCCAGCCTTCGCAGAGGGAGCAGACGATGAAACCTCTTCGGGAGGCCTTGCAGAAAGGTTTGTGCAATGCGTTTCCAGAGCCTGGGAGGTTACAATTTCCTGGTCCTCCTGGGCAAAGTGTTGTTCAGGCTTCGGTCAGTCACAGAAGGAGCAGTGGAGAAGGTGGCCGTCTGACCGATGCGTTCAGACAATTTTTTAGTCCGCAGCCCCAAGGTCCGATCGGTTCCAGCAACCATCGCCAGCGTCTGATTTACATGGTGCAGGAATACCTTGGGGCAAGATCAGACTTGGAGACCTTTCCAACCAAAAATCCACTGGGTTACTGGGTCTTGAGGATGGATCACTGGCCAGAGCTTGCACAGTATGCAATTGAGCTACTGGCCTGTCCTGCATCCAGCGTTCTATCTGAACGCACATTCAGTGCTGCTGGAAGCTTTGTAACCAATCAGAGTGTGCCTGTCCACAGACTCGGTTTATCGGCTCACCTTCATAAAAATGAATCAGTCTTGGATCACCAGCTACCAAGCACCTGATTCTTATGTAACCGATTAATTTTTTTATGAATGTGAGATCCCTTGAAGACTGCCTATGCTGATGCTGAGTGACTATCCTGTTATGCTTAGTGACTATCCTATTCCTCCTCAATGTTCATAGCTTCTAAAAACATTTTTGGTTCTGGGCACCAGCACCAGTGCCTAAAGCCCAATTTATCTACCCCTGTTTAACAGGGGTGTGTAATTACAATTTTTGCTGTAATATTTTGCAGCAGGGCTCGTTTCTACGCTCAACTAGAGTATCTTTGAGGGGTTGCAGTGTTGTGGCACCAGTGCCTAAAGCCCAATTTTTCTGCCCCTGTTCAAGGGGCATGTAATTTAAATTCTTGATATAATATTTCACAGCAGGGCCCGTTCCAACGCCCACCAAGAGTAACTGTGAGGGCTTACAGTGTTCTGGTACCACTAATACCTAAGGCTCAAATTTCTGCAGAGTCTATAGGGCAGGCCGTATAGTATATACAGGCGGTCCCCTACTTTCAAACATCTGACTTACAAATGACTCCTACTTACAAACGGAGGGAGACAACAGGAAGTGAGAGGAAATCTACCCCTAGGAAGGGGAATTCTCTCCTGTAAGAGTTCATATGGGGAAAAAGGTGTCTCCACTGATGCTTTATCACCAATCCTTGTTTCCCTAAAAACCCCAAATTTTCTAAATCCAATTGTCATTGGGACAGAAAGTGAGGTGAAATCTTCTGAACAGGGGCACAGACAGCAAAACAAATGTTACAGGGGTGATGATAACCCTTCCCTATGTTATCCAAAAAGCATAAAAATAGATTTTTTGGCTGGAGCTACACTTAAAAAATGTACCTGTTCCATATTACAAACAGATTCAACTTAAGAACAAACCTACAGTTCCTGTCTTGTTTGGACCGCCTGTATACTGCTGTTCAGAGTATACAGGGCATGGGGGCCCCACGCCTTTTCTTTTTTTAATTTGGGTGCAGGGTTCCCCTTAATATCCATACAAGACCCAAAGGGCCTGGTAATTGGCTGAGGGGTTACCCATGCCGTTTTTCTCAATAATTTTCATCCATATTGCCTGGACCCGACATTACATTACAGCCGCAAGCCGTTTTAAATGACTTTCATTCCTTCAGAAATGTCATTTTGTGCAGGGACTGTTCTAAACACGGTAAACACGCGCCACTTTACAGGCATACTATAGACAGCCCCAGGTACAAACTTTTATTTTTTTCACTTTAAGCATCATTAAAATCACTGCTCCCGAAAAATAGCCATTTTTAAAACTTTCTTTTGCATTGATACATGTCCTCTTGGGCAGGACCCGGGTCCCCAAACCCTTTTTAGGACAATAACTTGAATATTAGCCTTTAAAATTCGCACTTTTGATTTCTCACGTTCGAGTCCCATAGACTTTAACGGTGTTCAAATGTTCGCGCGAACTTTTGATCTGTTCGCATGTTCTGGATGCGAACCGAACCGGGGGGTGTTCGGCTCATTCCTAGTGGTTTACAATATTTGTCAGACTTCACAGTGCAGCATCACAACATTATTCATTCACTTGTTTATCTGCCAAGGATCAGCTAATTAGGTGTTTGCAGCAGTGAACCCTCAGTTTTTTAATTCGTTTTTTAATTAGTTGACAGCGAGGGAGTACTATTTATATTTAGAAGCGGGATATAAATTTGGGATTAAAATTCTCAGGTATGAGATTTTATCTTTTCACCAGGTGAAAGGATAAAGGTTTCCCTGGGAAGATTTGTAGTGTGTTTGGTTAGATAAAGTGCCTAAAGCCTGGTAAACACTTCCTGAAATTTGGGTGGTTCGTCAGGAATCAGCTGACTTACGGTACATCTGTACTCCTTTTTGTTCATTAGAAGCCGGTCCAATGACTGACTTCTGTTGAACAATCATGCTGGAAAGCCAACATTCCATCAGCTTTTACAGCCAATGACTGCAAGCACTAATCTGTAAATTTTGACATTGTGTCGATGTGAGGATCTGTACATGTATACCCAGATTTAGATTTGTCAAAGCTAATTGTATAGCCAGTAAACTGACCAAATGATGGAATACAGTAAATATTACAGGAAGAGAGGACTCAAGATGAGAAATGTATAGAAGAAAGTCATCCATATTTGTTAATTTACATCTTATTAGTTGCATCACAAATACAAGTATTATCAGGGACTCGTGCAGATAGCAGACTGAGCAGAGATCAGAAAGAAATACTTGTTGCTTTCGATTGAGGCAAGTACACGCTATAAAAGTATGCGTTTTGTTTATTTTTCATGTTAGAGGTTTGCAATTTAGGGCCTAGTTTAGGGAGGCTTTGTCATAGCAAAAAAAAAAAACTACTGAGGTATAAATGCAGCAACCACCAGAACCTTGCTGGGAAGGCTGAATGCCAGGTGGTCCTGACAAAGCTACGTCACTTCCTGATGCAAATGCATGCTCTCCCCTTTTTGCCTTCTACACATTTCTAATGGTCAGTGAAACTGCTTTTTATAGTGGTGGGCCTATGGGATTTTGTGAGGGTAGGGGTAGCGACAAGCTCTGATACAACCCAGAATTGTCGTAAATTTTTCTATCAGAAGATCCTGCATTTGATCATAAAAGCTGCATTTTTTTTCTTCTTTTTATAGTCTCTTTTAAAGATTAGTTAGGTTAGTGTTTGACTAATGCCTGGTACACACATTCAGTTTTTTCATTCAACCCAGCAGGCTGAAGGGAAAAAAAAACAGAGAGATTGCTGCAATAACTAAGCAATGTTAGTGCAACAATCTCTCCTGCTGTCCTCTTGTGTTCGGACAGGGGGGTTCCCACGCCAGAATATATCAGTGCTGATCAGATGCTGGTTTTCCAGCATGTCCCTTTGATAAAAGCCAGTCTTTAGACCGGCTTCTATTGGAAGGACAGCTGTACACATGATCCAAATGTCAGCTGGTTCCTACTGAACTGGCCGATATTCGTACTGTTTGTACCCAGCTTAAAGCCTGGTATACACAGTTAGTTATTTTCTCGATCAACCCAATGGGCTGAATTAAAATAACTGAGGAGATTGCTGTACTAACTATGAAATATTAGTACAGTGATCTCCCTGCTAAGGTATTGTGTTCTGACAGGGGGACTGCCCCCCATCAGAACACACCAGTCAGTGCTCACAGCCCTTGGCTGCCAGCGCTGATCGGATGCCGGTTGGTTGCATGTTTTTCAGCATGGCTGTTCGACAGAAGCCAGACAGGCTGCTGTACACACTGGCCAAATGTCAGACGTTTTTTGTTGAACTGGCCGATACTGTACCAGCCTCAATGTCAGAGATTAGGTTTTAGGTATGATTAAGTGTTAAGGGCTCACTGGGGAGGTTAGTGAAAAGGGCTTCTTTTGGGAGATGGCTACAATTTAATTGTTCAGGCTACTGTTCAGGTTATGTTAGGGTTAAGTGTTAAGGAGGCAATACTATTTACACGAATTCTGAACCCCAGAAGCTTAAAATTGTCAGCACTCGGCTTTAGTATTGTTCAAACTAACCTCAAAAGTAGGCATCCTCAGGTATCTGCAACATGCCTCATCATGAGTTCAACCATCATGAACTCCTTTGGAGTCCCAGTTGCCTCCTGCTTCTTGTAAACCTATGTTGGTCATTCATTTCTCAAAAACACTGCTCTGGTTGACATTGATGCATGAGGCCCACATACTCTCAAAATGAAGTAATCTATGATTTTTAAAATCAAATCTAAACTATATACATTATGCCATTGCCCAAAGTATGATCTACGTGTTCTTACCTGGATCTTGTTTTTACCTGGATTTTACATTAAAGGCTCATGCATGTGGTCGCAAGGGGGCCATACAGCATGCAGGAGCTTACAGAACCTTCAAAAAATCTACCGAGAGCCACAGTTGCTGTTTACTGTTTCAACTATATAAAGCATTATCTGCATTCAGGGTTATACGTCATTGGGCATGTTCACTCAAGCACCAGCATAAACCTGTATAAAGCCCCATCCTGTAATTTGGTTTCTATATGCGGCTGTATGCAGCAGTTGTGGCTCCCGTGAAAGTATTTTTACAGATTCTGCATGCTCTTTCATGCAGTAAAGCCCCCCCCCCCCATTACTGCGTGCATGAGCTCTTAAGATAGATACTCTGCCCAATTATTATTGTGATATATTGAGAACGACAAATGCTCCTTTAAAAAGAAAGGAGGGGTGGGGGCTTTGTATTGGTATTCTTGTGCTCAGAAGGCTCACTATTACATGCTATGCTAAGTATCACAGACTGAACTAATTTTATAAAAGTAGACTCGGAAAAAGTAGCTGAATGTCTGTCACAGTCAATACGAGGAGGGTCCCACTCTCTCCCTAATTTATGTTAAAAGGACGCAACAAGGAAGGGAAGAGTAGGAACATCTGAACATTAGTAGGCTCGGGAGGGTGTTCTCGGTAGCGGAAACTACAGAGACCTCCAAAGTGGGTCCAAAGCTTTATTCAGCGATCATATCATAGTTACAGAAACAACGTGTCAGAGCCACGCACGACCCCCTGATTAGGCATGTGATGGTAGCACACCAAAGTGCACCTTCAATGGAAGTATCACTTTTGGGTGGACTGGTCCTTTAAACCATTATACTGGTTGTATTGTAAGATATCATTACACACTATAATTATAACTATATGTCATTTGTAAAACAACATTCCTCAACTCTGTACAATTATCTCCCTAACATAACAAATATATAATATGTAGTTGTCATCATTTAACAGGTCTGTAGAGTGAATCAGCGCCACTGTATTGTGTCATAGTCTGCTGCCCAGTATAAACACACTCACGTAATTATACTTTAATTTTTAGATTGTAGAACTCATGGCAATGATATTTCAGAAGTAAATTAGAGGTTTATTGGTTGGATTGATGTGACAGAACATGTCTTTCTTCTGTAAATACCAATCAGGAGGCAATGGTGTACACATCTAAATTGTGTTTGATGTCAAATATGGGTGTACATTTATTAAATGTAAAGTCTTTACACATTGCTGCTCTTCAGCATTATATAAAGATCTGAGGAGAGCCTGTTTATCAACATTTATACTTAAAGTAATTGTAAACGATCACCTTGTAAAACAACCCATTCAGTTTAAAATAGAAATGAAAGGCAAAACATTTGTATATAGATAGGGGAAAAAAAGGTATTTATATATTTTTTAAAATATTTTATAAGTGATCACATTCCCTCTGTTCTCAGCTGCATAGGAGGTGGGGAAGGAGAAGCAGCAGCAGCACATTGAGCTTCCCAGCGAATGGCTGTGCAGGGGGGGGGGGGGGGGGGGCGTATCAAGAAAAGTTTGATCATTGGAGGAGAATACACTGAGTTCCCAGCATAGCTAGAGAACTGACCACATTGTGCTCCCCTGCTTAGTGTGGTCAGTTTTTAACAGGAAAACAAAGGGACTGGCAGGAACACCAGGGTTTTCACATAAAGGAAGTAACATACGCTTTGATTTCTCTGACTGAGAAGATAAGTAAATTGAAACAGTGTTAAATGTCCACAACGTGTAGTGTAAGTGCCCATTTACACTAGCGGTGTGGGGGTGTGTAAAGCCTCTCAGTTGAGCCGCATTTTTACTGCCCTTCAACTGCTCCCCCCATTTAGCTGGAAAGGCAGCTCCTGGGGGTGTACATGTTTCGCAGCAGCTGGAGGAATTATCCCCCTGTCGCATTTGGCAGGCATTACGGCCTACCAGATGAGACTCATTCAAGCGAATAGGGCCGTGCTGCAACAGCCCTGCAAACGTGTGCAGTTTCAGCACAGTAGTGAGGCATTAAGGGGGTAAAACAGATGGTGAGGAGGTGATACAACCCTTCTTCATTGCCTGTCAATAGCTCTCTAAAGCGTGATCTGAACATGGATTGCTCTTCACAGAGCAACAGAAGTGTAAAGTGTAAATGAGCGCTAAGTAAGAAGTGAGATTTGTCGCAGCCCCTTTGAAAGCAATGTGAGGCCTCTCACAGTTAATCGCGCCCACTCACATGTAATTGTATATGCTACGATCGCATGAGAGTTCACTTTGCATGGGAATGTTGATTTTGCAAGGGATATCAAAATTCATCAAAGAATACTCAATCACGTGCTTGGATGATGGAGGTCAGCAGAGCTTCACTAAGCTAAGGTGAAAATTCTCTTGCAAGTGAACCAGCCTATTTGCTTACATAGTCTCACTACAGCAGTTCTCGCAAACGCTCATATTCTCGGGGGAGAACATAGTTACAGGTTATTTATCAATAATTCATATTATTTCAGGACATGAGAATTTTTTTTACTTGAACTTGTGTGTACCTAATTTAGCTGAACTTGTGTTGCTTTTAAGTTTAACGCAATATGACAAATGCATACACACACTCACACAGGTTGAACTGGATGGACTGATGTCTTTATTCAACCTTGCTAACTATGAAACTGTGTATTGCAGCAGTTTTATATGATTTATTTGAAGAAATAAGGATTGCCACTAAAAATGCCAATTGTCTGGTTGTCTTAATGAATCTATGGCGTCAGTACTTCTAGGACTCTTATCCAGCAACCATGCTAGATAAGAGTAATTTTGACTACACTCTGACCTTTCTAATAGCTTGTTCTGTATAAGTGACCCAGAAAGCACTAAGGGATTGTTCACACTATTTGCCATAACCTGCATTTTTCTACACTGGATAAATGCAGGTAACTGTAAGGGCATATAGAAAACAATTAAACACCATTAATACTGTAATGCTGGTGGGATGTGCAATGTGGTGTAGTGCGGAAAATAGCAGCATATCTGCATTTTTTTGCTCAGTACTATATCTCACCGCATGTGAATGCCACTTCATATAAAGTTGTAAAAAAAAACAAAACACTAGTGCATTGTCTGAAACGTGTATCACACTGTCCCCTGCTGAAGCCAGCACTGCACTAGCTTGCATGGTAAAACACTAAAGGCTACATTTTACTGTGCAGGCTAGTGTAAAGATTAGGCTAAAGGAGAATCCATATGATTACCACACAGCAAACATTCCACAAAGCAGTCACCAATGACAGCCTCTCTACTTCTTTTAGTAGAGGTTTCCTTTAGGTTAATGTAAAATGTTTCTTTTTTTTACTTTAATGTCTATTAAGGCATCTACATTTTAAATATTTATATCTACGCTCAAAAATAGAAATGTAATAAATTGTAGCTTACCAGGCCCTAGACATGGTGGCAGCATTAAAGTATTTGTAATGGATAGGTATTGTTTGCATGAAGGTAAAAAACCTCCTGTGTTTAGCAGTACCCCCAGCCCCCCCCCCCAAGACATACCTGAACCCCATCCTGATCCAGCGATGTGCTCAAGAGCCTCGGCTCTCCTGGGTCTCTTCCTCTTCATTGGCTAAGACAGCAGCAGTGGTAGCCATTGACTAGTGCTACTGTCAATCACAGCCAGTGAGCCAATGAGGAGAGCGTGGAGACGGGATCCGTGCATGTGAATAGACACACAGAGCAGCAGCTCAGGAGTGAGACTGCTCGGGTGCCCCCATAGCTTGCTGTAGGGGCATTCGGGAGGAGCCAGGAGAGCCAGAGGGGGACACAAGAAAAGGAGGATCAGGGCTGCTCTGTGCAAAACCATTGCACAGAGCAGATAAGTATAACATGTCTGTTATTTAAAAATAACAAAAAAAAAACAAGCCTTTAATTTACTTTCAAGCATTTTCCCTTCACCTGGTGATTATGCCAGTGACACATGGTTCTAGGATGACAACACTAGCTAACCCTTCTTTATCAGAACAGCAGACACGAGATAGTACTATGGAACCCTGAGCTTATCTACTGTCCAGTACATAGAGGTGCATGGTTCTGTAGTCCTCGGAAATCAACATAATTGCTAACAGTCAGCACAGGCAGGATGCACAGGAAATGATAAGTTTACAAGAATTCTTACAAGATCAACAAGTATTTTTTTTTTCACTTTAAAATTTTTTCATTTATTCAACAAGAGCGTAGTTCATGACAGTAAACGATTCACTAACATAGTTTATTAGCATTCGTAAAAAAATATGTACATCCAAAGGCAATTAAACAAAGGTATAAAGGTAACAAGATGATATCAAGCTTAAAATATCAGGTCTCGCTTACCCCAATTGGGTTCAAACTGTAAGCGGAGACTGGTTATTAAGCTGTTACGTTCAACATGGAAGACATAATTTACTCCTAAACTTTAATTTGAATTTGAAGGTCAGTTTTTTACAAGTTACAGTTCTTTGGATAATTAGAAGCCCTAGGGTGGACCATCCAAGATTGCCATTTTTTTTTATAACTAGTCGTAGAATAATTTTTGTATGCCAAGTCTAATAATAACATTGGATAAGTTCGGAGCATCAGAGGATTTCCACATACTAGATATTGTAATCCTTGCTGCTATGAGCATATGGGCTACTATTGTTCTAAACATTAGAGGGTAGGTGTCAAGATTTATTCTGAATTGGGCCATAGCAGGGGTGAGATCAAGTAAGTTACCAGTGAGATCAGCTATGTATGTGGAGATTTCCAGAAACGATATCAATTTTTACAGCTCTATAGGGTGTGGTGTAGGTTTCCTATTTGTTCATTTCACCACCAACACAACGGTGAGGAGGAGGAGTTTTTTTGATAATCTGTACGGAGTCAAATACCATCTATTTAGGATATTTTGTGAATTATCCCAATGATATGTACAGGAAGCTATCCTACATATTAAGATTGTTTTTTCTCCATTGGTCTCCTGAGAAATTCTGCAATAAATCTTTTTCCCATTTAAGCATGTGGGGATTTTTATACTCTGGGGGGTACACAGAGAGGAGGCCATAGAATAGGGAAATTCCCCTTTTCCTCTGTTCTCTATGATTGGTTAGGTATTGCCAAATAACTGTAGGGATCATTATACTATTATTGGGGATGAAGTTCTTTAGGCGAGAGCATCTTTCAATTTTACCTGACGCTAATTTCTTGTTTCACGAAGGTAAGTCTTTATACTTGTTATATCCTTGTGTAATCCAGTCTTTTGATGAAATGTGGATTTTACAATAGTCTGGTATTTTTATAGGCAATCGTATTGTATCATTTTTGTCCCAGCTTTTAGTTTTGCACAGGATGTGTTACCATGCCATCAGGGTGGCTTTAATACTAAGTAGGTTGAGAATATTATTTTTTTCATTGTATGAATAGCTAGCCAAAGACAATGCATACATATAATGTCCTAAAGTTACTTCTCTTTCATAGTTTATCCTCTGAAAAGAAAAACCAATACTTCATTTGATCTAGTAATGAGGCATAGTAGTAGTTTCTAACATCTAGTAGTTCCATTCCTCCCGCCAATTTGGTGGAAGTCAGTATAGAGAATGCCACGCTAGGCTTTTTACCATTCCAGATTAAGTTTTTACGTTTTGTATTAATCTGCATAAAAAATTTGTTAGGGATTACAATAGGGAGGGAACAAAAATAATACAGGATTTTGGGTAGTGTTTGCATTTTAAATGCAGCTATTTTCCCTACCCATGTGAGTTGCATTTTCTGAATATTTTGTAGGTCTTTGTGAATTAGTTCTAGAAGTATGGGGAAATTGGCCTCATATAATTTGGAGGGTGGGTAAGTAAGTTTAATTAATAAATACGATAAAGATGTTCCATCCCGATGAAAACCATATCTTTTACGCAGATAATTGGTTAGGTCAGTAGTTAGGTTAATTGGTAGTACATGACACTTTTTTGATTGATCTTGTGGTAAGACACATTCCCATACCATTCTAGTAGTTTTTGTGCAGCAGGTAAAGAGTTATCAGGGTTAGTTATTGATAGGATAATATTATCTGCAAAAAAGGCCGATTTTGTGTTCATAATATCCTGTTTTTATACCTTTTAATATCTGGGTTTATACATATGGATTCCGCTAATGGTTCAATTGCCAATGAAAAAATAAGGGGGATAAAGGGCACCCTTGTCTAGTCTCATTAGTTAAATTGAATTTTCTCAATTATACCTGAGGTGAATACCCTGGCTGAGCGTTGTGTGTAGAGTGACATGATAACTGAGTGTATAAATCTGTTAAATCTGAATTTTGTTAGTGATTTGGAGATAAATTCCCAGTGCATTCTGTCCAATGCCTTCTCGACATCTAGAATTGTAGAAAATAATTTCGCTCTTCCCCCTAATATCAAGCAGCTAACACATCAAATTAGATAAATGGCAGAGACAAAAATAAAAACAAAAAGTGTAGCGCTATAGCAAAATAAGCTATAAGCCCAAATACCATCTAAAAAAATTAGAAACATTGAATGACAAAGTAAATAGTGGCATAGAAACTGACACTATAAATGAAACATATATAATATAAACAATTATGTGTCCATATAAGTGGCAACCCTAGTAACAGTGCGACTGAAATTTCAATAAATGTGCAATGCCAGTCTATATATTTAAAATTATAAGACTCTATGACAAAAGTTCCAGTGAGGAAAGACGTGTCAATCCAAGGGTAAAACAATCTGTGACTGTGATTGAACCACCACCATGAGAAGAGGAGGCTTACCGGAATGTTTGAACACGCCAGAACATATGCTCTGAGTGTCAAACAGGCTTTGAAATATGATGAGTAGATGCAGGAGATATTGATTTCTCTGTACTGAAGACTCTCCCGCTCACATCCAAGTAAGGACGCGTGGAAATTGGCCTCTCATACGTAGTGGTACTCCGGCATTCACAGATGTGGGGGAAGGGGGAAGCAAAAAGGAAACCAAATAGTGTAATTCCGTACAAAAAGTTTAAATTTTTTTAAAAGTAAAACCACTCACATGATTGAAAAGCGCTTATATTAAATATAAGGCAGCAGTGGGGACCTTCCCGACGCGTTTTGTCTTCCAAGGACATCATCTGGGGTCATTTATAGTGTCAGTTTCTATGCCACTATTTACTTTGTCATTCAATGTTTCTAATTTTTCAGATGTTATCTGGGCTTATAGCCCATTTTGCTATAGCGCTACACTTTTTGTTTTTATTCTCGACATCTAGAGCCAAGAAAAGAGAAGGCATTCGGCCATTGTCTATCTGATTAATCAGGTTTATTATTCTTCTTGTGCCTTCTGGTGCCTGTCTTCTCTTAACCTCCCTGGCAGTATGATTATTTAAGATTTTTGATGCTCAAAGCGGTACAATGTTTTGAATGGAAATTTGGCGTTTTTTATATTGTAGACTGGTAATTCTTAGGAATAACACACTTAAATCTGTCCACACAAGAGTCTAGTAGACATCCCGGGTTTGATAAAGTTTGAAACACAAAATCATAAATTGTAATATAATAACTACAAATAATAAAATAATAATAATAAAAATTATTCAATAATGTAATCAAATCAAAAACACTGAAATTTGTTGCAGAATTGTCACTGTCATTACATTCAGTGTTTGATGACGAATTTCCCCACGAATCACTATCGCTCAGTTCTGCAAGTGATTCTAATTTATTATCGCTGTTTTCTAGCTGGTCTAAAACCACTTTTGATGTAAAGAGATGCTTTTTGGTCGCTTTGGACAATCTCCAGTTTCCAGGCAGAAAGAACAGTATTTATAATATAAAACTGCATGCAGGGCACTGGACAATCCACTAGGGACAAAGGGGATATGAAATAATGTGATACAGTAATGTAATCTGTAAGATTACAGTGTACTGTATGTGTATTGTGTTTTTCACTTTTTGAATTTAGCGCCGTGCTAGCGTCACAACGCTCGGCACTGTGATAGATGTGGCAGAGGACAGCTCGCACACACAGCAGGGAAACATCACAGGATCTTGGGGACAAGGTAAGTAACTTTGCCTGGATCCTGCGATGCGATCCCAAGTGTGGCTAGGGGTTACCACTTTTGGTACTGAAAATCCACCCCGAGCCACACTCGGGAATACCACCAGGGAGGTTAACGAATCCTACTTGGTCGGGGTTTATGAGATACGGTATTTATCGGCATATAACACGCGCCAGCGTATAACACGCACCCCAAGTTTAGGAGGGAAGTTTAAGGAAAAAAAACTTACATTTAAATGCCCATCAATGCAGCCTTATCAGTGTCCATCTGCAGCCTTGTTGGTGTCATTGAAGCCTTGTCAGGGCAGCCTTGCAGCCATGTAGTGCAGCCTAGTTAGTGCAGCCTTCCCCAGTGTCCATTGCAGCCTTGCCCCAGTGCAGCCTTGTTAGTACAGCCTTCACTAGTGTCCATTGCAGCCTTGTTAAGATTTAAATATGGCGCCGCGGAGTTCGCAGGGACTCGGCGGAGCAGATCGAGCGCCGCCGAGATCGCAGGGACTGGGCGGAGCCGAGATACACAAAGCCGAGTGTATTCGGCTCTTCTCGGCTCTGCTTAAAGTCACGCCCAGTCCCGCCCTATGATGGACATAACACAGGTCCAATGGTGGGACTGGGCGTGACTGTGAGCAGAGCCGAGAAGAGCCGAGTACACTCGGCTATGTGTATCTCGGCGCGATCGCTCCGCTCCGCTCACAATCAGCAGAGAACGGCGTATAACACGCACCCACGATTTCCCCCTGATTTTAAGGGAAAAAAGTGCGTGTTTTACGCCGATAAAGATGGTAAGATGTTATTTTTAGTAATCTATTGGCCAGGATTTTTGCATAAATTTTCAGGTCTGTATTTGGTAATGATATGGGTCTGTAGTTTAGGGGGGAATGTGGGATCTTTCCCTGGTTTTGGTATTGTAATTATTATTGCTTCTAACATATGCTTAGGGAATTGACTAGTATTTGCTACTTGGTTAAACAACTTATTTAGTTGTGGGGCTAAGATATTCGCACACGCTCTATAGTATTCTACAGATAACCCATCAATTCCCGACGCTTTGTTTTTAGGTAGGCACGGAATGACTTGATGGAATCAATTTTTGGTAATTTTATTGAGTTTAAGAAATCAGTTATGCTAACTGATGTAGGTTGCAAAGTATTTTTGTCTTCCTGAGGGTTATATAATCTGAGAATGAGTCTGCTTTTTCCTTGGGATTATAATGTGTTTTATCAATTGCATGATGAGTTATTCTAGATATTGTATTATTGTTTTGTCGTAGGAGCAAATTATATGCTAGTAATTTGTTAGCTTTATTACTCTGGGAATAATGGTTTAGTTTTACTCTTTTTAGGTATTTATCAGGATCTGCTATTAATCGATTGCCGACCGGCTAGCGCCGATATACGTCGGCAGAAGGGCACGTACAGGCATATTAACGTACCTGTACGTTGTCCTTTAAGAAGCGGTTTGTGGGCACGCGCACCCACCGCAAGCTCCGTGAGTGTAATCGCGAGACTTGCGCAGTTGATGTCTGCGGGGATACCAGCGATCATCTCACGGAGAGGAAGAACGAGGAAATGCTGATGTAAACAAACATTTCTCTGTTCTGCCTAGTGACAGGACACTGATCATAGCTCCCTGTAAGCGGTGATCAGAGTCGTGTCACACATAGCCCCTCCCCCACAATTAGAATCACTCCCTAGGACACAATCCCTACAGCGCCACCTAGTGGTTAACCCCTTCACTACCCGTCACATTTGCACAGTAATCCAATGCATTTTTAATTGCACTGATCGCTGTATAAATGTTTATGGTCCCAAAAGTGTCCGCTCTGTCCGCCATAATGTCGCAGTCAAGATAAAAATCGCTGATCGCCATCATTACTAGTAAAAAAAAAATAATTAATAAAAATGGCATAAAATTATCCCCTATTTTGTAGGCGCTAGAACTTTTGCGCAAACCAATCAATAAACGCTTATTGCGATTTTTTTTTTTTTTTTACCAAAAATATGTAGGAGAATACGTATCGGCCTAAACTGAGGAAAAAAAATTATATATTTTTTGGGGATATTTATGATAGCAAAAAGTAAAAAATGTGTTTTTTTTCAAAATCGACTCTAATTTTTTTGTTTATATCGCAAAAAATAAAAACCACAGAGGTGATCAAATACCACCAAAAGAAGGCTCTATTTTTGGGGAAAAAGGATGTCAATTTTGTTTGGGAGCCACGTCGCACGACCGTGCAATTTCAGTTAAAGCGACGCAGTGCCGAATCTCAAAAAGTGCTCTGGTCTTTTGCCAGCCAAATGGTCCGGGGCTTAAGTGGTTAATGCGCATCTTAGTTCCATTCTGAGGTTGTTTAGTTGTTGTAGTATTATTGAATCTTTAGGATTTTTTTTTTGTGCTTTTCTTCTAGGCTAGATACTGTATATATCATTCAGTAGTTTTTTTCCCCCTTGAGCTGCTACCTGTATAAGAATTCCTCTTGCAAATGCTTTATGAGTGCATCATAAATTTGCAATATTCAAGGAATCCTCTGCATTAAATGTAAAAAATTCTGTTAGGTTTCTTTTTATTACAGACAACTGGTCCTTTTGAGAGATAGAATAAAGGTACTATTTCTCCATAAGGTATTGTTGGTACAGGTTGGTCCTGTTTGAATTTCTGTCATGATTGGTGCATGATCGGACCATGTTATATTTTGTATTTTGGCATCGACCACCTTTTGAAGAAGGCATTTGTCTGTAATAAAATAGTCTATTCTGGAGTAGGATTTATGAACATGTATAGTCCCTTTCAATGGTGTGTAGGCATCTCCATGGGACATACAGGTCTTCATCGTGGAGCATCTTACTCAGTCCAGGTCTGGTGGAGTGTTCCTTTTTGGAGGTTTCCATAGTGGGATCCAGAGGTGCGTTGAAGTCTCCACTTAATGAGCTGGCCTTTTTGTATTTTCCTTGCTGTCATTGTTTTTTGTATAAATCTTTGTGGATGTTTGTTAGAAGCATAAATGTTTATGATTGTATAAGCTGGATGCAGGATGATATATTTACCATGACTATCTGTTTTAAGGTCCAGTAGTTGAAAGGCGACCGTGTCTTTAATTGCTATTACAACTCCCTTTTTCTTTTTTTTTATTGTTGGAAACAAAAATTTGTGGAAACTTGTGGTGTGAGAAATTGGGTGCTTTATCCACTGCAAAATGTGATTCTTGGATGCATACTATGTCGCTGTTGAATTTTAATACACCATTCCAAAGAGCTTTTCTTTTATATGGACTGTTGAGACCTTTGGTGTTAATTGACTTGAGTTTAAGTCCCATAATGTTGGTGGCAGTTGATGCTGGTTAAGTATAGCTTAATAGTAATTTAAAAAAATATTACCTCAATGATTATCTTATTATTGTTACCTTTTACGACCAGTAAATGGTGGTGTTGAACCTTGAAATTCACAAAGTAAAGACATAATAGTGGTATTGCTGGTATTCTTGCAATAGTGCATTCAGTGTAAATGGCTTTTGAGATTATTCAAAATGATCCTTGGGATGGGAGGATGATGATCTTCCCTGGTTAGTTTGCCATTGTTGAGGCAATTTTCCAGGTAAGGATTTATTGGAGATGTCATCTCCTCCGTTGGGTAGTAGGTCCCCTAATTGTAGGATCTTCAGGCCCTCCTCATAATTGTGAATAGAGTATGAAGTACCTTCACGTACGATCAGTAATTTAGTGGGGAATCCCCATCTTTAGATTATTGTGGTATTTTCCGTAGTATTTTAGTAATTGAATTCAACATTTTGCGTGCTAAAATCGTTGCTTGTGAAAGGTCAGAATATAGAATGATTCCTGTGTAAGGGTCATGGAGAGGTGAGTGGTGATGTGCATATTGCATTAACTGGTTCCACACTTGGAAAAAGTGTATTTTTGCAATTTCGTCTCTGGGTAATCTTTCCGGTATATATGAGGGCTTAGGAAGCCTGTGTGCTCGGTCAATTGACAATTCCTGGTGCAGAACTGCAGGTACTAGTGCGGTTATAATTTCGCTTATGAATTTCTTCACATCTGGAGGTTTTACGTTCTCTGGAATACCCCCAAACTTAACATTATTCCTTCTAGACCTATCCTCTAGGTCTGCCTCTTTCAATCTCAGGTTTTTTAATTCATCCTCTACTTCAAAATGGGCTTCAACCAGGTCATTGTGTGCATCAGTGAAGTCACACATTTTATTAAGTGTTCTTGCATAGCAAGACCACTTACTGTTATCTCACATATATATTATTATTCTTATTATAGCCAAATTTACCACCCTAACTCCTCCCACAGCTTTCACACTACATAGACAGTAATATACCGAAACATGCGGATTGTTCCCGATTGGTGTGCTATTTCTTTGTGGAACGTTTCGCCGAATGGTTCATGAAATATCGTTGTTTTTGCGGTGAAATTGGTCCCATAGGAATGAATAGCGAAATGTTCAAAACTAGAGTGGGAAGTGACAAAAGCTGAAAAATCAGGACATGACTTCTAAACTGCCACCACTCCCTCATTTTCAAGCCAGCCTACACAAATCTTATATCAAACCGTTCAGCTATCCCTGCTGCCCCTAAACATGTCCACGGCTAAGCCATCTGATAGTTTCCACAATATGATCATTTGTTTGCAACTCACGCCGTCCATTGACATTCATTGAAACTCCACTCTAGCCACTTCAAATTTGAAGGGCAATATCTAAACTATGACTGTGCCTTCATTTTTAATATTTCAGAGACATACTATGCATCAAAATCTAGGTCTGGGTCTTGTGATTCTCACAATATAAAGCTCTTCGCTGTAGGATTTATAGTTTTAAAAATACGACCATTTGAATTACTGCACAGTTATTACAGCTATCATGATCCTGTGTATTGTGTTTTGAACAGTGGTTGTGAAGCATAAACAGGGCATGAGCGTTGCCAGTGGTTGTAAACACTGATTATCATCAAACAGATAGCACACCTTCACCTCCATTCTACGTCAAGATGCTGAGACCCCCCAAATGCATGTAGTCATACCTTCATCTGCTAGGCTTGATAATGCTGCTAATGTTTTTATAAATGTAAGTTTTATTGTAACTGTGAAGCACTTTGGGCAACAACGTTGCAATTAAATGTGCTATATAAATAAATAAAAGTTGAAATGCATTTCTCACTCTATCAAGCTTGTCGTGCACTTTTTAAACTTGATCAATCAATTGGTTAGTGTAATGTTTACTATCTTTACTCACTCCAAACACTCCACATAGTTACTCTGCCCAGTCCAACCTTTCCACAGTTACTCCAGCCACTGCAACCACACAACAGTTACTCAAGCCACTCCTCCCAGTTACTCCGCCCACTTCAGTTGTAGACTACTGATGGAGGCAAGAACACTTCACACAATTTCCCCAGAAATTGTAGCTTTTCTAGTTTTCTATATAGTCTACTCTGTCACCAATGGCATCAGTGTCTCTTTTGGACTGTTGCATGAAGTTAATCATGTCTTGTTGCAGAGCTCCCCTTAAAGAAATGACAATTTCTTTATTTGTTGAGTCTGATATAGGCTGGCCTGAGGTGGGAATGACATTCAGCTTTTCATCATATGGATTGTTACACATTGTGATATCATAGTTATGAGAGGTCTCACTTACATTTCCTTCAGGATTGTTGAGTCTTCTTTTCTGCTTGACTGGGCTGTTAATGTCAGCTTGTGAGTCTTTGCTGTCCTTGAAATTCAGCTCAGTGTGTGATCTCTCTCCTTCCTCACCTCGTGCAGCGTGATTTCTTGTGCTGTGCTGAGAGGAGTAGCCGGCGCCATCTTTTTTTTTCACGGAGTCCCGGCCGGGCTCCAGAATTCGCCTAATTTGCGGGGTCTATCTCTTTTCTTTTTATTCCCCATCAGGTCTCTCGGGTCACCGCCACTCACGGATCTTTCTTGTGCTCTCAGGGCTTTTAGTGGCTTCTAGCTGCTCTAGGGACTCCTGCTGTCTTGGGGGTGGTTAGCTATGCGACCATCCGTCTTCACTTCCGGTCACGCACCCCCCGATCAATAAGTATTTTTGAACTTACAAAAAGATCAAACAAATTGCTTTTAATGGTATTTTTTAACAAACTAAAAGGAACTAAAAAAGAAGTTCATTGTTAGGTTATACATAAACACTTTACATTCTTAGGTTTTAGCATCTTCCTCTGGTAAAGGATAAGCATTTGGGATTTTTAGTGCAGAAATTGCCTAAAATGTGACCTACAGATGACAAAGATGTGGATACTGCATAGGCATTATTGCCATTCCTTGTGTGCTTATTCCTAACTAAAAAGGACTTTGTTCTTGGATATAATAATTTTCTCTACGTCAGAGCATGTGTGTGTGTGTAAAAGAAAGACGATTGATTTATTCTACAGTGTTCAAACTGAATGGTTCTAAAGTTCACTGATCTCTTATTTGTAAAGCTGAGAATGAGAAGAGAGCAAGCTTTGTGATCCACTCAGCAGGCAGCCTTTGTATGACTGAGTTTCAGTTGAAAGTGCTTGTGGGCAGGGGGATGACATTTAGCACTATTTGGATAAGCAGTCAATTGGCATGCCTATTCTAATCTGCTCAATAACCAATGTATCGTCTCAGTTTTTCTCTTAAACCGAATGATTAGCATTCAGCTCCTACATAAAATTATATAAATGTAATCAGGTTTAACAACCTGTCCCTATCATGTACCTGATCGGAGGCTGAAGTGCTGGGAGAGCTTCCCTTGCGACCAAGTGCAGAGTGCCCCCTGGAAGTGGTACAGGGGGAGCTATACTTAAAGTGGCAGGGGTTGCTGGCTGCGGCAAGCTGAGATGAAGCAGAGAAGTCCACTGGTGGGCAGCTGACGAGCAGGGTAGACTGCTAGGCAGGGGTACCTCGGAAGTACCAGATGAGATCGTACAGCAGGAAGTACCACGAGCAGTGTCAGGAGCCAGGCCGGGGTTCATACACAGGACAGCAAACAGTAGCAAAGTCTATAGAACAAGCCAGGGGTCATACACGGTGCAGCGGATCAAAAACAGTAGCAAAGTCCATAAAACAAGCCAGGGGTCATACACGGTGCAGCAGATCAGAGCGGAGTAACAGGAACAAGCCAAGGGTCAAGCCGGGGTAAGTACAGATCAGATAGGTCAAGACAAGCCGGGTCGTTTAGCAGATAATCCAAGACAACAGGAACAGGAACTGAGGAATACACAGGAAGCTGAAGATCATGCAGCAGTTGGTGACTGCAGCAACATGCTTTAAATAGTATGCTTGGTGCCTGGAGTCTCTCACGTGGTGTGTGTGCTTTGGCGTGCAGGTGTTCGCATTAGTGCTGGAGAATTTGTGTTCATTGATACAGGATTCTGCTGGCCATAGATGTTAGTTCTCCTGCGGGTTAGTCCCTGACAGTCCCCAAACTGTCACTGTTTTTATACAGTTACAGTTAAAGTGTCATTTCATCCAAAATGAATGTATTACTTTTAGAAAGTCAACAGCAGATAGACTTGTTTTGGATCATTGTCATGTTGGAATGTCCAAGTAGATCCCGTGCGCAGCTTCCTGGCTGATGAATGCAAATGTTCCTCCAGTGTTTTTTGATAACATACTGCATTCATCTTGCCAACTATTTTGACCAAATTTCCTGTGCCTTTGTAGCTCACACATCCCCAAAACATCAGCGATCCACCTCCGTATCTTTCATCATAGGCCTTGTTGACTCCTCTCCAAATGTAGCTTTTATGGTTGTGGCCAAAAAGCTCAATTTTGGTCTCATCACTCCACTCCAAATGACTTTGTGTAAGAAAGTTTGAGGCTTGTCTCTGTGCTGTTTGGCGTATTGTAAGCGGGTTACATAGTAGGTGAGGTTGAAAAAAGACTCTCTTGGCTACGTCTCTGATTAATGCTCTCCTTGCCTGGCCTGTCAATTTAGGTGGACGGCCATGTCTTGGTAGGTTTGCCATTGTGACATACTCTTTCCATTTTCGCATGATGAATTGAACAATGTTCCGTGAGATGTTCAAAGCTTGGGATATTTTTTATAACCGAACCCTGCTTTAAACTTCTCCACAACTTTATCCTTGACTGGTCTAGTGTGTTCCTTGCCCTTCATGATTCTGTTTGTTCACTAAAGTTCTCTAACAGACCTCTGAGGTATATACATTGTATATCCCGGTATGTTGTGGTCGTTCAGGTGCTTATCTAATTTTTTTTTTTAAAACTATTGATGCTCTGCGCTGATACCACTGCCTGTAGAAGGGAATTCCACATCCTTGCCACTCTTACAGTAAAGAACCCTCTACGTAGTTTAAGGTTAAACCTCTTTTCTTCTAATTTTAATAAGTGGCCACGTGTCTTGTTAAATTCACAAAAAAGTTTTATCCCTATTGTGGGGTCACCACTTCGGTATTTGTAAATTGAAATCCTATCCCCTCTCAAGCGTCTCTCCTTCAGAGACAATAAGTTCAGTGCTCGCAACCTTTCCTCATAACTAATATCCTCCAGACCCCTTATTAGCTTTGAATTAAAAAAAATGAAAAACTGAATGGTTCTAAAGTTCACTGATCTCCTATTTGTAAAGCTGAGAATGAGAAGAGAGCAAGCTTTGTGATCCACTCAGCAGGCAGCCTTTGTATAACAGAGTTTCAGTTGAAAGTGCTTTTGGGCAGGGGGATGACATTTAGCACTATTTGGATAAGCAGCCAATTTGCATGCTTGTTCTAATCTGCTCAGTAACCAATGTATCATGTCAGTTTTTCTCTTGAACCATATGATTAGCATTCAGCTCCTACATAAAATTACATAAATGTAATCGGGTTTAACAACCTGTCCCCAAATTGTCACTGTTCTTATACAGTTAAAGTGTCATTTCATCCAAAATGAATGTATTACTTTTAGAAAGTCAACAGCAGATAGACTTGGTATATATTTTTTGAGGACTGTCAGACACCTGAGTTTTCAGGTCTATCCTGCTACTGTAGCCGTTATAAGGTTTACATTCTCCCTATTGGTGATTTAATTATTGTTACGTTAATGCAAAAAAAAAAAAGTCAGCCTAGTAAAACTGTAATATTGTTACATACAATCTATCTAAGTATTGCTGATATTCTAGCCATACACCGCTGACCATACGCTGATCGAAACATCAATAAATGCACATATACAATATTTGTAAAAATTTGTCCACTAGTGGCCACATAATGGCCAGAAAAGTAGGACATTACATATACCCAAGGGGAGAGAAAAAAAAATTACGTTTCAACAGAATGACACCAGAACATGCGTAAACCCCTATGCGTCAACAGGTTTCGCTGGATCGCTTACTCAGGACACAAATGGAGGGTATAGGAACAAATCTCACTACATGAAAATAGAAGAATACATCATTTCACAACACATTTAAATATATACATAAACAATTTACATATAAACATATATCATACTATGTAAAAAAATACAGGTAATATATATCCTAGTTCTGTTAGTATTCGTCTCAACGGAAAAAACACTCAACTCCCTAAACAATGTTTTACTACAAACAGCAGACTCAGTGGCGCCAAAACGCAGAACACTTGTCCGCAAAAAAAACTTGAGTTGGTTTAATGGCACTCTCACCCTTCTCAAGCAAGAATGCAGAAGAGCTGAGAGAGCTTGGAGAAGAAATCCGACCAAGGAAAACCATGCAAACTACAAAGCACTCACGGTGAAATACCACAAGGCAATCTTCAAAGCCAAAAAAGAACATTTCGCAAACACCATCTCATCCGCCTTAAACCGCCCACGGGAACTTTTCAAAATAGTTGCTCAGTCAATGAACCCGACCTGCTTAGAGCCCCCTGCAAACGATACTCAAGAATTCTGCAATGAGTTATCAGACTTCCTTATCGACAAAATCGACAACATTCTGAAAGCAATTCATCAGAAAATAACAACCAACCTCATTCAACCAAAGCAAAAAGAGGATATCGACATGAACATCACTCAACCACCGAATTTCTTTTTGTCCCCAATCACTACGGACACGACTAAAAACGTCATCGGAAGCCTTCGCGACAGCACATCACCAAACTACATCATCCCCACCAAATTGCTCAAAGAATGTTGCGACATCCTGGCCCCCACCCTCACACATCTCATAAATCAATCATTCAAAGAAGGGACTGTGCCAACCTCCCTCCAGCAAGGCATCGTCAAACCCCTGCTAAAGAAACCCAATCTTGACCCTAAAGACCCTAACTGCCGCAGACCAATAACAAGCCTCAACACCATCTCCAAGATTATAGAGAAAGCAGTAGTACAGCAGCTACAATGCCACCTGGACACACACCACCTCCTGGACCCTCTGCAATCAGGCTTCCGCCCAGGCCATGGCACAGAAACAGCTCTTCTCAAAATATGGGACGACGCCCTTGAAGCAGCAGATGACGGAGAACCGAGTCTCCTGGTACTGTTAGACCTCAGCGCAGCATTCGATACAGTAGACCACAATACTTTACTTCTCCGCCTCTCAGAAGTTGCAGGAGCTACAGATTCTGCCCTAAAATGGTTTACATCCTTCTTAGAGAATCGCTCCCAGACAGTGAAACTAGGAGCATTCACCTCGGAATCTCGGGCAGTCTCCTGTGGAGTCCCTCAGGGCTCACCCTTGTCACCAGTGCTATTTAACATCTACATCCGCCCGCTTCTCAATATCATCAGAAAAACTGACCTCAGCTTCCACTCATACGCAGACAACACCCAACTCTACCTTCGCATCAACGGACAAAAAGATCTTCAACAGCAATTACAGAAATGCCTTACTTTAATAGATGACTGGATGACCACTAGCTCCCTTAAACTCAACGGATCAAAAACAGAACTTCTTCTCCTGCAAGCCAACAAAAATTCCAAAATTAAGACCTTGTGGACACCACCCTCCATCCTCGGACAGACCATCTCCCCTAGCACCAAAGCCAAGAGTTTCGGAGTCATCTTTGACTCAGGAATGACAATGGATGCACAAATAGGATCAGTGGTGAGCGGATCCCACCATCTCCTCCGCCTGCTTCGCAGACTCATCCCCTTCATCCCAGAAGAGGACAAAGCGGCAGTTGTGGGAACAATCATCAATTCTCGACTCGACTACGCAAACTCGCTCTACGTAGGACTACCACAATATCAGCTTGCGCGCTTGCAACTCATCCAAAACACGGCGGCAAGACTGTTAACAGGAAAAAAGCCCTGGGAATCCATCTCCCCATCCCTGAAGAGCCTATACTGGCTAACTGTGAAGAATCGGATCACATTCAAGACCCTCTGCCTCACCCACAAATGCATACAAGGAAACGCTCCGCTATATCTCCGGGAAAAAATAAAACACTACACACCGAACCGCAGTCTTCGATCAGCTAACCAAAACCTCCTCATCATTCCCAAATTCCGCTACAAAGCAAAGGGAGAACGAAGATTTGCAGTCCAAGGACCTCGACTATGGAATGCTCTTCCAACCAACATCATGGAAGAAAACCACCAGGCCTTCAGGAAAAAATCTATCTATCTATCTATCTATCTATCTATCTATCTATCTATCTATCTATCTATCTATCTATCTATCTATCTATCTATCTATCTATCTATCTATCTAATACATTTTCTGGCCATTACGTGGCCGCTAGTGGACAATATCTTTTTACAAATATTTTATATTGTATATGTGCATATATTGATGTTTAAATAAGATTTTACTTTTTATAAAAAGCATATTATTGTTCCAGTCTGCCTCCAAAAGCCGACCTAGAGGGTCCCCTTTTTTCCTTTTTCCATATTGACTCTTTACCGACTGTCAAATGACTCTGAAAAGTGATCTGAGCATGGATTGCTTTTCAGAGGAACAGCATTTTTTTGCTGGTACAATGAACAAGCAAGAAAAAAAAATCAGTTCTAATTGTACACACAGGGGGTCAGGATTAAACATGCATACATAGATGTAGACACACATATATATATATATATATATATATATATATATATATATATATATATATATATATATATATATACATATACACACACAGCCTTTTAAAGTGGTTGTAAGCCCACAGACAAAAAAAAAACAAAAACCTGCAAGACACAGGCACAATGAGCTAGTATGCATAGCATACTAGCTTATTATGAATTCCTTACCTTAGATTGAAGCCCCCGCATCCATCCGTGTACACTGCTCCGGCCGGCGCCATCCCTCCCCGAGTCACTTCCGGGTATCACGGGCTGCGGTGCTGTGAGTGGCATGCACGTGGGAGCCACCGGTAACCGCACAATCACTGAAGCAATGGCACCTATGTGCCATTGCTTTAGTGCACGTGTGCTGATGATGTCAGCACATGCTGATACAGGGGATATCTCCTAAACCGTGCAAGTTTAGGAGATATCTGGGGTAGCTACAGGTAAGCCTTATTATATTATGCACTGCTCTCTGTGAAGGCAGCAATCTTAGTAGAGGCAGTGCTTTGCTTCCACATGTCAGAGCCTCCAGTAAGGAGAAAAGTCAACAGCACAGTAGTGATATCACAAAATATCACTTCAAACTCCCAAGACTAGCAGTCAGAGGCAGCAGTGCCTTAGATCTCAAAAATCATATATACAGCTATGAGTCTATTGGTACAGGTGCCTAAGTATCCTCACATACCAGGACCAGCACTGGTATATTTCAGGAGGATATCTAGGCAAAAAGTAGATTTTTCAAGGTACTGTGTAGGCATTTCTGAATGTTCCCTATAAGACAGCAAATCTTCACCGGTTTAAATCTAAGATAGAAGTTTCCAACCATTTGGGGTTTTAGGCCTTATTATAGGCTTACCTGTAGCAAAAGTGTAATGCCCCGTACACACGGTCAGATTTCCAGACGGAAAATGTGTGATAGGACCTTGTTGTCGGAAATTCCGACGTTGTGTAGGCTCCATCACACATTTTCCATCAGATTTTCCGACACACAAAGTTTGAGAGCAGGCTATAAAATTTTCCGACGACAAAATCCGTTGTCGGAAATTCCGATCGTGTGTACACAAATCCGACGGACAAAGTGCCACGCATGCTCAGAATAAATAAAGAGATGAAAGCTAGGGGGTCGGTCTTGCCCTTGGTCCGGGACATCAGGATACTCCCCCGTGGCATATCCGACCACGCTCCGCTCGCTTTAAAACTTTGTGTATCTAATGCCCCGGGGGAGAATCTTTGGAGATTGTCCAGATTCTGGTTGAACGACACTAGAGTATCTGAACCCTATAGATCCGAGGCGATACATTATTGGAGAGACTTAGACCAATCAGTGACTATGACCACATCCTGGGACGCATTTAAGGCCTTCACTAGGGGCAGCTTTCAAGCACATATTCGAAAGATCCGGAAGGATCTGAGGAAAGAAACACAGACAGCCGAGGGGAGGGTAGCAGCATTGGAGGCGGCATATTCCACAACGGGATCCCCTGAGAAATATTCAGATTTTCAGGCAGCATTGAGAGACGTTCTTTTACTACGCACGGAGGCCACAAAAACCAAATTCTTACATCAGTCACAACGAATTTTCGAACATGGAGAAAAAACAGGCAGTGTGTTGGCATGGCTGGCGAGGGAAAGCTCCTCCCCGGTGACCATCTCAACTATTTCCGATTCAGACGGGACGATCTTGACTGATCCCACGGATATTAACAATAAATTTGCTTCATTCTATCGGGACCTCTACGGTTCTCGGATGGAATGTTCAGATGAGGAGCTGAATGGGTACCTCGATGGGGTGGAGCTCCCTTGCCTGACATCCACGTTTAGGGAGGCATTAGATGGTCCGATCCAATTAGAAGAAATCCAACGAGCAGTAGCCTCCTTGCAAAACGGTAAGACCCCAGGTCCTGACGGAATTCCAGCCGAATTCTACAAAACATACGCTGAAGAAATTCTCCCATCATTTCGGTTAATGCTCCAGAAAGCCACGGAGAGGGGCTCATTACCCCCGACTATGGCTGAAGCGGTCATTGTGGTCATTCTTAAGCCGGGCAAGCCCCCTGATCAGTGCGCCTCATATCGGCCAATATCACTCCTCAACGTTGACGCCAAGCTACTGGCAAAAGTGCTGGCTAGACGGTTGAACACGGTGATCACGGCACTGGTCCATCCAGACCAGTCTGGATTTATGCCAGGCAGGGGGACCGACATAAATATCAGACGTCTTCTTACACATCTCTCTAGGGCGGACGGGGACGGTTCGGAGGTGGTGGCCTCTCTTGATGCCGAGAAGGCTTTTGACTCGGTGGAGTGGCGCTACCTCTGGGCTGTCCTGCGCAAATTTGGATTTGGCCCTCGCTTCATTAGCTGGGTGCAAATGCTATACCATAATCCCTCAGCACGCATACGAACAAACAACTCACTGTCCTCATCCTTTCCTTTATCTAGGGGTACCAGGCAGGGCTGTCCGCTTTCTCCTGGACTGTTTGCATTGGCTATGGAACCCATGGCTGCTCGTGTTAGAGCCTCCCCCTTGGTACAGGGCATTCAGGTGGGAGTAGTGATAGACAAAATATCCCTTTATGCTGATGATACCTTACTTTTTCTTAAAGACATATCCTCCCTCTCACCAGCACTTCAAATAATTGATGAGTTCGGCATTTTCTCGGGCATTAGGATAAATTGGGGAAAATCGATCATTTTCTCATTAAATCTATCCAATCAAAACCCACCGACAGGTACCCCCCTAAACTGGACACCTGAATTTAAATACTTGGGGGTAAGGGTTAGAGCTCCACTGTCCACATATTTTGAATTGAATCTTCAGCCACTACTAAAAAATCTTTCCCAAAAATGTATAACGTGGAAAACCCTCCCCCTCTCTCCAGTGGGAAGGGTAAATTTAATTAAAATGATATACTTGCCTAAATTTTTATACTTTTTTCGAAATTCTCCCCTGATTCCCCCAGCTTCATTTTTTGTTAAATTGAAAAGTATACTGTCTTCCTTTATTTGGAACGGAAGGCCCCCCAGATTGGCCATGTCTACCCTCCAGCTGCCCATTACTCAAGGGGGTCTGTCCTTACCGGACTTCCAGGTATACTTCTGGGCGGCCGTCCTGGTGACGGTCAGGTGGTGGTTCTCTCAACCACGCGATAACCCGGCAGTGACCCTGGAAGCCGCCATCATGGGGTCCTACTCATCTCTTAGCAATGTGGTGTTCAGAGGGATAAAATCCCACCCTGGCATTACGGATCTGATGAACACCACCATTATAGTTTGGAATAGGGCCAGGCATAGTTTTAACAATCCAGAGAGGTTCTCCCCGCACATTCCCTTGTGGGGCAACCCTAGATTGCCACATTTGAAGTCGGTCCCAGACCCTCAAGTCTGGGCAAAAAAGGGAATTGTTAAGCTAAAACACATTGTGCTGGGGGGTAAATTAAGAACTTTCTCTGATCTCAAAAACGCTTATTCATTACCAGGTTGGATGCTGTTTAGATATTATCAACTCCGACATGCCTACAGGAAGCAGTTCCCATCTCTCCTCCAGTTAGAATCAGACCCTGTGGAGGGATTACTTACATCTAAAATCATAGATAGACCACTATCTACTCTGTACTTTCATTTGTCCATACCCCCTGCAAAGAAACTTGAAAAAACTCTGGTCAAGTGGAAGGCAGATATTCCTGACTTATCAGAGGAGGAATGGGAATCATGTGTATCCTCCTTTGTGATAAATACGATATCGGCCAGAGAGAGATTTATGCAGGTCAAGTTTCTCCACAGGGCCTATTACACCCCAAAACGTCTGACAATTATGACACCTGACAGTCCAGTGGCCTGCGCCAGGTGTGGTCTGGAGTCTGCCTCCTTTCTTCATATGGTGTGGTCTTGTCCTCGCCTCGGAGACTATTGGACAGAAATAGCTAACACTCTCAGCCAGGTTACCTCCTTAGATGTGGTAGCTCATCCCAAGGCAATGCTATTGAATATTTTCAGCCCAAATATTAGAGGTAAACATTCCAAATTATTTTTGAGTTATGCTACGTTCTATGCCCGAAAAGAAATATTTCTCCATTGGAAGGATGCATTACCCCCTAGAGTATCTTCATGGCGCCTAGCAATGAATTCTATACTCCCGCTATATAAACTCACGTATCTTAATCGTAACTGCCCCAAGAAATTTGATAAGATATGGTCGGGATGGATAGATGCATGGGGTGTTGAGGTTGTGAATGATGTCCAGGTTGACGCAGAGATACCAGCCATTTGACTATACAACATGATTGAGTTCTCTTTAAACTTCACCTAGTGTACATGTTCAGTTAAGATATTGAGGTATTGTGATTCCTTCCTTGCCTCCCCCTCCTGCCCTCCCCCCCCTCCCTCATCTTCTCGGTATCCTTAATCTGCCCCCCCTCCCCCTTCCCCCAGTCCCTCCCACAGTACCTCCTTGATTGATTGTTTTAATATGTCACCTCTACACCAATACTTTGCTGCAATGTCATGTATTGCTTTCATACTTCTTTATGTTGTCTATATGAGGAAATTAATCATCTATCTTGTGACTATATGTATACTGATATCATATTTAAATGTGCCTATGCATCGCTTGTAATGTTTAAATCTTGAATAAAAAATGTTTTCTTGTAAAAAAAAAAGAGATGAAAGCTATCTGCCACTGCCCTGTTTATAGTCCCGACGTACGTGTTTTACGTCACCGCGTTCAGAATGATCGGATTTTCCGACAACTTTGTGTGACCGTGTGTATGCAAGACAAGTTTGAGCCAACATCCGTTGGAAAAAATCCTAGGATTTTGTTGTCGGAATGTCCGAACAAAGTCCGACCGTGTGTACTGGGCATAAGTGTAAAGAGTGTAAAGACCTTTACCTTGCCTCTTCCTGCCGGGTACTCCACTGTAGGGGGATATGAAGAGCGCAGCACACTGTGCTTTCACTTTAAGTGTAATCAGTGTGATGAGCTCCCTGCACAGTGCCTATTACAGTTCGGCTTAGGATCGGGGAGCTTGGTCTCAGTCGCCCTTGCTGCTCCTACTATGGAGGTATACAGGGGACCCTCAAAGGCTCCCTGCAGCATGGGGCCCGGTCGCCATGGGGACCTCAGTGACCCCTATACTTCCAGCAGTATATATATATAATATATATATATATATATATATATATATATATATATCACACACACACACACACACACACACACACACTTTACATACCCTGGCAGAATCTATGATTTCTTGCCCATTTTTCAGAGAATATGAATGACACAACACAAAACATTTCTTTCACTCATGGTTAGTGTTTGGCTGAAGCCATTTATTATCAATCAACTGTGTTTACTCTTTTTAAATCATAATGGCAACAGAAACTACCCAAATGACCCTGATCAAAAGTTTACATACCCCAGTTCTTAATACCGTGCATTGCCCCATTTAACATCAATGACAGCTTGAAGCCTTTTGTGGTATTTGTGGATGAGGCTCTTTATCTTCTCAGATGGTAAAGCTGCCCATTCCTCTTGGCAAAAAGCCTCCAGTTCTTGTAAATTATTGGGCTGTCTTGCATGAGCTGCAAGTTTGAGATCTCCCCAGAGTGGCTCAGTTACAGTATATTGAGGTCAGGAGACTGAGATGGCCACTCCCATACTTGCCAATAGTCCCGAATTTCCCTGGACATGCATGAATTCGGGAGCCTCGTCCCGATTTTTTTATTTCCCGGGATTTGTCCCGAATTTCCTTGCTTGTCCCGGAGGATCGTAAATTTGCCTAAAGGACACCTGCTCCTTCTGCCTGCCTTGATTTGCCAAGTATGGCAAGCAGGGGCGTGGCTACTTCGCAGTCGGAGCACGTGGATGGATGGGGGAGGAGGTGCGCACCGCTGTGTCACGCTGACTACTGCTGTGTCAGTGCCAGGACTCTCACTCGGAGGAGGAAGAAGTTTGCCTCCTCCTGTTTACACAGCACCAAGGAGGAGAACGTGATAGGTCTGGGGGAGCCCGAGGCCAGGACCACCAGGGAACAGTCGGCGCCACGTGGGGGGAGCTAATGTGTCACTCGGTAAGTCAAAGTGCTCCCAGCTTCTGTTTGAGGGGAAAAAAAAAATTCTCCCTCCCCCCCGCTGCAATGTCTGATGTAAGGGGGGCTTTGCTGGCAATGTCTGATGTAAGGGAGGACTCCGCTGCAATATCTGATGTAAGGGGGGACTCCGCTGCAATGTCTGATGTAAGGGGGGACTCCGCTGCAATGTCTGATGTAAGGGGGGACTCCGCTGGCAATGTCTGATGTAAGGGGGGACTCCGCTGGCAATGTCTGATGTAAGGGGGGACTCCGCTGCAATGTCTGATGTAAGGGGGACTGCGCTGCAATGTCTGATGTAAGGGGGACTCCGCTGCAATGTCTGATGTAAGGGGGGACTCCGCTGCAATGTCTGATGTAAGGGGGGGGCTTTGCTGGCAATGTCTGATGTAAGGGGGGTTTTGCTGGCAATGTCTGATGTAAGGGGGGCTTTGCTGGCAATGTCTGATGTAAGGGGGGACTCCGCTGGCAATGTCTGATGTAAGGGGGGACTCCGCTGGCAATGTCTGATGTAAGGGGGGACTATGCTGGCAATGTCTGATGTAAGGGGGGACTCTGCTGGCAATGCCTGATGTAGGGGAGGACTCCGCTGGGGACACCTGATGGCATCTGGTGGCAGGTGACACGCTCAGGGTTCCCACTGATTTCTGCATTATGGTGAGTTAAATCATTTAATTTTATATTACAATGTAATAATAGAAATAATGCGCTTCAATCATCCTGACACCATAACAACCATGGTGCTGGGATGATTGAAGTGCTAACACCTGGTGTTTAGAGTATCTTTATCTGCTGATTGTTAAACTTTCTAGAATACACATATTTTTATTGTGTAGGATCTGGGGCTGCTGTCCTGTCATTCCCGTCATTCCCCTCTCCCCCTCCCCCCCTTTCCCTCTCCATCCCTCATTCATCTCAGACTCTAACCACACCCTCTTGAGCCACGCCCATCGAAACCACGCCCACTATTTTGCGTAAACCACACCCATTTTTGTCGCGACGCACGAAGCGCACTGCACTTGTATTTTTTCTAAGCCACGCCTACAAATGAATACCCGCCCCCTAATTATTTTATGGCTCCGCCTACAGCCAAAAAAGTGTCCCACATTTTTTTTTTTGCAATGTTGGCAACTATGCACTCCAGAACCTTCACTTTATTCTGATGTAGAAAATGACAGGTTGACTTGGCCTAGTGTTTTGGATCATTGTCATGTTGGAATGTCCAAGTACGTCCCATGCGCAGCTTCCTGGCTGATAAATGCAAATGTTCCTCCAGTGTGTTTTGATAACATACTGCATTCATCTTGCCAACTATTTTGACCAAATTTCCTGTGCCTTTTGTAGCTCACACATCCCCAAAACATCAGTGATCCACCTCTGTACCTTTCATCATAGGCCTTGTTGACGCCTCTCCAAATGTAGCGTTTATGGTTGTGGCCAAAAAGCTCAATTTTGGTCTCATCACTCCAAATGACTTTGTGTAAGAAGGTTTGAGGCTTGTCTCTGTGCTGTTTGGCGTATTGTAAGCAAGATACATAGTTACATAGTAGGTGAGGTTGAAAAAAGACTCTCTTGGCTATGTCTCTGATTAATGCTCTCCTTGCCCGGCCTGTCAATTTAGGTGGATGGCCATGTCTTGGTAGGTTTGCCGTTGTGACATACTCTTTTCATTTTTGGATGATGAATTGAACAATGTTCCATGAGATGTTCAAAGCTTGGGATATTTTTTATAACCTAAACCTGCTTTGAACTTCTCCACAACTTTATCCTTGACCGGTCTGGTGTGTTCCTTGGCCTTCATGATTCTGTTTGTTCACTAAAGTTCTCTAACAGACCTCTGAGGGCTTCACAGAACAGTTGTATTTATACTGAGATTAAATTACACACAGGTGGACTCTTACATAGTTAGTTACATAGTAGGTGAGGTTGAAAAAAGACACAAGTCCATCAAGTCCAACCTATGTGTGTGATTATATGTCAGTATTACATTGTATATCCCGGTATGTTGTGGTCGTTCAGGTGCTTATCTAATTTTTTTTAAAACTATTGATGCTCCGCGCTGATACACCACCTGTGGAAGGGAATTCCACATCCTTGCTGCTCTTATAGTAAAGAACCCTCTACGTAGTTTAAGGTTAAACCTCTTTTCTTCTAATTTTAATGAGTGGCCACGTGTCTTGTTAAACTCACAAAAAAGTTTTATCCCTATTGTGGGGTCACCAGTACGGTATTTTTAAATGAAGTGCTCGCAACCTTTTTTCATAACTAATATCCTCCCAGACCCTTTATTAGCTTTGTTGCCCTTCTTTGTACTCACTCCATTTCCAGTACATCCTTCCTGAGGACTGGTGCCCAGAACTGGACAGCATACTCTAGGTGCGGTCGGACCAGAGTCTTGTAGAGCGGGAGAATTATCGTTTTATCTCTGGAGCTGATCCCCTTTTTAATGCATGCCAATATTCTGTTGGCTTTGATAGCAACAGCTTGGTATTGCATGCCATTGCTGAACCTATCATCTACTAGGACCCCCAGGTCCTTTTCCATCCTAGATTCCCCCAGAGGTTCTTCCCCCAGTGTATAGATTGCATTCATATTTTTGCCACTCAAATGCATTATTTTACATTTTTCTACAATAAACCTCACTTTCAGTGCAGTTGCCCATCCCATTAATTTGTTCAGATCTTTTTGCAAGGCTTCCACGTCCTGTGGAAAAGTTATTGCCCTGCTTAGCTTAGTATCGTCCGCAAATACAGTTAAGATATTACAATCTTATCGTACAATCAACTCTAAGATTATACATGCTACAATCCAGTTGTACAATTCTCAATAATAACTATACCATGATACAATGTTATTAGCTTTTAATTTTTTTATGTTCATTGGCAGATGCAGCTCTTTTATGAATAATGATTGGGTTGTAATGCTACTTGCAGGAGTTGGACATGTGGAGTTGCCCACTAAGAAGCAGCAAGTTGTATCAGGTCCTCATATCCTGCACCAGTCAAAGGGACTATGTGTAAACTGAAGGCCTTCCCTTTTTCTACTGGCCAGCACAAAAACCAACTGCGAAGCAGTTCTACCAGCATTGGGGCCCTTACTCTGAAGGATCACTCAGCTGAATACAGTGGTGGCCAGAGGCCTCTCACCACTGATAGGATGAGTGATTCATAGGCCAGAAAAAGAACCCCCTCTCGAGGCAGCAAAAATGATGATGGTGGCCTCCTCCCAGAAGCTCTGGATCTCTTGACAAAGCAGTTTTGGCATAGCAGATCCATTGGCAGTGGCAGTATTAGTTTGTGATCAGACAATATATCAGCAGCCCAGTCCATGCAGTGCAGGAACTGTTTCTCTCTCTGCTCAGCAGTAACAGCAAGCATGTGGCCCTGGGCACCCTTCAGCAGTAGCACTAAGCCCACAGTCTCTCCCAGCAGCAGACAGTCTCTCTGAGCATAGCAGCAGGCAACACACTCTGTAGCAATGATATAAGATCAGAACATGTGGCCTTGACGCTCACCCCAAATGCAGTATGGCAATCATAATTGCTATCAGCAGAAACTCACAGTAGCTTTCTCCAGCAGCACAGATGATCAGTCACATGTTAGTTAGCGGCAACATATCTCTGCAGTGGCAGCTCTAAAGCTCCTGACTCACTCACAGTAGCAAAGTTCCCCTCAATAGTGAGCCCTCTCTCCAGGCTCACAGTAGAAGATGCCATAGCTCTGTCCCCATGCTCCCTGCAGCACTGTGCCTGGGGGTCCTGGAACAAATGTAACACTCCCTGGGTCCCTTGCCCTCCACACAAAGCTTGGCCAACTCTGTCAGAACTTAAAACCCAGCTGTAAGGCGGCTAATCTGAGTTCTCTTGGCCCTGCTGGCTAATAGGAAGCCCTCCTTGCCCTGTTGTTAGGGGAAATATTCCAGATTGTGGTGGCAGCCTGTGAAAGTCCTCCACAGTCTTTCCCTCTCCCTGTGCTGTCCATCACCAGGGAGGGAACCAAGCTGCAAAGGGAAGAAGAAACACTCTGCAGGGGGCTTAAAAATGCCCATTTCAGTGCTACACACATGTCATAGTCTGGCTCCTGTGTGGGTTTCTCCTTGGTGCCCCCTTTTCTTATCACAATCCACAACATAGATACAGTATATTGACTTCTGACTAATTTGGTCTTCAAGTGCCAGGTGAGTAGGTACACTGTAAGCTACTCCGGGCAGGGAGGGACTAATGTGAACTCTCTCCTGCAAAATCCCACATTATACTATATCTATGGATTTGTTGAGACTCTCATCTCCTGTATGTCTTGTTGAAAAATACAAATAAAAAAACAAAAAACTCCACATTATATTTGTCATTGCTGCATAATAAGAATGTTATTAATAAATATGTGGTATCAGAAGACAGTACCATTGGCTCCATAATTAGTAAAATAATATAAGTCTATTGGCCCACCTGTTTCAGTGCATGGATCAGAATTAGCGAATTACAGTATATCCCCGTGTATGTAAGGATTGGAACAAAAGAATCTACGTATATACAGGCAGTCCCTGTGTTTTTTTTAATCTTAACCACTTCAGCCCCGGAAGATTTGGCTGCTCAATGACCAGAGCATTTTTTGCGATACGGCACTGCATCGCTTTAACTGAAAATTGCGCGGTCGTGCGACACTGTACCCAAACAAAATTGATGTCCTTTTTTCCCAAATAGAGCTTTCTTTTGGCGGTATTTGATCACCTCTGCGGTTTTTATTTATTGCGCTATAAACAAAAGAAGAGTGACACGTTTCAAAAAACACAATATTTTTTACTTTTTGCTATAATAAATATCCATTTTTTTTTTTTTAATTTTTTCCCTCAGTTTAGGCCAATACGTATTCTTCTACATATTTTTGGTAAAAAAAAAAAAAAAAATTGCAATAAGCGTATATTGATTGGTTTGTGCAAAAGTTATAGCGTCTACAAAATAGGGGATAGATTTATAGCATACTTATTTATTTATTTTTTTTACTAGTCATGGCAGCAATCTGCGATTTTTATTGCGACTGCGATATTGAGGAGGACATATCGGACACTTTTGACACATTTTTGGGACCATTCACATTTATACAGCAATCTGTGCTATAAAAATGCATTGATTACTGTGTAAATGTGACTGGCAGGGAAGGGGTTAACACTAGGGGGTGATCGAGGGGTTAATGTGTGTCCTAGGGAGGTGAGTCTAACTGTGGAGGGAGGGGACTGACTGGGGGAGGTGACCGATCGGTGTCCTTATGTATAAGGGACACACATCGGTCTCCTCTTCTCTCTGACAGGAAGTGGATCTGTGTGTTTACACACACGGATCCACGGTCCTGCTCGATTACTGAGCAATCGCGGGTGCCCGGCGGACATCGTGGCCGCTGGGCACGCGTATCGGGTCCCCAGTGACGCAGCGTTCATGCGTGCGCCCCCCCAAAGGCTCGGGAAGGCGATCACGTCATATGATGTCCGCCCAGAACGAGAGCTGCCTCGTCCCACCGTCATATGACAGTGGGCGGGCAGCTAGGGGTTAAAGGAGCCGATGTATAGCTACGACGGCTCACAGCAACGTGCTGACCTGCCACAGTAGAATGACGGCGGCTGGTCGGCAAGCGGTTAATGCATTCTATGCATTAAGATAATAAGCCTTATGTGTGCAGCAGCTCCAGTCAGCCACCCTAATACTTACCTGAGCTGATCTAGATCCAGGAATGTTTCAGGAGTGGCTGGTCTGCCCAGGAATCCTCTCGTCATTGGTTGAGGCAGCAGCGTGGCACCATTGGCTTCCACTGCTGTCAAAGTCAGTCAGCCAATGAGGAGAGAAAGGGGCGGGGCAGGGCCACGGCTCCATGTTTGAATAGACACAGGGAGCTGTGGTTCGCCTTGGGTGTCCTCATAGCAAGCTGCTTGCTGTGGGGGCACTCAACAGGAGGGAGGGGCCAGGAGTGCTGAAGAGGGACCCAAGAAGAGGAGGATCTGGGCTGCTCTGTGCAAAACCACTGCACAAGGCAGGTAAGTATAACATGTTAGTTATGTTTAAAAAAACGGAAAGCAGACATTCACTAAGATGGCTCCTGATCCCGGAAACGGGGACATGACATCTGTATGTATAGCTCCGCCCAACGTGTTTTGTGCAACCATGCATCATTGGGGGATTCTAGCAGGCTGACATGCCCTTGTTCACTGTTTAAGGTAATTCTATGTGGACCACTAACAAGAGGGTAAGAGTAGCAGCCAGAGTGGCTTTCTCATTTTTAAACGCTGCTAGGGGGAACCATTTTATACTTATTGCCCAAGCTGGAATTGGTCTCTAGGGACATCTTTACAGTGATAAAGCTAACCTTTGGGCTCTGCTCACCTAAAAAAGTGTCCCCCTATCTGTAGAGCATACCTCAAATTAGTTGTCAGTTTGAAGCATTTTATTATATTCCCTGTTGTCTCTGTTAAGGGCACAGTCATAAGCCACTACTGTAATTCAAAGCAAACGTGTGGTTTGCCCATTCAGGGCAACGGGTTTGATTTAAAAGAAATTCATAATTAAGAGACAGTGCATCTTTATGCGGTATCTAATTTCATTATCACCCGAGGATGCCTACAGGACACAATTTGGGTTGGAATATGATGTATAATGCTATTATTGAAGTTCTCTTTGTGAATTTAATAACAGTTTACCTTAGATGGGCAGATTATATTCACACATACAGATATACGTATACTATTGGCTCTTATTACCCAACTTCACTGTTCCTGAACCTGCTGAGTTTAGAGTGTAACTTGTGAAGAGCTTCTGGGTGGGATGAGAAGCCCAATGAGCAGCTGAGAGGAAGCAATATGCTGTAAATAGCTGGGAATACAACATGTATGGTACTTATTGGAATAGTAAAAAAAAATGTCTGTACATCCCCTGTCAGCTCTTACTCTTACTCCTTTTCTCCTCCACCATTCTATTCAGCCACTGGATTGAAATACCTACTACTACAGGTATGGAGGAGCCTTTGACTCACCCCATGAGACAACACTGGTACTTGGTGATTGACCTAGTGCTCTCACATGTCTTCCTTTGTATGGTAGGGGATGGGCAGTCTGTCCTGTGTAAGCTTCAACTCAAAATTCGGCTTGAGCTTACACATGGCTGTTTTTTCCTCCCTGTATCGGAAATCTAGCAAATAATGCAGTGAAAGAGGAAATAAAGCAAACTCATCCCCTTGCTCTGTATAATTCACTTTAAAAGCTTTGACGTGTTCTGCTTTGCCACATATTCTAAGAAACTATCTTTCCCAACCCTGAAAATTTGTTTATTTTATAATACAGTAGGTGGATGTGACAGGTATTAGTTAAACACACAAGTCAAACAATTTTGACATTTGCATAATCATTTGCTTACATTGCAAGTCCCTGCAATTCATTTAGCAGATCCATTTCAGTCAGTTATGCAGCCACAGAGGAATGAACTAGAACCTGCCATACTTGACATTTATCTTTTACCACATAATGTATGGTGCTACAGAAAGCACCTTCTCAGACCTTTTCAATCAGCATAGGATCCAGTGCAGAGCAAGGTGAGGCATTACTAGGTTTTCCCAGCAACATATGATAGACCCACATCTAATAAGGTGTGAGTAGGAACCTACGCAGGACCTACTGGCTTCTTCAGCCTTAGGACCACACAATAGATTAGTGGGTGACTGTAACTTTGCAGCAAGTCCCAAAATGAGAGGCAGCTCCATTAATCAATTAATCTGTGCAAATCAAGCACCAGGATTTGCGTGATCCTGTCATTTCTGATCTTGGATGATGTATGCATAGCTCCCAACTGTCCCTGATTTCGAGGGGCTGTCCCTGATTTGGAGCAATGTCCCTCTGTCCCTCTTTCCTCCTCATTTGTCCTTAATTTTGGTCTGATCCATATAGTTGTATATAAAATTTACTTTTTATCTTTCAAAAAGTGTTTCCCAGTACTAAACTTTTCCTCCAATTTCTAAACTGCTGCATTTGTACGTTTTAAGAGCCAATATAAAGGAATAGTGGTGTTAAAATAAAGTTCTCGTGGATTTAATTAACCTTTTTTTTGGTTAATTTCACTTTAAGGGGGTGTGGCAGAGGGCGTGCCCTATCCCTACATACGTTTGTTAGTAGGTGTCCCTCTTTCTCATCTCAAAATGTTGGGAGGTATGTGTATGCACAAAAATATTGCCAGTCTTCTGAAGAGAATGACAGATAAAAGGCATAGTAAAAGGGAGAACAGTGACAGTAATACATATTGGCTGGCTCAGTGTGTAACCTGGCCATATACCAATAGAAATTTGTATGAATATTCTCATCAGTACATTTGGCAACTTGACAAATGTTGCTTAAAAGTACTTTGAAAAAGTTTGATTTTCACATTCAGTTTTGGAGTGAATGGACTTCCTCCTCCTGGGAAAAAAAATACATTCATTGTTCGAAATGTGATCGTTTCAAAAAAGAAAAAAAAATTCAGTCCAGCTCCTTTGAATTATTTTTTTAATCGATTTGACCTTGCTAACCATTCAAAAAAACAAATACATTTTCTTGAAACTACGTTTTTCACATTTAATTCTACTAGTGTATGGCCAGTTTTAGTCTAGGCTCACATCTGAGGTTGCGGTTTTCAGGCGCAATTTGCGGTGCGTTGTGCGTTCTGAGTCTTAAACCTGCATTCCTGCATTTTTCCATGCAGTTTTCATGAATTTGCATATTTTTTTTCCATCTTTTAACACACTTTATATAGCTGGTTGCTAAGGAGCGGGCCAAAAATTCTGCCTCCGCATCCTTAACACCCGATGAGTCATCAGCTGTCAGCTGGGTTTGAGCATGCAGCCTGGCAGGTCATGAAAGGGAGGGGATGAGTGAGTGCCCCCCCACCCCAAAGCACCTTGTTCCCATGTTGATGGGGACAAGGGCCTCTTGCCCACAAGCCCGGGTGGTGATTGTGATGGTCTGCGGGTGGGGGGGGGGGGTTATCATAATCTGGAAGCCAACAAGGGGGCCCCCAGATTCTGCCCCCCTCCATGTGAATCAGTATGGGGTATAGAGGAGCAGGCAGTTAGCCTTTTGTCAAGTGCACAGCTTTTTTTTTTTCTTGGGTCCAGTGGTATGGCAGACGGCGTGATTGACGATTGATCTACATCGGGGGATGTGTTTTTTTTTTTTTTATTTCTATTAAAGGATTTGTCAAAAACTGTTTTTTTTTTCTTTTTGACACTTATTTTTTGTGAATGAACCACATACTCATTTACATGGGGGGGGGGGATCTGGGGTCCCCCTTGTTAAAGGGGGCTTCCAGATTCCAATAAGCCCCCTGCCCGCAGACCCCCACAACCACTGCACAGGGTTGTGGAGAAGAGGCCCTTGTCCCCATCAACATTGAAACAAGGTGCTTTGGGGTGGCAGATACACTCCGTCGACAATTGACAGGGGCTTTTTGTCACACATGGTGTAATAAACACTGTCAAAGTGTAGCACCCCCTAGTGTGCTACTAGTGTGAGTATAGGCAAATGTATGTGTTGACTCATGGTAAACTTGTGAGTCTTAATTGGGTCATGGGTTTACTGCAGGTCAGGCTGGATGACTCATACAGGCATGCTTCCCCCTGCTTCTGGAAGTTTGCAGAAATTTCTAGAAGCTGGAGGACAGAGGCCAGGAGAGTTGATCTGCTTATTTAGGGAGTTTGGCCAATCCCCAGGCAGTGGGCGTGGCAGGGTGGCTGAGTCATGCCAGCAGGGGGTCAGGTGGAAGATGGAGTCTGTCTGTGGCCCTAGAGGGGAACCTTGGTCTGGGGGGCTCTCCCTCAGGCTGGCTTGAGGGGATCCTGACAGCAGTGCATTTTGAAAGGAATCTTAATTAAGAAGCAGTGGGAGCAAGGAGTACATCATCACACTTAGGGACTTACAAGAGGAGAGACTGCCACATGTAGCATGCCTTTCTGGAAGACAGCATTGTGCTTAATCTTTCCTTTCCCTTTCCCTGGGAGATCTTCAGAACAGCCGGGTGGGCTGGTGAAGAGGCAGCCAGGTGGGCTGGTATTTCCTGCAGTCAGTAGAGCTAGGACCAGTGTCTACAGGGGAGTTGAAGATACTACGGAATGCAGCCTACCACACTTTGTGCTGCTTTCTAAGGGACTGAGAGTTCCTAGTCCTTAAGGGGCTTTTGCATCTTTGATTATCAGAGACTGTCAGTGTCCAGGAAGAGGACAGTTCAGGCTTGTGTACATGGAGGGAAGTTGTCCCTGTTTTGTTGCAAGTCAAGCTGGGCACCCCATAATTCCTAGTCTCCATCCAAGTTATTACCCCTAATAAAACAAAAACCAAGCTCAAAGACTGTTCCCTGTGTCTGGAGAAAGTGTGGAAAATGCTTGTTTCCTGGCTGTGCAGGAGTGGGGAACCCAGTCATCTGCAACCCCTGAAGGGGAAGTGCTACAAAAGTAATAACCAGCACATGAATATAATAAAAAAACACCTTATCACTTCCGTACTATGAGTAAGCTTTTTGGTGCAGTGTAGATTGTCCTTCCCTGGAGTCCAGATTGCAGCTATCTGGAGAATGTACAGGGTAACACATGCAGCTTGAAAGAAAATAAAAAGGAGTAGTAGTGTAGATGGGGGCTAAGTGCTAAAAGATAGGCCACCTTTATATTCTCGGTGTTCTTCTTTAATGTGGTGATTTTTTCTTCTGCCATTGCTGCTGTTTCAGACAATAGAGATGTTCCCTTTATTTATCTTAATGTGTTAAGGGACCAAATATTATCTATACCACTGTGCTGCTCATTACTTTGGCTTTCTTTAACATGTCAGCCTTTCTTTTTTAAATCTGTGTTACCATTGTTCCTTTTTGCAGCACTTGTCCTGGCCCTGAGAAAGCCCTTTTGCATTGTTACTGGTGTCTTCGTGACCTGTTGTCCAGGTAAGGGTGGTCCAACACTGGGAAGGGCTGGAAAACTCAACAAGCCAGCCATTTGTAAGGGGGCTCATAACTGGCTAGGTGTTGGTGCTAAACCACGCAAGTCCCTGTCCTGCTTCTTCTTGGATAGGACTACTATGCACCTGCTGCTAATGGAACCTATATTGTGTCAAACTCCTGGCCATAGGCCCTGGCTTAGAGCCTTAATATTCAAGAATAAAGGAATGTCCATACATGAAAGCATTTTTTTTCACACTTCTCCTTGGAAGCACCATGTATGCTAAGTCCACAGCATTTAGCTTTCCTCACCAAGTAGGATCGAGGTGCTCTCATTGGTATACCAGTCTTTTCCAATGTTCTCGCCATAGCTCTGCCCAGCTGGGCATGCTCCCAGATGGTAATCTCAACCCCAGGCCCTGCCACGACTCACATCAGAGGACTCAGGCCTGGCTTAAAAAAGCCATTTGCACTCCGGTGCAGGACCTGTGGGAGAAGTTTTGAGGAAACAGGGCAACTACAGCCTTCCTTCTGTGTTCTGTTCCACCTTGCCAGGGAGTTTGTCCTTATAAAGGACCCTGTAGATAAGTTCTGTAGGGGACTACAATCTAACAGCGGGGTGTTTTGGCGGGGTGACAACTCTGAACACCACCCACACTGGCATTTTTATTGGCACTGGCTACACCCATGACATTGCCAGAGGAAGGTTCTCTCTTAAAGGAACCTAACACCCAATTACTCACCCTTCTAGTGGCAAGCAAGCACCAACCCTGCACCTGCCAACAAGCTACTCTTTGCAGAACTACACATGCATTCAATTACTCTGTTAATCCAAACAAGGCTCAGTTGACAAAAGCAAGGTTTAAATATGATGCTTTGCTTTATTTTTTGCAGAAATCTTTGCAGGAGCAATTTATTTGAGTCATTTATGGTTCAAATTTCAGGCAATTCCTACCGAGTTCGAGACGTGGGTGAGAGAGAAATGTACTAGATATGTCATGTTTAGCCTGCAGTCTGTTAAAAATTGACCACACTAAGGAGAGCACACTGTTGTCAGCTCTCTAGCTATGCTGTAAAGTTGGTGCACTCTCCTCCAATGATCAGACTTGTCCTGACTCGCTCCCGCTGCACAGCCATTCACTGGGAAGCTCAGCGTGCTGCTGCTTCTCCTCCCCCAGCTCTTATGCAGCTGAGAACAGAGGGAATGTGATCACCTTTAAAAAAGAGAAAAAGGTATTTTATAATGTTTTTTTCATATCTATACAACATTTTTTAGCCTTTTGTTTCTGTTATAAACTGAATAGGTTGTTTTACAAGGTGATCGTTTACAATCACTTTAAAGCAGATTCACATGTTGTGTTGTTGCAATATGATAACCTGCTTTGGTGTTAACAGAACTGTGTCATTCCCTGCGTATGTTCTTGACTTGGCCATACACAGAGCAAATTTTATCTGGTTTTGGATGAAATGGATGAAATTTGCTCTATAGGTGACCCCATTGGCATGCTCCCAGCTGGCATTCTTTGATTGAAAAACTGAAGAAACAGGGTGAAAAATTGTCATCAGAAGAGTGTCTACATTTAGTTAGAATACAATAGCCAGAGCAGGAGGTTCATCCATTTGTGCTGTATAGCAAAATCTGATCTGCAGGCTGAACAAAAAAATCTATGTGAATATGACTGGCTTGATTCATAAGTCTGCACCAAGCCGCAAGTTTGATTTGTGATGTGACTTGCTAATGCTATTCCACACCTACATGCAGGGCGGGTGCTCCCGATATGCGAACTAGGCAGCCACATAAGCCACATAAGTGTATGTATAATTTTTACCTGGCAATAGGTTTGTCATTCTGTACAGTCAGTTTTGTAATTTACACACATTTTTCACAGTACAGAGTGAGACAGGTGACACGTTTTGCCTCATAAAGCCATTCATTTTCAAAGTTCTGCTATACAGGTCCTCTCCACCTTCAGCCTCTTTGTTGGACAGTTTATAGGGAGCTGACAAAAGAAAGGAGAAATGCTCAAACAGGAATTAGCAGAGTGATCCTAATGACTAGCTGAAGTGTACCAGGTTGCCACCTGGCCAGTAAAAATAGCACTTATTTCCATTGTAATCCATTAAAAGAGAGCATAAAGCTGGTATTTTTCTTAGGAGAGGTGGCCAATTTGTATGTGTACATGTATCACAGATAAGGTAAAACAGTAAATGTATATATACTATACTGTCAAAAGTATTGGGATACTTGCCTTTACAGGAACATTAACTTTAATGGCATCCCAGTCTTAGCCCGTAGGGTTAAGTATTGAGTTGGCCCATCCTTTGCAGCTAAGACAGCTTCAACTCTTCTGGGAAGGCTGTCCACAAGATTTAGGAGTGTATCTATGAGAATGTTTGACCATTCTTCTAGAAGCGAATTTGTGAGGTCAGGCACTGATGTTGGCCGAAAAGGCCTGGCTTGCAGTCTCCGCTCTAATTCATCCTAAAGGCGTCCTATCAGGTTGAGGTCAGAACTCTGTGTAGGGCAGTCAAGTTCCTCCACCTCAAACTCACTCATCCATGTCTATGGATAAAAAAGCACCTGAGGTAGAGTATCTGAGATTAGAATTGGTAACACATTAAGAGTGATACCCTTCAATGCACTGAAAGAACGCACTACAGCACATTTAAGATATACAAAAGTAACATTTTATTTTTATCGCCAAGTAATTACAAACAAAATAACAAAAAACACATTGCAATAATCTTTCCTGTTTCACAGCGCTGTCACTTTACCAGTATAGTTCTAATTGAGTTTATCTCAATTTCGACGGCAGCAGTGACGATACCACACACATTATCCAGGCGAGGTTCACACTTCCTTATGGGTTTAGTTTAGGTCAGGGATGAATGCTGCAGATAAGTCTCTGGTGCCTCCCCCTGGTTCTGGAATGTTGGAGAACATTTTGGAAGCTAGAGGGCGGAGGCTAGGAGGGTTGTTCTGCATACTTAGGGAAACTTAGGGAAACTAGCAATTCCCCGGGTGATGGGCCTGGCAGGGGACTAAGTGAGCCCTTAAATATAAATGAGTCATGCTGGCAGGAGAGTCAGGTGCAAGATGGAGATGGAGTGCTGAGGGGACTGTTTGTGGCCCTTGTAGCGAAACCCCTAGTATGGGGGAGGTGCTCTGCCTCGGGCTGGAGCTCAGGGCTGGCCTGGAAGGGTCCTTACAATAGAAGCGGTTTTGAAGGAGTCTTTCCTGAGAGACAACGGGAGCAAGGAGGACAGTGTGAGTACTACAGCACGGTTCAGGGATTTACAAGGGGAGAGAGTGCCACATGTAGCAGGTCTCTCTGGAAGATAGCAGTGTGCTTAAATCTTCTCCAACCTTGCCCTGGAAGATCTCACGAGTCAGTCAGGTAGACTGGTAAAGAGTCAGTCAGGTGGACTGGTGAAGAAGCACGTGGGTGGGCTGGAGGAGAATCAGCCAGATAGGCTGGCGTTTCCTGCAGTCGGTAGAACTAGGACCAGCGTCTACAAGGTAGTTCGAGGTACTCCAGGAGGCAGCTTACAACACTTTGTGCTGCTTTCTAAAGGGACTGAGAGTTACTAGTCCTTAAGGGGCTTTTGCATCTTTTCACTTAAAGACTGCCAGTGTCTGGAATTGAAGCAACAAATCAGAGTGCTGCAGAGAGAAGAGGAATCAGATGTACATAGTAAAAGAGAGGAATCAATGAGAGTTGTACATAGGGAGGAAGTTGTCCCTGGTTTTGTTGCTATCAAGTTGGGCATCCCATAATTCCCATTCCCCATCCAAGTTATTACCCCTAATAAAACAAAGATCAAAGACTGTTTCTTGTATCTGGATGAAAGCTGAAAATTCTACTTGTCTGGCTGTGTAGGAGTGGGGAACCCTCTTATCTGCAACCCCTACGGGGGTAGTGCTACATTAGTTCTCCATGAGGCCTTAACCTAAAAGACATCCAAAAGGCAAGACATATCTTTTTGTGAATATTTTAGGTGTAGCGGTACCCCTGTAGGGGCTGCTGAGTGATTTTGGCCCACCTGTCACCCTGCCCAGCCCGGCATTCACTTCCAGACACTCGAAGACAATGAACAAGTCCATCAGCTTTGTTTTTGTATTTTATTGAGGGATTATAACTTGGATAGGGTTAAGGAATTCATGGGATGCCCAGGAAAAAGATTCTTGCATCTTTTGGGACAATTTAGATACTCTGCTCCTGCACAACATTTGCTGGAGACTATCACTCCTTCTTCTTCTCCCTCCAGCACAATTCTTCAATTCTTCAATTCAGCTGGCACATGGTTAGACCTGCCTCTGGTTTCAGCCAGGCCTTAGCAAAAAGACCTCATTACAGGTAGAGGCCTCTATATTGTAGAAAAAAAAGTTCTGGTGCTAGCGGCCCTCTTTGGTGGACTACTGATCCCAGTCAGCCCTTTGCAGACCCTGCCAGCCCTTACATCCATCTCAGACTGCACACCGCAGTCCACAGCCCCAAAACATCAGTTAAGGAGCAGCATTGTGAATGGGGCCTTATACTTAGCTGAGCCTGACCTTGATCCAGTGCTGTGCCCAGGGCCATCTTAATAGCATCATGGGCCCCTAGGAAAAGTAATGCACTGGAGTCCCTACAAGCCTGAGCCCAATTTACGCACCTATTCTGTAAATTATAAATAGTTGATAGATTTGAACACATTTCTTAGTACTTTCAAAAAAAATGATTTTAAAATAATGGGAAATACATTATAATATTGTTTTCTCCTCTCTCAAGCCTCGTACACATGGTACAAATGTTGGCCAACCGAGCGTCTGATTTTTTTCTTAAGAGCGTGTGCCAGGATCTTGTCTTGCATACTAACGGTACACAATTGTCGTGCAACAATCACGAACGTAGTGACTTACTACGAGGAATTTCAGCTCTTGAGCGCCACCCTTTGGGCCCCTTCTGCTAATGTTGTGTTTGGTGAGCATTGATTCTGAGCATGCGTTTGTACTTTCGACTTTTGTGTGACGGATTTGTGTACTGACCATACGAAAATCTGACAAAAGACCGTTGTCCGCCGAAAACTTACTAGCCTGCCATCCAACATTTGTTGGCCGAAAGTTGGACAACAATTTTCAAAAGAAGCGTACTAACGGTAAGATTTTAGGACAACAGTCTGTCAACAGACAATCCCCTGCCAACAATCGCATCGTGAGTACGAGGCTTCATTTCTCTACATCTCCTTGTAGCTGCAATGAAAAGCACTTTTATATGCCAGTGCTTCTCATGCTTTCTTCAACCTTTTTTTTTTTTTTTTTTTTTTTCCAGGAGTCTTTCATATGTGTGGTTGGGGGCATTAAAGCCCTGCAGTTGCGTTGTGGTTTTACTGCTCCTTTTATAGCCACTTGACCTCCGCCATGACCGGGCTAGTTTAACTGGCAAATGCTCGGTCATGCAACACTTTACACGAATTATATTTATATCATTTTTTTCCCCCAAACAGAGCTTGCTTTTGGTGCCAATTTATCCCTACTTTTTGTTAATTTTTAATAAAAGAAAAAAGACAAAAGGAAAAAAATTTGAAGAATAAAACAACATTTTTTACATTCTGTTATACAACATATCAAATAAAAAAAAAATCAAATTTCTTCAAAATGCATTCAGCTACATGCCTTTGGTAAAACAAAATGTAATGGTGATGATCAGCAACTGATAGTGGGACTGTGATAGTGTGGCGGACAATCTGATGCTAACAGACCCTCACTGGGGAGGTACAATAACTTACATCGCTAATGACACTAATACAGTGATCAGATAAAATACTGTACACTGTCACTGCACTAATGATAGTGACTGGGAAGGGGTTAACATCAAGGGACAATTAAAGGGTTGACTGTGTGCCTAATGTGTACTGCTTTTACTTACAGATCAGGCTGCTTTTTCTGCCAAGAAACACCCAGATCGCTGTTCTGTGTACAGAGCCCTGTGTGTAAACACAGAACTCTGTATTGTGACTGGACACAGCCAATCAGCAATTTTCAGCCAAAATCATTGGTGGAAACCTGCTGATTAGCTCGTGCTGTGTCTAAGCACAGCACGGGTTGGCAGGGGGCATGTGTGCACGCCCCCCAAAAACGAAAAACAGAAGACAGGTGGCAATGTACATGCTGCAGACATGATGCTTTACTTTGTGACTGTGGTAAGAATTCTATCCCCAATTGCGTTTGGTGGGCACAACCGATTCAAATAAAAGGGTCCACGCTGCTACTTCCCCAGAATCGTGAGCAATGCACATGGTTGTGGTGGGGATGATGCAGCATTTAGAGTGGTCAAACAGGTGATAAGAAGGCAACATATATTGCCTCTTCACTGCCTGTCAAATGCCTTTTAAAAAGCAATCCATGTGTGGATTGCTTTTCAGAGGAGCACACATTTTTTTTAATCAGAGAGCAGAGGGAGGGACATATGCAACTATCAAGGTGTGTGTGTGTGTGTGGGGGGTGTTTGGACAGTGGACTCACCAAGTTTGCAGCCTCTACTGTGTGTGTTTCCTCCTCCAATTTTCTGCCTGCTGCACACCTTCCACCATACTTCCACCACAGTGCCATGTGTGTGTTTGTGTGTCCTCATCAGGGGGTGGAGTATGGGTCGAGCTGCAGAAGCAGGCACAGCAGGGATTGGCTGGATCACAAGGAGGCAGCAAAAATAATGGGCGTCATCAGAACCTTGCACTGTTTACTATGAGTAACAGGATCGACACAGCCACAGACAACACAGTGCACTGTTCAGTGCACCCGCTCAAAGCCAAAGACTCCCAGCTGGGAGGCGGGTGGAGACAGAGCTGGCAATGAAAAAGGTGACACTAATGGCTCAGCTTGGAGATGTGCACCCGCTCCGAGTTACGTACTCCTGGCTGGGTGGCGGGAGAAAGTGGAGCCGCCCGCTGACAATGATCAGAGCCTGTGACAATGACAAGTCAGAGATGGAAAGATGGAAAGCAGAAGATGCCGCCGGGCCAGTGCCCACTCGTTCAGCCCCGCTGCTAACTAAACTAGAGTGGTAGTACTGGTGTGCAGTACCAGTGGCATAGTTGGCATCTGGCACCCGGAGCTGGACATTTTTTTGCACCCCCCCCTCCCAAGAAAAACGGTTTGTGGCAATATAGTGGCACCACGCCAAAACTGTGGGTGTGGTCAGATTGCATCAGCAATGGGAAGGGCTTAAAAGGCTATATGCTTTACTGAATGTTCCACAAGCGAGTATGTATCAGACTGTACAAACCTCAGTATACTAATTTTAATAAAATAAAACTGTTCTATTGCATATCCTTTACTACACACACAGCTAACCATAAAGTGATATTAACCACATGCTTACTGGGCTCTTAAACCTCCTTCCTGCCAAACCAATTTTCAGCTTTCAGCTCTGTCCACTCTTTGAATGACTTGTGCGGTCATGCTACAGTTTACCCAAATTACATTTTTATAATTTCTTTCACACAGATAGAGCTTTCTTTTGGTGGTATTTAATTGCTGCTGGGTTTTTTATTTTTTGCTAAATAAAACAAAAAGGGACAAAAATTTTGAAAAAAAAAACAAAACTGTTTCACAGTTTGTTATAAAATTTTGAAAACAGCATTAATGGGCAGTGATAGGTGGCATTGATAAGCACTGATGAGGTGGCACTGATGGGTAGCATTGAAGGGCACTGATAGGTGGCACTGATAAGCGGCACTGATGGGTGGCACTGGTAGGCAACACTGATGGGCAGCATTGATCTGTGGCACTGATTATTAGACAATGATGGGCATTGATTGGCAGCACTGGTGGGCATTGATGGGTGGCACTGTGGGCACTGGTAGGTGGCACTGGTACGTGGCACTGTGGGCACTGGTAGGTGACATTGGTGGGCATAGCCGTGGCTTTCTGAGTGAGGGACTTATGTCCCTCTGACAGAAGCCGGTGTTTGGATTTTTTTCTCCTCACGCTGGCAGCGTGCATCCCTTCCTGTCTGCATGTCAAATTTTGATATTTGACTGTCCATGCAGCTGTTGCATCCCAATTGACTTTGACTGGACTACCTGCACAAGGATGCACAGAACACCATGCATCCCCATGCAGTACACACTGGGCATGGATGCATATGCTCCATGTGAATTATTATTATTATTATTATCATTATAATAATACACGATTTATATAGCACCAACAGTTTACACAGTGCTTTACAATGTAGAGAGAGGACAGCACAATTACAGTACAGTTCAATACAGAAGGGACAGGAGGGCCCTGCTCATAGAGCTTACATTCTAAAGGGAGGGGGTGGTGGTAGATAGGGCGGAGATGGATGCGGAGAATGATTTGATGGGGTGGCTCGGGGACAGTTGTTAGGTGGGTGTGGGATAGGCTTCCCTGAGTAAGTGCGTTTTTAGGGATCTCCTAAAGGTGGACAGGTTAGGGGCTGATCGGATATACCGGGGCAGGGAGTTCCAGAGGATAGGAGTGGCTCTGGAGAAGTCCTGAAGGCGAGCATGAGATGAGGTAAAAAGGGAGCTAGAGAGCAGGAGGTCTTGGAAGGAGCGGAGGGGACGATTTGGGCGATATCTGCAGATGAGGTTGGTGATGTAGCTGGGGGTGATGTGGATGGCCTTGTATGTTGTGGTTAGAATTTTTAATTTTATATGGTTGGGTAGGGGAAGCCAACGAAGGGATTAGCAGAGAGGGGCAGCAGTCACGGATCGATTAGTGAGATGTATTAGTCTAGCAGCAGCATTAATAATAGACTGAAGGGGGATAGCCTGCGTAAGGGTAGGCCATTAAGGAGAGAGTTGCAGTAGTCAAAGCGGGAAATAATCAAGGAGTGAATAAGTTGCTTTGTGGTGTCATTAGCCAGGAAGGATCGAATTCTGGAGATGTTGCGGAGGTTAAGGCGGAAGGCCTCATGTGAATGAGGCCTAATTGTCATGTGGGCCAGATAGCAGGAAAGAGAAGATGTCGGGTAATTAAAAGAGAAGTATGGGAATTTTATCTATGAATCATACTTACCTAGGTAGATGCTGCATCTGTCCCCCACCGACTCTAATAGGGCGTACACACGGTCGGACTTTGTTCGGACATTCCGACAACAAAATCCTAGGATTTTTTCCGACGGATGTTGGCTCAAACTTGTCTTGCATACACAGGGTCACACAGAGTTGATGGAAAATCCGATCATTCTGAACGCGGTGACGTAACACACGTACGTCGGGACTATAAACGGGGCAGTGGCCAATAGCTTTCATCTCTTTATTTATTCTGAGCATGCGTGGCACTTTGTCCGTCGGATTTGTGTACACACGATCGGAATTTCCGACAACGGATTTTGTTGTCGGAAAATTTTATCTCCTGCTCTCCAACTTTGTGTGTCGGAAAATCCGATGGAAAATGACATTTTCCATCGGAAAATCCGACCGAGTGTACGGGGCATTAGGCTGAGAACCGAGTAATCAAACAGCCGACCGCTCAGTTCTCAGTGCTCCCTAAGCAGAGAGCTAGTGGCTGTCAGTCTCTGGCTCTGCTCGCTGAGAGGCTGAACTGGGTGCCAGTCCAGGCATGTTAGCAGATCCCAACCATATGTTTGCGATCTTTCCCCAGCCTGGACCAATTCTGTGACATAAGCGGAGAGCAGGCTTAAACCTGCTGTCAGCTGAAAATGGGTCACAGGAGTACAAAACAATCTGCACTGATGTGATCGACAGAAGTACAACGAAACAGGCTTTGGCTGTACTTCTCCTTTAATAAATTTATGACACAACCTGTCTCTCTGCTCCTGTTTGGCATTACTTGCGACAATTGATAAATGTCCCTATTTACTTTGTGAAATCAACCTCCAGGGCCCAGGCTGGCTCTTCCTCAGCTCGGGCTTTAAATTCAGGCTGGAAGGTCCTTCAGGCACCCTCTTTCCTAGTCCAGAGGGCCTCCACGATCCCCCTCTCTCATAGTCCAGGGCCTCCAGACACCTACTGCCCTAGTCCAGGGCCTCCAGGCACCCCCTCTCCTAATCTGGGACCTCCAGGCACCCCTCACCTAGTCCAGTAACTCTGCACCCCCCCAGTCCAGGGCCTCCTCTGCACCCCCCAGCCTAGAACCTCCTCTGCATCCCCTCAGTCCAGGGTCTCCTCTGTGCCCCCCCAGTCCAGGGTCTCCTCTGTGCCCCCCCCGGTCCATGGTCTCCTCTGTGTACCACCCCCGGTCCATGGTCTCCTCTGTGTGCCCCCCCAGTCCAGGGTCTCCTCGGCCCCCCCCAAGTCCAGGGCCTTCTTTGAAGCCTCCTCTTCTCTGGGATGCCTCACGCAGAAAAGACATAGGCTGTTTGGGCACTGGGCAGGACTAGGAGGGAGACCTGCCTGTCCATTACACTTGATTGGGTGGCAGCGACACCCTTAGATAAGCGGGTCCCAATGCGGGTGGGGGCAGCACCCCCAGCGGCACCCCCCTAGATGCGTCACCTGGGGCAGGCGCCCCCCCTGCCCCCCCTAGTTTTGGCCCTGTGCAGTTCAGTAATGATTACCAGGCCACCTGAACTCAGTACTGCCAGCAGCATCCCCCAAGGTCAAAGCTGGCCCTAATGGGGCCCCATGTGAACCTGGGGCCCATGGGCAGTGCCCAGGGGTGCCTGCTGGATAAGACAGCCCTGGCTGTGCCTGTCTGCAGCAGCTCTCTCCTCTTCTCCCTACTTTCACAGACTTTGCTGAGGGCAGTGGCAGCCATTGATGAAAGAATAGGTGGCAGGGCCGTGCCTTGCTGTCTATGTCTATAGACGCACACAGTGTGGCTCAGGATCGAGCCCACAAGTGTGCCAGGAAGCACTTTCTGTGGTGGCACATCAAGAAGAGGAGCCAGGAGTGCCAGCAGGAGACCCCAGAAGAGGAGGATTGGGGTTGATCTGTGGAATTCCAGGTAAGATAAGGCAGGTAAGAATAACATGTTTGTTTTTTTTAAAGAAAAAAAAATTACTTTACAAAGACTTAAATTTGACAGCTTCTTTAAAAATAACTTTGGATATTAGATGTGTTTAGTGCCAATTGTGCACACAAGCCCATTTCAAAATGTTCTTAACACTTACAAAATCCAAACAGGGGAAGATGCCCATCAAGATGTGATCAGTCCTAGAGTGATCCGATGCTGCTCTGTGGGCTCCGCCGCCGGTCCCCCAGTTGTTGGGAATGTAGGTCTTGTCACTGGCTGTGTGTAAGTTCCAGGAATCTCCACGCTGACCAGTCTGGAACGTGTGGAGCATTCCAGGAGCTTCCTGGGACATACAAACAGCCAGTGACAAGACCTACATTCCCAACAACTGGGGGACCGGCGACAAAGCACACAGAGCGTCGTGGAATGACTCTAGTTGGTGCCTCTCCCTCTATCTTTGCTTTTGACCTGTCTACAGAGGTATTGGACACCCTCTGAGGATGGCTGCCTCATTTTATTATGAATACTAGCTACCAGCATGGAACTTCTAAGAATTGCTAATATAGCCATCACCCATTGTTTTAAACTAAGGACATAACACCTTTTGGAGTGCCAAAATCCCCCTTCTGACTTTTATGTTGAGCAATGCTACATTTTGATATATGAAGAATGCATATACTGCAAGAAAGATTGGAAAGGTAAGGCAGACGTCATATTTGTAGCAAAGTGTCCATACCATAACAAGACTCCCTTACATAGCAATGTTTAAGAGCCTGTCCTTGTGACATACCTCTTTCTCAGTTAGCAAAGCGTCAGTCCTATAAGCAGACATGTTTATAACACATGCAAAGTGACTGGATATTGCTCGGAGCTTTTACATTCACAGCATACTTTACTACAGAATACGTTGTATGCAGGGACTGGTTTCACTTATAATATGTACAACATTCCATATCTCTAATGCCTCCATCATGACCACAAATCGTGTCACACAGCCCTTTAAAACTCAAATAATATTAACAAGTATATTTCACATGTGGTATGCATATGACCCTTAAAAATTATGCACGAAATACCTTATTTTAGAATGCCGCTATGTGCTCACGTGACCTCCTGGCGCTCTCCTTCCTTGATCTGAGGACTACAGTGGGAGGGGCTGACATTCCCAATTTACTGTAATGTCCTTATCTCTCCACTGGAGGCTCCGACATCTCTCCTGTAATGTCTTTATCCCTCCACTGGAGCCTTCGACATTTCTCCTGTAATGTCTTTATCCCTCCACTGAAGGCTCCAACATTTCTCCTGTAATATTCTTATCTTTCCACTGGGAGCTCTAATATCTCCAAAAACTCAGTCGCAGATTGATGACGTCACAACGACATCAACCGACTCCTCCTCTTGTCCCTATTTAAACAGCCAACGCTATTTTGCTTGACGTTCATGCTAAGAACCTGCTGTCAGGTAAAGATCTCCAACAGAAGACTGCCGTCATCTCTCTCTATTGGGCCGGTCAGAGCCCCCACTATCATCTCTCTTTTGGGCCTGACAAAGCCCCGATTACCATCTCTCTTTTGGGCCGGTCAGAGCCCCGACTATCATCTCTCTTTTGGGCCGGACAGAGCCCCGACTACCATCTTTCTTTTGGGCCGGACAGAGCCCCGACTACCATCTCTCTTTTGGGCCGGACAGAGCCCCGACTACCATCTCCCTTTTGGCTTGTTCAGAGCCCCGACTATCATCTCACTTTTGAGCCGAATAGAGCCCCGTCTTCCACCTCACTTTTGGGCCGGACAGAGCCCCTCCAACTTCCACTTGTTGGGCCGGACAGAGCCTCTTCCTCTCTAGTAGTCAGAGACTCTCCTCTGCCCTACCCACAGTCTATTTACTTTGCCCGAAGAAAACCTTACCTGTTCCTTTCAACATAGGAGACCAGTCTCTCAAGAAGCCACTGAGTGACCCCATCCTTAGGAATCCACCCACTGCAAGTATCTTTACGTTCCTATAAACTTTATTCCTGTGTAGTGCTACTAAGCTTAACTTGCCTCTGAAGCTCCCTGTTGTGGCTGTGTATTACCACTCTAAATAAAACCAATTGTATTTCCAAACTTACTTGAGTCTTCCTACCTGATAGCTGTTAAGGTTAAAGTTAACTGTTAAAGTTCACAGATGGTCTCAAACCTTTCAACTGAGAACCAGACTCTCAAATCATATGTCACTGATAACTTCCCTATTCGGGTTACACACCCCGACACCCCAGAACGGAAAATAAGCCCACCAGACATCTTCTTGGGGGATAGGAGAAACTACAGAGAATACATTAACGCTTGTAAACTGTTGTTTGACATGAAACCACGAACTTATGCCACAGACAGAACAAAAGTTTGCACAGCCATTTCCTACCTTAGAGGGGAACCCCGAGCCTGGACAAACACTTTCATAGAGAAAGAAGATCCAATCCTAAACTCATTTAGTGACTTCATGGCCGCCATGAATCTATTATATGATGACCCCAGCAAGCAGTTCTCCACTGAGTCTGCCTTACGCGCTTCAAACCCTGTTGAAGATTACATTGCAAATTTAAACGGTGGGCCACTCAGTCTGAGTGGAACTAGATCACCCTAAAAAATCAGTTCCAGCTAGGCTTATCAGAAACCCTGAAGGATGAGTTAGCCCGCACTACAATACCCCCTACATTGGATGCTCTTATTCTCCTCAGCATATCTATTGACAGAAGAATGCGCGAACGGAAAGCTGAGAGAATCTCAGGGGTCTCCTATTCGGTTCCCTCCGGCCATACCACAGAGTCTGTGGATCCCATGGAGATTGGTGCAATTAGGGACCATTCTCCCCAGCTGAGAGATCTAGGAGAAGGTCCGTTCAGCTCTGTATGTATTGTGGCGCGCCACATCACATCGCTGAAGACTGCCTCCTACTCAGGAAGAAAAGACCGGGTAAGTCAGCTTACCTATGCAAGCTAGTAAACCCCCACTTACGAGACTCTAGCTATTTCAAAATTCTTGTCTCTCTGCAGTGGGATCAAGCCCGAATTACTCTCGAGGCTATGATTGACACTGGAGCGTGTGGAAACTTCATAGATTCACATATTGTTAAAACCAATAAAATTCCTTTATCCACTAAACCTGTCCCTCTTAGACTTATTGACGGAACTACTTTAACCTCAGGTCCTCTCACTACACAATCACAACCTCTGCTTATGGTGACAGAAAATACACATATACAATACATCTGCCTAGATGTGATATCGTCTCCCCATTTCCCTCTCATCCTAGGTCTTCCCTGGCTGCATACACACAAACCCACTCTACATTTTGAAGACAGCAGTGTGCTCCTTACCTCTCAATATTGCCAAGAGACATGTTATAAAGAGACTTCTTTATCTCAGGTGGAATCACTGACCCCAGCGGAAGTCAACCTGGTACCTAGGGCATACCAAGATTTCGCTGATGTCTTAAGCAAAAAGAATGCAGAGCTTCTACCCCCACATAGACCATATGATTGTCCTATAGAGTTACTCCAAGGCAGCAAAATTCCTTTTGGACGTATATATTCATTATCAAAGCCTGAATTGGCCCATCTAAAAGAATATATAGAAGAAAATTTGAAGAAAGGTTTCATAAGACCGTCCACCTCACCCGCACAGACATGTTTTTTATCCGGAACAAGGATCAAATCCTACGTCCCATCATCGATTATAGAGAATTGAACAAGATCACTGTGAAAAATAGATACCCCCTTCCTCTCATCCCAGAATTATTGGATGTCTGCAAATGGCAAAGTTGTTTACCAAACTTGATTTGAAGGGCGTGTATAATCTGGTCAGAATCCGTCAGGGTGATGAATGGAAGACTGCTTTCCACAGCCGTTACGGTCTTTATGAGTACCCGGTTATGCTCTTTGGCCTGTGCAACACACCTGCCACTTTCCAGTTCCTCGTGAACGACATTTTTAGGGACCTTCTCTATGTTTGTCAAGTAGTATATCTAGACGACATACTTATATACTCTGACCACATCACAGACCATCGCAAGCATGTCAGATGGGTTCTCTCTAGGCTGCGCACACATAATTTATATGTCAAATTAGAGAAGTGTCCAACACCGTCACATTCTTGGGTTACATAATTGCTGAGAAAGGCATACAGATGGATCCTGGTAAAATTGAATGTATCCAAAAATGGCCCAGACCCCTGAATAGGAAGGCACTTCAAAGATTCCTAGGATTTGCAAATTTTTATCGTAAATTCATAAAAAAAAAATGTTCTTAGTTGTAAAACCAGTAACCCAACTAACCAGTATTCACACCAACTATGCATGGAATACATTAACTCAGGAGGCCTTTGATACCCTGAAATGTTGGTTCACCACTGCACCCATCCTACGCTTACCAGACCCTAACCTACAATACATCCTGGAGGTAGATGCCTCCCATCTGGCCCTAGGGGCTATCCTTTCCCAAAGATCGTCCATTGATGGACCGCTTCACCCTGTGGCCTACCATTCCCAATCCCTTACTCCCGCTGAGATCAATTACCCAATAGGAGAAAAGGAGTTGCTAGCAGTGAAATCCGCCCTGGAGACTTGGAGACACCTACTCGAGGGTACCTCACTACCCTTCATAGTGTACTCTGACCATCAAAACCTCCAATACATTCAGCGCAACAAAACACTCTCCTCCAGACAGATACGCTGGGCTCTTTTCTTCGATAGATTCCACTATGTCATCACCTACCGACCTGGATCCAAAAATGGAAAGGCTGATTCACTATCTCGCCTAGAAGAACACCAAGGTACAACTGGCAGAAATTCCCAAATCATCCCACAGCAGAAAATTTTATGCACCATTTTGACCCTCAAAGAGGAATTGCAGCAGGCCCTAACCTCAGAAAACCCCCCCAATGCAGTTAGAGACAGATGAAGAAGGGTTCCTCTACAAAAATAACAGGCTGTACATACCGACTCCTCTACACCATCGAATTCTTCGACTTACTCAAGACGTACCCCTAGCTGGGCATTCTGGCATCACCAGGACCCTTGATTTCCTTTGCCGCCACTTCTGGTGGCTGAGAATGGAGTCAGTAAGGCAGTACGTGTCCTCCTGCGAGACTTGTGCCCGCTGTAAACACGAATCTCGACCCCCTTTTGGTCTCCTCACAAGTCTCCCTATACCCGAAAAACCATGGCAGGCCATTTCACTTGACTTTATCGTTGAGTTACCCCACTCAGGCGGTTACAACACAATCCTAGTCGCAGTTGACTACCTTACCAAAATGGCTCACTTCATGCCTCTTACGAAACTACCAAACTCCAAAGAGACGGCCGAGATCTTGACACAACATGTTTTCAAACTCCACAGAATCCCTTCCAGAATTGTGTCAGATCGAGGATCACAGTTCATCTCCAGATTCTGGAAAGCTCTCTGTCTAAAACTCCTGATTGACCATCGATTATCAACTGCTTACCATCCTCAAACGAATGGACAAACCGAAAGGGTAAATCGCTGTCTAGAACAATATATCCGTTGCTACTGCACTTACCTGCAAAACGATTGGCATGAGTTACTTCCCCTAGCAGAGTTTGCACACAACAACAATACCAGTACTACCACAGGTTGTTCACCTTTTTATGCTAACTACGGTTTCCATCCCTCCTTCATCCCTCAGCAGATACCTACCAACAACCCTGCGGCTGAAGATTTTATCAATACCTTAAAGAACCTCATTCCTCACCTACGTGATAACATCACTAGAGCCCAAAGCAGACAAAAGGCCTACTACGATCTTCACAGGAGAACTCCACCCTCATACAAGATCAGAGATTTAGTATGGCTATCCATCAGACACCTTAATGTGGATGTAAACCCAATGTCATCCTTTCTAAACTACTGCCATGGGGGTTATCTATAAGGATATACATGCCACCTGCATGTATCTTTACCTGTCAAATGTCTCCCCTCTGTCTGTTATTAGACCCGAAAAACTGCATATTCTGTGGGTGGGTCTGTTGTTTGGAGCTCGGTGGGTGGAGTCGTGATGTCAGTAGTCTCCCCGCCCACCTCTACACTCCTTGTCAATATGCATTTTCTCCTGTGTATTTCTTACACTGAACTTCTGCTATGATCTCTAACATCCAGTGAAAAGACAGGAAAGTAACCACATGACTTCAGCATGCAAAGCTGCTGAAGAAAAGAGTGGGGGAGGGAATTAAAAAATAATGCCTGTGTCTTTGGCTATCACTCACAGCAAGGGGGAGTATTTGACAAAGTTTTTCTCAGTTTGTCAAGATTTTTCTCACTGAACAATAAAAGAGGATTGCTCAGAGATGGATTAACTCTGTGTGGCAAGACTGGGCTCAAATGATAGGAAATCTTATACTCTAAAGCATGATTAAAAAATAAATAAATTCGGGTTTACATCCACTTTAACCTGCAGACGCCTTCACGCAAATTTAGTGGATTATTCATTAGTCCTTTTCCCATCCACTCAGTGATTAACCAGGCAGCAGTGAGGCTAAACCTACCGTCATCCCTACATATTCATCCGACCTTCTGTGTCTCCCTGATAAAACCCTACCATCCCAACACCTTCCCCGGCCAAGTTCCAATGCCTCTACCACCGGTTGAGGTTAACGGCCAGGTGGAATACAAAATTGCTCAGATCCTGGACTCACGGCTATATAGAAACCGCTTACAGCATTTGATCTATTGGAAGAACTACGGTCCACAGGATGACTCCTGGGGACCCGCCTCCAAGGTTCATACCCCACGGCTTGTCCGCCTCCTCTTCCATTCTCACAAGCCTGACAGGCCTGCTCCCTTGGCCCCCAGGAGGGGTCCTTCAAGGGGGGGGTCCTGTAATGTCTTTATCCCTCCACTGGAGGCTCCGACATCTCTCCTGTAATGTCTTTATCCCTCCACTGGAGGCTCCGACATTTTTCCTGTAATGTCTTTATCTCTCCACTGGAGGCTCCGACATTTCTCCTGCAATATTCTTATCTTTCCACTGGGAGCTCTAATATCTCCACAAACTCTGTCGCAGATTGATGACGTCACAACGACATCACCCGGCTCCTCCTCTTGTCCCTATTTAAACAACCAACGCCATTTGCTTGACGTTTGTGCTAAGATTCTGATGCTAGGTAAAGATCTCCAACAGAAGACTGCCGTCATCTCTCTCTATTAACTGTTAAGAATATAGTATTCATAGACTTCCGAAGCTGCTATCCACACAATCCAACATAGTTCACTGCCTGAAGCATGACATTGACGTCAGCTGGAAGGAGAGGAGGAGAGCAGTGGGAGGTCACATGAGCGCACAGTGGCACTTTGAAATAAGGTATTTCTCTGCATAATTTTTAAAACACAGATACTGCATAGTAAATCTTTCTGTAACAGAGGGGCTTCCAGAATTTGGGATTAATGATTTTACAGCCATAGTGGCAGGAGGGGAGGGGCAGGGAGGAGATGGCTCACACACAGAGGGGGAGAAGGAGAGTCTGTGGGCTGAAGGAGGCACGTAGACTGACCACAGTATCATGGATCAGTAGCAGTAGTGATTACCGTGGTCAACACATTCAGGGGGACACAGGAACAGGCAGGAATAACCAGGTATTTTACAGCATAGAGAGGGACAAATGACACAGCACAAGCACTATGTTGTATATCCTGATTTTAAAGAACAGGATCTACAACACATAGACGGGAACCAGCCATGTAGGGAAGAAATAGATTACTGCTTCTGCAAGAATTTTGCTGCATCAAAACAGACAGGTGTGACTAGGCCTTTTGTTAGTGAAAGAGTGGACAACATTTACTGTGAAGAACATTATGCCATAGTTAAATAGTATCTTTGTACATACCCCCAAAATATGCTGCAGCTTGCTAACACCCATACAGATCTACAGGCAATGTATTGTATGACCACTTACAGCCCTTTAAACAGAAAGTAAACTTCCTCTGCAAACTTTTAATTTTGGGTAAGCCTATGATAATGCTTAACTATAGGCATTGAAAATATCTCCTAAACCTGTACAGTTTAGGAAATATTTCCAGTGCATGCAGCCAGTAACATCACTTGCATATGCGCTCTTAAGGAACGGCCCACGGGTGCCGTTCCTTCCAATCCCATGCCATGAACGTCATCACGGCTCCGGCCAATCACAGTGCCAGAGCCCGCAAATCCGGAAGAAGCTCCAAGAAAGATGTTGACCGTGACAGCGGTGTGTGGGGACCGCTGCAACAGCTTCGTTTTAAAGTTAAGTATTTCATAATGAGCTAGTATGCAATGTATACTAGCTCATTATGGCTTTGTATTTCAGGTTTTTTTTCTTTCTTTCTTTTTAGAGGAGTTTTTTTTCAGAGGTTTACAACCTCTTTAATGGTGCGTTAGGGCAGCCTATTAGGGTGCCAAAACACCACAATGGATGAATGCATGGATGACTACATTACAGTACATCACGCACAACATATGCGTTGTGTGTTGGGCTCTACTGTATAATACATGAGGGTGTCAGCAACAACTGCCACCAAAATGCACTGCACATAGAGCAGGTATGCTGCCATGCATTGTACAAGTCCCAATGTACAAGTGTAAGTGGGCCTATAAAGTAAACCTGTTACAAGCCAAGACAATTCAAGATCAGCATGCAAGAAAAAAATGCATAAACATATGTTACCTTCAAAGAAAGCCACATCAAAACTATCAACAGATTTAGAGGTATACGAAGTTACATACAAATCACAATTTTTCCCACAGGTCTAATCATATCCTCTTCCATCATCCAAACATTGTAGTTAGTCAGTTGAAGGCTCCTTTTGCATTAAAGGGCCATTAGGGGCAAGGGCAAGCTTGTGTAGCTACTCAAGGTCAGGTTATGGGTATATGGTGTATCTCAGCCAATGGGCAGGCGTTTTCTTAAATTCCTTGGCCTGTTGTATATATGCAGGTGGAGTCAGGTGATCTATATTCTGTGCCACCTGGACTGCTGTCTGGGTGGATGTGTGTCGTGTTGCCCCAGGCTGCTAGGCTGGAGTTTGGGCCTATCCCAGGGGCATCTGGCTGCTAGGCTTTCTGAGGGCCTATCCAGAAGTAAGAGAGCAGTGCAGGGTTGGGATTGTGGCTTGGAGTCCAACCAGAAGTGACGGTTCTGCCAGCCGGAGAACCTGTCAGTGGTCAGAGGTCGAAGGGAAGCTGTCGCCACTAAGGGTCCAACCACCTTATTACCAGAGACCACAGTGAGTAACTGAAGCAAGTACCAGAGCAGTATTCTCACCGAATGGGCACGGTGGAGAGTCAGGAAACTTCAGGCGGTGATCAAGTCAGGGACCCAGCCAGCGGAGGTGATGCTTGCAGAGCAGCCTTGTGTGCCAAGCCAGGGACCGAGCAGGCCAGTGGGGTGAAGCTTGGGAAGTATCGAGTGTGCCAAGCTAGTGACCCAGCAGAGAGGCGGCGGTGATGCTTGAGGAAGATACCACCGTGAAGATTGGAGGAGCTGAAGGGATTCAGTGGCAGTGAATCAGAGGGTCTAGTGAGAGACCGGGAGCTCAGTGGGCTGAAGAACTACAAGTAGAAGTTATAGTGAAGGTGAAACAACTGTTGTGCTTTGTGTTAGGAACTGTTGCCATAGAAAACAGCATTCCTGCACATGCAGATGTGGCTTCTTGCTGGAGGCCTTTCCCTGCACAGATGTCCTCCTATTAAAGTCTCAGAGTATGCTAATTGAACTTGCATCTACTCAAGGGTGTCCTGGCCCTAACTCTCTTTCCCCCAAAAATGTTTGTAAGAGAAATAAATAAATATCTCTTTTGCATTCAAGAAGTGTCTGGCCCTCAATAACTTTATCCACCTTGCACACACTATGCCTTCACAACCCACTACATATAGAAGGATGTCTGCTTTCTCTGGCCCTGGAGGTTCTCATTAGACTGAAGGAGGCTGGAGACTTTGCTTCACTTGATTTTATGAAAAAAGTATACGTTCAAATTTAATATAAGCTAGACTGTATTATGATTATTCTGCCCTTGGATGCCAAAAGGACACATTTCCAACTGATCAGCCCTGGCGATGAGAAATAAAACAATGCTAAATATTTTCAGTCAATTGTTATTGTTCCACCTGAATTAAGTTAGCCCCATATACATTATATATGGGCCCTGTGGTTTATACAATTGTATACTTATGAAAAGTTCTTTCAAAAGAAGGCTATTTTCATGGTTCCCTGTGATGTCTATGGCCAGCTTTATATTTTGCCAGCTCTTATTACAGGCTTGTTATTATTCAAGAAGGATTGTTTAGTTTGCTGACTATAAACTTGCCGCCCAAATTTTACACCTGATTAGAAGACTTCATGACAGCACTTTGCAAAATAGTAATAATAATCATGACTGATTAAAAGAACAGATCCTGATGAATCAGAACAGAATAGATGTCACTTTTGTGACATCCATGTTTATTCAGCTTCTTCCTACATTGGAACAGCCAAGTGAAAGAGGCCCTCTACTTCTGAGTGCTACAAAAAGCTCTGAAGTAATATGAAAAGAACTACTTATAAAATAAAATATAATACCATGCTTGTGTTGAAAGCAAAGTCAATTGGTTTACTAACATTTGTAGAATTGTTCGGCTAAATGATCAGTAAAAACATGGACACCTTAAAAATATTCTGTCATATAATTCCCCTATATTAAACTCCTACCATAAAATGTGTTTTTATATGCAATACTGCATATAAAATAAATAAATATCATTCTGAATATTTTTTTATGTACCTCACATATTGTCCTATTGTTGAATAACAAGAAAAAATATTTACTTTTCTACAATTGCATCATATATTTGCTTATATACAAGCTTAAATTCGGACTACAACAAGCGTTGGATCCAATACATCAATGTGTCATCTATTTCTATTTATTATGATAAAACCACCAATCGGAACTTTTAGAGGAGTTTCAATGTGGTTTGGTGATATGGGGAAGAAATTCACTGTGCAAAAAAACAAAAAACAAAAAACTAGTAAAGCACTAATAAAAAAACTGAAAAAAATCACACACAAGCAGCAAAAAATACTTATACATACTGTATATATGTCCTATACAGACATAAAGATATACATGGATGAAGATAAACAAATACTCTACTGCAAAACTAACGAATATTGTGTCTCCATTTTTTTAAATGTAGCGCTACCCCGCAGGAGCCACTGAATTGTCTTGTGATTTCTCTGCACACCTGAAGATGACACACCTCACTCGCCCAGCACTTACCAACACACTTTGAGATATTTCAAAGAATTTATTAGGTCAGGCATAGCCTAAGAAGAAATGATATGCAAGTATACTTTTTAAAAATAATCAGACAATAACGTTACTCTGAGAGCTGGTTCACACTGGGACGACTTGTCAGGCGACCTAGTCGCCTGACAAGTTGCCTCCCGTTCTGTACAATGGAACCGTTCTAATCGGAGCGACGCAAGTCGCTCCGGCTTAGAAAAAGGTTCCTGTACTTCTTTTGGGGCGACTTGAGGCGACTTGCATAGACTTCTATACAGAAGTCGTTTTGCAAGTCGCCGTGGCAGTCGTGTGCAGGTCGCCTCGGTGAGGCGACCTGCAAGTCGTGCCGCCCCTAATGTGAACCGAGCCTTAGAGATATGGTTAAACAACTGCAATATTCTAACCATAATTAACAGAACTTAACTGCCGTTACCTAGCAACAGTATATAAAGACAGTCCTAGCTTGCTATGACAGTACCCGTTTTATCACACTGGCCAGAAACTGTTGGGGCCCTTGAAGAAAGCACAACAGTTCCCAGCAGACTAAAGATTAACTTTTCTGGGTCTCTTTTCTGGGTTTCTGGGTGCACCCTTTTCTGGGTCTCTAGACACATGCTTTGATTCAGTTTAAGTCCTCAGACAGGGTTAGCAGTTGCTGTGATGTCTTTATTTCAATCCTCTTTTCCTTCCTTAAAAGTGGTTGGAGTGCTCACTAGTACAGTCTGATATCACTAGGCATCCAAAGCACACCTCACACCCTTCCAAGGAGAAAGTTCTTGGTCTCTGATGCAAGATCCTGCGCGATGAGAGTGTGTTCTCTGAGGTCTCTCTCGACTGTGGTCGGCTATAGCAAGGTTCTGTTCAGACAGCAGTCCAGTCTTTTGACACGCCTTCCAACTATAAGATTGTTTTCTCCTTTTCACTCAGCATACTGGAGACACGCTCCTCCTTGCTTTGTTTCTTCAGAAAATCGCTATCCTCCAGGATCAATCCAGACCCAGCCAAGATGGTTGCCTCCTGCACTGAAGACATGCCATAGATGAGCATTACAAAGTGGTCTTCTTAAAGATGGCTGCTGTACGTCTGCATTAATGAATATTCAGTTTAACCCTGTCCACTCTGCAGAAGGATAACACAGTAGCAATAAAAGAAGTTCAGTTCAGCAGATATCAGCTACAGTCTAGGTTACAAAAATAAAGGAACTTTTGGTCAAATATTACCTACATCCTAATGTAGATGCTTGCCTTCTTAATCTAAGATGGCATGGAAGAAGTTAATGGCTTTTTAAGAACAACAAATGCTCAGTATTGGATAAACTCATGTAAACCATCACCTCTTCTTCCTTTCGTTTACCCTTATCTTTTTTTTAATGTTATTTTCCTTATTATTTTGTGACTTTATAATATATTGGAAATGCACAATTAAATATATACTAACACATGAAGGGATCTAAAAGTTATGGAAGAAAGGATGGTAGCACATACACACACACACACACACACACACACATATATTATAAACAATTTGAACTTTGGCTATACAGTATATACACTTAAATGTTCAATTCTTTCTGTTAAAATTCCACAAGATGGCACTATTGGCAAAATAAAGCATTAGCTTTTTACACCTGTCTGCGGAAAGTAGATTAATTTGCAGCAAGAATTTGAGAAATGTTCCAACTGTTCCAGGCCATGTTAAAAAAACACCTGTTTTACTATTGCAAAATCTTGTTATCGCTTATAGAAGCAAGGTCTCGCTAGTATTTAATTAGAAGTATTTTTCATATGTCAAGAGCTCAGCTCAACACTGTATAGCGTTAAGCAATGTAAATTCCTTTGCTGATTATTTCTGGTTCAAAGGCTGACTACTACAGCATAGGACTTTACAGAAAACAGGTTCGGACTTTTGAGGTACCAACTCACAGCAAAATATGTTAAAAAACATGTTTTATTACCAAAATGTTAAAATCATGTAAGACCCATTAAAATAACTCCGTTTGTTATAAAAAATGTTTTAACAGTAGCACAGAGTAATTTAGGAAACATTTGCCTTGAATTGCGAAAGATGAGTTTAATTTTGATATCTCATTTTTCTTTTTCTATCCTCACAGCTTGCACCCAGCACATACAATCTTTGGGAATGGAATTCCCGAGTGGGTTACTGCACTAATAGTAGTGGGTTATGATGCACGTGGCGTTCACACTAAGAATAGACTTGTTGCATCTCAAGATTTAACTCTTCACTGTACTCTTTCTGAGGAACAATTGCATGCACATAATGATATAGTCACTGTGTGTGTGTTAGTGTATGTGTGTGTGTATATATATATATATATATATATATATATATATATATATATATATAAAATGTGAATTGGCATTTATATAAGGACCAGAGCCACAATTCTCATGTACTTCCAATAATGACACACTTGGCCCAGTGTATCTACTACTTCTTTTTTAGGTGCCAGAAACAGGGGTAGTTATCTTTGCTTATAATGTAACCATTGTTCAAATATTAATAAAGGGTGTTTTTTTTCACCCACACCAAGGTTATCCTATAAAAATAAAGAATGATTTAACTTACTTGCATTCTTTTGTTATCTATATAATTGTCTATGTGAACATTGTTATGTAGGGGAGACTCGGCAAGTTAAAAAAGAGAATTGCAAAGCACAAATATGCAATCAGGGATAAAGAGTGGAACAGCCTTTGGCACAGCATTTTGTTGAACAGGGACACTCAGTGTCCCAATGGGAATAAACTATTATTGATTCAGTGCCTAAGCCAGAGGAGGTCATAGGGAATTGCTTCCTAAACAATTGTATAATAGGACTGTATGCGTATGTACAGTATGTTGTTTTAGAGTCTTTCTTGTTTTTGGATGCTTATAATTCTGAGAGGAGAGATCAACAAGTTAGTGGTATTCCTGTCCCTTTTCAAAGATTCTGATTGTATGGTCTAAATTATATCATTGACTGAAACTGATTATTGTTGGTCTTATTTTATATACTAAAAACACCAGTATTCACATATATCTGTCTTTATTGACCTGACGAATGGGCTTGTTGCCTGAAAACTGTAGCCAAACTAACTTTTTTTGGTCTGATGGACATTTAGATGAACTTTTTGTATGCTTAAACCCCTTGTTTTGGAATCTTACTATATGTGTGTGTGTATGTACACTATATTACCAAAAGTATTACCAAAGGGTGGGCCAACTCAATATTGAACCCTACGTACTAAGACTGGGATGCCATTAATGTCCATGTAAAGGCAGGCGTCCTAATACTTTTGGTAATATAGTTTATATGTATGTGTATAGGTATTTACACAAGGACCAGGTCAACAACTCTCACATATTTCCACTAATGACACACTTGAACACAGGCATTAAAAAAAGTGTTGGACCTGCTCTTTGTCCCTCCCCTAGGCTAAAATGAAAAAACTGTGTAAAAATTATAGAGCAAACGTAATCTGTGCCAAAATGGAAAACACGTGCAACTCGTGTCCTAAATGCTGAGCTGCAGTTACTGACTGAAATTAGAAGTAGATTATGTATACCTAACCGCACTATACCATCATAATGCCACTTCTTGTGATTTGAAACAGATTAAGCCCAAACAAAACCAAACATTCACCATCTTAAATGTGCATGGAGGATTTCTTTCCCCGTGACAAAATAAGATGAATTAAATAATTTAAAAAAACCCTCTAAAATCTATAGCATAAATGGCTGCAGGTGCACAAAATATTCTATAAATGTGCAAAGTCTGCGAATGGTTCATATAAAGTGCGAAGAGCAAAACAGGTGTTTTTATAAATTCAAAAAAGTACATAAATAATCAAAGTCATATCAGGTGCAAACTGCAACAATGTGCAATCCGTGTTGCAGTTTACACCTGATATAACTTTTATTATTTATGTACTTTTTTGAATTTATACAAACCCCTGTTTTGCTCTTCAAACTTTATATGGACCATTCACAGACTTTGTACATTTTTACAATATTTTGTGCACCTGCACCCAATTTTAGTGCTATAAATTTCAGAGTTTGGTTTATTTAAATCATCTTATTTTGTCACGGGAAAGAAATCCTTCATGCACTTTTAAAACTAAGAATGTTTGCTTTTGTTTGGGCTTAATTTGTAGATTCACAAGAAGTGACATTATAATGGTATAGTACAGTTACATATACATAATCTACTTAAAATTAACACTGAAGTGGCTTCTCTGTCGTGGCATGGGGGACAATGACTGATGGATGGCTCGTAGCAGCGCGTTCTGAATAGGAGAATTGCTCATTTAAAGCTGCTGCTAGGGCCTATTCTTCTGTGATGGTTATAATGCAATGTCCACCTCTGCCTTAATGTTTCTATGTTTATCATTTGTTCTGGAATTTCCAGGAGATTTCCTGTAGAAGCAATTTTAGGTGGTTTAGTAGTGCTTTGCAAGATTTTGTCCACTAGGATATGTCTTTGGACTTGATATGCCAGGGAAGTTATTACAAATGTCTGGATGCTGCTCATAGGATTTAACATACGATACATGATAGTTACACATGATAGCTGGGTATCCCTGTGACCCATCTTCTCCAGGGCAGCCATCAGAAATTGTGGGGCCCCTTGTACAGCTTTAGGCCTGCCCCCCCCCGAGCCTGAGCACAAACATTCCCCAGGGTCCTGCCCACTGGCCGTCCCAACAAATCTGCCCGCTAGCTATCCCACCAAGTCCTTCAGTGCCTCAGCCCCCCTCACACCTGTACGCTCTCAGCCCCCCTCACACCTGTACGCTCTCAGCCCCCCTCACACCTGTACGCTCTCAGCCCCCTCACACCTGTACGCTCTCAGCCCCCCTCACACCTGTACGCTCTCAGCCCCCCTCACACCTGTACGCTCTCAGCCCCCCTCACACCTGTACGCTCTCAGCCCCCCTCACACCTGTACGCTCTCAGCCCCCCTCACACCTGTACGCTCTCAGCCCCCCCTCACACCTGTACGCTCTCAGCCCCCCTCACACCTGTACGCTCTCAGCCCCCTCACACCTGTATGCTCTCAGCCCCCTCAAACCTGTAGGCTCTCAGCCCCCCTCACACCTGTATGCTCTCAGCCCCCCTCACACCTGTATGCTCTCAGCCCCCCTCACACCTGTACACTCCCAGCACCACTCACATGTGAATATATGACATGCACGTACACACACACACACACACACACACACACACACACAAGACATGTACACATACAGAGACATGTACACAAACAGGTATGTACACACTCGCAGGCATGTATAAACACTCACAGACACAGGCATGTACACACAGGCATGTACACACACAGGCATGTACACAGTCACACACACAGCCCCCCCCCCCCCCGCACAACAGCCCATACTTGTAAGGTGGTCCTAGTCCCAGCTCTTGTTTCCACATGCAGAGGGGTGCACATGCAGAAATGGCCAGAGGTGGCAGCAAAGACCCCGATGTCAGCTCATGACAGAGCAGGAGCCTGCTGACTCACCCGCCCCTGCCTTCTCACATCGCTGCCAGTCAGCCGGGCCCGTCCAGACACTGGGGCCCCTTACAAGTGTATGGGCTGTACCCTCCTGATGGCGGCCCTGATCTTCTCCATTTACTTTTGGGAAGTTAAATGGTTCCATCTGTGATACAATTTCTGGATAACCAGTAACAATATACTCCTGAGAAAGCAGAGAATCTTTATCTATAAAACGCATTGAGTTGCCCCATCGCATTAAAATGAAGAGCATCCCAATGCGTTTGTGTAATGATAAATATTTGGTACATTGTATACGTACGTAGAGATAGCCTTCCAGTGGTGTCTGGGGTGTGATAATACTATAAACCCAGTTTGTTAGACTATTAATGACAGTGGGTCTTATGGGTTTTTCAAAGTTTTTGGTGGCAAATAAAACATTATTTTTTTTACTTATTCCCACACCTGTGTTTTCTGCAAAGACCCTTGTACATTTTTGCATGTGGTACCTGGGGTCACAACTCTATTCATCTTAAACTATGATCTTACACATTATACTGTAGGTACTTATGTAAGCAGGACTTTGACTTTCAAAGGTAAACATACATAGTTATAGATATGTGTTTTAAGAATGTACAGATTTTTATTCCCATACACTTCAGCATAACTTCTACTCGGTGACTAAATGGATTGCATCCAAAGAAGGTTTTGATGCACAAGCAACTTCAAATCTTTCAAATCATTCTTTTTGAATTTTGTAAAATATTCTACATGTTTATTACAAACAACTCATTGGGTTTCTAGTTTGCTGTAATATATTTCTCAGCTATATACCATAATTATGTGGGGAAAAACTCAGAAAACTTTTGATCGAAGAACCAGAGACTAGACACTGTTTACGTGTTCTTTATGAAATCATGAGCATCTGTGGGACTTATTTATCAACGTGTGTAGATGGAAGAATTTGTCAATTTTGCCCACAGCCACAAATAAGATTCTTCTTTTCCTTCCTTCAAGATAATATAGGAGAACAAAATGAAGCATTTAATTAGTTGCTAAGGGAAAACGCATTGTTAGGAGACAAATCTTCCCTTTAATACACATTGACATAAGAGGCCCCCTGTGTGACAGGCTTACCTGAATGCAGTTAAAATTCATGTCCAGCAGTAACATTAATAATCATTTTATAGTACTTTTTTTTGGAGGCCTCAAAGGGTTGCACAGGATGCAGTAAATGTCAGTGTCTTTAATTACAATGGTAAAAGGCCAAGTTTCTTCAGTGCGTGAGGTGCGAAGGGATTGTGTTGAGAAGAACTTGATTGGTAAAATGGGTATGCATATAGGATATTGTATAAAAATAGTTTTATGTCATACATACAGTGGGGAAAATAATAATTATTTGATCCCCTGCTGATTTTTCAAGTTTGCCCACTTACAAAGAAATTAAGGGTCTATAATTTTTATCATAGGTGCATTATAAATTATAGAGACAGAATATTCACAGAACAGACAGAAAATCCTGAAAAAACGCATAAAACAAATGCGATAAATTAAGTTGCAGTTCAGTGAGTAAAATAAGTATTTAATCCCCAAGCAAAACACGACTTAGTACTTTGTGGAGAAACCCTGTTTCTCTGCTAAAGGTACAGACCGACTTCGCCGCATTGAGGGGCCCATTGGATTGGGCCATGTATTGTAAAATCTTGGATGAGAGCTGTGACGGGCCCCTCGCACACTCCGCTTGAGTTCTTCTGTCAGTATACCTCCTCCAGTCTGAACATAGATATCAGATATTATAGCGGCATATTGCAACCAAAGACTAGGCAGGACTTGTTTGGCTACAAAGCTGGAACTTTTATTGAACAAACTTACACAGAATATATACCCCATAGGAGGACATACCCCTCCTGATCATATTACACCAACAATACAAACTGCACACAGAAATATATTTACAACAACCGACATATACTAAAAACATTACGTTAATTGCACAATTAACCACTTGGGTGACTCAGTGCCCACCCAGACTATTCAGAGATCTCATTCCAGATCAGACTTCCCGAATCCTACAATACTGAATACAGTGTGCTGTACAATACACATTATTACAAGTATAAACACAACCCACAATGGTTTGCTAGCAGACAGACAATATGTGAGTTAATTAGCACAATAAACAATGGGTGAAAGACCCTTAGGAGGCACACTAGACCTACTTGCAACAAACACATTATAGCAGGTAACCCCAGACAGGTGGCTTGCTGATGACATCAACATCAGCTATGAGTCCCAAACTCACAGAGACCATCATGGCCTCCTTAATAATTGTCCTTTTGCATTACATAAGAAAACATCTTCCTAAATCCTTATAGCTCTCTCAAATGCCAGGGCCCATAGTCAATAGGCAAGAGGCTAGCATTCAGTCCCATTCAAAAGCCTCTGTCCTGGGTGAGTCTATCACAAGAACATTTTTCCCTCAGCCAGAACACTGAAGATGGGTCATGGATGGGTCTTTCAGCATGACAATGACCCAAAACATACCACAAAGGCAACAAAGGAGTGGCTTGAAGAAGAAGCACATTAATGTCATGGAGTGGCCTAGCCAGTCTCCAGACCTTAATACTATAGAAAATTTATGGAGGGAGCTGAAACTTCAAGTTGCCAAGAGACAGCCAAGAAACCTTAAGGATTTAGAGAAGATCTGTAAAGAAGAGTGGACCAAAATCCCTCCCGAGAGGTGTGCAAATCTGGTCACTGTAAGGGCTTAGCTTGGTTGGAGTCCATAGTGCAGAGATGTATGCTCACCCTTGCAAATACACACAGCCCACGGTAACAAGGTAAGAAGCTACCTGGGCTCTGAATCTGTGCACGGGGGCTTGACAGGAATTTGCCAAAGGATAGTCGAGGTAAAGCCATAGTCAGGGATTCCAGAAGTCAGAATAAATGATAAACAGAGCCAGGGTCAGAAGCCAGTCTTGAAACACTGTAACTTGAACACAGGAACCTTTGGCAATGATAGAGACAATGAACTGACCAAGCCCTCTGAGTGAGGCAGTGTTTTATACCCAGCTGATTAGGTAAACTGCCTCAGCTGAACTAGAAGTGACAGGTACTAAACTGAGTATAGCCCTCAGTACTTCATACAGAACTGGGCAAAGCTGGAAAGCAGACTGAATAAAGAACTGAAGAGTAGCTCAGAGGCAAAGCAACAGGAGCAGCAAACAGAAGGCCATGGGTTCAATACCTCCTTGAGCCCCTTGGGACATGACCATGCCTGGCCATCTGCTTGGCACGGTAGGGACCATGACAGTTCCCCCCTTAGAAACGCCCTCTGAGCATGAACAGGAGGTTCCTCATAGGCATAGTCCTCTAGGTCAAAACCACCCTCCTCACCAGAGTAGTCAAGTATATCGTCTGGTAGGAGGAATGTTCTGCCATAGGCATCCATGCCATATATACAGTCTTCATCAAAGACATGAGGAAACAAGGCATCAACAGCAATGTTAGAAGACTTTTTCTTTTTGGTCTTTGTTGTTTTTGAAGTTCTTGTAGGGGGTGCATTCGCCACTTGCAAAGCTTTTTCAGACATTACTAGATCCTGCTTACGGACCATGGTGCCATTCAAGGCATACGTACAGTCAGGTGGTAGAACTTCAAGCGGGGACATAGGCACCAGAACTTCAAACGGGGACACAGGCACCGGAACTTCAATTAGGGACACAGGCACTGGAACTTCAATTAAGGACACCGGCACTGGAACTTCAATTAGGGACACCGGCACGGAACTTCAATTAGGGACACAGGCACGGAACTTCAATTAGGGACACAGGCACGGAACTTCAACTAGGGACACAGGCACCGGAACTTCAATTAGGGACACAGGCATCGGAACTTCAATTAGGGACACAGGCGCCGGAACTTCAATTAGGGACACAGGCATCGGAACTTCAATTAGGGACACAGGCGCCGGAACTTCAATTAGGGACACAGGCACCGGAACTTTAATTAGGGACACAGGCACCGAAACTTCAATTAGGGACACCGGCACAGAACTTCAAGCTGGCTCACCGGCACCGGAACTTCAAGCGGGGATACAGGCACTGGAATTTCAAGTGGGGACACAGGCAAAGATACAGGGGTAGCAGGATGGATCCTAATAGAACCCACTAGAAGAACATTTGGCCGAGGTGGGCGAGTTGGGCAAAGAGAGATAAAGTGCTCTCTTACTCCACAATAGAAACAAAGACCATAGTCTCTCCTCCTCTGCCTTTCACTATTAGATAGAATGGACCGGATGGCCTCGATCGCCTTGGGTTCCACATCTTCCAGGGAAAGTGTGTGTGTGTATCCTCAGGAGCGTCTAGGCTTAGTGGGGTTAGAGCTTCATAGCTTGGCACATACTGGGTTGGCTTGGAGTCATAGCTGTACAGGGTATTCCTGTCCCTGGGTACCCGTAGGCCGCGTGAACTAAGAGCAGACTTGGGAATACTGTTTTTTTTAAAACAGGAATGTGAGAGTCCAGAGCAAACATGAATGCTTCCCAGCTGTCCAAGACTGAATTCCTTTCCAGTAAAAGCTGATGAGCCCAAATATTGATTTTCCCAGTGAGCAGGTTGATGGAAGCACGAACCTTTACATAATCGGTGGCATAGGCCCTAGGCTTAAGAGCAAACAACAGCTCACAATCCATCTTAAAGCACACAAATGATGCAAGGCTACCGTCAAACCTCTCTGGCATCACCACAAAAGGCTCAGGACATGCTGGTTCCGGGGCTGGGCGTACTGTGCCTTTAAAAAACTGAACTTCTTGCTGCAGCTCCGAAACAGTCAGGCCCAGGCTGGAGACTTGCAGAGCAAGGGAGGTAAGCATCTTGTACATCTCTGCGGACTCCATGTTGGTCAGTTCATTATGTAAGGGCTTACCTTGGTTGGGGTCCATAGTGCAGAGATGTATGCTCACCCTTGCAAATACACACAGCCCACACAAGGTAAGAAGCTACCTGGGCTGTGAATCTGTGCACGGGGGCTTGACAGGAATTTGCCAAAGGATAGTTGAGGTAAAGCTGTAGTCAAGGATTCCAGAAGTCAGAACAAACGATAAACAGAGCCAGGGTCAGAAGCCAGGGTCAGTCTTGGAACACTGTAACTTGAACACAGGAACCTTTGGCAATGATAGAGACAATGAACTGACAAAGCCCTCAGAGTGAGGCAGTGTTTTATACCAAGTTGATTAGGTAAACTGCCTCAGCTGAACCAGGAGTGACAGGTACTAATCTGAGTATAGCCCTCAGTACTTCATACAGAACTAGGCAAAGCTGGAAAGCAGACTGAATAAAGAACTGCGGAGTGGCTCAGAGGTAAAGCAACAGAAGCAGTAAACAGAAGGCCATGGGTTCAATGCCTCCTTGAGCCACTTGGGGTGCGACCACACCTGGCTGCCCACTTGGCACGGTAGGGACCGTGACAGTCACTAACTACAAGAAATGACTTACCTCTGTGCTTGCCAACAAGGGTTTCTCCACCAATTACTAAGTCATGTTTTGCTTGGGGATCAAATACTTATTTTACTCACTGAACTGCAACTCAATTTATAACATTTGTATCATGTGTTTTTTCTGGATTTGTGGTTAATATTCTGTCTCTATCATTTAAAATACACCTATGATAAAAATTATAGACCCTTAATTTCTTTGTAAGTGAGCAAACTTACAAAATCTGCAGGGGATCAAATAATAATTTTCTCCACTGTACATAGTACAGGTATACTGAAGAGAATTATCTGAACCCTTTTACTAGATGCATGGAGTTCAGAAGGACAACTTATGACTGTGGTGATTTCTCTTAAAGTTGTTCTAAAGGCTGAAGGTTTTTTACCTTCTTGCATTCTATTTATGAAGGTAAAAAAAACTTCAGTATGCAGCTCCCCCCCGTAGCCCCCACGCCAATACTCAAGCCCAATTGCGATCCAATGATGTCCATTAAAGGGTGAGGCTGCTCTCCTGGGTTTCTGCCTCCTGATTGGCTGAGAGTCAGCAGCCATTGGTTCCACTGCTGTCAATGCAGCTCAGAGCCGGGGAGGAGGGAGCAGGGGGCAGGGCAGAGCCCCGTTCTGTGTGTCTAATGGACACACAGAGCGGGGCTTGGGAGCAGGCACCCATGAGTGCCCCCAAAGCAAGCAGCTTGCTATGGGGCACTTGGAGAAGAGGAGGGGCCAGGATCGCTGCCAGGGGACCCGAGAAGAGGAGGATTGGTTCCTGCTGAACCAGCCAAGATTCGGACCATATATTCGGCCTTGGTCAAGATGAGCCTCAAGGAAGGCAGCTACTGTCATAGAGCTCTGGAAATCGTTCACAATGTATTATATGTTTACATTGCTGGCCTATAGAACTCTATGAAATGTCACTGTCAAAGTTTGAGTTTCCGCATTGCCTATATTTGTAAAATAAAATATCATGACTGCAAATAACTGTAAGATTACTCAATTGAAGACATTTCCTGCCAGATTTTAGAGCTCCCGTGTAAAATACTGTACAGAAAATGTGCTCAGAGATACTATGGAGTAGCCTCTAGTATCGGCCACCCTATTACATTGGAATCATTTAGATTGTGCATCAATATATTTTTGCATTTGAACAGTTTTATTCCTAGGAATTCAGTAATCTATTTTTTTAGAACTATTGGTCCAATTTCTATTGCACAAAATATGGATGTTCGATTCATTTCAAGAATGTCACACTCCGTATAGCTGATGAATATATTTTGTAGGTCAGTCTGTATTGTGTATAGTATTCAGTTAGCTCCTGCTATTACTTTCTTAACTTCGCTTACGCTCTCTTTATTTTTCTCTTTCTTAACTGGTACAGCGATGTACTGTATTCTACATTCTTTAGAATGTACGTTTTTTTTTTTTCAATAACATTAAAAAGAATGCAGGGCTGCATGTGTCATTTAACTGGGCTGCACGTTAAATGGATTCAGTGAATGGAATGCCAGATCAGACGTCATTGTGTGGTCTGTGCAACTGTCACATTTATTTTTACTTTGGAGAAACTGACTGAGTAAATGTAATGACGTTGGATTCTATTCATTCCCCATGGTCACTCATACAACGAGTCATGCTGCAAAGATGTGAAAATATACTTCCTCTTAGTAAACATTTCCAATTTAAAAAAGCACTGTGGCAAGCGACAGAGAAAATGTATTTAAGTGATGTTTAATAATGTGTTGAGTTTAAAGGTCTAGTACATACAATAATTCAAGTTCTAGCAGAATTATATTTTTTATTCACAGGTGGTGGGTTGTGCGTAGGCAAAGAAACCTGACAAGCATCCAGTATAAAATGAGTTGGATGGAAAACCTGGCTGCCTTATGACCTTAAAATTACAGTATATGCCCATTGTGGGAATGTGTCTGACATTTGCATGGTCCAGAAGCCTGCTAGGAGCAATACATTTTGAGATTGGACCATTAGACTGCTAGAGATCACTGCCATTTAAAGACAAGTAAACCCACACAAATACTGACCACTTGGATTCAAGGGCTGCAGAGTAAGTACCAAAGTGTTAAGGGTTGGTCACAAGGATGCTAAACTGACTCACTTTTCACTCTACTAGAAGATGTTTTTTTATGTTTGAAGCCCTCTTTGGGAGGATTTTCCCTCACTTCCTAATGCTGATCCAGATACCAATAACATTCGTAATCCTTACTAGTTCTATTTATAATTTGGGGTTATTTAAGGGGTTAGGGGAAGTATTAAAGTGCTATTAAAGGAATTTAAAAAAAAAAAAATAATAAACAGCTTATACTTATATAGTGTACTTATGTAGCACCCTCCTAGTCAGGTGCTAGGATAGGTAAATTTAGTTTGGGCCCATTGAAGTCAATGAAGTTAGCCAGTTCTGTTAGGCAAATTTAGTTTGGCTCACTGTACCCAGTGAGGCTGGAATTCTGTTTGGGGTTTATACTTAAGTGTTAGTGTAGGTAAATTTAGTCTATTCCACTGTAACCAGTGGAGCTGGGTTTGATTATTCTGGTCTGGTTTGGTCTGTGTTCTAGAGGCTGCATAATTTCTTGCTTCTAAATATTCACATAGAGGAGCTTTGGGTAATAGAGGTGGGAGCATACCAATCAGCAGGTTAATATTTATGTAGCCCCAGCAAATCCTCTGGGTCTAGCCCAGAGGATTCTGAGAGAATGCATAAATACCCTGGAATAGAGAGCAGCTTGGCCTTCTTCTATAGGGAGAGATCAGTGCATAGGGGGACCCTTGGAGGCTACAGTCAGGAGACTGGGGGGCTAGGAGCCACTGTCTGCTGCTGAAGGCTGACCTAGGGGCTGTTGTCTGAGGATCTAGTTGGATACCACTGGGAGAAGCTGCCTGCAGGATACTGGTACGAGGCCACCATTTATTCAGAGGCGTCCTGTGAGTACAGGCAGGAAACAATCCTAGAGATGTCTTGTCCAGAAGAGTATAGTCATTCCGTTCCTTGTGAAGGGGCTGTTGCTTGAACTGTTCATCAAGGAAGGCTCAACCTCCTCAATACTGTATTGCAGAACCTGTCCACTACCTGCCATACAGGGACAGTGCTCAGAGTTTCAAGAAGCAAGTTTAGTGTCCTCAAATTCTTTATAGCAAGCTAATGGAGTATCCTACTTTCCCCAATCCCCGTTCAAGTTAAACCCTCTATTGACACCGCAAAACCAACAACCCTAGACTGTTTTTTAAGTCAAAGGAGTGAAAGTGCATGTGTGCCTGACTGCGGGGCATCTACAGAGAAAAGAAGCCCAGGCATATTAACAGTGGCTTCCCTGGGGGTAGCGCTGCACTTACCTGATCTATAAATATAAAAAAGAAAAAACTGCGCTGGTAAACAACTAAAAAAAGTGGCAACTCAAAAGTGAAATACACACCAAACAAATAAGAAACAAAAAACGAAGCTGCGCTAATATAGAATGAAAGAGGCAAATTAATATGATCAAATAAGCAGATATTCCTGTGAATTAAATTGACTCATAAAATGAAAAATATGTGATAAAATAATATGATGGATAAATAAAAATAATCAAAAATACAAATGCAGTAAAATGTAATAAACAAGTGAATTCTGTGTAGTGATAAACAACAGTGGCTTATAAAGTGAAATAAGCAACCAATTCAGCTTGTATGAAAATAACTTAAATTATAAAAAATGGTGAAATAGACAACCAATAAGCATATATACTTAAATACAAAAAAAATAAAATAAAAATGGGAGTAAATTTAAATTAAATTGAAATTAAAATATGAAAATCTCTTCCATAATGCTTTCCAATGGGGAGTAAATGATGAGAAACACCCTGTGAGAAATCTTCTAAATTTGAAGACACAGTGAATCCACCACCACATAAATTGAAGGCTTACCAGCTGAACAAGCTGTTAGAGCTTGTGGCTAATACCCAGCCAGGTCCTTTAAATCCTCCCAGCACCTCCAATGGCCGAGCGTTCCTGCAGACTTGATGGATGACCAACAGTTCAGACAAGCGGCCACAAACGTATCCTTTGAGGCAGGCTGTCACTGATGGAAACGTCCGACCAAGCTGTCTAATAATTGGAAGAGTCCAGTCACTCTCCACTTGAAAATAGAAATTTCAGCACTCAGCATGAGTTTCATTTTCACAACAAAGGAGATAAGGAGACACTCTCCATGTATTCTGCTTGATCACTTACCTGATCTGTTCAAGGGTTTTGCACCAAAAGTGGCCAAAAAAAACTCCACTTCTGGGGTCCCCCAAGTGCTGTCCACTCTTCCTATTCTCTATCTGCCCCTATAGCAAACTGCTTGTTATGGGGACAGACATGTGGGCTCGATCAGAAAAACACAGAATTGTTGATATTTTTGCAGATTTATTAAAAAAGAAAAACTGAAATATCACATGGTCCTAAGTATTCACACCCTTTGCTCAGTATTTAGTAGAAGCATCCTTTTGATCTAATACAGCCATGAGTCTTTTTGGGAAAGATGCAACAAGTTTTTCACACCTGGATTTGGGGATCCTCTGCCATTAATCCTTGCAGATCCTCTCCAGTTCTGTCAGGTTGAATGGTAAACGTTGGTGGACAGCCATTTTTAGGTCTCTCCAGAGATGCTCAATTGGGTTTAAGTCAGGGCTCTGGCTGGGCCATTCAAGAACAGTCACGGAGTTGTGAAGCCACTCCTTTGTTATTTTAGCTGTGTGCTTAGGGTCATTGTCTTGTTGGAAGGTAAGCCTTTGGCCCAGTCTGAGGTCCTGAGCACTATGGAGAAGGTTTTCGTCCAGGATATCCCTGTACTTGGCCGCATTCATCTTTCCCTCGATTGCAACCAGTCGTCCTGTCCCTGCAGCTGAAAAACACCCCCACAGCATGATGCTGCCACCACCATGCTTCACTGTTGGGACTGTATTAGACAGGTGATGAGCAGTGCCTGTTTTTCTCCACACATACCGCTTAGAATTAAGGCCAAAAAGTCTTATCTTGGTCTCATCAGACCAGAGAATCTTATTTCTCACCATCTTGGAGTCCTTCAGGTGTTTTTTAGCAAACTCCATGTGGGCTTTTATGTGTCTTGCACTGAGGAGAGGCTTCCGTCGGGCCACTCTGCCATATAGCCCCGACTGGTGGAGGGCTGCAGTGATGGTTTACTTTCTACAACTTTCTCCCATCTCCCGACCTGCATCTCTGGAGCTCAGCCACAGTGATCTTTGGGTTCTTCTTTACCTCTCTCACCAAGGCTCTTCTCCCCCGATAGCTCAGTTTGGCCGGACGGCCAGCTCTAGGAAGGGTTCTGGTCGTCCTAAACGTCATTTAGGTATATGGAGGCCACTGTGCTCTTAGGAACCTTAAGTGCAGCAGACATTTTTTTGTAACCTTGGCCAGATCTGTGCCTTGCCACAATTCTGTCTCTGAGCTCTTCAGGCAGTTCCTTTTGACCTCATGATTCTCATTTGCTCTGACATGCACTGTGAGCTGTAAGGTCTTATGTAGACAGGTGTGTGGTTTTCCTATTCAAGTCCAATCAGGATAATCAAACACAGCTGGACTCTTTCTTGTAAAAAAAAAACACAGCTGGACTCAAATGAAGGTGTAGAACCATCTCAAGGATGATCAGAAGAAATGGACGGCACCTGAGTTAAATATATGAGTGTCACAGCAAAGGGTCTGAATACTTAGGACCATGTGATATTTCAGTTTTTCTTTTTCAATAAATCTGCAAAAATGTCAACAATTCTGTGTTTTTCTGTCATTATGGGGTGCTGTGTGTACATTAATGAGGAAAAAAATGAACTTAAATGATTTTAGCAAATGGCTGCAATATAACAAAGAGTGAAAAATTTAAGGGGGTCTGAATACTTTCTGTCCCTATATATATATATATATATATATATATATATATATATATATATCCGGTCAAATGATATATCCATTTTTATGTCCCATTGCAGTGCTGATGTGAGGGAACCTTGGGAAGAATATTATTTGTGCTTTCACATAAACTTCTGAATGTCACGCTGCAGCAGGTGCAAGAATACCATCTGTTTTCCTTTTAACCAGAGCATTAAATTACTGGGATGTTTGCATGTCTGTAAAATGTCCCAGATGTCCTATAGAGGGCAGAGCTCATACATGTTCTCATCAATAGTAGTTATACACCTTCTCAAATACTTGGCATGCCATCAATACTTAACACAGCAACTTGTGATTTTTGATCGACAAAAATATGTGTTGCCATTCCTGTAATTGTTTTTGTCTTCTCTCAGATAGACAATGTGTTATTTCTTGGTGGGTTAGGACTAGAATATTGTTTGCACAAGCCAACAAAGCAATAACCTACAGACGTTACAGCTTGTGGCTTTGAAATTAACATTTCACCTGATCATTTGCCTGTCAAACGTGCACAAAGTCATCTTTTTACATCCATATAAAAGCAAAAAGAGTTAGCAGATTGTTATAAAGATGCTTTTAGGCTTTCAAATTCTGTTGTGTTAGCTAAACACATGCATTCATCTAAAAGTAGGTCCTGGTAAAAAAAAAAAATTGTACATAGGTCATTTGTTCTGAATTTAAAAATTGAATGGATATCTTATTGCTCTCTATGTCTATTAAATGAAAGTCAGATACGGTATATCAGTACCATCAACAATATTTGTCTTGTTTTATTGCACATTCACTAATATCCTTAGGCATTTATAACATGATATAACTCAACCTCAAAAAATGTGGAAAATCACAAATATAACAAAAAATGCCCCAAAAACCCTCCAAAACATTGCAAAGGTGAACTGATGTTTTAAACTAACTGTAGCAATATGGACTACAATTGCAAAGCACCTTATCCTCCGGTATTTCCAAGTATCGCCTGTCCCTCTAGTGATCAGTGTATCAGGTGACATCATATCTGTGTGCCCAACAAAAGGGACTGTGGGATGAGTAGTTCTCCTGTCAGACAATAGCTGTACCTGACTATGGGCCCAGACAACATAACCCAGGGATCTTTGCTGCTATTGGGAAGATTGCTGGGAGTAGCTATAAAAGAAGCAAAAAGCCTGCGCAGAGCTCTCTTTCTCCCGGGCCTGATGCAAGATGGACCTTTCTGTGCCTAGAGAGAGAGGTTGCAGCCTACTACACGGAAGTGCCACCTGCCTACCACAGCGGGCAGCATCAAATATAACTGAAATACAATCATCATTATATAAGAGGGTTGATACTACTCCAGAGATTCTGGGTGTATTTAGGGAATATTAACAGGCATTATATAAGAGCAGGGTATCCTACTCGGAAGAGTCCTTGAATGGATTCTTTAATACTATTGAATTACCAAATATCTCAAAGGATGCAAGGGAGGCTTTGGATTGCCCTTTAACTCTGGATGAACTGAGAAAAGCAGCAGGTAATTTACCTAATAATAAAGCATCAGGACCAGATGGCCTTTCAGGGGAGATATATCAAAAATATGGGGACGCGCTATTACTTGAACTGCTCGATTGTTTTTAACTATGCCATGGAGGTGGGCTCACTTCCCCCATCTATGAATGAAGCAGTAATTATTGTTCTTTTGAAACCCGATAAGGACCCAAGTAACCCTGATTCATATTGTCCAATAAATAAATATAAAAAGTGTAGCGCTAATAAAAAAATATATAGAAAAATATGAGGAACAATTTCACACTTGTGTGTATAGAATAACAATATCACATCTCTCCCACATGAGGGGATTAAGACAATGAGGAATATTGTGAAAAATTCTGTGATGTGTAATTATATATAGCTACCCATTCTAAACATGAATAACATAATCTTTAGTGATGAAAAGCATAGACTGTGAACCAGAAAAAGTGAAAAGTAAAAATGCCAAACATGATATTAGTGATGAAAAGTTCGCAATTCTGATTCAAGAGTATGTCCACAGTCTCCTGATCAAAAAGTAAGATTATCAAGTCCAACATGTGATGCAGGAACGGCAAACTCATCCCAAAGGTGCAAACTCAATGTAACACAGATGATATAATGCTATTCTTCTCAGTAGTGATCCAAATCAAAATAGGGGATAAAATACTCTTACCGACTTCGGTGGACTCACAGGCCTTTGGCGGTGAGTCAAACGAGCTTGAACTGTCATGCAAAGGATGACAGTATACGTGTGGTCTGTATGGTGGTAAACCTCCTCCATAGATGGGGCACCAGAAGCCTGTCCAGGTGGCTTATGCGATCACCGTCATTACCAGCGTAAGCGAGCCATGCATAAAATATGTAAAAAAAGAAAAGACAGGGAGCCTCCACATGGTGTAAATCCAAAAATTCAAATGGGGTTTATTTGATCAATCAAGATGATCTCAGAGGAACCTCCGACCATCCAATATCTTTGCTAACATCAGACATTAAGTTGCTGGCAAAGGTATTGGCGACTAGATTATCAAGATATATATCCAAATTGATCCATCGTGATAAATCTGGATTTATCTCCAATAGATCTACAGCTAATAACATTAGACCGTTATTCTTGAATTTACAACTCCCAACAGATATTATGGGAAATAGAGCTATAATGTCACTTGATGCGGCTAAAGCATTTGATAGCATAGAGTGGGTCTTTGTGGAATTGCTTAAAACGATACAGGCTTGGTCCTAGATTTATTAAATGGATACAACTCTTGTATGACTCTCCAAGGGCAAGGGTACAGGTGAACGGATGTGTATCGACCCCTTTCTCATTCACCAGAGGGACAAGGCAGGGATGTCCCTTATCCCCGCTGCTCTTTGCTCTGGCCATTGAACCATTGGCTGAGGCCATTCGTTCATCTGTGGATATTGCGGGATTCCTCAGATCTACAGGTAGGGATAAGATAGCACTCTATGCGGATGACACTCAGCATAGAGTGTCATCCGCATAGAGTGATTTTTTCTAGTTTGAATTTAAATTATGATACATTGATCACTTATCATCACGGTCTAAAGTTAAGGGTATAGAGCGCAACCATATTTGTTTTTACTTATTGATAATATTAGTATCCTCTATTCATTATATGTTAAGTCATTCAGAGAGGTACAAAATTTGTTTGGTTTATGTCTTTGTTTCTTTTTGATTTTCTACTTTATGATATTACATCGATTAATTTGTTATATTTGTTTATATGTTTTTGCAAGGAAAAAAAAAAGTATTTGATTGAAGTACCACCTTCCAATCTGTAACCTGAGGGGCCTCGCTCTGCCATTTGCTGTCGGACATCCTTCCAGCACCACTTCGGTCGCCTGCCAGTCGGTGTATCAAGCTTCATGTTGGGAGATCGAGACAGCGGATCCGCTGCATGATCCTCACTACAAGAAACCTACTGTTTCCCACTACACCTAATTGGATTACAGTTAACGAGCTCCTATGTACTGGTGAAGAATATCAGATCTGCAACGTGGACTTTATTGCCATTACTGATAGGAAGGCCCCTATATTATTATTTCTAGATCTGCTCTACTCTCCTTAGGATAGCTGCATAGGTTGGCCAGGTTCCATCTTCTACAGAGTATAAATATAAACAGTTACCTGAAACATCCTTTTAGAGGTTAGCATTGTTTCTCAAGGAAGTGTGTATATACTATTGTCATTGTTAATATTTGTCTCGTATCTTTGGAGGAATTCTTTTGCTGAGTTGGCACAGTTGCCTAGAACTCAGCAGATTTATTACCTCCTGTTTGTGACAACATCCCCTTTAACTGGTTCATGTAAAATATTCTCAGAACATAAATACGCAGAGTTGTCTGATCTATTACTCCAAAGTGATACAAGGATGTCTGAACCCAGATTGTCAGGTGTGTGGGAATGTTCACCAGGTCATGCAGATGAGCAGGTAATGCTAAGCAATCCTCTTGGGGCCGTGCTACATTTGGGGGCTTGTCCGGGATTCTATCTGCAGCTGGCCCTAGCTGACCTAGATTGAAGCCGCAATCTGCGTGGGAGGCCGCCTCAATGGTCATGGTTGCTTGGGGTAGAAGTCATGGGGCCCCAACTGACAAAAGCACCATTCTGGAGATCTCTGGAAATGAACACACTGAGAGAGAGATCAGACCTCAGGCCTACCTGGTGGAAACAGAGGCCTCAGGAGTTGGATCAAGTCAGGGCACTGATAGAAAGGCAGGAAAAGGTGCCAGTGTGCTTTCAGGAGGAAGAGGCACGTTTGACTGAAGAAGTGACTGCAAACATATTCCCACTCAAAATGGAGAGAGAACAGCCTGAGAAGCAGCCCTCAGCAAAAACTCATGAGAAGAATCATGTACTTGTGGGTGCCAACTTGCAAGGGGCCAGTGTCCCCTCTCTTTCTACAGGGATATGAGCCAATAGCCTGGTGAAGAATGGATCTGGGAATGCTAATCAGAATTACCAAAGACTTTGATTTTTCTCAGGGCAATTGACAATCCCTGTGGGAGAAGATAAGTTTGAAACATGGATTAGCCAGGCTTTGCAGGCCATTGAAGAGTGGAGTGTTCCAGAGACGGCAAAACGAAGACAACAGCTTAGTGAAAGCCTTAGAGGCCCAGTGGCTGATGTGATCCGTAACCTGAGGATGGGCAAAAGGACTTGTGTTACCATGGGCAACATAGATGCCTTGTATGCTGTTTTTGGAAGGGTTGAAACTACTCCTGATTTGATGTATCAAATCAACCACACTCACCAACAGAGGGGGGAGATTCTGTCCGAATACATCTCCTGAGTAGACAGGATGCTGCATCAGATTATCCTCAGAAGGGCATTGACCCTAAAGATGTTGATCAGGCCCATCTGGACCACGTTCTGCCCAGGGCCCGGCCCAAACATCCTATCGTGTTGAAGTTATTGCTGAAGAGAACTCAGGTGGTACCCACCTATCCTGAGTTGATAAGGGAGGTATGAGAGGAAGAGGCTCTGTTGGAGGAGAAGAGCCAACGATCAAGAGAATTGAACGCTAATGCTGGGAACAAAGAAAGTGGTGGCCAGAGCTGTTCATGCAGAAATTAAATTCTCCGATGAGGATAGTGGAACTGAGTCTGAACCGAAAAGGTCAGTCTCCCCTGACGTCCATAAACCAGTATCAGAACTCGGGCCAACCAAATTGATGGCTCAGGTAGCTCAGGCCCAAACTCAAATGTATCATTCTCTGATGCGAGTAATTGAGACCCAAGCGAATCTGGCATTAGCCCTCAACTACTCACCGAAGTCCTAAGAGCCTTACAGAAATTACTTTTCCCAAAGCCAGCGGGAAACTTCAAGGGACCTTAGTGAAGGAGCTAGTTGAGAGTCCCACTGGAAAACTGCGCTCCCAAAGACACGCGAAGAGACCAGAAGAGAGCCAAAGAGAAAGGGAGATGCAAGCCACCAGTCCTCTCTAACGCTTCGGTACCTAAGCGAGCCACAGAAATAAAATCCTCAGAGAATGGAAGACGAGGGACAGGAAATCAATGCACACATTGCTAAACGAGTAGTCAGACCAAATCCACCACCTCTAAAGAGGTCGGTTAGGGCACAAACCATCGAATCGCCTGTGAGGAACCTACCCAAGAACTTAGTGGGGCCTTCCCACATAGTATTGCTACAGGTAGAGGGCATTTATACACAAGCATTGCTGGATACTGAAACCCAGGTGACGTTGCTATATCGAGACTTTTACCACAAGTACTTGAAGCACATTCCTGCAAACTTGAGGAGCTGGAAATTTGGGGTATCGGGACCCAGAAGTGCCCATATGATGGTTACATACTCATCAAGATATACTTCAACTCTGCTCCAACAGGAAAGCCAGAAACCTTCGACACATTGGCTGTCGTATGCCCCCGAACTCCAGGGGCTGGCAGAAATTCCCTATTGATAGGCACCAACACCAACTTGGTAAGGAGATTACTCACTCCCTTGGCCTTGGAGGGCACTCCCGTTGGGAAGATTCATCTTTAGCTGAGGCAGGCATTTCAGAGGGTGTTGCAAGAAAAGAAGGCACCTGCGGAAGGGGTGGGAAGATTGTGACGACTGGACACCCAGGAGAGGGTACTGCAGCCTGGAGAAAGAGCCTGTCCAAAAGCAACGGTTAAGTTATCCTGGGATAAGCCGGGTCCATACGTGGTGGTAGAAGCTGATCCCGCCAAAGAAGAGGTGGGGATAGAATTGGTTCCGGTGATTGTTCCCACTCAGGCCTTGCTAAGAAGTGGAGGGCGAATTCCTGTCAGTGTACGGAATGTCACTAGCCATCCGATCAGCCTAAAGCTTCAAATGGTGATCGGGAAAGTGAGTGCTGCCACCCGAGTAGCAGGGAATGAGGTAGCCCAGAAAGGAGATGGAGGAAGCACCACTGTCCACTGCCCAAATCTTTCCCCTTCATGGGAAGAGAGGATTAAAACTCAGATAGCTTGATGGGAGAAAATGTTCTCCAAGAATTACTTAGATGTGGGATGTGCTAAGAGCGCTCAGCATCGAATTCGAGTGACTAAAGATAAGCCATTCTGAGAGAGGGCAAGGCGAGTCCCCTTGTGTGATCTGGAGAATCTTCGAGAGCAACTGGCTGAGCTAAAGAAGTCGGGGGTCATTAACCGTTTCAATACAGGGCATTTTCACCCCCTTCCTTCCCAGGCCAATTTTTCACAATATAAAACTTATAAAATTGCATTGATTACTGTGTAAATGTGACAGGCAGTGAAGGGGTTAACCACTAGGGAGCGGGGAGGGGTTAATGTTTCCTAGGGAATGATTCTAACTGTAGGGGGAGGGGACGCACAAGGGGAGGAGACCGATCAGTGTTCCTCCGTTCTGGGAACACAGATCGCTCTCCTCACAACTGACAGGGCGTGGATCTGTGTGTTTAACGGGCAATCGCGGGTGCCTGGCGGACATCGCGGCCGCCGACACACGCACCGGGTCCCGAGCAGCGCGGCGGGCGCGCACGCACCCCCTAGACGGCCGGGAATCCCAGGACGTCATATGACGTCCACCCAGGATGGGAGATCCCATCTGTGGACGTCATATGTCTATGGCTGGGTAGGGAAGTGGTAGTAAGGAAGAAGAATGGGTCTCTCCGGATGTGTATCGATTACCAGACCTTGAACCGAAGGACTATCCCAGATCAATACACGACCCCTGCATAGAAGAAGCCCTACAATGCTTATCAGGGGCCGAATGGTTCAGTGAGTTGGATCTAAAGAGTAGGTACTACCAGATTCCCATACACCAGAAGACCAAGAGAAGATGTTTTTTTTTTAGCCCACTGGGGTTTTTCGAGTTTGATTGAATGCCGCAGGGATTAACTGGGGCCCCTGCCACTTTCCAGCGATTGATGGAGAACAATGTGGGTTATATGAACTTGGTGGAGGTCTTAGTTTACCTAGATGACATCATCGTGTTTGGCTGAACGTTAGAGGAGCATGGGGCCCAGTTGGAGAAAATTTTCCAGCGACTACATGATGAGGGGTTAAAGCTGTGGTTAGAGAAGTGCCAGTTCTACCAGACTTTAGTCACATACCTAGGGCACGTGGTGTCTGCCGAAGGGATAGTCACTAACCCCCAAAACCTGGAGGTGGTCACTTCTTGGCCTCGCCCAACTACCGTCACTGAATATAGGTCATTCTTGGGTTTCTGCTCCCACTAAGATTTGTGAAGAACTTCTCAAAGATTGCTCGACTGTTGAATGAACTATTACAGAAGTAAAAGGAAGGGGAACAGCAGAAAACCCAGAGGGGAGGACCCAGGAAGCCTCTGTAATCTATCCAGGAACAATGGACAGTGAAGCGTGAAAGGTTCTTCCAGTGGTTGAAGGAGAGCCTGGTTGAAGCCCTGGTGTTGGCCTATACTGATCCCTAAAAACCATATGAACTACATGTGGATGCCAGCAGAGATGGTATTGGGAGAGTGTTGTACCAAGAGTCGGAGGGGAGACTTTGTCCAGTGGCCTACGTGAGTCGCAGCCTCAACCCTGCTGAAAAGAACTATGCTGTGCACAAGTTGGTGTTCTTGGCTCCGGGACCGGGAATGGCAAATAGAGACGCTGATGCTCTTTCCCGAAAGTCTAATTTCATCCTGAATGGTCAGAAGAGTTGGGTCCATCTACCTCTCAAAGTAGTACAGGCTGTGTGTCAGGGAATGGAATACAAGCACAGAGGAGCCATAGGGGCTGAAACAGCTGGAGTCACCCCTACGGGAGTCCTGAAGTACTACTGTAATTTGACCCAAGTACGCAGCCAAGAACTGCCTCAGCTGACTAAGGAGGATATGAGATGGGATCAACAGGAGGATCCATTAGGAAATCTAATAAGGAAATCGTTGTCCACCAAACACCCTCAGATATTGATAAATAGCCCCATCGAGGGGGCCCAAGGTGATTCATAGAGAATGGGAGCGAATTAGGTTGGAAGAGGGGATCATATATCAAAGAGGTCCTGCTGAAGAGGCGGAAGGTGTGAACCAGCTGTTCCTCCCTGAAAAACAATGTTTGACTGTGTTAACCGCTCTCCATGATGATCATGGTCACTTAGGCACAGATAGAACTTTCAAGCTGGTTAGGGATCAATTTTACTGGCCATCCATGAGAACGGATGTGGAAAGCTATTCCCGCTCTTGTGTCAGGTGTTTTGAGAGGAAAACTTTACCAGGCAGTAGAGGGCCAATGGAGTTGTTGTGCATTGATTTCTTGTGTCTGGAACCTGATCTGGGTGGAAGGAGTAAAGTCCTGGTTGTGACAGATCATTTCACTCGATATGCTCAGGATTTCCTCACCAAGGATCAACAAGCTAGTATGGTGGCCAAGATACTAGTGGATAAGTTCTTTGTCCCTTATTGGTTGCCTCAGCGTCTACATTCAGATCAAGGTCAGAACTTTGAGAGCAAACTAAACAGAAGACTATGTGAACTCTTAAACATAAAGAAATCCAGGACTACTCCTCACCATTCCCAAGGGGACCCACAACCTGAGCGTTTCAACCGCATCCTGTTGAACATGTTGGGAACCCTCCCATTAGAGAAGAAACAGCATTGGGGAGACCATATCGCTGCAATAGTTCATGCCTACAATAGTACCTCAAGTGATTCTATCGCATACTCTCTATACAGATTAATGTTCGGGAGAGAGACTCGCCTACCTGTGGATCTGGCTTTCGGAACATCAGTAGATCACACTTCCCAAGCCTCTTATAGAAGATATGTCGACAGGCTCCGGAAGAATTTAAAGGTGGCTTATGAGAAAGCAAAGGAGGCCTCTACCATCAGAGAACATAGAAACAAGAAAAACTTTGATCGTAGAGTGAGGGTTCAGGATCTACAACCTGGAGATTGTGTGTTGCTTAATCTAGGGGTGCAAGGAAAACATAAGCTGGCTGACAGATGGCGTTCCCAACCCTACATTGTTTGCAGATGACTACATGGACTCCCTGTGTATCAGATTCGGCCTGAAGGGAAGACTGGCCCTCTTAAGACTTGGCACCAAAACCATTTGCTGCCCATTTCAGAGGCTGTTCGAGTACCCTCAACCCCTTGCTCAGAGACATATCAGCCCCCATGTTGAAACCTAGGGTCTGGAATACCTGTCCACCTGAACTTCCAGGAGAGGAAAGTGATGATGAGGAATTAACTTTGGATTGGCTGTGGGTTCCCTCTTTGGAAGGTGATCCCATTGTTCCTGATGCTCAGGGCCGGACTGGGAATAAAAACCAGCCCTGGAAATAATTTCATACCAGCCCCATAGTATTTTTATACCAGCCCAACCGCATAACGTCGTTATTTTCTTGTTCACAAAAGGGAAAACCATGCATTTTAAAGCACATTTGAAGAGTGTATTATATATAGATAAGAGAGACATGGAATTTACAAACAGCAGCAATTTTTTTCAAGGCAAAAATCATGCCATTTACTGGCACATTTTTTATTGACACTGCAAAAAAAAGGTGCCGTAAATGGCAGTTTTCAGTGCAAATATCAATATTTAAGCTATAAACTGCTATTAGCAATGTGTTAAGTTAAACAAAAGTCAAAAACCATATTTCTGCATTTACATGAAAGTCAGATTAATATAACCCAACACAGTTCCCCCATATATCAGGAGGATTCCCCTTTACAGTGCAAGGGAACTCTGACATAAAGGGGAACATTGCAGATCATGATCTAAGAGGGAACTCTGATATAAAAAGGGGGGCACTGGTGACCAGAGACCCCACTTATATCAGAGTCCTCTGCATTCCTCTTTACATCAGAGTTCCCCCTTGCACTGTAAGGTAGAATCCTGCAGACTATGATGTAAAGGGGAACTCTGGGAATGTGGGGAGGACTCTGGTGACCAGAGACCACCTTCCGCAGCAAGAAAACACTAAAGTAAGGGGGTTTACTGATATAAGGGGTAAACCTATATATCAGTGCCCCCTTACAATATTGTATTGACCCCCCCCTCTCAGGCTGACCTGGCGGCGCTGTCACTGACCTCCTCTCAGGTGCACCGTGCAGGGCTCAGTCAGTCGGCTCCAGCTCGGTGGCTCTGGTTTTATCCCATAGTTTCCTCTCCACAGTCCATACATGTCTGACTTCTCCCATGACCCCCATCCCTGAGGCACTCCCACTGTTGACTCCACTCCAGACTGCAGACGTTATATAAGACAAGAGATGGTCAGAGGCTGCGGATGGTACAGGGGAGGTCAGAGGCTGCCGATGGTACAGGGGAGGTCAGAGGCTGCCGATGGTACAGGGGAGGTCAGAGGCTGCCGATGGTACAGGGGAGGTCAGAGGCTGCAGGGGGGGGGGGGCAGGAGGTCAGAGGCTGCCGATGGTACAGGGGAGGTCAGAGGCTGCCGATGGTACAGGGGAGGTCAGAGGCTGCCGATGGTACAGGGGAGGTCAGAGGCTGCCGATGGTACAGGGGAGGTCAGAGGCTGCGGATGGTACAGGGGAGGTCAGAGGCTGCGGATGGTACAGGGGAGGTCAGAGGCTGCCGATGGTACAGGGGAGGTCAGAGGCTGCCGATGGTACAGGGGAGGTCAGAGGCTGCCGATGGTACAGGGGAGGTCAGAGGCTGCCGATGGTACAGGGGAGGTCAGAGGCTGCCGATGGTACAGGGGAGGTCAGAGGCTGCCGATGGTACAGGGAAGGTCAGAGGCTGCGGAGGGGGGGTGACAGGAGGTCAGAGGCTGCAGGGGGGGGACAGGAGGTCAGAGGCTGCAGGGGGGGGGACAGGAGGTCAGAGGCTGCAGGGGGGGGACAGGAGGTCAGAAGCTGCAGGGGGGGACAGGAGGTCAGAGGCTGCAGGGGGGGACAGGAGGTCAGAGGCTGCAGGGGGGGGACAGGAGGTCAGAGGCTGCAGGGGGGGGACAGGAGGTCAGAGGCTGCAGGGGGGGGACAGGAGGTCAGAGGCTGCAGTGGGGGCAGTAGGTCAGAGGCTGCAGTGGGGGCAGGAGGTCAGAGGCTGCAGGGGGGGCAGGAGGTCAGAGGCTGCAGGGGGGGCAGGAGGTTAGAGGCTGCAGTGGGGGCAGGAGGTCAGAGGCTGCAGTGGGGGCAGGAGGTCAGAGGCTGCAGTGGGGGCAGGAGGTCAGAGGCTGCAGTGGGGGCAGGAGGTCAGAGGCTGTAGGGGGGGCAGGAGGAAGAGGCCACCAGACGAGTACTCACTGCGGTACTTTTAAAAATGGCGCCTATCGGCGCCATCGTCACTGCGCATGCGCCCGCATTTCCGAGAATTGCCGAGTGTGTACGGACTTTCCCCAGCACGGCTAGCTCGGGAAAGCCCGTACACACTTCCGAGAGTAGCGCTGGCGCATGCGCAGTTGCATGTAAGCCTGGCGGCCCCGCGGCCATGTTTCTTTCAGGCGCCGCTGCCCTCACAGCGGCACCAGGGGCAGCCAGACAGCCGGCCCACCGGGGGATTTCCCGGTATCCCGGTGGGCCAGTCCGGCCCTGCTGATGCTGAGGAAGGCGGTCCAGGGACAGGTGCCCACTCGCCTGACATTGAGGTAGTAACCCCCTATACACTTAGGGGAAATTAAGAAGCCAAGCTGGAACCCCACAAAATGTCTAATGTAACGGGTACTCTCTCCCCGTGCAGTGTTAGTAGGAGGGATGAGACAGTCCATAGACCAGAATTGGAGCCTGAAGTGGAACCAGAGCCTGAAGTAGAGCCAGAACCTGAAGAAGAGCCAGAGATCGAAGTAGAACCTGAATCGGAAGCTGGATGCAGTTTATGGGAAGCGGAACGAGAACCAGAGTCATTGGAAGACATACATTCCAAGTTGAGACAAAGGTTATGTCCCCCAAAGAGTGACTTATGATACTCTTGGAGAAAATTCCGATGAACAAAGTGTCAACAACGTTGTTATGATTAAAAAAAAAAAGCCCGGGTTCATCAGCACACACAGTCACTCCACATACACACGGGGATGGCTGATAGTTCAAAGCCTGAAATAAGGCATCCAGTAGCACCAAAAGAAATATTGCGGTGTCAAACATTGGAAGCGGGGATATTGATCCGAGGAAACAGCCACTATGATATTTAGCTACATTGAAAGAGCGGATATATGCTATCCCGAGATAATCACATGTGCGATTACAGGTGGATATAGAGTCTAATCAAATCCTCAGGTTTTCAAGTAACCTTACTCTGGATATTTTAAAGCAGTTAGATGAATCATAAGCCAAAGTTGAATTGCTGACAGCTCTTCAAAGTTGGCGCTGGATAGTGGTTCCCCGTGATGCCAGATTTACTCCATGTTTAGGTGGAGTGATGCGGGAGATGGAACCACATGTGGGTGGCCGGATGGCTGAGCTGTATAGCACTGTAGCGTTGTCTTTATTTATTACCTGCTGTTTGTGACAACATCCCCTTTAACTGAGGGTTGGAATGTTCACCAGGTCATGGCTGTGCAGATGAGCAGGTAATTCTAAGCAGTCCTCTAGAGGGCCGTGCTACATGACTGTTAATGCCATTCACCTTTCCTGGTATGCTCTTCATACACATGAGGTGACTGTCTCCTATTTTGGGATGGATTGGGCAGCAATCTCAAGTCTATAAGTCCCACATACTTCTTGTTGCCAATTGATCAGGCAGGCTAAAAACTAGCTACTGGGAGAGATTTACTAAAACTGGTGCACTCAGATTCTGGTGCATCTGTGCATGCTAGCCGATCAGCTTCTAAATTTAGCTTGTTCAATCAAGCTTTGGCAATAAAACCTGGAAGTTGATTTCTATGCAGAGTTGCACCAAATTTTGTACTTTCCAGTTTTAGTAAAAAAAACCCATATTTCCTGTTTTAGGTTGTGAGCAGCACTGTCCACAGAGGGAATCACTTTGGATGACCATTTGCTAGATAAGGAACCCCCAAAGAATCTGGTGATATTATATACAGCAGTAAGGAACCTGGCCGACCTGTGTCCTCCGATATGTCCCTTAGGGACACCTTTGAAATTTTGGACATGCCTGGACTCACAGATGTGTGTGAACACTGACCAGAAGTAACAGAAGAAACCAAGTGCCAAACAATTAGTTCAAAAGTCCATATATCCTTTATTCTAGACAGTGAAGTCACAACCAGTGGAAAGACATTAGCCAATGCATATCGGGGGGCCAAGAAATCCCCCTTCATCAGGGCTAAAACACAAATCTATATATATAAATGATTGATGGTGCATATAGAATTCACTAATCGTATATAAAATATAGTATGAAAAAAGTTCATAATTTTAACACTGGTCAAATTACATAACGGGAGGATAAATCAACATAGAATTAATATTTTATAAAAAATTATCAAGAAAATTATCAAGAACACATTTTATGAATATGGAGTTTTCCAAAAAACTAAAAAAATCATATACCGGTATATATTATATTATACAAAAAAAAACTGTATATATAAAAATCTCTATGTAAAATGTTTAATAAAAGAAGACATAAAATGTCAACTCATATTCATATTTGTCCTGCTGATCTAACTGGTAGACAAATTGCTCCCTGATCGAATCAAAAGAACTGATAATTAACTGAAAGACCACTATGTCTTCAAATGATACATAGTAAAAATCAATTTAGGCCAATATGTAGTCTGCTACATATTTTTGGTAAAAAAAAAATCCCAATAAGTGTATATTCATTGGTTTGCGCAAAAGTTATAGCATCTACAAATGATGGTATATTTTTATGGATTTTTTTTTTTTACTTGTAATGGCAGCGATCAGCAATTTTTAGAAGGACTGTGACATTGCAGTGGACAAATCAGACACCTAACTGACAATTTTGACACTTTTTTGGGGACAAGTGACACTAATACAGTGATCAGTCCTAAAAATATGCATTGTTACTATACTAATGACACTGGGAGGGAAGGGGTTAACACCAGGGGAGATAAAAAAAGTGTTAAAAAGTGTGTCCCTAGGGGGTGCTTACTAACTGGGTGGGGATTGCTCTGACTAGGAGAACACAGAGATCCGTGTCCCTGCTTAGCAGAAACACAAGATCTCTCCGTTCTCCCCTGTCAGAACGGTGATCTGCCTTGTTTACAGATCGCTGTTCTGCCTCTCTGGGGAATGATAGTGGGTGGCCGGCGGAAGATATATAAAGCAAAAATGGAGATACGTTCTTTGGTGGTCATTTGAACAGCTCACAAAAGCCAAGCAAAGTATAGATGAGTTTAAAGTTTATCTAAAGGCAAAACTCCTTTATGTGCCTGGGTGTATAATTGGCTTCCCCTCTGTCCAATCGGCCCTCGGAGGCTACAGCGTGAAGCTACGTACAGGTACGTCGTTTCACGCAGCCGGGCCGCCTTGCCACAGTATGTGTGGAAGGTGGTCCAGAAAGGGTAAAGAAATATTCATTACACCCATAACAAACTTTTATCTGCAGAATAGTTTAGACTACAGCTCGTGAAAAATAGGGTTTGATTTACTAAAGGCAAATAGGCAGTTTATTTTTCAGGGATATTTCACTTTGCAAGGGAATTTTTGCTTAGCTTAGTGAACAAAGTAACTAACTTCCATAATCCATTCACAAGCAAGTAAAACTACTGGGGTTGATTTACTAAAACTAGAGAGTGCATAATCTGGTGCAGCTCTGCGTAGAAAGCATTTGGCTTCCAGGTTTCTTTTGTCAAAGATTAATTGAACAAGCTGAAGTTAGAAGCTGATTGGCTACCATGCACAGCTGCACCAGATTTTGCACTCTCCAGTTTTAGTAAATCAAGCCCAAAGTTTTTATTATTTTCCTTGCACATGATTTAGTATTTTTTGCAAAGTAAATTTTCACCACATTCACTAAGCTAAGTGAAAATTCCCTTGCAAAGTGAACAGCCTATTTTCCTTTAGTAAACCAACCCCATGGGATCCACTATGAACTTATTAAGTGATAGCCAGTTTTAAATTTCGTACTTACTTTCTCTTTTGTTCAACTGTTACACCCTCGTAAACCCTTTCTAGAGTATATTGCACATACAAAGCCATTGTAAATACTTGTTTGGATGAAAGTAAACTCTCCAGTTCTCCCCCTGTGCATTTACAAATATAGATTATGAGCTATAATCAGATTTTATGAACCCAACCAATTCCTGTGGGCAATCTCTCAGCTGTTATTTCACTTCAGAGCTATTTAAAGTGTTTGCAAAGGCAGAATTGTGGAAGGCAAACAGATAATAAAAGTATACAACATTTGGTCTCTATGCTGTACTCATAAATATATATTTACTACCACATTACTGCATTTTGTCATAACACATATATGTACAAACTTTTCATCTCAGGTAGAGGGGAAACTTTTATTTTTTAAGCTGACAGATAAATGATCAGTTACCAGTATGTGTCCAGGGCCAACCACTCGCATGTGATCGCTGCACGAATGGTTACATACGAGTGGCCGCGATTAGCTGTGAGAGGCGGCATCCTCCTATTGCTTTTAATGGGACTACCTCTTGCAGCTACATATGCCAGCACACCAAGGACCATCAGATATCATTTGAAGCTTTTATTGCAGAAAGATCACATCACAAAGGACCAAGTGCAAAGTTTCAGAGCCGCGCAGGACCCCTTCGTCAGGCATGTGATCACATGCCTGACGAAGGGGTCCTACATGGCTCTGAAATGTTGCACTTGGTCTTTTGGGATGTGATCCTTCTGCAATAAAAGCTTCGGACAATACTTGATGATCGTTGGTGTGCTGGCGAATATGTGCATTGACCTGCAGCACCCACTACCACTGAGCCTGTGTCCAGGAATGTGTGCGATGGGAATATTGACAAACGACTATTGCAACTAATCTCGGAAACCCCTGTTGTGGTTCTGGCATCTAATCACCAGTGTGAATGCACCCTTACTCAGCTCATCTGCACTCTTTCATGCACACTTCTGAGTTAGACTACAAGCAGCAACCTCTCCAATGCAAATAATGGCGCTGGAACATTCTGCCCTAATCATATTTAAACAACATTTTTTTCTGTATTATTATAGCATTTCTTGTCTTGTCATTTCCTATCCCAAGGACACAACAGAAAATATCTTTAGTGAAGGAAATCTGCTTATCTGCTACTGGATCAGCTATCCTTATTGGAAGAATTCTCCTTACTTCCTGATCTAGTGACGCTCCCTGGTAACAATGGACATCAAGAGAAATAGGGATGGTAAATCTCTATCTTGGGGACACAGACAGAATCTATGTTCTATTCAAAACTTTAAAAAAAATGTATTAACTAACCTATCAGGTAGTGAATAATTTTGTCAGAAGGTTTCCAATGCATTATGATTTTAGCACATGAGTGAAAAAACATCGAAAATGTATAAATGTGTCAAAATGAACCTTTACAGTAGCCTGTTACTGTCATAGTGACTTGTATTAAATTATGTACCACACTCTGTATGGTGGAGGGGTTTCTATGTAGGGAAAGCGAAAATTGTAAGGTCTGACACTTTCATGCATTTAGAGCATTTCTGTTCTGAAAAGTAAAAAAAAGTAATTTCTGCTGTGTTGCAGGTATAACTCAAAATACATTTTTGTGTATTCCACTGTATCTAGCTAGGTTTGAATAGTTTTCGCAGAACTTGAAATGAAAAAAAAAAAAGGCCAAGCGGGAAGTGATGGTGATGTTGTGAAGACTGAAGAGTGAAAATATATACTGACATATAATCACACACATAGGTTGGACTTGATGGACTTGTGTCTTTTTTCAACCTCACCTACTATGTAACTATGTAACATATTGGATTTGGAGTGGCCTATCAGAGAGGATATATGAAGCAAAAATGGAGATACATTCTCTTATGTGCCTGGGTGTATAATTCCTTTTAATATGTTCTGTGCGGTGATTGTTAGGCTTTTTACATGTTGCATCAATCTTATTTCTACACTTTGGGGTTGATTTACTAAAGGCAAATAGATGGTGCACTTTGCAAGTGCAGTTGCTCCAGAGCTTAGTAAATGAGGTAAAGCTTCACTTTACAAAGAATATCCAGTCACATACAAGGAAAACTAACCGCTTCAGCCCCAGAAGATTTTACCCCCTTCCTGACCAGAGCACTTTTTGCGATTCGGCACTGCGTCGTTTTACCTGACAATTGCGCGGTCGTGCAACGTTGCACCCAAACAAAGTTGGCGTACTTTTTTCCCACAAATAGAGCTTTCTTTTGGTGGTATTTGATCACCTCTGCAGTTTTTATTTTTCGCGCTATAAACAAAAAAAAAGCAACAATTTTTGAAAAAAATACAATATTTTTTACTTTTTGATATAATAAATATCCCCCAAAAATATATAAAAAAACAATTTTTTTCCTCAGTTTAGGCCGACATGTATTCTTCTACATATTTTTGGTAAAAAAAAAAAAAAAAAAAATCGCAATAAGCGTATATTGATTGGTTTGCGCAAAAGTTATAGCGTCTACAAAATAGGGGATAGTTCTATGGCATTTTTATTAATGATTTTTTTTTTACTAGTAATGACGTTTTTTATCGTGACTGCGACATTATGGTGGACACATCGGACACTTTTGGCGCTATTTTGGGACCATTCACATTTATACAGCGATCAGTGCTATAAAAATGCACTGATTACTGTGTAAATGACACTGGCAGGGAAGGGGTTAACCACTAGGGGGCGATGAAGGGAATAAGTGTGTCCTAGGGAGTGATTCTAACTGTGGGGGGATGGGCTTCAACTCACATGACAGCGATCACTGCTCCCGATGACAGGGAACAGTGATCTCTGTCATGACACAAGGCAGAACGGGGAAATGCCTTGTTTACATCGGCACTTCCCTGTTCTGCGGCTCCGTGACACGATCGCCGGGAGATCGGCGGACATCGAGATCGCCGGGAGATCGGCGGACATCGAGTCCGCCGGTCCTGCGGGCACGGTCACACTGTATGTGGCGGGTGCGCGCGCCTCCTAGTCCGGGCTCTTAAAGGGGACATACAGGTATGCCCTTTTGCCCATCGCTGCCATTGTGCCGACGTACAGCGGTCATCAAGTGAAAAAATTCATTTTTGCTTGCAGATGATTGGATGATGGAATTCAGCAGAGCTTCTGCTCATTTACTAAGCTCTGAAGCAACTGCTCTTACAGAGTACAGTTGCACTTTGCAAAGTGGTTTTGCCTTTAGTAAATTAACCCCTTTGTTTCATCAAGTGCATTACCAGTGGGGCCTTGTCAAGCAGCTGTATAATCAAGGTCTGGCAAGCACTCGCCATCCACTGTTGGGCTGGAAAATGAAAAAAGACAGAGTGCAGTTATGTGGAGCTGTGTGGGGCTGCAGTTGGTTTGATAATAAACTAGATTGTGCAGTTCTACTATCTGGCGATCTACAGGACAAAATAAGAAGTTCCAATTATTCTTCTGTGAAGTACAGCAAAATAAATCTCTTAGCAGTATGTAGCATGGCTCCTGGTAAAGGGGGCGATACCTGTTAAGGAAACCTGTCACTGTATTTTGTTCTGGAGAATAAAAGGGAATTTTTAGCCTGAGTTATTTTTCCTGCTGTCCCCTAATATACCGGTACCGTTATCGCACTGATATAACTTATTCAATAATATGTGTGTAAATATTAGGAACTGTTATTCCTACTTCCTGCTAATGGTAGCAATGGCCTTTCATACATATACTCCATATAGATTCTTCCGTTCCAATCCTTACATACACTGGGATATACATATAATTTGCTATTTTTGATCCATGCACTGAAACTGGTGCGCCAATAGATTTATATTTTTTTACTAATGATGGAGCCAATGGTACTGTCTTCGAATACCCTATATTTAATAATAATATTCTTATTCATGCAGCAATGACAAATATATTGTGGAGGGTTTTTTTTTTTTTTATTCTTTATTTGTATTTTTCAACAAGACATACAGGAGATGAGAGTCTCCACAAATCCTTAGAAATAGTAGGGTGGAGTTTTACAGGAGACAGTTCACATTAATCCCTGCCCACAGTAGTTTACAGTGCACCTACTAGTCGGACATGTGAAGGGCAAATTAGTGAGAAGTCAATACATCTACTGTATGTTTTGGCTTGTAGTAGGAAAAGGGGGCATCAAGGAGAAATCCGCACAGGCGCCCGACTATGAAACATGTGTAGCACAAAGCTGGACATCTTTAAGCCCCCTGTAAAGCGTTTCTTCTTCCCTCTGCAGCTTGGTTCCCTCTCTGGTGATGGACAGCACAGGGAGAGGGAAAGTCTGTGGAGGACTTTCACAGGCTGCCACCACAGTCTGGAATATTCCCCCCAACAACAGGGCAAGGAGGGCTTCCTATGAGCCAGCAGGGCCAAGAGAACTGAGATTGGCCACCTTACAGCTGGGTTGTAAGTCCTGACAGTTGACCAGGATTCGTGTGGAGGGCAAGGGACCAAGGTAGTGTTATGACTGGTACACACGGTCGGATTTTCCGACGGAAAATGTGTGATAGGACCTTGTTGTCGGAAATTCCGACCATGTGTAGGCTCCATCACACATTTTCCATCAGATTTTCCGACACACAAAGTTTGAGAGCAGGCTATAAAATTTTCCGACAACAAAATCCGTTGTCGGAATTTCCAATCGTGTGTAAACAAATCCGACACACAAAGTGCCACGCATGCTCAGAATAAATAAAGAGATGAAAGCTATTGGCTACTGCCCCGTTTATAGTCCCGACGTACGTGTTTTACGTCACCGCATTCAGAACGATCGGATTTTCCGACAACTTTGTGTGACCGTGTGTATGCAAGACAAGTTTGAGCCAACATCCGTCGGAAAAAATCCTAGGATTTTGTTGTCGGAATGTCCGATCAATGTCCGACCGTGTGTACGCGGCATAACAGTTGTTCCAGGACCCCCAGGCACAGTGCTGTAGTGAGCATGGGGACAGAGCTATGGCATCTTCTGCTGTGGGCCTGGAGAGAGGGCTCAGGATTGAGGGGGACTTTGCTGCTGTGAGTGAGCCAGGAGCCTGTCTGTACAGGGGGTCAAGGCTGCCACTGCAGAGATATGTTGCCACTAACTACTGTAAACCTGACAGGACAATGTGACTTTACCTGTGCTTCTGGAGAAAGCTACTGTGAGATTTTGCTGCTGATAGCAACACGATTGCCATACTACATGTGGGGTGAGTGTTTAGGAGAGCACCAAGGTCAAGTGTTCTGATTTTGTATCATTGCTACAGAGTGTGTTGCCTGCTGCTATGTCCTGAGTCTGCTGCTGCTTCTGGGAGACTGTGGGCTTAGTGCTGCTGCTGCTGAAGAGTGTTCAAGGCCACATACTTGCTGTTATTGCTGTGCAAAGAGTAAAACAGTTCCCACGCTGCATGGACTGGGCTGTTAATGTATTTTCTGACCACAAGCTAATACTGCCACTGCCAGTGGCTCTACCACATCGCTAAAACTGCTGCATCAGGAGATTCAGAGCTACTGGGAAATGGCCACCTTCATCATTTCTTGATGGCTTGAGAGGGGGCTCTTTTTCTGACCTATGAGTAACTAAGGAGTAATCCAATCAGTGGTGGGAGGACTCTTAGCCTCCACAGTATTCAGCTGAGCATTCCAGAGAGTAAGGGTCCCAATACTGGCAGGACTGCTTCACAGTTGTTTATTCCTACCGGCCAGTGAAATAGGCAGGACCTTCAGTTTACGTATAGTCTCTTCTCCTTTGATACTCACTAGTGCATGACAGAAGGACCCGATACAACCTGCTGCTCCTCAGGGGACAGCTTTATATGTCCAACTCTTGCAAGTGGCAGTACAACCCAACCATTATTCATAAAAGAGACCTGTATCTGTCAATGAACATAAAAAAAATATTAAAAGCTATTAGCGTTGTATCAAGGTATAGTTATTATTATGGATTGTACAATCAGATTGTAGCATGTATAATCTTAGAGTTGATTGTGCTATCAGATTGTAATGTCACAAAAAAAGAGGAAAATGCACCAAAAATAAGCCACGTCCACAAATCATTGAGGATATAAAATAAGGTAGTATTGAGTATTACCAGGGAGGCGGACTTTTTAGGCTAAGAACCAGTGGAGAAAATATAGCAGTATAAAAATATAAATTTATTGAAAAATACAATATCTAAAAAACAATGACAATTGTAACATATAGCATCTATGATTATTGTGCAGTGAGCCCGTATGTCTACGCGTTTCACCGTTAGGCTTCCTCAGGACACGGCCAAGGTTCACAGATGAGACAAAGAAGGAAATATGTCTCTCTATCTAGAATGAGATATAATGTCATTAGCATAGGTGTGCGCAGCCTCTTGCATTAGGGTGTGCACCCCAAAGCTCAAATACATATGCATGTGTATATGTACTGATGGTGTCAGTAGGGCAGTGGACAGTGTCATTTTGTTAATTTTCTTTCCCCAAAATTTTTGGGCTCGTGTAAGGGGATGAAATATCAGTGGTCTAAACAGGGGGGAATATGCAGCACACAAGGCAATTAGGGTGTGCCCAGGCACACCTGGCACACCCTGTGCGCACGCCTATGGTCATTAGACACACACAACTAACACATAAACAAACTGTTAACGATAAAAATCATGCGCTAAGCAACTGCGAGCATAGGAAAGAACACCAAGCCGGTACCTTAAATTGAAATGCAAAATTATGCAAGTCACGGTAGCATGAGAAAGTTCAATCAGCAGTAAGAAAGCTGAAATTAAAGCAAATGCAGCCAGCGTCAATCAGCAAGAATATGCATTTGGGCAGAGAAAACTTTAGAGGTTTGTTAAAGAATGAGACTTACTATATTAGATATAGCTAAATATCTCAGCAGGGGCATGTAAACAATATTCCTAATTAAGGGAGCAGCCATTAGAGGGAGGAGGGCCAACACCGGATTCACCACTTACATCCTGGATTTAGTATTAGCAATGCTGAAGGCTCAATACAATCCCATCGCTGCATCTATAAGCATATAATGACAGATTAAGCTAAATATAGTAATCTCATGTAGAAATTTTACTGCAGCAATGGTGATAGCATATAGGGCGTTTGATGCAGCAAGGGCCAAGTGATAGTATATAGCTAAGTACCGTATATACTCGAGTATAAGTCATTCCGAGTATAAGTCGAGGCCCTAATTTACTACAAAAAAAAATGGGAAAAACTTATTGACCCGAGTATAAGACGAGGGTGAGAAATGCACAGCTACTGTAAGTGGAAAAGAGGGTCAACAATGCCCATTTGCAGCATCACTGTGCCCATTTGCCTGCCTCACTGTGCCCATTTGCAGCCAAAGGTCCCCTGAACTTCAAACTCGGTAGTTAAGGGTTCCTAGATACCCCCTAGCTGCAGCCAAAACTTGGGGTCTCTGAACCCAAAGGGTCCTGAAATGACATTGCTGCAGATGGACACAGTTGACCGAATTTGGGGCCCCAGGAACCCCAAATTAGGTATGCAAACCCAGTGGAACTAGCACCAAAAAATTTCCAAAGCTGGGGTTTCTAGCACCAAGTGGCCCCGAGATATAGGGCCCCAAAAATCAGTTCAGAAAATGTCAAGCACTTTTCTGCAGCAGAGAATGACATTTTCCGAACCGGTTTTGGGGCCCCGTATCTCAGGGCCACTTGGTGCTAGGAACCCCAGCTTTGGATATGTTATGGTACCAGTTCCACTGGGTTTGCACACCAAATTTGGGGTTCCTAACACCAAGTGGCCCTGAGATACGGGGCCCCAAAGTCGGTTCAGAAAATGAAATTTTTTGCTGCAGAAAAGTGCTTGACTCAAGTATAAGTCGAGGGGGGCACTTTCAGCACAAAAAAATGTGCTGAAAAATTTGACTTATACTCGAGTATATACGGTACTTACATTCAGGATACAAATAATCCAGCGTGCCCCTGGGAGACAGCAATACACTGCACACAGGACTAGCAGCAGCTGACAGATATTTATATCCTTGATCAGTCACAGCTGATCCTGAGAGCTAGCATCATGTGATTCCAGGATAGCAGATTGAATTATGGGGATTGTAGGCCAACAGCAACAGAGTTTTCTGCACATATGCAGAAAGATATCCCGAAAAAAAAAAAAATCCTATCTGTGAAGAGAGCTGAGCGAATACAGCGTCCGAGCGAGAAGACCTCGCACATACGCCGGCTCTTAGTGCATTGTGGGCATTGTAGGATAGTGCCTCTGTCCATTACTAGACTTTTGATCTGTATCGAAATAGGCGGATTGCCAGTGTTGCAGTGACATCGCTATCTAGAAAATGCATGAACCTCCAGAACTCTGCGCAATCATTGTTGTCTCAGCTATGATTAGCAAAGGTCAGCAGGTGCTCAACAGTAAAAAATCTCTTTAAAAATATACCGTGATCAGTATGCTACCCCATCGCTATCTAGAAAACGCATGAATCTCCGCGCAATCATTGCTGTCTCAGCTATAATTAGCAAAGGTCAGCAGGTGCTAGACAGTAAAAAATCTCTTTAAAAAATACCGTGATCAGTATGCTACCCCAGACATACATATCTGAGGAGCTGCATACTTGAAAGTAGATGAACAGCAGGTACTCAGCTTCAGATATTCCATCAATATCGCTCACAGGTGGATAGCGCATGATACATCATAAAAACAGAACAAAGATGCATATAACACAGTATATATATATATATATATTAGAATAATGTCTAGACCATGCGTGAATTCTCCAAGTCACATTCAGTTTATGATTAATGCTCATTATGCGTACATGACATTATATCGGTATATATGTCGATATCTCCATTCAAGTCATCTACCAAATCTTACAAATGATACAAATACGGACTAAGTCTGTTTAACATATGTTACCTTATCTAAAAGGAACAGAAAGGGGAAAAGGGGGGATGGGGGGGAATAGGGAAGCAATTGAGGAGGGATACATAAGAGCTGCAAGTGAAGCAAATCGCATGGTACAACATAGGATGACCGTATTAGAGAAAAGGGTTTGAAGCTGATCATGTCATTCATGCCTGGATAGACCGTGGCTCGTAACTTATGTATCCATTGCGTTTCACGCTGGAGTACTTTTCTATCAAAATCGCCCCCACGGGGGTCTGTGTAGACAATGTCAAGAGCTGTTAATTTAAACATCACGGGGTCATACATATGCTTGAAGGCTATGTGATAACCCATTGTGGTGTTTAAAAGACCATTTGTAGCATAGTATACGTGGTCTTCAATTCTTCTCCAGAAGGGCCTAATGTTTTTGCCCACATAGAAGGCTCCACATGGACAAAAGATGTTGTAAATAACTCCTTGAGTTTGACATGTGATGTGGTGCCGTAGGACGTGTGTGTCCATTTGGGAGAGGAACCGAAGGTCCTGTCAGTAGCAAATCGCAAAAGTCGCATTTGCCACATTTATAGAGGCCCACAGGGGATTCTTTTGCATCAGTGGCTTTACAATAGTGACTTCGTACTAGACAGTCTTTTATGGATCTTGCTCGCTGAAAAGTAATCTCGGGGCGGGATCCTATATACTTACTGATGGTGGGATCAGTAGTTAGAATGTGCCAATGTTTTTGGATAGTTGAATGGTTTGATGTTGGTCAGAATAGGTTGTGAAGAACCTAACTACCTCTGAATTCGTTTGTTTTGGTTCCGGAAACAGCAGGGCGTTTCTCTGTTTTGTTATAGCTTTTTTAAAAGCTTTTTTGAGAGTGGTTTTGGTGTATCCTCTCGCTAAGGGACGCTGATAAAGAAGGTCTGCTTCATATTTGAAGTCAGCATCCATTGAGCAGTTGCGTTTTAAACGTATGTACTGACTAAACGGAATACTCTGGACTAGAGGGCGTGGGTGCGCACTCCGCGCGTGTAGTATTGTGTTCCCCGCTGTGGGTTTTCGAAACAGTGATGTATTTATTTGGCCCTCCTGATTAATTTTGATAGTAATGTCTAGATATGTAATTGTAGAAGGGCTGAACTGCATGGTGAATTTCAGGTTGTAGTCATTCTGACTTAGAACGACCATAAATTGCTCTAGTGCTGCTGGTGGTCCCGCCCATAGTGACAAGATGTCATCTATGTAGCGGAACCACCGCAGGCAAAAAGATTTGAGTGTCTATCATTGGCAAATAGGTCCCGCTCCCACTCCCCCAGGTACAGGTTCGCATAGGAGGGTGCACAACATGTGCCCATAGCGATCCCCTGTACCTGGAGGAAGTGGGAGCCGTCGAAAGAAAAGACGTTTTTAGAAAGAATATGTGACAGAAGTCGCAAAACAAAGCCATTAAGGTCCGAAAACGTGGGTCCTCTTTCATTCAAAAATCTGGCAACTGTGTTTAGACCTAATGTGGAATAGATGAGTACAAGGTTTCCACATCAATAGTTACCAAAAGGCATCCATAGGGGACAGTTAGGCCCTCCAGATTTTTTAACAGATCTGGGGTATCTTTTATATAGGAGGGTAAAGTGGTGACATGGGGTCGTAGATATTGATCTACAAAAATGCTCGCTCTTTCCGTTTTTGAGCCTATACTTGAGACAATTGGGCGACCGGGTGGTTTTGTAGGGTGTTTATGGATTTTGGGCAGAGAGTAAAAAGTGGGTACTCTCGGATGAGCCACTTGAATACCTTTAAAAATCTCTTGCATGATCAGGCCGTTGACGAGGGCGGATTGTAATAGATCATCATACTGTTGATCAAATTTGGTTAGGATATTAGCAGTAATCGGTTTGTACCAGAGTCGGTTTTTTAAGATGTCCCAACACATGTTCCTGTATGATAATGTATCCATCAAAACCACATTGCCGCCCTTATCTGATGGCTTGATCACCACATCAGTATTGCTACTTAATTAATTAGGGCTGTTTGATGAGCCCCATTTAGATTGGGGTTTGCTGTCTTCCTTAGTGGCATAGATTCAATGTCTTTAATGGTTTGGACCAAGAAAGTCCATATATTAGAATTAATACGTTGGTAGATTTTTTCTTTATTGCCTCTCCTAGTGACTTGATGTCTTCTATAAATAGAGTCATTTGTATTCGTTAGCCACGAATTACATCCGATTCAAGAGTATCTTGGGTGGTTGGGACAGATTAATTTTCCTCCAGGAGTAGGACCAAGTTTTTTAGGGCTCTAAATTCGGCCACTGAGAAATCTTTCCAGATTTCCTGGTGGGCGATTTGCGCTTGTTTACCCCGTCTGTCACTATCATACATGAATTTTAAAGTCAGCTTTCTTGCAAACAAATACAGGTCTTTAATGATGTCAAACTTATTTGGTAGTGAGTTGGGACAGAAACTGAGGCCGAGCTGCAGGAGCTCCCGTTCAACAGTATTCAGGGGATATGATGATAAATTGATCACTTCCAATTTATCTTTCTTGGTCGAAAAATTCTGTTCAACTACTAAAGGTGTACTCGTTATAGGGTCAAAAAGTGGTCTATTGTCAGAGTTAGCACTTACCTGTTTAGTGCTAATTGGGAAAAATTGGTCTATGCATAATCTCTTAGTATCTTTCTGGATTGCTCCAGCTGTCGCAGTACTTGCTGGTCTAGATGCCATCAAGGTTTTAGCGCCGTCTATAATGTGTAATCAAGTATTCAGTTCTCTATTGGAAGTTGGAGGTATAGTGATAGAAGAGATTTCAGAAGAGACACCCAGTGCTTGATTCGGTAACATAGTTAACCCCGTGTTTCCCACTGCGGTATCAGTCTTTGCAGTGTTTGTATCAGTATTGGGGGGATTTAATTCACCCAGTGCTCTTTTCTTATCTGTACCTGTTTGGTGCCCACCACCTGTTTGTGTTCTCTTTCTTGAATTACGGCCTCTCTGTCGTCCCCGATCAGATGTCCTAGAGCCTTGTGATAGATAAGAATTAACAGAGGAATCAGAGTCGCTTGCTTTCTCATTAAATTTCCGTCTATTTCTTTGTACATTAGTGAACTTACGGTTCCCTCGTTGACCATTAGTGTGTGGCCAGTTATACGCATACCTGCCTGCAAAGGCTAGTTTGTCACGTGCGAGTTTGTCCTCTTTCTTGACCAACAGGTCTTTTGTGAACGTTTGAATGTGTTCCTTTAAGCGGGTATCAAAAGTTGAAAAATTTTAGTTATTTAATATGGTGGTATTTTCATCGTAGATTCGTTTTATCTCACAGTCTACTAGTTTTAGTTCTTGCATGTAATACTCTATCATTAATTCCATCATTTTCCTGGAACAATCCTGGAGGTTCTGCTCCCATCGGGCCTTAAAGTCATGGTCAGTGGCCCAAATATTGGGGAAGACCTGGACTCTCAGGCATTTTGGGTTAAGATTCTCCCGGATATATTGTTCGAAGTACTTAGTGTGCCAAAAAAGACTGGCTTTCCGCTCAAAGACTTGCACTAGTTTTTGATAGACAATCTCCATTTCAACATTGTTATTTACAGAGGAACATGTTTGCTTAATGTCCAGCATAAAACCCTCCCAATTGCTTCCTGCCAGTTCCGCCATTCTGGTAAACACTTGCAAAAAATAATCACTAAGATAATATAATTTTGGGAAGGAGAGAGTAAAAAAAGACTAAGTTCAGAAAAACAGCAATGTGCACTAATAGATTAGATTAAATGGTGTTTGCCACCTACATATAGACACAAAAAAAAGAGGAAAGTGCACCAAAAATATTATTATATTATATTATTTGTATCCTGAATGTAAGTACTTAGCTATATACTATCACTTGGCCCTTGCTGCATCAAACGCCCTATATGCTATCACCATTGCTGCAGTAAAATTTCTATATGAGATTACTATATTTAGCTTAATCTGTCATTATATGCCTATAGAAGCAGCGATGGGATTGTATTGAGCCTTCAGCATTGCTGATACTAAATCCAGGATCTAAGTGGTGAATCCGGTGTTGGCCCTCCTCCCTCTAATGGCTGCTCCCTCAATTAGGAATATTGTTTACATGCCCCTGCTGAGATATTTAGCTATATCTAATATAGTAAGTCTCATTCTTTAACAAACCTATAATGTTTTCTCTGCCCAAATGCATATTCTCGCTGATTGACGCTTTAATTTCAGCTTTCTTACTGCTGATTGAACTTTCTCATGCTACCGTGGCTTGCATAATTTTGCATTCCAATTTAAGGTACCGGCTTGGTGTTCTTTCCTATGCTCACAGTTGCTTAGCGCATGATTTTTATTGTTAACAGTTTGTTTATGTGTTAGTTGTGTGTGTCTAATGACATTATATCTCATTCTAGATAGAGAGACATGTTTCCTTCTCTGTCTCATCTGTGAACCTTGGCCGTGTCCTGAGGAAGCCTAACGGTGAAACGCGTAGACATACAAGGGCTCACTGCACAATAATCATAGATGCTATATGTTACAATTGTCATTGTTTTTAGATATTGTATTTTTCCAGATTTTAATGTCTTAACTGTTTTGCAACCACAGACTTAAAAGAGAGGTATGGGGTCTATAAAAAAACAAACCTTATACTCACCTAGTTGGATGCAGCATCGATACAATGCTGCATCTGTCACCCGCCGCGTCTGCAGTGACTAACGGGTTCTCTGCTCTGCCCCTCCAGCACTCACTGGAGTGCTGGGCTGTGGAGGATGAAGGAGCTGCTGGATCAGGCTCCTGAGCAAAGCAGCTGAGAGGCTGAGTCAGCTGCCGATCCAAGCATTTGGGTGGATCCCAACTGTAAAGTTGGAATCTTTCCCTAGCCTGATCTGGCTGTCAGCTGAAGATGGGTCACAGGAGTGCAGAACAAATTGCACTCCTGTGAGCCATAGGAGAAGTACAGCCAAACAAGCTTTGGCCATACTTCTCTTTTAAGTTTTACATCCACAATAGTACTAACATGCAAACAGATTCTTGGAGGCTGATGAGATGTATGATATCAAAGAACCGGATAGATCATCACACAGTACACTTGTTCTGACCACTTCCATTTGCATGGCACTTTATGTGTATATTTGCAGTTGTTTATCAGCCACAAGATGTTATTTTTTTTGTTGCCCAGTGCCCAAATCTCTGATGTTGGAAATGTCTAACATTTTCAGTTCTGTACAAGTGCACTGTAGCATTTCATCTCTTTTTATGAGTTATATTTCCTTTAATGCCCTTCTTTTCTCTTTAAAAAGCAAGTTCTGCAACAATTCAATCTATGAGATGTAATATACATACACTTGGGCTCATAGGTTTACATACCCTGGCAGAATTTATACATTTCTGGCCATTTTTCAGAGAATATGAATGATAACACAAAAAGTTTCTTTCACTCATGGTTAGTTTATTGCTGATGCCATTTATTATCAATCAACTGTGTTTACTCTTTTTAAATCATAATGGCAACAGAAACTACCCAAATGACCCTGATCAAAAGTTTACATACCCTGGTGATTTTGACCTTATAACATGCACACAAGTTGACACAAAGGGGTTTGAATGGCTATTAAAGGTAACCATCCTCACCTGTTATCTATTTGCTTGTAATTAGTGTGTGTGTATAAAAGGTCAATAAGTTTCTGGACTCCTGACAGACCCTTGCACCTCTCATCCATTACTGCACTGACGTCTCTGGATTCTGAGTCATGGTGAAAGCAAAAGAATTGTCAAAGGATCTGCGGGAAAGGGTAGTTGAACTGTATAAAACAAGAAAGGGATATAAAAATGTAGCAGGTATCTCTCAAGGCTGGTGGAATACATGAGAGAACTCTCTAATGCAGCTGCGTGGGTTTTTTTCACCCCCCTTCCTCTCTTCACACAGATGCTCAGAACTGCTGTGTAGAAACCTCCCTATTAGAAAAGACTGAGCCAATCATCAGGCAGCAGCAAAGCACTGTGGAATAGGAAGTCCAGCACAATGCAGCCCGACTGACTGAAGTGTGTAGCAGGACTGCAAATCCCAGGCTGCATTGCGGGTAGCAGGAAGTCTGTGGGAGAGGCTAAAGAGCACAGAGGAACTAGGCAAAGGCTCTCTTTGTTCCTGGATCCCTTCAGGAGAGCAGCTCCTCGGCTGCTGTGTGTGAGGGGAACCGCGGCCTACCATGGGGCACACAGTCTGCAACTCCAGCCCAGAGGAACAGATCATCCATGCCAAAGAAGGATGCCCTGCAGCAGCCTGGTATGTCTCAGAAGAGACCGTTGCAACAGCTCAGAGACTGAATGCCACTGCGACACACCTGCATCCAGGAGAATCGATTGATTGCTCTGTGGGGGACTGCTGATTGCATACAGGATTGGTGAGAGGGGCTTTGCCCAGGAACCTTTATTGCCTTCCCTAAGATAACACATCTAAATAAGTTGTACAGACAAACACCAAATTACTTCACTGTGTATATTAGAGATACCATAGGCCAGCCTGGGGTTTCCCTTTTGCCATTGCATTCCACATACATCAAAAGCTTGTTTGGGGAGTTCATTTAATCTGTATATGCTGTTATTTATCCTGTATTTGTTGCAAAGTGTTACTGACTAGTTTCTTTAAACTGTTTCAACCAAGTCCTGGATACTTATACAGGTCTTGGATGACTAATGTTAACCTAAACTTTTTCTTTTCTCCAAGTAAATTTGAAGAACAGAACTGTGTTGTGTATTCTTGTTGAGTTATTCCATTAATCACATTGCTAGGTGTGCCAGAGGGGCCGGGACAGTTCATTGGGGTTGAAAGGCAGGGTAACGGACTGAACAAACAAAAGCAGCTCCTCCGGAGGTTTGCTACAAAAAGCTATCCAAGGAATTGAGAATGCCAATCAGCAGTGTTCAAACTCTAGAAGTGTAAAATGAGGGGTGAAACCACGGTCAGGTAGACCAACTAAAATTTTAGCAACAACTGCCAGGAAAATTGTTCGGGATGCAAAGAAAAACCCACAAATAACTTCAGGTCAAATACTGGACTCTCTGAAAACATGTGGTGTGGCTGTTTCAAGATGCATAATAAGGAGGCACTTGAAGAAAGATGGGCTGCATGGTCGAGTTGCCAGAAGAAAGCGATTACTACGCAAATGCCACAAAGTATCCCGCTTACAATACTTCAAACAGCACAGAGACAAGCCTCAAACCTTTTGTCACAGTCATTTGGAGTGATGAGACCAAAATTTAGCTTTTTGACCACAACCATAAATGCTACATTTGGAGAGGAGTCAACAAGGCCTATGATGAAAGTTACACTATTCCTACTGTGAAACACAGAGGTGGATCACTGATGTTTTGGGGATGTGTGAGCTACAAGGGCACAGGAAATTTGGTCAAAATTGATGACAAGATGAATGCAGTATGTTATCAAAAAATACTGGAGGAACATTTGCAATCATCTGCCAGGAAGCTGCGCATGGGACGTACTTGGACATTCCAACATGACAATGATCCAAAACACAAGGCCAAGTCGACCTGTCATTGGCTACAGCAGAATAAAGTGAAGGTTCTGGAGTGGCCATCTCAGTCTCCTGACCTCAATATCATTGAGCCACTCTGGCGAGATCTCAAATGTGCAGTTCATGCAAGACAGCCCAAGAATTTACAGGAACTGGAGGCTTTTTGCCAAGAGGTATGGGCAGCTTTACCATCTTAGAAGATAAAGAGCCTCATCCACAAATACCACAAAAGACTTTAAGCTGTCGTTGATGTTAAAGGAGGCAATACACGGTATTAAGAACTGGGGTATGTAAACTTTTGATCAGGGTCATTTGGGTTTTTTCTATTGCCATTATGATTTAAAAAGAGTAAACACAGTTGATTAATGGCTTCAGCCAAACACTAACCATGAGTGAAAGAAACATTTTTGTGTTATCATTCATATTCTCTGAAAATTGGCCAAGAAATCATAAATTCTGCCAGGGTATGTAAACTTATGAGCACAACTGTAAATATTTGCCAACAGTCCCAGATTTGTGAGGATGATCCTTCATCTAGGTCTTGATTATGCTTTGTCCCAGGTTGTGTCCAGGGATCTCTCTATAAGCAGAGCACACACCGGACAGCAGTGCCCCATAGGGCCAAACATAACCTTTCCCTGGGGGGTTCTATCTACAATTAAGACATGGCACATTTCTCAGAGTGGATTTTCTGATGGTGACAACAATCTGTGTCAAAATCATCACTTGTAGTCACCGTTGGAAGCTTAGGTTACAGAGTGTTGTCACCCCATATTAGGAAATTTTTAATTTTATTTAACATGATAACCCTTATTTAAAAGTGTTTAGTTTTTAATATACATATACGTTATAAGAGTTTTTCCACTTTCAGAAAAAAAAAAAGCTTTGAAAATCCTTGTAATATACAGAATTTTTGCAACTTACAAAAACCTTCAACTCATCAGCAGGCAGGTTTCACCGTACTCAGCAGAAAGGTCAGTGTCAAATGATGCTTTCTAAATATTTCACGACAAATGTGTTTGCAGTGTAATTGGTGTTTATCACTGTATTCTCTGCAAGAACTACTGCTCTTTAAATAGACTGTACAGAATAAATGTTGTAGCTAGCTAAAAAAATACATAAATAATGTTACTATTGAACAATACCTTCTTGGCTGTGTTTCTGTCCTTATGATACATGTTCTTGTATACACATTACAATAGAATAACAATATTCCCCTTGTAGAACCATGCCCCCCAGTTAGACACATTATCTTACTTCAATGGCTTGCTGGGCGCATAACAAAAAAGTTGTCCCTAGAAATGTTTTTGAAATGTTGGCAACCAAGGTACTCTCCTATCCAGCCTATTTCAAACAATGATATCAGCTTGTTCTCTCTGTAGACTACAAAACATGTTCCCCCTATTTTTAAAGTTTAGGAGGGGGGGGGGTGTTCTTTAGCCCTAGCAACTCCTGTGCTAGGGGGACAACCCAGGTCCTCTATAGATATAGTGCAGTGAGTGAATATTATAACAAGAAGTGTGTTACCGGCAGGACCACTGGGTGAAAATAAGAGAGAAAAAAGGCTAGTGAAAAGAAAACGATTGCAGCTAGTGTTCTTGGATTTAGATGTTCTTTGAAACTCAAAACCAGTAAGCAGCTGATAAATGCACTTGGCACATTGGTGTGGTTGAAAATGGATGGATACCTTTTTAATGGGTTAATAAAATTGACGAGAGTTTGGCCTGAAGGGAAGGCCCATAGGGGCTAACCTATAAAAGTGATAGTATTGTCATTCCTTTGTTGTCTCCACATACCAACCTATAAGACTTAAACCTGTCCTGGAAAATGTCAGCTGAAATTTGAAAGGTTGTGTCTGACTATGCAGAAATAACAGGTCTTAATACTGTCACTTTGAAATCCAGAGTCCACTACTATCATTAGTAAGTATTTTGATAATGCCAGTGCTTTTAAAACTAAGGCGATTACTTTCAGCAGTCATTTGAATCGGAGTACAGAAAATACATGCATTGTTCTAAATGAAAGTCTTTTAATTTTAGTATTTTCACTTGGGGAAAGTTAGGGAACTTTTGGTAATTTTTCATCATTCGCTTTAAACATTTTCCATAGCTCCCACCCTCCTCACAATATTTTTCTATTATTCTATAGCTAGGGAATAGTAAGTGGCTTGAGCCTGATCTTTCCAAGCCAGCAATGCGTTTTGTGTTACATGGGACCATTTCAAAGAATTGAATACGTAACATAGAGCTTTTATAGTATGCCAACAGTAACTTTCTTGGCTAAGGATTAAACCATTTCATGTACGAATCAATCCAAATATTACATTTCATGCCTGGCAAAGCAACCTCTGTTGTTTGTAAACGCAATGCCGATTGTTTAAATTTTTTTTTTTGATAAAAAATGTTGCAATATTTTCTACTGTATCAGATATTGCATTTGTGCCATGTATGCCTACTTAAAGTGCATCTGTGACAGGGTCAGGTCTCTGTTAAGACCAGGTAACAACTTCTACCAAATGCTTCACCTTTAGGAGCTACTTTTCAAGGGTGCTCTATATGCATGCCCTGGTATTTTGGACCCCTCAAAAACGTAAAGTGTTTGTTACCCCAACATTTCATATTTCTGATATGTGCCTGCTGTGCCATCTACTTGTATGAAATAGTATCCCGATCTCTTTGTACTGCTTCCTTTTTGTGAAATCCCTGGTGTTCCTGCCAGCCCCTCTGCTTTCCTATTAAAAACTGATTCCACTAAGCAGGAAAACACATCATAGTCAGTTCTCTAGCTACGCTAGGACCTCAGCCTCCTCTCCTCTAATGATCAGACTTGTCCTGACCCCCCGTCCCTCTTCCCTGTACAGCCATTCAATGGGAAGATCAGTGTCCTGTTGCTTCTCCTTCTTCAGATCTTCTGCAACAAAGAACAGAGGGAATGTGATCACTTTTTAAAAGAGAAAAATGGTATTTATAATTTTTTTTTCTATACACAAATGGTTTGCCTTTCATTTCTATTTTGAATTGTATGTTTTTTTTAAGTGCTTGATTATTTGCTTTTAACAGGAGACTATTCCTTATGTATGTGTAGGGCCCTCCTCTAGTTAGGCTGCTAGGCTAAATTTAGTTTTTGGCTTCACTGCAGTTAGTGAAGCAGTAATTCCTAGCTGGGTGTTTGATTTATCCCACTTGCTTCTGGGACAGTCTTACAGAATACAGGGCAGGGAGAGTTATTGTCAAGTATGAATATTTTTCATGCCCCAGCCCATCCCTGCAACGATGCATCCAGAAAGTGGCTGAGGAGGTGATAAATGTTTGGAAGGCCTTTCAAGAAAGTTTTTTCCTCTTCAGGGAGGGTTGCAGTTCCCTCGGTCTGCTGCCCCTGGGAGATAGCTAATGAGACATTGCAGTCTGGGCCTCAGCAGGTGCTGGGCTGAAGACCTGGAGAGTTGCTAAAGGATTATTTGCTGGAGGGCATCATCCATGAGTCTGTCAGGGCTGGGCTCAGCCCTCCCTTCTCAGTGCTCAGCTGTTGGTTAATTGCTAGCACTCATCGTTCCACAGTGCCTCACCAGGTGATCATTTCCTGTTTGTCAGCCGGCCCCTTCTGGCTATTTAAACTGCCTGGTTCATTTCTCCCATGCCTTCGCCTTGGTCAATATATCTGAAGATTCCCTGCTGTGTTCCTGTTAAAGACTTGCCTGGTTGACGTCTCTTCTGGTTCCTGATCCTGTTTGCCATGTCCGACTATGCTGCATTTTCTGTCTCCGTCTGATTCATGGTTCCTGACAAAGTCCTGGTCTGGAGAAACATCTTTTGTCTCCCTCACTGAGGAACCACCATCAATAGCTGGGTGGCAGACAGCTCCTGGGACATTGTGAGTAAAGATCTTGCTGTGGATGCTGTTCATGGGTGTGCAAGTACTAGAAGGAAATTATGCTTTATGAACTGGGACTGCTCTTATAGAGTCCTAGATATACTGTCCATCCCCTGTTATCTCCAAGAAATGCTAATTAGAGATTATTGAGAATCTGTTCTCCTGTTATTTATTTCTGCTTTTGTTTGAAGTATCCTGATTCCTGAACCCATCTCCTGTTCAAGTTATTTAGCAACAAATTCTAAAAGAAATCCTCCCCTAGACTGTGCCTGCATTGTCTGTGTGTCTAGAACTGTGTCTGTGACAGGCAGCTAGGAAGACCTGGGCATTTTATTAGTGCCATCCCCCCTTCCCGGGGGTGAGCTCTACATATGTAGTCAAGTTAATTAGCCAAAAGTCATTACCAGGGGAAACTAAAGGCAAGCATCTAAATAATTTTGGTTGAGCAGAGATGTAATCAATAACAGAGCCAAGGGTTGGGCAGGTGGAGTACTATTGAGGTCAGGCCAAGCAAGAAGTCATGTCTATGGAGTCCAGCAGGTCAGGAGGATCAGGTATATCAGGTTTGAAAAGATTACAGGATTAAAGCAGTCTGTGAACATATAGGAATCAGATGTAAAATGACAAAGAAAACAAAGCCAAGAATACAGGAGCTTTGGTAATGATGGGGCAACTAGGAACACTCTGATGACAAATTAAAAAGAGCATTCAGAGGCAAGACCAGGATTACATGAAAACAGAATTCTACAGACGCACACCATAGAGACAACACTCTAAATACCACAATGGGAAACTAGAGTAGGGTGTTTGGCATTCTTGAGCTGGGTGACTCACAGGCAGCATCACTGAGACCTCCCATTTCTTTCCAGAACATGCTGGGATCTTCTGGAGAGGAAGGAGGAGAGGTGGAGCTGCCTGGGGTACTCTGTTCAGAGGAGCCCTGACCAATCCCCAACCTGGATTGGCAGGGGGCAGGCCTCCTTAAATACTCAGGGTCAGCCCAGCTGGGGGGAAGTTGTTTGGGTGGAAGCTGGAGAGCTAGCTGGAGTGCTAGGCTGTCGTAGCCAGGAGGGAGCCACCTAGTCTGGGGATGGGGGGTGACCATGGGCCTGGGCTTGGGTGCAGACAGGACCTTCTCACAACCCAAGGAAGTGTCCTGGACAGGAGGCACGGGAGCAAGGAGAGGACAGCAGGAGAGCAGTGCCAGGCAAGTTGCCAGGGAGGAACAACAGGTCGCAGCCAGGAGGGCTGGTGAGTGACACACAGTCAGGAGGACTGGGGAGGCACGACTGAGAAGACTGGGAGAGTGCAGTCTCGGATGGGTGCAGAGCCAGTGGAGTGGACTGTGTTGTCACAGGCAGTGGAGAGAGGCAGCTGCAGTCAGGAGGGCTGGCAGGGCCTGAAGATGTGGAACTGGGATCAGTAGCCACGTGGACAGCACTAGGACTACCTACATATTTGTTACACCAAAGGGGCCCACAGTCCCTGCCTGCAAAGGGCATTTTCTAAGGCCTGGGAGAGTCAGTGTCAGGTCTGCATTTCAGTGCTAGCTGGTCCTGGAAGTAAGGAAGTGTAACCAAGTGATGTGCAGGAGCTGGAAGTGAAGAGGTGTATATACAGAGACTGTATATAGTTTGAAGTCCCAATTCTTTATTTCTTCAATCAAGTGGGCATCCCATATCTCCCTAATCCTCATTCAAGTTTATTTCCCTCAATAAAAATACAAAACAAAGTTTGAGGACTGTTTTTCTGCCTGAGGGTGTATGAGAAATGTGTGCCTGGCTGTGCAGGGTGAGAGACTGACCACAACACTCAGCAGCCCCTACGGGGGGTACCACTACATAGAGATGTGTACCTGTGTCTTTACAGTTCTGGAGTTCTGGGAGCAACTAAACACTGTCATGCTCTGTTATACCAATCTTTAGCTTGGAAAGTTATGCAGAGGCCAGCACCTTCCCACCTAACATACTGTAAGTACTGTTGGGCTCTGACAGTGATGGACCACTCGCTGACCCACTCCCTAACCATCAGAGTACAGAGATGTTAGGATAAATTGCAAAAGCTCCATCAGACACCCCTAGGTGTCTGGTTTTACATGTTTATGTTTATACTTTTATTTATTTGGTACAAAAGGAACTTATCACAATAGAAATATGGGTGACTACATGTATGTTTTGAGGTTGTCATCTTTATCCTTAGTTCACTACTTGGTGAGTCACTGGCCCTTAACAAAAACTGTATATACAAAGCAGGTATCTTTAGCATGCACGTTTAAAAAAACAATTCAGAGCATATAAATGATACCATGAAACAACATGATCAATGAACTTCTTATGCAGGTGAAAAGCACATGGTGCAGGTAGGAAGGTTTATAATGAATTTAAATGGTAAAGTAGGCACTAGTGATCAAGAGGTTTAGTTGTTCAGCCAAATATTAGAAGGTGTGTCTAACCAATTTTGATGTAGATTGGTTGTGCTAGACATGTCTACAGCATCTTAGAAACTGCCACTCTCCAGGAATTCTCACACAGTGTGTCATGGACATACTACTTCCAGACCTGCAACAGGGCTCTGGCGCATCCCCACCAACAGGTTCCCAGTAACGAACAGGTGTGCGCCAATGCGCATGTGCTGATCGCAGAGATCGCACGCACAGTGACGCGGCTTTGGCGCACAGTGGCCTTTAAGAGGGGCTTTCACCATTAAGCTCTTGCTGTTTGATCTGCAGCTTCACCTGTGACCTGTTCCTGTAATCAGCATCCGATCACCTGACCTGGCTCTCTGACCATGCTGCTGTCTCCAATCCTGAACCTTGGCTGTACCTGACTCTGATTCTGTTTACCTGCCTGCCTGATCTCCTGTTACCAGAAACCAGCCTGAACTTGACTATTCCTTGCCTGCTGATTCTGTTGAAATGATCCACTGTGTATGACCCGGCTTGTCTGACCTTGCTTCTGCCTGCTGTGTGCACCCTGCTGACCTGCATCCAGCTTACCTGCATCCAGCTTACCTGCACCCTGCTGACCTGCATCCAGCTTACCTGCACCTGGCACTCCAGCCAGTTCCAGTGTCTCCCAGTGGACATCATCTCCAGTTCCAGAGAGTCCACCAGGCACTCATACCCCGCTGTGCTCCTACGGTCACTGTCCTCAACTCCAGTGATCTGGGAACCAGGGCTGTACGAGAGGTCTCCCTCTGCACGTCAGGCTCACATACGAGGTACGTGTCACAGTGGTTGTTACTTACTAAAACTGGGGAGTGCAAAATCTAGTTCAGCTCTGCATAGAAACCAATCAGCCTCCAGGTTTTATCGCCAAATTGAGAAAGCTGAAGGTATCGCCTTAATTGAACAAGCTAAAGTTAGAAGCTGATTGGCTACCATGCACAGCTGCACCAGATTCTAAATGCACCAGTTTTAGTAAATCTTCATCATTGCCATGTGTAAAGAACTCAATTCCTGACAAGACATTCAGATGGCAGAGTCATAATTTCTTGCACGCCCTCCAGGGCAGTGGTACCATGTGCTTTCAGTTTGTGAGGCCTCAGGTGGGCGACCTGAGGGCCTTGATACTGAAGCTACAGAGAGATGACTGAGGGGCTGTCTGTTGAAGATCTAGTCTGGTAACACTGGAGGAAAGTGTTTCTTGAAAGTTGGAAGGAGACAACCAACTGTCCCTGGACATTTTTTGAGTACAGACTGCTGAGAGATCTTAGAGACTTTTGAGCTGCTGCCACCCCTCTTGTACTAGAAGGTCAGTTATGTGTTGGATATCGGATAGTGTCCTGAAGAGCTTAGTTTATCTAATTCCTTGTGAAGGGACTATGCTCTTATTGTTCTAAAGAAAGAAGCTTGTGTGCTGTTACTGCTTCTACTACAAGCCAAAGACTTTTGCTTCATCTCTACATTTAGCTGTTTCACTACTAGCCAAGCCCACAGTTTGCTATATCCAAGAATTTCTGCTTTCAGCTTTAAGAGTTTGTTACACCTACATTTCATATTCCTGATATGTGGCTGCTTTACCATGTACTTGTATTAGAAAGTATCCTGTTCTCTTTGTATTACTTTTTTTATGTGAAATCCCTAGTGTTCCTGTGAGTCCCCTTGCTTTCCTATTAAAAGCGATGGTCAGTTCTCTAGGTATGCTACGAACTCAGTGAATGAATGAGTGACTTGTATAGCGCTACCTATGCAAACTGAATCGCCTCAGGGTGCTTTTGCCGCCGGTGTCCATCCGCGGTATAGCACGGTCTTTTGCCCCATGGGGTCCTGACATGCTTACTCAGTGTACTCTCCTCCAATGATCAGACTTGTCCTAACACGCCACTCATTGGCAAGCCCAGCATGCTTCTCCTTCTCCTCCTCTAGCTCTTATGCAGCTGAGAACGGAGGGAATGTGATCACTTATAAAAAAAAGAAAAAAAAAAAGATATTTTAAAATGTTTTTTTTTTTTTTTAATATATATTTATACACAAATGTTTATCCTTTCATTGGGTTATTTTACAATCACTTTAGTAGAAAGGAGTTCACTGTCCTCAACCTGTACATAGTTTCTGTTTTTGGAGTATATCACTCAACTCCCTCAACCCTATCCAAGTTCTACAAAAATAAAAACCCCTAGACTGGTTATTGAGTGTGTCTAAGATCGTGTGCCTGGCTGTGGGGCAATCCACTGTTGAAGAATCTGGGTAAAATTCCAGTGGCTTCTATGGGAGTAACCGCTACATTAGTATTATTATAATACTTTTCTGATCCCCAAGTTATCACTTATCATAGTTTTTCACTTTTAAAATGAATAAAAACCTCTTTTAACCCATGTAGAAAGAGAGGTTTAAATAACAGTACCAACATGTTGTCATAAATCAAACTGGTCATCAGATAAAACTTTTAATGTATACATTTGCAAATTACTAAGGCTGGTCATCGATGGGCAAGTTTTGTTTTGTTCAACCAACGAGTTGAATGAAAAAAAATGAACCCAATTCCCCCATCCACCTAAATTGTGTGGATGGGGGAATCCTCCCCAATGTGACTTTATAATCTGAGAGAGGGGAGACTTTCCCAATGTCAGAATACACAGATCAGCGATGCATTCAATTGCTTTAGCCGCTGATCATGTAGACATTTTCCAACAGGGTGGTTGAAGAGAAGCCTGACAGATCCCTGCTGAACCGGCGACATTTTAAACTATGTATGGCCAAATTATTTTTTTAGTTTGTACATTTGAGATAAATTAAAGTAGATATAAAATCTCTAACTGAATGACATTTCGTTTGCCGATGTACTTCGACACAGTCACTTATATGTGACCATGTGACAATGCAGGTGTGCAATTGGAGACCAGGGAGAGATCATTGTCAGCCAATAGCAGAACGTTTCTGCACAATGAATGAATGAATGAATGAATGAATGATTTGTAGAGCGCTGCAAATGCGAACTGAATCGCCTCAAGGCGCTAGAAATGCGTTCTCTGTTGCCAGCTCTTAGAAAAGGAAGGTCTTGTTTCTGCACAAGGACCTTCATGGTAGGATCATCAGGTATTGTTTTAATTAAAATTACAAATTATATTAAATTACATATCATATATATATTACATATACATATAACATAAGATTATAAGTTGTATAATTATTAAATTACTTTATCATTTTAGGTCTTATATGATATTTTAGTGATTGGGTTTACAATTAGTTTCCATGTAGCTTCCATGCTGTCAAATCTCCTAGGCAGATACAATTTGTGAATATAAAGTATACAGTTCTTGGGGAATCACAGCTAGTAATGTGATTTATCATAGCAGCCATCGTTTTATAAAACTGTTGTGGTATTCTAAACTCAACTTAATAAAATGCGACTTCCTTTGTACCAATCTTTCTAAAGTATAAAAAGAGAATTGTAACTTGTTTTTATGGATTTGTCATCCAAATAAATATTTTATTTCACCTATAATGTCTTTGTCAGTTTCATATGTTTGGGAGATTGTCTCCTTAAATACCTTAAATTATGTTTCCCAGTATTACACACCATGCAGAACATTTAATATTAACTATAGCACATAATCATATTTATGTCTGCAAGAAAACAGAGTTGAAGTAGCCGGTGACTCAGAGCCAATAACTATGAGGAATTACATTTTGTCATTTTAACAGTTTAGCAATAAACAGCTCATACCACACGGACATTACTGCCACTTTAATGGGATTCACTGCAGCCTTGCTTGACACATTACAACGTGCAGTTAAATGGAATAGCTCTAAGGACACATTACATAAAGGTATTATCTGCGGTATATGAGAAAAAATTTGAAAACAAAAGCATTATTTTTAAATATTTATTTGTTTACCTAATGATTAACCAACTGTACTGTGCTGGCTTAATATAAATTTGTACTTGTGTTGTAATACTACACAAGACCACAAGATGGCACTTCTACCTTAGGAAAACAGATTTGTGTTTGAGATTTTGTTTTAAATTTCTTAAGAACTTAAAGTATAACTAAAGACCCAACTTTTTTTCTTTTAGTTTTGGATAGAGTGGAGAAGGATTAAAACAACTGTCAGGTTTTTATTGCTGTGTCTCTGGGAGGTTCACTATTTGTCCTTTTTACCATTATCACTGATGAAAGTGAAAGAAAATCCCAGATTATTAGTTTTCAGTAGAACAGGAATAAATGGGAAATCTTCCAATAGGGACACTAGTTCTGGGGACCCCTTATGAAAACCTAGGATTCTCTCACTTTGTAGGAATTACCATTAACTTTTTGTTGTGACTATGGGAAATGAAGTGAAAGGAAATCTCCCCAGTGGAACACTGGTGGTAAAAAATCCTGACAGGAGTTATAACTCTCCCTTACTCTATCCAAAGCAAAAAAAAAAAAGTTTTGCCTTTTCATTCTACTTTAAAACTATTGGCATTGTAAATGTTATAATTGGTCATCTACCTCCCTAAGAAAGCCCATATTGAATAAATGTGGAAGTTGCCATTGCAGAACTCTTATACTGAAAATGCTAGTTGACTGGCTGCCATCCTAATGTATTGGTCTCATTACTTTCCAAGACACTGACCCAATGCAAGTGTGCAGATAAAGCGTTCATGCTTTACTTTCTTTCTAATATGTGTGCATGTTCTGGGTTAGTCTTTTAGAACATAATGAAGCTAGACACAGCTAGGCAACTAGTAGGGCTCATGCACATGGATACATAAAGCCCTTTCAAATTGGTGTGACTTTTTTTCTGAACAATCGGTTTTAATCAGGATGTGTTTATGCAGCATAGCGGCATTTAGCTTGGTAATCTACAGCAGTGTTTAATGAGATAAAAACTGCCAAAATTCTGCATTTCAGATGAGTATTTTGTAGCAATTGAGACCAATATGCTTGTAAAGTCATATAAATGCGTTTGTATGTAGGTAAATGTATAGCAGTGGAGCTAGAAAAGCGGATGAAGAAATATACAACGCACAGTTAAAAATACTGCATGTATGTGTCTAAACTCACACAAACACAAGTAGTTCACACACCATTACATGTGATTTTCCCTGCAAGCTTTCTTTATTTTGGGAACAATGACTCGGGGAGCCAGTCTGTATGATGAGGCCACAATTTAGTGAACTCTGAACAAGATTAGAGATTTATTGGATAAATTCTGGTGTCTCTTGGGCAGACTTTGGATGGAAAAAAATGTTGCACCACAATGAGCAATACTTATGTGAAGAAGCCAAATTATAATACACACAGGACAAGATTAACAATTTTTATTAGATAAAATCTGGTGCCTCTTTCGCAGACTTTGGATAGAAGTAACAGGTGCGGAAAAATTGGGCTTTGGGTGTGGGTGGTACCTTCACCCTGTAACCTTATAGAGGTACTCTTGCGGAAAGCAAGAATTGGCCGTGCTGTAAAAATTGAAATTTGATGCCCCTGTCACATAGTTGCGAAAAAATCAGTCTTTGGGTGTTGGTGGTGCCTTCACCCCATAACCCTCTAGAGCAGTGGTTCTCAACCTGGGGGTCGGGACCCCCTCGGGGGTCGAATTACGATTTGTCAGGGGTCACCAAATCCTGGGCTGTTCCTGAATCCTGCACCGCTCTCCCAGCCTTTTTGTGGCCGTCTTCAGCTGGGCTGATCCTGGAGCCCATGGCTGCCCACTCAGCCTCTTCGCAGCCGCCCATTCAGTTCACGGCATGACTGGGGGGCAGAGACTAGAGGTCTGCTGACTGATGAGGAATGTGAAGTGGGAGGGGCTAAAGGAGATCCTATCTCCTGATTTCTGCATAGGTGTCACTGCTGCGAGACACCACAAAGTCGGAGACATAGTGAGTAACACTACCTGTGATTATAGTTGCCATTAAAAGTCCCCACTACAGTTCTCAGATCAGCAGATGACCTTGATCAAGAGCACCCAAGTTGGCTGATCAGAACTCCCCCCGGAACTGCCACTGATCCCACCCCCCACCAGCACTGGTACTCATCCCAACTCCCCACCAGCACTGCCACTCATCCCATCCCATCCCCCCACACCAAGGAGTAAGAGAAGGAATACAAATAGAGAATATATGGAAGGGAGAGGAAAAGAGGGGGAGGAACAAAGAAAAAGGGAGAGAAAGAATAAGCAAAAGAACAAGAAAGAAGGCTAGAGGGAGGGATGGGGGAAAAAAAGAGAAATTAGCATAGAGAGAGATAAAAGGGAAAGAAAGGAGAACAAAGAGAAACAGGGATAAATCCTAAAATGTACCATAAGGGGTTTTAAAACTGTACGAGTGGAAGGGACTCGGGGAGCGTTAAATGTTCATGGTGTTCATGGGTAAATGGTAATGTCTTACCTTGGGTGCTGACAACCCACGCTACGAAAATAATTTTACTGTTAGGGGTCCCTACAACTTGGGAAATGTAATCAAGGGGTCACGGCACTAGAAGGTTGAGAACCACTGCTCTAGAGGTACTCTTGATCAAAGCAAGAATTGGCTGTGCTGCAAAAATGTTTTAATTTGATGCCCCTGTCAAACAGTTGTGGAAAAATTGGGCTTTGGGTATTGGTGGTGCATTCACCCCGTAACCTTCTAGAGGTACTCTTGATGAAAGCAAGAATTTGTCTTGCTGTAAATAATTGAAATTTGAGGCCCCTGTCACACAGTTGTGGAAAAATAGTTTTTTGGGTGTTGGTGGTCTCTTCACCCTATAACCTTCTAGTGGTACTCTTGATGAAAGCAAGTATTGGCCTTGCTGCAAAAAAAATGAAACTTGATGCTCCTGCCACGCAGTTGTGGAAAAATTGGTCTTTGGGTGTTAGTGGTGCCTTCACCCCATAACCTTCTAGACCTACTCTTGATGAAAGCAAATATTGGACTTGCTGTAAAAAAAAAAAAAGAAACTTAATGCTCCTGCCACACAGTTGTGCAAAAATTGGTCTTTGGGATTTGGTGGTGCCTTCACCCCATAACCTTCTAGACCTACTCTTGATGAAAGCAAATATTGGCCCTGCTGTAAAAAAAAATTAAATTTGATGCCCCTGTCACACAGTTACAGAGAAATTGGTCTTTGGGTGTTGGTGGTGCCTTCACCCCATTTATTTCAAGTGCCTCTGCTTCTGGCAGCAAGATCCAGCATAGACATGAGCATTTTAATTATATCTGTGTCCTTGCTCCCATATTTTTTGACAGAGCCAGGAGTGTCAGCCCCATATATTCTCTAAGTACAGGTTTCCTTTAAAGTGAACCCTGGCTTTTCTGCCATGGGGCGACAATGCTGCCAATGCTAGACAAGGTACAACAATTGAGTGTTGTCACCCTAGAACAGGAAGTTTGTTTGTAGCAGGATCACCATGTGAAAATACAGATAAAACAGGAAAAACATATGCAGCCACCACAACGAAGGCCTGGTAAGCTGCAAAATATTATTTTTTTCTTGGGTTTTAATACACTTTAATCTCTACTACCAGAAGGTGGGTAAACCACAATAGGTTCTGGGATGCTCTAAGGTTAGCCTTTCTGCGGCAGCAGTTATTCGCTGTCAACTACCTCCCGCTATTGTTCACTTTATGTTAGTTTTGGTCTGTTTCCATTCAGGCTACATTAATATGTTTGCATTTTAATGCATTTCAGCTTTGATGCATTTGGTATTTACTATTCATCCCTATGGAAGCTGCAGTTTGCTGGATACCAGACCAAAGATGCCGTAGGCCGGACTAAGAACAGAGGTACACATGAAATCTTAGTCTGGGATGTAATTTATTACTTTGTGTTTCAACATGCTACTTTGTTATTATTTTATTTTTTACATCAAATTTCTTTTACATGTAGCGCTACCCCCGCAGGAGCAGCTTGGTAATTTGGGCTCTCTGTTCTGCACCTCGACTCCAAGAACACCCTCATCACCTCTGACACACCTGGTTGAATGAAAGTTATTGCACTCGCTTTGAGGAACACAAGTATAGATACCTTTTAACTTGGCTAATAATTAGCACCAGGAAATAGACACCAGACCATTTAGTGGTAAATTAACTCAATGTATTGGTACTGGTTAGAATGAAGGTTCAAACACAGTCCACTAGACAGAATATTTACTATGCAAAAGGTACCTTCGAATAGAGTTTAATACCACTAGTCTGGGATTAACTCATGAATCAGCAAAGTCGGCAATAAACAGTACATATAAGCATTAACTGAAATGTGAATAATAATACTATAACTAGTCTAGGGTGCACTCTAGGAGAATGGGTAGAATATCCTGCATTGTCCTCTGGGAGGTACCTCTTAGCACAAGCGATAATTGAAGGTCTCTGAGTAGCAACTGTACAGGGACAGTCTTTAGGTTTAACTCTTCAGCCAGCTAGCGTTGGGGCTCAGATGTACCGCTGGTGCACATTAGAGCTGCACGATTCTGGCTAAAATGAGAATCACAATTTTTTTTGCTTAGAATAAAGGTCACAATTCTCAAAACGTAACATCATCTTTCACATTATACAAAAAAATGGGCCAACTTTACTGTTTAGTTTTCTTTTTAATTCATTGAAATGTATTTTGTCCCCAAAAATTACATTTGAAAGACCGATGTGCAAATACAGTGTGACATAAAATATTGCAACAACCGCCATTTTATTCTGAAGGGTCTTTAATTATATATATATATATATATATATATATATATATATATATATATAGTAATTTTCTAGCAAAAAATGCAGATTTTTATTCATTAAGCAACGAGTGTCAGAAAAAGGCTTAGTCTTTAAGTGGTTAAACTGCCCTCATTTACAGACCGAAGTTCATCCCTTTGATATAAAAGAACCAAATGATACAATGTTTATAGTTATCTCAACGCTGAGCAATGTTGATAAACATTTGCCGGCTTTTTTTTTTTTTTAAAAAGGGCTCAGTCCCTCTAGCAGCAGATAGTAAATCCCCACAGCAGCAGCTCACCAGTCTCAGCATTTTTGCAGCTCACCAACCGGCCACACACAGCTCTCTCTACTCTACTCTCAAATGACTCTGGATGTCGGCACATCTGGATAAAGCCCTCCAGATCCTGCTCAGGCCGCCATTATGCAGCAGTGGTGGTGCACACTGGACAATTATGTGCACTCTCCAGGCTCCCTTATGGCAAGAGGCTTTCCTCTACAGCCTGATAAATTGCAGCTCTTATCCTCCTCCTGACAATCTCCCTCTGAAAAATGCAGTCAATAGAAGTTCACAGTATGGCTCTCATGCTGAACGTAATTTCCCACTTTCAACTGTGGCCAGCATAGAAGTCTATGGAGCTCCCTGACTTCCTGACTCCCTCTGCTGGTGGAAGGCAGTAAGATGAATGAGCATATCTGTTCACTGATAGCGTAAAAAGCAGAAGAGCAGCTGCCAACTGTCATAACTCGTTCATCATAGCCAAGTACCTGGCTACACATGTCCATCATTTATCATTTTCTTTTTGTACTGTGTCAGACTCTACGGTCCGTCGTCATCCGATCCCCCATAGGGGAGAGCAGCACTCTGACACTGTACAGCGACGAACCTGTCATCTGCCTGCTGAGCTGGGATGCTGAGCTGCGATCTCCCGCTGACCAGAGCGGGCTCCGTACACGGACACGTCCCTGTGAAGGAGCCCTAAAAAAGAGGGGGGGGGGGGGGGACTGAGAATGAATGAAGATAGCCACCCTCTAACTCTCAAACTTTTTTAGTTAGGAATACATACTAGAATGTTTTTTTTTCTTTTTAAACCAGAGTTTTGTGTCACTTTATGCTCTGAGTGATGTTCCTTTGTACCTATTGGACAGTGACCTTGTTGCATGGGAGCCACCTATCCAGAACCAGTGAGCTCAAGACTGTCCTCAGTGCATGCTCAAGTGTCTGTAATCCTAATTTGTACATGTCCTGGGCTCTATTATAGAAGGCAGTGGTCGAAAACAAACTAGAAATTACTCTAAGCACCCATGCTACCTGCCCACCAAAACTACAATTGTTATATCACTGAACTTGCAATAATATTTATTTCACTACTTAAAGGTTAAAATGAACAATCCTTCAAGAATTTCAGCCTCTCAAAAATCTTGGTGATAATAAACACTATTGATGCATTTACACATTGGGGGTTATTTACTAAAGGAAAATCCACTTTGCACTGCAGGTGCACTTGGAAAGTGCAGTCGCTGTAGATCCGAGGGGGACATGCAAGGAAAATAATAAACAGCATTCTAGCTTGCACATGATTGGATGATAAAATCAGCAGAGCTTCCACTCATTTCAGATCTACCCCTTAGATTTAGAGTGACTGCATTTTCAAGTGCACTTGTAGTGCAAAGTGGATTTGCCTTTCGTAAATAACCCCCATAGAGTATATTACCATTCCATTGGCATCATGTTCTTGGTATCCTTATCAGTCTTGTTGCTTGAGAAAACTGAAGCTTGTCTACCTTAAAATATGTAAACTGTAAATATGTCCAACCATCAAAAAAAAAAAAAGGAAAATGTTCAAAAATTTTGTATACCAACTAATGTAAGGTGACCAGATTTTTAAAATGAAATCCGGGGACATTTTTTTTTTATTGGCAAATAGTAAACTATTTTATAAGCATATTTTCCTCAAATTATATATGCAGTGTATGTGGTATGTGTTTATGTAATGACTGTATGATATATACAATTATTTCTGGAAATCATTTCATACCAGCCCCATAGCATTATTATGCCAGCCCAACCGCATAACGTCATTATTTTCTTGTTCATAAAAGGGAAAACCATGCATTTTAAAGAACATTTGAAGAGTGTATTATACTCACCAGTGCTTATCAGTGCGGCCTCATCAGTGCCCATCAATGCAGCCTCACCAGTGCGCATCAATACAGCCTCACCAGTGCTCATCAATACAGCCTCACCAGTGCTCATCAATACAGCCTCGCCAGTGCTCATCAATACAGCCTCGCCAGTGCTCATCAATACAGCCTCGCCAGTGCTCATCAATACAGCCTCGCCAGTGCTCATCAATACAGCCTCACCAGTGCTCATCAATACAGCCTCACCAGTGCTCATCAATACAGCCTCACCAGTGCCAACCAATGCAGCCTCACCAAATCTAATCAATGCAGCCTCACCAGTGCCAATCAATGCAGCCTCACCAGTGCTAATCAATGTAACCTCACCAGTGCCCATCACCTCAGCCTGTTCAGTGCCCATCAACTCAGCCTGTTCAGTGCCCATTAGCTCAGTCTGATCAGTGCCCATCAATGCAGCCTGTTCATTGCCCATCAATGCAGCCTGTTCAGTGCCCATTAGCTCAGCCAGATCATTGCCCATCAATGCAGCCTGTTCAGTGCCCATCAGCCCAGCCTTTCCAGTGCCCATCAGCTCAGCCTGTTCAGTGCCCATTAGCTCAGCCAGATCATTGCCCATCAATGCAGCCTGATCAGTGCCCATCAATGCAGCCTGATAAGTGTCCATCAATGCAGCCTGCTCAGTGCTCATCAATGCCACATGATCAGTGCCCATCAATGCAGCCTGTACAGTGCCCATCAATGCCACGTGATCAGTGCCCATTAGCCCAGCCTTTTCAGTGCCCATCAGCTCAGCCGGTTTAGTGCCCATCAGCTCAGCCGGTTTAGTGCCCATCAGCTCAGCCTGTTCAGTGCCCATCAGCTCAGCCTGTTCAGTGCCCATCAGCTCAGCCTGTTCAGTGCCCATCAGCTCAGCCTGTTCAGTGCCCATCAGCTCAGCCTGTTCAGTGCCCATCAATGCAGCCTGTTCAGTGCCCAGCAGATCAGCCTGTTTAGTGTTCATCAATGCAACCTGTTCAGTGCCCGTCAGCCCAGCCTGTTCAGTGCACATCAATGAAGCCTGCTCAGTGCCCATCAATGCCGCCTGCTCAGTGCCCATTAAAGCAGCCTGCTCAGTGCCCATTAATGCAGCCTGCTCAGTGCCCATCAATGCAGCCTGCTCAGTGCCCATCAATGCAGCCTGCTCAGTGCCCATTAGCTCAGCCTGCTCAGTGCCCATCAATGCAGCCTGTTTAATGTCCATCAATGCAGCCTGTTAAGTGCCCAGCAGCTCAGCCTGTTCAGTGCCCAGCAGCTCAGCCTGTTCAGTGCCCAGCAGCTCAGCAGCCATCAGCTCAGCCTGTTCAGTGCCCATAAATGCAGCCTGTTTAGTGCCTCACCTAGAGGAGAAGAGATGAATTATACAGAGCGGGGATTTCCTGTTTACCCCGTGTGGCTGCTGTTCTCAGAGGATGTCCTGCCTTCTTTAAAAGGTATCACCAGTGTGCTGCCTATCATAGCAGGCAGTCCAGGAGGCAGGACTTCCTCTGACAGTTGAGTAAGTGGGAGATCCCCACTCTGTATAATCCAGCAGCGCTCGAAACCCCCCCCCTCACCATCCAAGACAGCCCAAGCCCCAATGGGCCCAGTGGGACTTAACTTAAATATAGAGTAAGGTTATCCAGAGGTGTAACTAGAACCTTTAGGGCCCTGGTGCAAAAAATCCTTAGTGGACCCCCCCTAATTTATTTGGTCCCGGGGCCCTTTTTTCTGGTCCCATGGCCCTTCCCACTGATCCTGGGGCTCTTTACTCCTGTTGCGGGGCCCTTTTATTATGGCCCGCAGCAGTGCCTTTTCATGTGTTCTACAGTGGGCTCCCTTCCTACATCTTGGACCCACCCTACGGTGACAGAAAGCAATATATATGTCACCAGCACACCAGGGAACTCCATATAAGGGTCCAACGCAGTGGCACAATTACCAGGGTTGCAAAGGTCACACTTGTGATCAGGCCCTGGTGATCTGCTGCCATTAGAGCACCTGCTTTTGATAGCGCTGCTCTGACTTCTCTTTCTCCATGGCAGCGGTGGAAGTCTGGTTACATAATGGGTCTGATGGGTGCATGCGGGGGAGGGCTGGCACTATTGGTTGTAGACAGCTGAGTCCCACGTCGGTCACCTGGAAGCAGTATTATTGTCATGCCGATCGAGATGTGATCCAGGTGATGCTCCCAGTCGGATCCAATAAACACAGTATTTATAGGAATCAAAAGTACAATCATACTGTATATATCAAAAATATGTTTAGCAGATACGTGGGCTCCATGCCAGTAAAGTTGGGGCTCTGATCAATTAAATTACTATTTTATTTATTATTAGATCCGACTGGGAGCATCACTTGGATCGCATCTCGATCAGCATGTCAGAGATGGCTAGGCAGTGCTACCGCTTCCAAACAACCGTGGCAGGCTCAGCTGTTTACAACCAATTGTACTCGCGCTTCTGCACATGTGCCCATCAGCCCCATAAAGTAACCAGCACTGGGTCCTAATGTGCTGCCATTGAGACAGAGACCAGCACTGTCTATTACAGGGGCAGAACCACAACCCTGGTTGTTTGGCCACTGGATTCCCCCATCCACTTAGAATGTGTAAATGGGGGAATTGGATCATATATATTTTTTTTCAAAGCTAAATCTGACAAGGCCCAATGTCACATCTAAAAACGAGCACTCAGGGGAAGTGAATCTAGTAAGAAGAGTAAATAACAACAGCCAAAAATTAATGGCAACAGCAGCCGCCTCAAATAGTGCCTCTAAAACTAGAAAAAACACTGCGGAATCATAAGAGCTCTTGCACACTGGGGCGGTTTGCAGGCGCTATTGCGCTAATAATAGCGCCTGCAAACCGCCCCGAAAGTGCCGCTGCTTTCATTCCAGTGTGCAAGCCCCGAGGGCTTGCACGCTGGAGCGATGCGCTGGCAGGACGGTAAAAAAAGTCCTGCCAGCAGCATCTTCGGAGCGGTGTGTATACCGCTCCTGCCCATTGAAATCAATGGGACGGCGCGGCTATACCGCCGGCAAAGCGCCTCTGCAGAGGCGCTTTGCGGTGGTATTTAACCCTTTCTCGGCCGCTAGCGGGGGGTAAAACCGCCCCGCTAGCGGCCGAATACCGACGGTAAAACGCCGCTAATAATAGCAGCGTTCTACCGCCGACGCCGCCCCCCGCCCCAGTGTGCAAGGGCTCTAAATGAAAAGCTTAAAAAGCTAATGGCAGCGCTTGTGTAATGATTGATCAAAAACTGAACAATCTAAACCATATATAATAATATGAAGTCCGTGTACACTTTTAAATGCTAACATGGATGATCCTGAAGACAAGTGTGAGTCCTTCAAAAGTCTATGCAGCGTGATCATCAAGGATAGCTGTATTCATTCCACAATGTTTCACATCACACAAAAAAAAAAAAAGCAAAGTATTTGCTGCATAAAAGTGCTAAATGGAAATTGGAAGGGGGGAGATAGATAGAGGAGAGAAGGGAGGGAGATAGGGACAGTTCACTCATCAAAGTGTAAATGCAGAGCTCACTCATTGGAGGGACGAGGCTGGATGTTGGTGGCTCAGGCATACTTCACACAGCTTGGAATGTGTAGCTGGTTTTCTTCATATCTCCCGCACACATCTCCCCTCTCTCTCCTGCACACAGCTGTATGTCGGGATAGGAGAGTGGGCGGGGAACTGGGCAGACACAGGGGGAACAGGGACAGGAGGAGGAGCTGTATGCATCGCTCACCTCCTGTCAGTTGCTGGGAGGGGGGAGTGAACTCGTTGAGCTGTGTGTGAGACAAGTGTCAGAGACACTCCGCTCAGCTGCAGCCACCGGCCCCTAATATGCAGACTGATTCTCCTGTCCTATGGACGGGAGAAAGCAGTCTGTTCTCTCGAACTGTCAGTGACCAGACTTCCCCAGCCCTGCAAAGCGGGGACAAAAACGGGGACAAACTTCCTCCGGGGACTGTATGGTCAGTCCGGGGACTGTCCCCGGAAATCGGGGACGTCTGGTCACCCTAAACTAATGTGATACCCTGTATTGCAAGTTCTTTCAATAAAATCTATTGGAAAAAAAAAATATGTCCAACCATCAAACAGAATCACTGTTACTCACCCACAGCATTATATAATATCCAGAAATTATAAGTGCGTTGCTGAAAGATCAGCGCTTGCGAGCCATAGAATGCATCATCTTGTCTAGTAGTTTCAGTGCTAGGCTTCAGACATATTAAAGTTTTTCCTTCAAAGAGAAGCTGATATGCTTTTCTATATTTTAGAAAAAAAGAAGACAAATTTCTGCTCTATCATCACTTGTAATTGCAGGGCACAATGCCCATATCCAATAAATACAGTACTAGCCAACAGTTTAAAACCATTTCTTGCGACAACCTTCTGCTGAGTTGGTATGTCCAAGTTTCAAATTTTTTATGCTTTCGCATAGAGATACAATAACCTATAATCGTAATTGTGACAAAGTACTATATACCTAATTGTGAGATGTTTATTTCAATGAACTAGTAAAAGTGTGCCAAAACAGGCAAGGCCAAGGCAGTTGTGTTGGGTAGCATGTGCAGTAGTGGGGTGCAGAGGGTATGATGTTGGGCAGTATATTCGGAGAAGTGTGGAGGGTATGACAGTCAGTGGGCAGTATGTGTTGTGTCCCACCTGTGATGTTGTTTTTTTTTTTCTATTGCTATGTATTGCATTCATGTTACTATAGTTCTAATTAAAGGGTAACTGTTCTTTCAAGGGGGAAAAAATAGCAAAAAAAAAAAATAATATAGCATACACAAAATCATATTTTAATTGAATGTTTTTAAAATTACCTTTTCCTTTTCAATCAGCAGCTCTGTAATTTTCTGTAAATGCAATATGGCTACCTGGAGGTGTTCTGTACACAGAATGTGTACAGAATGCTCCCCAGAAACATCATTTCCTGCTTGTGTAATTGGCTCACTGATTCTCCCAGAAGTCTGTTCTGCTCTAAGATACAAGTTAGATTTTTGGCATCCCCTGCAACATAAATGTCAATTTTGGTGAGATACTTCCAATATCAAATCACGTCTAAAGGAATACAGACCCTGCAATTTTCTTCATTAGAGCTCTACAGGTGCAGCATCTGCTTGATAACTAAAACCACTCCCATTAGATTCACTTACCACATGGACACAGACAAACACACAGGGATTTTTTCAAAATAACAAAAAGTAGGAATCTGCAATTAAGTTTGTTAAAATCCTTGCAGAAAAGAATGTTTTTTTCGCAACGAAAGTGGACTTACGCTTTAATGCTCACATCTGTTTATGTGGCATCTGCTACTGAACGTTCCTTCTGTGTTCCCCTCCCGTTTACTGCTACATGATACAGTCATAGTTGGCCAATCCCTATCTTTTTCAACATTTCCTCAGTCTCTAGTCTTCAGACTAGAAACATCATTTTTTTTTAAACTTTACGAGAAAATAGCATCATCTGTACAGTACTCTGTGAAATAAACTTGATCTTTTTCAACTTATTATTTTTTTGCAGAGTTTAGCTATCCATGGATTGTACTGAATTAGCAGGTGGCCATACTTCCAGGCAGACCGAAATCTAGGGAGGTATGTCAATGCATAAAGTGGCATTTAAAACAGAAAAGTACATACAGGAGAGGCATGCAGAGTGTGTGAATACAGGCAGTATGCCCAAGAAAGGAGTTTGGAGAGTATGAGAGTGATCAGCATGTGTAAGGGAAGACTGTGTGGATGACAGTATGTGCAGAAGAGGAGTGCAGTAGGAACGATGGTAGGCAGGGCCAGCTCCAGCATAAGGCGACTTATGCCGCGTACACACGAATGGTTTTTCCATCAGAATAAACTCTGACGGTTTTTCTGACGGAGTTCCGACATAGTTCCGCTGAAACGGATTTGTATACACACGATCACACCAAAGTCCGTTCGTTTAGAACGCGGTGACGTAAAACACGTACGACAGGACTAAAAAAAGGAAGTTAAATAGCCAGTAGCCAATAAATGTCCTTGCGTCGTTTTTGGTCCGTCGCAATAGCATACAGATGAGCGGTTTTCCCGATAGGAATTGATTCCATCAGAAAGATTTAAAACATGTTCTATTTCTAGGTCCATCAGAATTTTCGAAAGAGAAAGTCCGATGTAGCCCACACACGATCAGAATATCTGATGAAATGATTCCGTTGCACCTTTTCTGCTGGAAAGTCCGGTCGTGTGTACATGGCATTAGGCAGTCGCCTTGGGGCACCAGGATATGGGAGATGGTAAAATCTGAATCCCCAGCCACTTGCAGCAAAATGCACCTTCACTAGGGTAGACAAAAATCCTTGCACCCACCCTGATGGTAGGCAGTAAGTGCATAAATGGAGTGTGGAGAATAAGACACTGGGCAACATGTGCAGAAGAGGATGCAGAGGAAATGACAGCAGAAGACAGTATGTGCTAAAAAATTAAGGTGGGCAGTATGTGCAGGACAGGGGTGAAGAAGGTATACGAATAGACAGTATGTGCAGGAAAGGACAATCCAGGACTATGGAGAGTATTCAATTGTACACCATGTGCAGAAGAGGAGTGAAGAGGATATGAGAGCAGAGAGTATGTGCAATATGGGACAACTGAGAATATTAGAGTGGGCAGTATGTGCTGATAAGGTGTGTGGAGGTATGATAGCAGCGAGTATCTAAAAGAGAGGACTACAAAGGGCATTATAGTAGGGAATATGTGCAGAATAGGAGTGTTGAAAGTATGAGAGCAAACAGTATGTGCAATACAGGACTATGGAGAGTATTATATTGTGCAATATGTGCAGAAGAGGAGTGAAGAGGGCATGAGAGCAGAGAGTATGTGCAATACGGACTACAGAGAATATTAGAGTGGGCAGTATGTGCCTATGAGGAGTGTGGAGGGTATGAGAGTAGACAGTATGTATAACAGAGGACTACAGAGGGTATTAGACTGGGCAGCATGTGCCAAAAAGGAGTGTGGTGGTATAAGAGCAGACAGTATGTGCAACACAGGACTGTGGAGAGTATTAGGCCTCATGCACACTGCTGTTCCTAAACTCACATTTATGAGCTTTGGTTTTTTTTGCCAAAATTCTGGCCATTGAAATTAGTAAATGCTGAAGTGCTAAATGTGCCTAGCGTTTAGGTGAATTTAAACGCGTTTAGACGCATTTGGCATTTTTTATGCACAAAAGCTAGGCACATTTAGCACTTTTTTATTTTACACAATTTTTATAGCACCAACAGTTTACGCAGCGCTTTACGATGTAGAGGGGGGACAGCACAATTACAGTACAGTTCAATACAGAAGGGACAGGAGGGCCTTGCTCGTAGAGCTTACATTCTAAAAGGAGGGGGTGGTGGTACAAAAGGTAATAGATGTGGGGAATGATTTGATGGGGGTGGCTCGTGGACAGTTAGGTGTGTATGGGATAGGCTTCCCTGAATAAGTGAGTTTTCAGGGATCTCCTAAAGGTGGACAGGTTAGGGGTTGATCTGACATAGAGGGAGTTCCAGAGGATGGGAGTGGCTTTGGAGAAATCCTGAAGGTGAGCATGAGAGGAGGTAACAAGGGAGCTAGAGAGCAGGAAGTCCTGGGAGGGGCGGAGGGGATGATTAGGGCAAAATATGCAGATGAGGTTCGTGATGTAGCTGCGGGCGATGTTGTGGATGGCCTTGTATGTTGTGGTTGGCATTGTGAATTTTATACTGTGTTTTATACGGTATTTAGCATGTACTCATTTCAATGGCCAGAATAAACTAAAATTCTGGCTGATGAAATCAACTCCCAAACACCAAAGGCAGCTAAATGCTGCTAATGTCACCTCAACTGGTTAAAAAAATGCAGCTTAGGTGAGCTATAAAGGCTGATTTTCTCTATGTGAGAAGAAACAGCGTTTACAATAAACCAGTATGCACAAAGCCTCAAGCCCCCTATATTAGCCGGCATCGGCCGATTAAATAGAAACTGGCCAACATTCAGCCCGTGTGTACGGCAGCCTGTACGACAGAAGCTGGCTGAACGCCCGGCTTCTCTTGAAGGGGCATGTCCAAAAAAACATCTGCAGTTTGGCATCTATTTATCGCTCTCAGCCAATGGCTGAGAGCGTTGACCGGTGTGTTCTGGCAGAGGAGGGCAGTCCTCCTGTCAGAACACAGTAGCTCACTGGGGAGATCACTGTACTTACGTGGGATAGTTAGCATAGTGAGCTCCTCTCAAGCCTGCTGGGTTGAATGGAAAAAAAACTGATTGTGTAAAACTAGCATTAGAGTGGGCATTTGTATGTGCAGAAGAAGAGAAAAGAGGGTATGCGCAATACAGATCTACAAAGAATATTAGAATGGGTAGTATGTGCCGATGAGGAGTGTGGGAGGTATGAGAGTAAACCGCATGTGCAATACAGAACTACAGTAAAACCTTGGATTACGAGCATAATTCATTCCGGAATCATACTTGGAATCCATAGCACTTGTATATCAAAGCGAATTTCCCCATAAGGAATAATGGAAACACGGATGATTTGTTGAATAACCATTTATTCATAAGTCCTTCAGTTTACAGTCTATATAAAAAGATCATAGCAATTTGATAGCTTGTGTAACCATAAAATGTCCATTTACAAATGGAAACCTCCACAAGGAGATTAGAAGCAAAATCTAGCCGGAGCTACAGAGTATAAAAGAGAAGAGAGGCACATCTAAGTGTAGCAATATGGTTACATTTAATGAAGGTCTATCATTTAGCAACTCGCATGGTTGATGATTAAAACAGGCACATAAAAGTATGCTGGCATCTGGGGTAAAGCTTTCTACATAGACCATCCCCCACACCACTGGCTCTCACTGCTGTCAGTCTGCAATCGTGACCGGCAAGACTACCCTGCAGTAGAGCGATCTGAAAGCGTGGCTTCAGCCGCTCGTGGAGCTCAGCGTGGAATTGTTGACGTCGAAGGTGGAGTGGAGGATGATCTATGTGGACAGCTTTACCCCGGATGCCTGCATACTTAGATGCAGTGGCGTATCTAGCACATCTGGCACCCGGGGCTGTGACTTTTTTTTTGACTGTGCCACAAGCGAGTATGTAGCAGACAGTAGAAACCTCAGTATACTCATTTTAATAAAATAAAACTGTTCTATTGCATATCCTTTACTACACACAGGTACCCTTAAAGTGATATTGTAGTCTTTTTTTTTTTTTTTTTTTCTAAACAATAAACATGTTATACTTACCTAGTCTGTGTAGTGGTTTTGCACAGAGCAGCTTGGATCCTTCTCTTCTTGGGTCCCTCACTGGCACCCCTGGCCCTACCCTCTTTCTGGGTGCACCCACAGCAAGCAGCTTGTCCATTCACACACAGAGCCATGGCTCGACTCCGCTCCTTCCATCTTCTGATTGGCTCACTGGCTGTGATTGACAGGAGTGTGAGTCCCCAGACAGCCAAGGTTCTCGTGGACATCGCTGGATTGAGAGGGGGCTCAGGTAAGAATTAGGTGGGGCTAGGGGGCTGCTGCACACAGAATGTTTTTTTACCTTCATACATAGAATGCACGAAGAATAAAAATCTTATGCCTTTACAACCACTTTAACAAAGCATGTGCTGTACTCAGAATGTAGTAGTCAGGAGTAAGAAATGTAAAACGCAGTGAGGGGAATTTATCAAAACTGGTGCAGTCAAAATATGGAACAGCTACGCATGGCAACCAATCAGCTTCAGCTTGTTCAGCTTTAAAAATGAATGCTAAGAGCTGATTTGACTGATTTGACTTTGATTGGACTGCCTGCACAGGGATGCACAGAACACCAAGTATCCCCATGTGGTACACGGCCATCATACTGGGCATGGACGCATATGCTCCATGTGATTGAGGCCTAATTGTTATGTGGGCCAGATAGCAGGAAGTGGAGATGTCAGGTAATTATAAAACGTACTTACCTACAGTAGGAGGATGCTGCATATGTCCCCGCTCTAAGTCTAAGAACCGAGTAATCAAACACCACTGATTTTTTTTTGGTTGAAAATGTATACTTTATTTTGCAAGAAAATATGCAAAAAAACAAGTACTTCAACAGGGTACATTCCAGTCTGTACTGCGACGCAGCGCATAAATACACCACATAACAATACAGTTCCAAGCATACAAAAAAATTACATTCATCCTGAGGTATGATGCCTGATGTGTTGCGCAGAGTAATAGTACCCCGAAACATCAGATCATGCATGACGCCGCATTACCCTCAAAGCATTACTTCAAAAACATGTCACAAAAATGTCAAGTCATATACTGTCAAATAGCATTCCAATGGGCAACGGGTGTGATGGGGGGTGGAGGAGGTGGGGTAGGGGAGGGAAAAAAGAGTTCACAGGTCCGAAGCTTTATTGAACTGCCAAAGGATACACAGGGGGAGAAAGGTGGGAAGGGGAAATCTTCAGACCTCCTCTTCCACCTTAAAGTCCATCAAGTTATAGTCTCTGAGCAGATTGTGGACCAGTCCGCGACAGTCCTCGATGGACTGGTGGATGAGGCGCTTTCTGGCGCACCATAAAGTGTCCTTAAAGTAGCACAGCACCCGCCAGGCACTGTCAATGTCTTCCTGTGAATGAGTTCCACAGAAGAGTGCGTTCAACACACCAAAGTGTGTGATAGCAGTTTGTGGTACAAAGTATTTCAGTTCAGGTTCCAAGGCCCTCAACAGGTCCTGTGCAAAGGGGCACTCCCAGAAAACATGATAAGCAGTTTCCTCCTGGAAGATGCAAAAGAGGCAGTGGCTGTATCTGCACAGGTTTCTGGCATGCATGAATGTTCTGAGTGGCAATCCCCCTTGGATTGCCATGCATGCCAGATCTTTGTGCCTTTTGGTGAGTCTCTTTGAAGAAACATTCCTACGGACCACTTTACAAGTGGCTGAAGGAAGGCCTGGCTGGAACAGTCTCAACAATGTCAGATGCTCTAATCAACTTGTGGATAGTTTTTGACTACCACAAGTCGGGCTTCACTCCATGCAGCCCCAGCTCCTTAATAAACTTGAAAGTGTCCAAGTAGTACCAAGGGGTGTCCCAATTGTAGGGTATGGAGCTGTCCCATTTGTCCCATCCAAGGGACCTCCAAAGAGGCAGGAGGAAGAAACGGGACATGGAGTTACCACCAGAGTCTACAGTTCTGTCAACCAAAGTCCTGCGGATACAGTTACAGGCAAGGAACACCCTCAGTAGAGTGGCGATGTCAGGCACACCCTTACCGCCCTTGAGAGGTTACTTGAACATAACCACCTGCTTCACTCTGTCCATTTTGGAGCTCCAGATGAGTTGAAACACTGCCCTGATGATGGCCTTGCAGGTGTTAACCCGGGGGGCCAGGCCTGGGTGAGATACTGCAACACAGGGAGAATCTCGCTGCGGAGTACCAGTGTTTTACCTTCGATGGTGAGTTCTCTGAGGCTCCAAAGTCCAAACTTTTGTCTCATCTTGGCCAATCTCACCTCCCAGGACTTCAGGGCTGCGCCCTCAGCTCCAAATCAGACCCCAAGAATTTTGATGAAGTCCGCTTTGATGCTGAAAGGAGTGGGTGCAGAAGAAGGCAGGAGCCACTTTCCGAAGAGCATGACCTCTGACTTCCCACAGTTGACCTTTGCCCCTGAAGCTTGGCCGAAGTCCTCACAGGTCTGGGCGAGTGTGTTGATGGAGTGCCGATCAGCACAGAACACCATCACATCATCCATGTAGAGTGAGCACTTGACCTCCTGTCTGTCTGGTCCTGGTGCAGTGATCCCTCTGATCTCTGGGTTCCGTCTAATGCTTTGGGTGAAGAGCTCTATACAACAAACCAAAAGCAGAGGTGAGAGAGGGCAGCCTTGTCTGACCCCAGACCGAATTGGAAAGGGGTCAATTTTCCAGCCATTTACCAACACCAAACTACAAATGTCAATATACATTACATTCACATACGAACAAAACATTTCCCCAAGACCAAACCTGCGCAGAGCTCTGCACATAAACTTGTGGGAGTTTATGGTCAAAGGCCTTCTCATGGTCAAGACTGACCAGGGCCGCATGCACACGGCGGCCATGAATGTACTGGACCATGTCCCGGACAAGCGCAAGGCTGTCCGCAATCCTGCGACCAGGAATGCCACAAGTCTGATCCGGGTGGATGATCTGTCCGATGACAGACTTCAGCCTGTTGGCTAAAACCTTGGCGAGGATTTTGTAGTCCACGTTCAGAAGAGAGATCAGACGCCAATTTTTCAAATCCGATCTCTCCCCCTTCCGTTTATACAAAATCGTGATCATCCCATCCCTCAGTGACGGAGGCATTCTGCCCTCCACCATCTCCTCGAACAGATCGAGCAGGTTCGGGCGTACGAGATCCCACAGTGCTACATAGAACTCAACTGGGAGACCATCGCAGCCCGGGGTCCTGCCTCGCCTAAAGGATTTAGTGGCAGAGTGCAGCTCCTCCAACACCAAGGGGGCCTTGACGGCTGATGAACCTGCAGGATCAATTTGGTTAGAGATACCTGACAGAAACCTGTCGGCCGCCTGTGTGTGTTCCTTTTGGGGAGTACAGGTGTAGTAGTCGCTGACCATTTGCATCACAGCCTTCTTCCTCTTTTGGAGTGTTCCAGTCTTGTCACACAGCTCTGACAAGGGTGTGTGTTCTGAGTGAAGTTTCCTGAAAAAGAAAGAATTACACTTCTCACCTTTGTCAAGATTCTTCACCTTGGTACGCAAGACAATGTTCCTGGATTCTTCCTCGAAGTGTCCTTTCAGGCTCTTCTTGGTGTCCTCCAGGTCCTGCCTAAAGTCCCAGCCGCAGTGATGAAGGTCCTGCAGGGACTGCAACTGACGTTGCATTGCAGTCTCCTGAGTTACCTCTTCCTGGCACACACTTGCTGGCGTACCCTTGCCTGAAAGAAGCTGCGCAGCTTAATATTCACAAATTCCCACCAATCATTCCCCCTTCCGATAAATCTCTTTTCCTCCGTCCAGGTGGCATAAGCCTCCCAGGGGTTCCCCCATCAATTCCTCATTTTCCAGCAGGGTGCTATTCAGCTTCCAGGAACCCAGTCCGCGGGCAAAACAATCGCCCAGATCACCCCGAAAGTGAATAGCCCTGTGGTCAGAGAAAAAGCAGGGGATCGTGGAGAACTCCCGATGCTTGACTGTTCTTGAAGTGAGCACGAAGTCAATCCTGGAACGCACAGATCCGTCGGGTCGGTACCACGAATAGTTCATGGTACCTTTCCCTATGGATCCTACAGAGTCCTGAAAGAAGGCCTCCGAGATCATCTCCTTGAGCAGCCTAGAAGTAGTATTATGTTTTGCGTACATGCTGGAGCTGCGCCCATCCTCCTCGAATGGACAGTTAAAATCACGCCGATCACTACTGTTCTGGTGGTGACGAGTTGGGTCCGCAGGGTCTGGAAAAGTTCCAGCCGCGCATTCGTATCAAACACCGCTGATTACTCAGTTCTCAGTGCTCCCTGAACAGAGAGCTGGTTGCTGTCAGTCTCTGGAGGGGTGGGAGTGGCCGACTCAGGCTCTCAGTAACTCACTGAGAGGCTGAGCTGGGTGCAAATCCAGGCATGTGAGCAAATCCCAACCATATGGGTGCGATCTTTCCCCAGCCTGGACCGACTCTGTGACATCAGCCGAGAGAGGACTTAAGCCCGCTGTCAGCTGAAAATGGGTCACAGGAGAGCAAAACAATCTGCACTGATGTGATCAACAGTAGAAATACAACCAAACCGGCTTTGGTTGTGCTTCTCCTTTAATAAATCTATAACATGCTCCTGTTTGGCATTACTTGCAACAATTGATAAATGTCCCCATTTATGTTGTGAACTCACCCTCCAGGGCCCAGGCAGGCTCTTCCTCAGTCCATGCTTCAAATCCAGGCTCTTTTTCCCTGAAGCTGTAAGGTCCTTCAGGCACACTTTTTCCACTTTTAGTCCAGAGGGCCTCCATGATCCCCCTCTCATAGTCCAGGGCCTCCAGACACCTGCTACCCTAGTCCAGGGCCTCCAGACAACTCCTCTCGTAATCTGAGACCTCCAGGCACCACCTCACCTAGTCCAGTATTTCCCTTGTACCCTCCCATCCAGGGATCTTTGCCACACCAACCACCATTTCCTAGTCAATGGCCTCCTCTGCACTCCTCTCCAAGTCCAAAGCCTCCTGCCTGTCCAATTGTCCAATACAATTGATCGGGTGGCAGTGACACCCTTGAAACAGCGGTTCCCAGTGCAGGTGGGGGCAGCACCCCCCTAGATGCTTCACCTGGGGCAAGCGCCCCCCCCTTGCCCCCCCTTGTTTTGGCCCTGCTTAGATGTACCTGTTTTAATCATCAGCCATGTGAGTTGCTAAATGTTGTACTTTCATTAAATGTAACCATATTGCCACACTTAGAGGCGCCTCTCTTCTCTTTTATACTCAGTTGTGACTCGACGCTATTTGCATATCAAGACATCGCTTGTATATCAAGTCAAAGTTTATAAAAAAATGTTGCTTGTCTTGCAAAATGCTCTCAAACCGAGTTACTCTCAAACCAAGGTTTTACTGTACAGGGAATAATAGAGTCGGCAGTATGTGCAGAAGAGGAATGTGGAGTGTATGAGAACAGACAGTATTGATTTCCTTCTAGTCTTATTAACATAAGTTAAAGTATAACTAAAGGTAAAACTTTTTTTTGTTTTTGATTTCCTCTCACTTTATGTTTTAGCTATGGGACAGAGAGTAAAAGGGAAATCTCACTAATGGGACGAGATAGTAAAAAAAAAACTAAGAAAAGTAATGGCTTATAATCCTCCGTTACTTTATTGAAAATGAAATGCTGCTTTAATATTTTAGCAGCCTTGTTTCTATTACTAGTTTGTAAACCTATATGTACATGGGAACAGCTATGTTTGTTGATTCACACAGTCTTTTCTTCCTGCTTTGCTGTGGGTTGTACAAAAAAGTGCAGATTCCCCCATCCACACATTTGATGCAGATGGGGGAATCACCTGCTCTGCTATTGTGTTCTGACAGAGGGGAGCCTTTCCCAGCATCAGAACACAAAGATCAGTTTTGCCGGCTATAGCCAGTGGCACTGATTGTTTGGAGGAAATGCAACACAGTTGTTGTACAGAAGTCAATCAATAGACTAATTTCTGTACTGCCAGGGTGCCCATACATGGATCGAAATTTGCTTAATGTACCAGCAGATTTAAATACAATAACAAACTGAAGCCAAACTTAAGCTCACATTTTCAGTTACTGCAACTATTTTTGTGTTAGGGATAGGTCATTACAGTGAAAATCATATTGATGTTAATACCCAAAGATCTCCAGACAAATGATCGTTGTTGAATTTAAATAATTGAAAACTAACAAACCAAGACAGAATATATACGTGTGAGATAACTGAAATCCTTGCACCTAGAGTTGTGCTTAAGGAAAATGTGTCTTCAGTTTCTTTAACATGACAATAACTGTAATTTCAATGATATTGTGAGAACCTTTGAACAAAGATAATGCATTCGATAGATCAGGCCGTCTATCTAACATTGCTTCTAAGAATCTGTTATAATTTTACTTTATATATACATATTTCTGCTTGGTGTTGCATTAGTACACATCATTACAGTAGATCAATGTGGAATATGGTAATAATCGATTGAAAGAGTGATGTACTGCCTGCTATAATTGGTAACCTGCTGATCAGAAAATAAACTGTTAAATAAGAAACTGTAGCTGAGTGCACATTTACTCACATTTGCTCAACTTTGAATGGTCTGCAAACCTGTTAGGGACAGAAAGTTAAAGTGGGGTGGAGTGTAGCAGAGTGCCCATTAACTCACCATACTCAAATGCAGGTGCAGGCCTATTTAACTCCTTTTCCCACAGTTCTCTGTTTTCCCTGACATTATTATTATTATACAGAATGTATATAGCACCAACAGTTTGCACAGCGATTTACAACATGAGGGCTGATAGTACAGTTACAATACAATTCAATACAGGAGGCATCAGAGGGCCCTACTCATTAGAGCTTACAATCTAGGATACATGCCCAGAGATGATACGTTTCTTTCCTTCCCTCCCTCAGCAGCTCAGAGAGGCCACCCTTGATAAGACCAAGGTAGCTGAGTAAGAGATCTTCAGCCAGGTGCAAGACCCTTCAGTGTCAGAAGCGGTGTGCAGGCAGCCAGACAGGAGCCCCGTAGAATGCAGTTTCTCCACAACGCCCAACTACTGTGGAGAGCAATTGCTACCAGAGTAGTGCAGTTACAGTGGGGTGGTGCTTCATCCTTGTGCTTTGGATCCCTCTAGCTGTTCACCTGTGTCACCAAAGCTGCTGTGGGCTTTGCTATGAGGGATGCTGTCTAAAAGGATAATTGCAAGTAGCTGTGTTCTTTGCTGTTTTATTGAAGTAGTGATTCGTAGTTGGACTCTGTCACAATATTATCTTGTATAGATACATGTTACCCTGATTGGAATACAGAGCCATTGCTGTGCATAGTCCATGTCTGTGCAACTTTCATAATCTGTTTTGTATTATTCTGCAGTGTATGTGTAGCCAGGATCTGGCTAACTTTGCCTGTGTCATCGTGGGACATTCTGTAACACCAGCTGCAGTGAGCCTGTTTCCCTCTAGTGCTCAGCCTGGACACCATAGGCATGCGCACAGGGTGTGCCCGGTGTCCCTAATCACCCTGTGTGGCACAGATTGCCTATGCTGCCTGGTCCCCCCTACAACACTGTTGGCTTCCCTTCTCTCCCACAGAATGCTGCGGTGGATCGTTTCAGGATGGAGAGCAGTAGAAGGGGCCAGTAAATATGTCATTTACCAGCCCCTTCCTTTTCTAAATAAGCACAATGAGTAATTGATACCGATCACTCTCTGTTTTCAATCATAACTGAAGCATAGTAAACTGTGTGTGAATGAACAGGAACACTTCCCATTCAGCACAGAGCACTTCCCATTCATTCTCTGTCCAGTGCACCAAAGGCCGCAGAGAAAGGGACTGGGAAATCGTTGCCCTCAGTCCCTTTGTCTTGAAAGTGAGAGGTTTTGAGATTTGGGGTGCACACCCTAATTCAATAGGCTGAGCACACCTATGCTGGACACTGTGTCATCATCTCCTGAATGCAGAGCAAGCAGAGACCACAGCTGAAAGCAAGGAATGGGATATGTGGTCTGAGGAGCCAGGATTTTCATTCCAGCCAGACTGCTACAGACTACAAGTTCCAGCCGGCTGGGAAAGAGAGAAGAATGCTGGATGAGGACATAAATAGCCTGGTCCAGGAAGAGTCTTTCTCTTGGGACCATGGCCTTCAGCTGAGAGCAGGGACCTGCTCTCTCTGGGGGATGTAAGTAGGCGCCAGGCCTTGGTGGCGTGGAGAGTCTCCAGCGAGTAAGCAAGCAGATCCACTATTGCTAGCTTCCAGTCGGCCGAGTGACTGTTGGAGGTCACTCTCATCATCACCGGTAGAGACCCAGCTGAATCCCAGCTTCTCTAGGTGCATGGCCACACACCCTTCACTGGTTGCAGAATCTTCAAGAGCCTGTTCCAGGACATCCTATTTACTTGAGCCTTGGTATTATCAGGACTGGTAAGCGGGCAGAAGCCCACACTGTGTACATCCCATCTCTTTACATTAAAGCCTCAAAAAGGAAACACTTTGCACATGCTATTGCTGGTTGCCATTGCACAGCAATCCTTCTGAGCCCTTGTTGAGCTAGCTGAACACACTAAACATCTACATCACAAGGACCCCTCCACTCTTCTCTTCTCCCCTCATTTAAAGGACCCTGTGCACAATATCTGCAGACTTTGAAGGGGAACGCTACTCAGATATTAAGTATTGCATTTCTTGTAACTTTTTTAGAATTGTGCCACAAAGTGTGTTGGGCCCATGGCATCAGAATTTGAAGGGACACTCTGACATAAAAGGTCATTCTCTACCCCTTTATACCTGAGGTCATAGGTTCTTTCAGGACCTACTGGTTACTACTGTTTATTTTATTGTGATTTTCTTTGCATCGCATACCCTTTGCATATTTACCGAGAGTAAGAGTTTAACACTGAACGATATCTGCCATATCAAGAATGCAAGTTATTCTTGTTCTTATCTGCTTCAAGAATCTTCAATAAATTACTTGTTTACTTTGCTACAGTCTGGTGCCTGTGTAAATTACATTATCACTTTGAAATATGTTCAAACCCAGGGTGTCAGAGGTGTCAGGAGGCTTGCAAGTTCAGGGCAACCTTTAGGGTCAGTCGTCTTCCAGTGGCCCCTAAAGGGGTGGCGCTACATATGCATGCTCTTTGCCATTCTGACCCTGTTTTGCATTATTGATTCTAACTTTGCACCTGTTTGGTAAACCACTAACTACCGTTCCTTTCTGATTATTTGGCTGATTACTTATCCTGTTACAAAGCTCATGGATTCCTTGTGAACTGCAGACTGTAATACAGATGCAATCATGTTCTCACTTAAAAAGGAACTGAACTTTGGAACCTAAAGCAAAAATAAGCAGGGAGATGGCAAAGGACCAGTATTGGCTGTGGTCACCCAGTAGCTGATCTTTCTCCCCATTACTGACTTACAAAGGTGGCAATCTTGGTAGAAGCAGGTTTTTGCTTCCTCATGTCAGATATTCCAGCAAGGAGAACAGTAATGACATCGCCAAAGCACAGTCCAAATCTCCTGAGGCACCAGATAAAAAAGCTATGCGGCTTTAGATACACAAATGCATAGGCACCCCCACATATCAGGAATAGTGATGAGCTTCAAGTTCTAGTCGAACTCATGTTCGACTCGAACATCGGCTGTTCGCCAGTTCGCCGAACAGCGAACAATTTGGGGTGTTTGCGGCAAATTTGAAAGCCGCTGAACACCCTTTAAAAGTCTATGGGAGAAATCAAAAGTGCTAATTTTAAAGGCTTTGGGACTCATTCATAGGCGCGAGGAGTTTTAAATGACTTTTTTTCCTTTGAAATGTAATTTTGCTGTCAGACTGTTCTAAACACGAAAACATGCGCCCCTTTACAGGCATACTATAGAGACCCCCCAGGTACGAAATTTAAAGGAATAATACACTTTTAGTGTTTCACTTTAAGCATTATTAAAATCACTGCTCCCGAAAAAACTGCTGTTTTTAAAACTTTTTTTTGCATTGATCCTGCAACTGACAGTCCTTTCTTCACTAAACCACCACACATTCCCAACTGTACTGGTTAAATAACCCATGACATCTCTTGTTACTCTCCTAAGGATTGGCTATGTTATACCTCTCTGCAGTATCTTCTATTTGCCTGCACCACAGAGAAAACTAAACCCCATTCTGATGTTTGTGGTTTGTACTGAACACATTAACCAGATGTTTCTTGATTTCAGTGCTTCAAATTACCATTTACAGAGCAACCTGCAATTTGGTTTCCTCAGTTACAGTTTGCAAATAGAATACAACAGTGTCATCAAAATATGGCAAATTTCAAACATGAAAGTTCACTTCTTACACATATTGTCCCTGCTGTTGGGTGCCATAGTAGGGGTGCTGTGGTGTCCATGTTACTTCTCTAGAGTAAGTTCTCAAACGGTCTCTTTTTCCACTTCTTCTTTGATTTATAGACCTAAAGCCTACTTGTGTCCCCCAAAAGAGAATACGCTCACATATTTAGCACTCACCCCTGGTTTCCCTTACCTATTCTGAAGCTGCCAGCTCAGGTACCAGCTCCTGAGCACATGGCTGAAAATTAGGCTCAGTCTAGAGATATTTTTTAAAAGATGTATTGCAGTATTTGAACACAGGTGGGTAGAGGGAGTGATGAGGGTGCAGGAGGACAGATTCTCAAGCAAAAAATCCTTTAGCAGCACTCATATATATTTCTGATGATAGAGGGGTCAGCCAGTCCATATGAGACTCTGTAAAAGCAGTCAGAAGTCCTTGTAGTCCAGCAGTAAGAAGTCCTCTGGCATCTAACCCCCAAAGCATAGGCACACCTGAAGTCCTAGGTGAAAGGGTCCTATTCATATTGTCCAAGGAAAGCTGTCTCTGACCACCTTCCATGCAACACTCTTCAGTGAAAATGGGTCCTCCTCTAGCCCAGCTCCCTAAGGTAGTGTCCTCCAATGCCTTTAAATCCAGGTTCCTCTAGGTTCTTAGCCAAGCACATCCTGAGGCCTAGCAGCAACAGCTAGGATGAGGTCAGATAATTTTTCATAGTTCAAAGATTGATCTTCCCCCTTCAACCAAAAACTAAATTTATCCAGCCTAGGGCAAGGTCCTATTCCTCTACAGAAAGTCCTTGCGGCTTTCTGCTGTGTCCATACTGACGGGAGGGCACCCCTAAATGGGTAACTTCTCTGCACATACCCCTCGCATGTTGCTGCTGCTGCCCATTGTTGTCCTTTCTATGCAAAACCTTCTAACTCCTCCCACCAGGTCATTATGTAGCTTCAACCCCTGGGCAGAACTACCCATAAAAAAAGCCTTTACAGAATGGCACAAAGGGAAAACAAGGGTAAACAGTGACATCTAGTAGTTCCTGCAGAATCTGCAGCAGACATCCTACCAGGTGTATTTATAGAATACAAAACATCCTGTTATATGATTAATAGTCAATATTTCATGATAAAACTACAGAAAGCTGTCAAACTGCAGACATGTGGCAGGAGATGGTCAGACACTCTGAAAATTCTATAGGAGTTGTTGAAGACCGGGGACATGGTTGAGGAAAAAGTCATAGACTGGGGACACATTACATAAGATATCTAGAGATTATTGCTATTACAGTCCCTTCCAAAACCAATGCTCCCACATTTGTGTTTCCTTCTCAAAAAAAATTACTTCTCCCACATTTGATTTCTCTCAGCATGATCCATTATAACAGATCAGATGAAACAAACAAAAAGAGAAAAGAGATGGACAGCACAAAAAAGTAACTGGAAGCCAGTCTAAAGGATACACTATTTTACCAAAAGTATTGGGACACCTGCCTTAATACACACATGAACTTTAATGAACTTTAAAGCCCCATACACACTATTAGATTTTCTGCAGATTTTTGTCTTCAGATTTACCAAAACCATGTATTGCAAGGGCCTTACTGGTTTGCATACAAATTAAAACTATTAAGGTTTTACCTCACATTATATGGTTTTTGTAAATCTGAAGACAAAAATCTGCAGAAGATCGAATAGTGTGTATGGGGTTTTAGTCCGAAGGGTTCAATACTGAGTTGGCCCACCCTTTGCAGCAGTTGAGTCCTGACCTCAACCCGATAGAACACCTTTGGGATGAATTAGAGCAGAGACTGCGAGCCAGGCCTTCTCGTCCACATCAGTGCCTGACCTCACAAATGCACTTCTGGAAGAATGGACAAACATTTCCATAGACACACTCCTAAACCTTGTGGACAGCCTTCCCAAAAGAGTTAAATCTGTTATAGCTACAATGGGTGTGCCAACTCAATATTAAACCCTATGGACTAAGACTGGAATGCCATTAAAGTTTCATGTACATGTAAAGGCACAATACTTTTGGTAATTATCAGGTACCATGAATCAGACCGAGACAGAAGTATAGTTAAATCACACTTGTTTAATAATAATAATAAAAAGGTAAACAGTAAGCGTGGTCAAAACAAGCCAGAGTTCACGAACCAGATCAGGTAGTCAGCCAAGCCAATGTCAGAGAGCCAGAGATGAACGTAGTAGTACAGCAAGCAGGATCAGGAGCCAGAAGAAACGTCAGCCGAGCAAATCTTCAACGGGAACGCAGGAGAAAGTCTCAGTGATGTTGGCAAAGGCGAAGGCAGAGATCAAGTGAGCTGGACGGCTTTAAGTAGGCAGGACTGACAAGCAGAATCAACAACAGCTGGGTAACTAAGCAGAGAGATGGGAGCTGGCAATTAGTCGACAGCTGAGTGGCCAGCTTAGAGAAGGAAGGGCTGAGCCAAGCCCTGACAGTAATATAGTGTACCTTTTGTTCACTGGCTGGAGTAAGAACCAAAACACAGACTACTATCTGTAGGGTACCCTATGGCAACGTAGTAGGTACCGAAGGGCTATACGAGGTCACAGCCGCAGGTTGGCACTAAAGATATAGACAAGGTAATCATTGCTTAGAAAATAATTCCAAGTGTCAGTGGAATTCCCAATTCCTGCTTACTCCAGATGAATAATATTAGCTAGGATATGATTTCTAAAAAGTATACAGTGGGTATAGAAAAGAATCACCCCTTTAATATAATCACATTTTGTTGCTTTAAAACCTTAAATGAAGACAAACACAGTTTTTTTTTTTTATTTGCTCAGTGCAACTTATCACATCCAACTGAAATATATAACATCAACATGTCACATTTCGAGCACAGAATCACTGAGTTTGAAAAATGATCACCCCGCCTTATGTCAGTATTTTGTTGAACCACCTTTTGCTTTAATTACAGCCTTTAGTCTGTTTGGATATGTCTCTACTAACTGTACATCTAGACTTTGCAATATTTGCCCACTCTTCTTTGCAGAACTGCTCAAGTTCAGTTAAATTTGATGGTGACCGTTTGTGGACCGCAGTCTTCAAGTCATTTCATAGATTTTCAATGTGGTTTAAGTCTGGGCTTTGACTAGGCCATGCAAGGGCAGTCAGCATTTTTTTCCTCTCTTTCAACCACTGTGTGGTAATTTTTGCTGTGTGCTTTGGGTCATTGTTATGTAGGAAGGTAAACCTTCTTCCCATTGACAACTTTTTGGCAGAGGGGAGCAGATTTTCCTCTAGAATTTGACAGTATTTTGCCCCATCCATTTTTCTTCTATCCTGACAAGTGCTTCAGTCCCTGCTGTAGAGAAACATCCCCATAACAGGATATTACTACTGTAAGGAGATTCTATATTACATTTCATTATTGATTAATTGTTGATTTCACCCTGTTCATGATATATTCAGGGTTTTTTGCTTTAAATCAGATTTTGCTTGTTTAATCTAAAAAATATGATTATATTTTTCTGAAGGTCTTGTGATCTTACTAAATATACCAGACTGACCAATTTTCCTCTTTTCCATGCCCAGCAGAGGAAGCATCTGCTATGTGGTTTTATTTTGGTACTTTTTTAACTACATATTTGCAGCTTAGGGAAGCTGCGGTTGTCGGGCAGACAAGGGACAGAGGGTGAGGAATTCTTTGACCTATTAACTTGAACAACATGTATGGGTCACCATTATCACAAGACATCACAAGATGTAGAAATTAATAATGTTTGGAAATTACCGAATATGCTAATATGTATAATGATTTTGATTGGCCCAAAAATTGTGGGCAGAGTCTTGTAAAGACAGCATAAAACAGCAAATCCAAAAAATAAAGACTTGTAATCATTTTCAGCATACCTGTGTGTATGTGTCATTGATTAACCGCCGGCGAGGACTTCCACTGAGCCACATCCAAGTGCCTAGGCCTTGAGGGGAGAACAGGAGAGCCTAACAGTTTTTGGTACCAGAAGTGGGGTATTTTGAACAGGTAAGTCACCTACCTTTTTACCTATTTTTTGGTAACTGGTATTGATGCTTGCTTTGTTCAAATAGCCTTGTATGTCCACCCACTTACATAAACTGTGCCTTCGCAACGGGCTTGGGCTGAAGCCCCTTGGAGGGTTAGAGGGGCTCGCAGGTATTTTTGTTTTTTAAGTAGTTTCTGACTAGGTTGGTCTGACTGGATTGAATAGAGATATATATGTGTGTTTAAAACTCGGGAAGTATAGTATACGCCCGTAGTATAAGGAGTGGCTTAGTGGACGCCCAATTTTTGGGGAAAATATTGAAAAGTGCACTTATTATATTTATCATAACATGTTCATATAATGTAACTTTATCTTGCCACTGTATATATAAGATTTTGGTTTGTTTTCTTGCTTGTTTTTCTTCTAGGTAACACTGTAAGTATTTAGAGTGTATAGAGTATTAGAGATAAGTGTATGATAATATATGTGTATGACATCTGAATTTAAAGTATTGTATTTATTTAGAGGGATTTTGTTGATATTGTATTACACATATATGTACTAAATGAACAGCCTAGGACAGGAGCCTGATTGTAGTGAGATAGCGCCCACCTGCCCACGTTGCACCTTTGGTCTACTGTATCTTAATATTGATAGGACGTGGATTCTGCTAACCACAAGACCAACCGGATTTTCATACCGGCTTGGTGCAAGGGGGGTCTATCCCACTGCAAAAAGGGGCACTGTACGCCGGGTATTAAGAGTTAATCTTCATAGCTATTTCAGCCCCAGTGCCATAAGAGACCAAGGGACTTACTCCCAAGTCAGGGAACAGATTATAGCACAAACAGGTTGCTTTCATCTCTGTCCCTGTACTAGTCATACACTTCCAAGGTTGTTAGATGGGGAATTCTGCAGCAACCCAGACCATGGCCAATCCATCTCCCTATGAGTATGTTAAAAACACACTACCGGGATCACAGGTAGAACCGTTTTGGACACAGGTCAGAGACAGGTGCAAACAGCTGGGGATACATGACCCAGGGCCAGTGGGACCCTGTTCTGAGGATGAGTGGAAGGAAGTGAGCAAGGTGTGTCAGGTACACAAGCACTCCTACCCACCTGGGAAATGGGAAGACATCCAGTATATGAAAAATTGTTACAAAATATGGAATAAATGCCTAGCCAAATATAAAACAGAGTATGTAACTAAAGCCCCCACACCAAAACCTGTAAATTCACCCGCCCTTTCACAACAACCCGAAGCACCCCCCCCTTATGTGATGGTTAAACAGGAGGATGGAACATTGGGTCCATGTCTTCAGCTGTACCCATCTTTGGACCCAGCAGTATTAGCTACCATGGTACATAGTGCAGCTGATCAGGCGCAGGTTACACGATGGGAAAACGAAAGTAGAAGCAGGAAAGAGGAAGTCCGGGTAGAAGGTATACGTAGGAGAGAAGAAGAGAGAATTAGGAAGTTAGATCCGAAGGAAAGGGAATTAGAAGAGAAGTTAAAAGAGCTCAAGGAAAGGGAGGAAGAGTTAGAACGTTACAAAAGAGAGCTAGATAAGAGGGATGGTGAGATAAGAGAGTATTCTGTGATAGCTAAGGAAGAAAGGGATGGAATGTCCCTGGAAAAGGGAGAAGAGGAAGGAGTCAGGAAGTTAAGCCCCAGGGAAAAGGAATGGGAGGAGAAACAGAAAGAATTTAATAAGAGACAGCAGGAGGAGGAAGAAAGGATACAAAGGAAAAGGGAAGATTTAGAGGCGTACGAGAGGAAACTAGAGAAAAAGGCAAGAAGGATCAAGGAGGCTGAAGAAAAGATAATTTCACAGCCATCCACCACACTCAGAAGCCAGAAACCCCCACAGGAGGAAAGGGAGCAGGGTGAATCCTCTACTGAGGAAAGAGAAATGGAGGTGGACCAGGAAACTCTAGGTGCCACCTTTAAAGCACCACTCATGCATATAGGGGAGACGGAAGTCCATCTTCCCTTACCCCTAGGCACACTGTCAAAGATAAAGGAGTTATGCCCCAGCCCAAAGAAAAGCCCTAGAGAGGCTGGTGCTTTCCTTGCAAAATACAGTGCAGGGACAAGCCTGGATAAGGAAGATATAGCAGGGATTCTTAGTATAGTTGACCCTGACAGCCCAGAGGGGCATCCCGTAGAGGCCTTATGGACAGCCCACATAGAAGAGAATAAAGATTGGGTGTCTTTTTGGAAAGGTATGGGGAATCATTGGTCTGCTATATACAAGGGTTCATCTGCACTTCAGGAACTTGTCCTAGCAAAACAGGGACCGAAGGAAAAGTTCTATGAATTTTGTACCCGGGTATATAGTCTATGGAAAGCAGTAGATAACGCCAACCCCCAACTGTTCACCACCACCATTATGGCTGGTGGCGATATGAAGGTGACACAGTTGCTTAAATTCACTAATCCAAAATGGGCAGAACAACCCCCAGATGAATTTATGAAAGATGCTAGGTCACGAGAAACATCAGGGGTATTTGAACAGAAGGGTGGTATTTTTCCCTCCATAACACCAACCCAGACTCTGCCAACTGGTGGGGCCCCGCCCACCCACATAATGACAATGCAACCTTATCCACCAATGCAATCTTATCCCCCAGGCCAGGTTTACCCACCAGACCAGGGGTGCTTTAACTGTGGGGAACTGGGGCACTGGAAGTCCCAATGTCCCTACAGAATTAGAACAAACACCCAGAGAGGAAGGGGTAGGAATCTTAACACCGTCCTCCGTCGCCTTCAGGATATCAGGTATCCTCACCCACCACAACCCCAACCACCCACACCACAACCCCAACCACCCCCACCACAACCCCAATATCAGCCTCAACCTCACAGACCACCCCCACGCATTCCGATGCAGTGGCCATCTGCTCGGCGGACACCACAATAGGGATGCCAAGAGTATGTCCCGTCCCTCAGCCTTGTGTGTTATAATTCATCGTGGAAAAGTCTTCCACAGGTACTATTGCGGGTAGACAATCACCTGATATGTCTACTTCTGGATTCAGGGGCTACATTCAGTAGTCTGAATGATGCCATATATGACACACCGCACTGCACTGAGGGAAACTCTATTGGTATAAATGGGACATCAGTTACCCACCCCATCACTCCACCATTGCCCGTGGCTACTCCAGAAGGGCAGGAACTGTGCACTCAGAGTTTTGCTGTCCTTGTGGATTGCCCAGTATCTTTAATGGGGAGGGACCTACTCTCAAAACTGAATATCACCATTAAATTTGACAGAGGGGGCTCCCTCACTGCTAACTCACCGTTCTGTGATTTACATGCCCCAAAGAGACACACTTTCAGGGGACTCTTTGCATCATTGCCACCCACACTAGAAACACATGCCATATGGGCAGACAACAAAGGGAGTGTGGGTTTTATCAACTGTACACCCTACACACCACAAATGCGTCCAGACGCTGTAGTACAATATCACAAACAATACCCCCTGCCACTTGAAAAAATTGAAGGCATCACACCATTAATCAATGATTACATAGCAAAAGGGATTCTGAAACACATCATAAGCCCCTGGAATACACCAATCTACCCTGTGAAAAAGGCAAATGGGGAATGGAGGCTTGTACAGGACCTAAGGGCCGTGAACAAGCAGGTTATACCTCTGCCACCTTTGGTGGCAGATATTTCTTTCATCTTTTTGAAAATACCTGCTGATTCCCTTTGCTACACAGTAGTAGACCTGGCGAACGCCTATTTTAGCATCCCGATCGATGATGGGGTATCACCCATGTTCTCATTCTCATGGGGGGGGAAAAAGCAATTGACCTGGTCAAGATTACCTCAGGGGTATGTGGACAGTCCCGCAGCCTTCTCCATGGTCCTTAATGAGACAATCAAGTCATGGACTGCTGAGCGTGGGTCGGTGCTAATACAGTATGTGGACGACTTGCTCCTGTGCAGTCGATCTGCTGAAGATTGTGCGGTCGATTCCACATCCCTGTTACATCACCTGGCCAGGTGTGGCCACCTAGCATCGAAAAGGAAAATTCAATGGTGTCAAAGTCAGGTAGAATACCTGGGATGCATTCTGAAGGAGGGAACCAGGCTGGTATCCCCCAAACGTGCCGCAGCCCTGCAGGCTCTCAGTCCTCCAAGAGACAAAGCAACTTTGCTCTCATTCTTGGGTGCAATTGTATATTGCCGCCAATGGATCCCAGATTGTTCATATTATGATGGCATTCTGAGGGAGGCTACCTTGTCCACCGCCCCAAAGACAGTAGATTGGACAACAGAAAGGCTCTGTGCTTTTCAGGCCTTGTTAAAAAGTCTGACCCAGGCCCCCGCCCTGGGATTGATAGAATATGGCAAACCCTTTCAATTATACTGTGTGGTATCAGGAAATTCTTTTGCTGCGGTTTTGACACAGCAACATGGAACCGGGTACCGACCGGTCTCCTATCTCTCAAAGAAGTTGCCTACCCAAGTACAGGGGATGCCATCCTGTCTACAAAACCTTGCTGCTTGTGCTATGGCAGTTCAGGAGGCTAACAAATCAGTATTAGGCCATGGACTGACTCTCTACACTACTCATTCAGTAACTCACCTTCTACAGAACATGAACACACAGCATATGACAGCACAAAGGCTTAGTGGGTATGAGATCACACTTCTGAATACTGATAACCTCACCCTCAAACACGCACCACCAAGTAATCCCACTGTCCGTCTTTTACATTCTTTGCTCAAACTGCCACGAGACCCTGATCAGAAGCACAATTGTGTTGAACAGGTTGCAGCAATAACCAGCCCTCGCCCAGATCTCACTGACATTCCCTTACCAGGAGTACAGGACGTCTTCATAGATGGCAGTTGTACTCGCCCCTCTGATGCAACATTCCTGACAGGGTATGCCATTGTCCAACTACCTGATGTGGTGTTGGAAGCAAAAGCCTTACCACCCTCCTCTGCACAGGTAGCGGAATTGGAGGCACTCACAAGAGCTTGCATCCTTTTCTCTGATGAGGAGGTAAACATCTACACAGATAGTAGGTACTCTTTTGGTGTAGCGCACGACTATGGCGTAATCTGGGCGAATAGAGGATTTAAAACCGCTGACAACAAGCCAATCGCTAACTCCACGCAAATTAAAGCACTCCTGCAGGCCATTCTTCTCCCAAAGAGGATAGCGGTCGTCAAAGTGAAAGCACATTCATCAGATAACAGCAGAGTTTCCAAAGGAAACGCTCTGGCAGACAGGGAAGCAAAAAAAGCCGCTGCCCTGTACACTGGTCAGCCAGCCCCCACAACAATGTTCTTCAAAGAACATTTTACATCACCCAACTTTAAAACCGTTGTGGCACAAATGCAGGGATTAGCTACAGAGGAGGATGTTTCTTTTTGGGTCAAGGATGGCTTGACCAAGGACCAAGAAGGTCTTTGGTCAAAAGAGGGGAAGATATTGGGAATACCAGAATCAAGCAGTGTTCTCATACTTTCCTATCTCCATGGTCCAGGACATATAGGTACCACCGCCCTAACAAACATATACACAAAGTCTTTCTGCACAAACAACTTAAGTAAGCAGGCGAAACTCCTCACCAGCAGTTGTCTAACCTGTGCACAAAACAATGTCCAAGGGAAAAATCATGGATTACATGGCCACCTGCCCTCACCCCTGGGTCCCCTAACAGATTTGCAAATAGACTTCACACACATGCCCAAACAAAGAGGTAATTTGAAATGCCTTTGCGTAATCGTATGCAAATGGTCGGGCTGGGTTGAGGGAATTCCGTGTACAGGTGAGACCGCTAAAATTGCTGCCAAGTGCCTACTGAACCATTGGGTTTGTAGGTTCGGAATACCAACGGCCATTTGGTCAGACAGAGGGCCTGCCTTCAGCTCCTCTGTTACACAGACTTTAGCTAAGCTACTAGGCTTACAGTGGAAACTGCACATCCCTTACCACCCACAAAGTGCAGGAGTAGTGGAAAGAATGAATAGGAACATCAAGGACAAGTTAAAAAAGGCCACGGGGGGCACCATGAAAGGATGGTTGGATTACCTTCCTTCTGTCCTATTCCAGATCAGGACAACACCACATGCTAGAACAAAACTCTCACCCTTTGAGATTTTGATGGGAGTTCCTGCAAACATAGAGCTGCCCCTCTTAGATAAAAACACTGACATTAACATCTATTCTCAACAGGAAATGTACGTGAAAAATCTGGTAAGTATGCTACAAGATATGAACGAACAAGTCTCTGTCACCTTTTCTCCTCTTTCAACAGAACCTACTCATCCCTTCATCCCAGGAGATAAAATACTGGTGAAACAACTGGCACACAAGAAGAAGGTTGGACCCATTTTTACCGGACCCTGGAAAATAGAGAAGGTTTCCAGGACTGCTGTACTGACCGATCTAGGAAACACCTGGATCCACGCCAGCCGGTTAAAGAAGTGTCCACAGCAACCCCAGACCCCTGACCCTCCACCAGCATCCCAAGACTTCTCTCTTCAGGAACAACGACCGGATTTGAAGGACATTCAAGAAGGCATAAAACAAATCTCTCTGGACGACGAGACGAATCCCCCACCAACAGGAAGAAACGTGTAACTGAACTTTGCACACAGTACCTGACAAAATGATTTCCACCTTTGTGTCAGGAAAAACATTATGCCTCTGGACATGTCTGATTCTGATAGTATTCCTACCTACTTGGTTAATAGCGAATTGTGTGTATTATCCAGGGGGTTTAGGGCTACTAAAAGGGATTTGTGGAAAGGCCCAGATAGCCAAAGCACCTAGCATAAAATATAAAAGAAGTATGTCCTCCACTGAACCCCCTTCAGGTTTCACTGACAAGATGTCGTTGTTGAGGTTTAAGTACAGTTATGCACAAAAGTCTGGTTTTGAGAAATGTTGGATATGTAGCAAACTCCACCCCAGTACAGCCAGAATCCCATTGATGGCCATTCCCTTAAACATCACTCCTTTTTTGAATGGAACACCCCCCATAACTCTTGACAATGTCATAAGAAAAAGTCCCAATAAGCCCCTCAGTTTTCAAATTGTGGGCAGGAGCCACGCTCCAGATTGGTGTTTCATACTGGGAAACATTTCCAGGGGAGCTGAGGTGTGCAAACGGTCAAAACTTAATGTCTCCATGGCTTCCCTTACCGACGGCTCACTTTTTCACACCTCAGACCCTGTGATAAATGCTACCATCTATAACCTTTTTAATACTAGCTCCCACTCCATGGTCGTACAATTATTGACTCTGCTGATGGCATCTGGTCATTCAAAGGGTGCAAGGACCGTTGTTAGTCAACGACCTTTGGCATTAGGTAACACAACGTACATCTGTTGTGGTAAACTGCTTTGTTACCCATGGATTCCGGAAGAACCTCAGGGATGGTGCTACCTTGCTAAAATAGTTCCTATAATGGGAGTAGTTGGGGACAATGGGCAAGGACACCTACTTAAAGCTAGCACCCACCCAAGATACCCTCTAAAACATCTTGGAAAGAGAGAAATATTCCTAGAGAAAGATATGACCTGGGCTTGGTTCCCTTCCTGGACAGGTTGGGGAATAGATTTGATGAAGAGACTAAATAACTACACCTCAATCATTGATGAGATCTTGGAGAAGGACTCTGATGACATCTCAAAATTAAACCTAGAAACCAGAGCTATTAGAAAACAATTGGAGCTTCATGATCTTGCTATAGAAAGCATGAGCGCAGCCCTTACAGGCCTCTGTGAAATTACTGAGGACTATGAGTGCTGCACGTGGATACATAACACGAGTATCGAGATCCCTGATTACTATGACATCATTACACAACACAGAAAAGAGGTAAACAAGCTACAACAGGATGCAAGGGATATTGGGAAAACATGGGACCCTTTCTCTACCGGGTTCAGTTTTGGAGGTCTCACTTCATGGTTTAAGAACACTGCAATGACAATTTTTACCATACTGCTTTTCATATTGTTCTTGTATGCATGCTTCACGTTACTCAAATGCCTCTACCAAAAGGGTAGCAAAGCACCTTCCGAAACCATGAAGCTGACTTCCATTACCAGAGATCCCACGGTATGGTACGAGAACCAGGGAAATGAGGCCGAGGAATATGAATCCTTAAGGCGTGATGGACAGGTAGCCGAGGAATATGACTCCTTGAGGCGTGATGAAAAGGTGGAATGACCATTTCGATGATATCGAATGGTCAAAGGGAGGATTGTAAGGAGATTCTATATTACATTTCATTATTGATTAATTGTTGATTTCACCCTGTTCATGATATATTCAGGGTTTTTTGCTTTAAATCAGATTTTGCTTGTTTAATCTAAAAAATATGATTATATTTTTCTGAAGGTCTTGTGATCTTACTAAATATACCAGACTGACCAATTTTCCTCTTTTCCATGCCCAGCAGAGGAAGCATCTGCTATGTGGTTTTATTTTGGTACTTTTTTAACTACATATTTGCAGCTTAGGGAAGCTGCGGTTGTCGGGCAGACAAGGGACAGAGGGTGAGGAATTCTTTGACCTATTAACTTGAACAACATGTATGGGTCACCATTATCACAAGACATCACAAGATGTAGAAATTAATAATGTTTGGAAATTACCGAATATGCTAATATGTATAATGATTTTGATTGGCCCAAAAATTGTGGGCAGAGTCTTGTAAAGACAGCATAAAACAGCAAATCCAAAAAATAAAGACTTGTAATCATTTTCAGCATACCTGTGTGTATGTGTCATTGATTAACCGCCGGCGAGGACTTCCACTGAGCCACATCCAAGTGCCTAGGCCTTGAGGGGAGAACAGGAGAGCCTAACAACTACCTCCATGCTTTACTGTAGGAATGGTGTTATTTGAATGGTGAGCTGTATTGGATTTCCGCCACACATATTGTTTGGTGTTGAGGCCAAATAATTACATTTTAATCTCATCTGACCATAACAACTTTTTCCATGTGTTCTCAAAATATTCAAGGTGCATTTAAGGGTAGAGTGTAGCGGTATTACAACCCCTGTCAGGTTTTTATTGCTGTCTGTACTTACGCTCTCTATTTGTCCTGTTTATCATGATCACTAAGGGTGAAAGAAAAATCTCAAATGAAGGGGAAATCTTCTAATGGGGTCTCCATCTCTGGTGACCATGGGATAAAAATATCCCTGTGCTACTTCAATAAATCCCTAATCCTTTACTGAAGAGGAGCCTCCTCCCTAGTTCAATCACCAACTCAAAAATAATAAAATCAAAATAATAGTGTGCTGCTTCTCCTGTTCATGTGACCATATACTGTACCTCCTGTACCTCAAATCACTTTCTGATATACAAGTGAACAAAAACTGCAAAAGCTGTGTTACACATATGTAGTGCCCGGCTCCTGAAGAGCAGACGTTATTTTTTTCAAATTCAAGTTAATTGAAGCTACAGTTCGGTTCAGTATATTATTACCTAAATTTTCTGGTTTCTGTACCAGTTTGGCTGGACTGTGCAAATTTCCATCTGACCATGGGTGGTGCTGTTACCATTGGTGGATGTTGTAAATACAGTCTGGTTGGACATATTGAATACTCTTTGCTCCGAGACAGATCGGTAGGAGTGGTTCATCCGCCGTGCATTCTGGGTAGGGGTATTTAAGGAGCAGACACCATTTTTTGAGGTTGTCGCTTCCTGACCTCATGGCCCTCCTGGCCTGGGGAAATTGCTGCTACTTAAAATTCTGCCTTGGGGTCGGAGGACCCGAGGTTCATCTACCAGAAGAAGGCCCAAAGTTTAGTGGTCTATTGGTCCATAGGATGGTCTCTTTGTTGTCTGGCCTGTGGGAAGAAGCAAGGGATTGTAGTAACCAGGGGAGGACTCTTCAGGAGGGGATGAGCATTAAGGCTGGTATCTTGAGAAGAGCCTGGGAACTCAGTTGGAGACGCATCTGAGATCAATCACAGCAATCTGTTTATTCAGGATTGTCAGGTCTCTGGCAGAGACCATATCGGACACAATAATCTGTTTATTCTGGATTGTCAGGTCTTTGGCAGAGACCGTATTCGAGCATTGCATCGGTTGCTAGGTTCGTGAGAGAGACCTATCCGATGGTTGCTAAATCCAGCTGTGGAAGTGCTGCTCGCTGGACTGGAATTACCTCTAATGTTTCAAGGTACCTGAATCCCTTTCACCCTTTACCCTGCTATTACATATTTTGTTTCTTCAATAAAACTTTGAAAAAGGACTAATGCCCCGTACACACGGTCGGACTTTGTTCGGATATTCCAACAACAAAATCCTAGGATTTTTTAAGACGGACGTTGGCTCAAACTTGTCTTGCATACACACGGTCACACAAAGTTGTCGGAAAATCCGATTGTTCTGAATGCGGTGACGTAAAACACGTACGTCGGGACTATAAATGGGGCAGTGGCCAATAGCTTTCATCTCTTTATTTTTTCTGAGCATGCGTGGCACTTTGTCCGTCGGATTTGTGTACACACGATCGGAATTTCCGACAACGGATTTTGTTGTCTGAAAATTTTATATCCTGCTCGACTGTGTCGGAAAATCCGATGGAAAATGCGTGATGAAGCCCACACACGGTCGGAATTTCCGACAACAAGGTCCTATCACACATTTTCCGTCGGACAATCCGACCGTGTGTACGGGGCATAAGTGTTTGAGCCAGTGTTTTCAATGGAACATCTATTCTGGGACCCCCCTACGACGAACACTGTGAAGATGGTAACTTTAAGCCCAAATTTATTCAGCAGCTCTAGAAGAAGAAGAGAGTGCTACATGTGGGGGCTCGAGTCCGGGATATACTGTTACCTATAGCAATTAAAGGAACTTTTTGCCAAGGAATTAATGCAATAGAGGGTTTTGGACTTTGCCATTTTTTTTGTTTGTGTTTAACAATGGGATCGGTCATGCTGTGTAACGGATGCGAGGGACTGATCGCAAGTCCTTGGCCATTTGTTCGATGCCAGCACTGCGGGGAGTATCTATACACTGTGGAACAACCCACTGTGTCGCCCTGGGCCTACCGGATGGATTGGGCCACAGGCATCGCCACTGAAGAGACTGTTGTATTTAATCCTGCAGTCAGACCTACGCTCTCAAAGTCTGCTACGCCGAGTGTTCCTGAGAGAGATGGTGTTGTAACTACTCTTGAGGAGCCGACAGTGGATATTGCTACTACCACTACCTCTACCATTACCGACCTTGCTGTTCCTACTCAAAAGAAGGACGGGTAAGTGAAAGCCTCCCGCGGCCATGGTTGAGGTTTACCTCAGAGACTGCCTGAACCGAAATTCCATTTTCCAGGAAATGGGATTTTGCTTCTTGCAAGGAAGGTACTGACTTGTGTATTGCTGTTTGTTTTTGTGTGTTTTATTTCAGATTCAACTGGATCTTCTGGCAAACAACCAGAGAGTGGGTGGCACAAATAGCTAGATAGGTCATGGGAAAGTGTTGCTGTACTTTATAATTCATGTGTGATGCTGTTAACCATTTCATGTGTTGTTACATTACCCTTCTTCCCCTTTCTACTTAAATGTTGGGATTCAGGTATTTGACTCATCAAAATACAGTGAATTATTAACAAGTCAAAAAAATCTATATACTTTCTGCCACAAACGTAAGATATTTGATAATTCAAAACCAAAACTCCCACATCACATAAGTCCAATATATAAAAGTCCTCCAATGACAGTCTTATCAATCCAAATTGTGTGTGCCAATTAACTTTAACTCATGCTATAAACACCAATTTCCTTGTCTGTATCACTTTAAGACCCCACAGTGCTCTTCAGGTGTGCCCTCATTTTTTGATGGTCCTCAATATTTATAAGAGGTCAAAAGAATATATGATTTAAGCCCCTTCTGGAGTCTCCCTTAGCCGTCAGCTCCTTTCCCCTTCTGCTCTTTGTCACTGCTCATGGAATAATTGAACTCATAAAGGAATAAAAGAATCTCATAGTGCATACTGCTTTTAATTTATTAACCAGAGCAATAAAGAATAAAATTCACAATTTAAAAGACACAAATCAGCATCTCAGTATATATCCAGGCACAAATGCTACCACACATAGATCTCTCCCTGTAGCCCTGCCCAGTGTGATGGCATCACAATCCACGCGGCCACGCCCACCTGAAGCATTGCGTCCCAAATGGACTTTCTTAAAGGTAGGCAATATTTAAATACTTTTGGTTGGCTGACCAACCAGTTATTTTGACAGTGTTCCATTGGGGAGGTTTCCCTTCGCTTCCCCCTGACAGGTGACACAGGCTCATCCAAAGCGTGAAGTCAAAGCATCAGCAGATTTTCACAAGAGCTCCTGATGGTAGAGATGGGTTTTGCTGCTTATTGGTACCAGGTTGCAGAACTCAGGGTGGTCCGTTTCAAGTGGACAGTAGTCAGGTGAATTCAGGTCAACAACGAAACAAGCAATCAGAAAGTAGTAATATAGTCCTTTTGTACAAAAAAGGATAGCTGGTAAGAACAAACAGCACCACCTCCTTTCAGAGCTGATGCTTAAATACCCCTCTGCGTCAGAGGACATGCCCAGCATTGAACAGCATGGAGCACTGGAATTATGTAAGCACCACTGGAAATCCTGACAATGATGCTACAAGTGCCATTGGAAATACAGGAAATTATACTGTAAGTCCTGGCATGAATCATGCAAGCAGCATTGGAAATGCTGGCAGAGATTCCTCAAGTTTCTATGGAAGTCTTGGCAGGGATTCTGCACGTAACTGTTCTGGAAGTTCTGGCAAGAATTCTAAATGTAGGAGTTCTGGAAGTCCTGGCAAGAACTCTGACAGCAGGAATTCTGGAAGTCCTGGCAAGAATTCTGAATTTAGGAGTTCTGGAAGTCCTAGCAAGAACTCTGACAGTAGGAATTCTGGAAGTCCTAACTAGAATTCTTACAGCAGATGTTCTGGAAGTCCTGGCTAGAATTCTGACAGCAGGAGTTCTGGAAGTCCTGGCAAGAATTCTGACACCAGGAGTTCTACAAGTCCCGGCAGTCCTGACAAGGACTCTGAATGAAGGAGTTCTGGAAGTCCTGGCAGACCTGGAGGTGCTGTGACACTGTCCCAGATACACAAAAGGAAGTAAGAAGAGATAACCCTAAAGGGATAGGACGTTGCTATTCCTGTTCCAGAGTTATCTTTAAGATTCTGGATATCCCATCACTTCCTGTCCCAGTGCCAATGCTTACCAGGACAAATAAAAAATCGTGAAGTTCCCCAGTGGGGATACAGAAAGGCTTTGGACGTACTATAAGGTCTAAGTGCTGGTGAGTGTTGAGGAAGGTATTAGGAAGGAATCCGCACAGGTCATCCCTCTTACTATTTATACTCAGAATAAAATGGAAGCCCGTCTCACAGACACACACCGGATTGGGATCAATATAACTATAATGCCCCGTACACACGGTTGGATTTTCCGACGGAAAATGTGTGATAGGACCTTGTTGTCAGAAATTCCGACCGTGTGTAGGCTCCATCACACATTTTCCATCGGATTTTCCGACACACAAAGTTTGAGAGCAGGCTATAAAATTTTCAGATAACAAAATCCATTGTCGGAATTTCCGATCGTGTGTACACAAATCCGACGCACAAAGTGCCACGCATGCTCAGAATAAATAAAGAGATGAAAGCTATTGGCTACTGCCCCGTTTATAGTCACGACGTACGTGTTTTACGTCACCGTGTTCAGAATGATCGGATTTTCCGACAACTATGTGTGACCGTGTGTATGCAAGACAAGTTTGAGCCAACATCCGTCGGAAAAAATCCTAGGATTTTGTTGTCGGAATGTCCGATCAATGTCCGACCGTATGTACGGGGCATTACTGTGTTAAAATAAGTTACAATCACACAGCGAGCGATTAAAGTGGTAGTAAAGTCTTGCTGATCATTTTAACCACTTCCCACCCAAGGCAGTCATATGATGTCTTGAACTTTGAGTGGATATATCTGTATGATTGGTGCAGCTGCAGGCATCAGATATCTTTTTTTTCTGTGATGCCCTGCATAGTAAAAACAATCATAGCAGCTGTTTCTACCGGCTCGCCTGTGCAAACAGCGAGCTGAAGAATGAATCGGCCAGCAGCAGCCTTTTGCCATGGAGCTGACCAAGGTCCAGATGGTCCCTGGCCATCTCTATGACCTTCAGAGGCCGGGCGCAACATTATGAAGTCATTTCTGGCCTTGGCAGATGTAAACACTGCCGTGTTTTTAGCTGGAAAGGCTGAGATTGGTTTTAATTTTTTTTTTATCTCAGTCTTTCCAGCCTAGAGGAGAAATGTGAGGGTCTTATAGACCCCAGATATTTCTGTAAAGAGGACCTGTCATGCACTATTTTTATTACAAGGGATGTTTACCTTCCTTGTAATAGGAATAAAAGTGATCAAAAAACATTTTTAAAAAAAGGGAAAAAGTGTACAAATAAAAATAAAATAACAAAAAAACAAAATTAATTAAAGCGCCCCCTTCCCCTCGTGCTTGCATACATACATCGCGCCTGCATATGTAAACCGTGTTCAAACCACACTTGTGAGGTATCGAGGCGAATTTAAGAGTGAGAGCAATAATTCTAGACCTCCTCTAACTCTAAACAGGTAACCTGTAAAAAAATATAAAGCGTTGCCTATGGAGATTTTTAAAGTGGTTGTAAAGGCAAAAGGTTTTTTAACTTAATGCATTCTATGCATTAGGATAAAAAGCCTTCTGTGTGCAGCAGCCCCCCTAATACTTACCGGAGCCCCATCTCTGTCCAGCGATGTCCACGGGTGTCTCAGCCGTCCGGGACTCTCCCTCCTGATTGGCTGAGACACAGCAGCGGCACCATTGGCTCCTGCTGCTGTCAATTAAAGTCAGTAAAAAGAGGGGGTGGGGCCGAACTGCAGCTCCATGTGTCTGAATGGACTCACGGAGCTGCAGCTCAGCTTGGGTGCCCCTCATAGCAAGTGCCAGGGATGCACCGATACCATTTTTTTAAACAGCAAACACAGGTACAGATGCTTTTTTTCAAGTATTCGCTGATACCCATTGCCTAGGAAGAGTAGGTAGAGGGGTGGTTTGGAAGGTGGGTGAAGGCAGGGTGGGAGAGAGGGAGCAGAGGGGTAAATGAGGGCAGGGTAGTTGGGGGTGGGGTGAAATAGGGATTGTGGGGTGGTAGAGTTGGAATACACAGTACAGGGGATTAGGAGGGCACAGTACAGGGTGGGTAGGAGGGCACAGTAAGGGAGTTAGGAGGGCACAGTACAGGGGGTTAGGAGGGCACAGTACAGGGGGGTAAGGAGGGTACAGTATGCACGTTTTCACACATGTTTTACTAACCTGACTTATTATTTCAAATAGGAAATCTTCATTTTGTTTGCAAATATTAAAGATTCTAACTACCATGTAAGTCCTTACATTTAAAGGGCACCTGTCATTTCAGATCCATAATGGCATCGCCTGTTAGCGGCCATTCCACTTACCTGCAGCTACCATGTCCCTCACCTTGTTGTGTCACTGCCACATCAACAGCCTTCCCAGTGAATGGGATTGTCGTTGAGTCAACAGTGGGTCAGAGAAGGAGCCGCTGCTGGACAGAGATGACAGTTGCGATTGAAAAGTTATGATGTAAATTGAGTTGATTTAAACCAAGCCTTTTTACTAGTGACTGAAATTCACTTGATTTAAATCAAATCCACCCTGCCACCAGTGCTGCCAATCAGTGCTCATAAGTGCCTCTTCATCAGTGTCACCTATCAATGCTGCCTATCAGCGCTGCCTACTAGTACCTATCAGTGCTGCCTATCAGTGCCACCTATCAGTGCCCATCAGTGCCACCTATTAGTGCAGCCTCATCAGTGCGTCTTCATCAGTGCTGTCTCACCATTGCCCATCAGTGACACCTATCAGTGCCCATCAGTGCCACCTCATCAGTGCTACCTATCAGTGCCCACCAATGCTGTCTCATTGCCCATCAGTGCCACCTATCAGTGCCCACCAGTACTGTCTCATTGCCCACCAGCGCCTATCAGTGCTGCCTCATCAGCGCACATCAGTAAAGAAGAAAAATTACCTGTTCGCAAAATTTTATAACAAACTATGAATTTCTTTTTTTGGTTTCAAAATTTTCTCTCTGTTTGTTTAGCAAAGAATAAAAAAATCCAGTGGTGATTAAAGCTAAAAGCTGAAAGTTTGCCTGGGCAGGAAAGGGGGTGCCCAGTAGGCAAGTGGTTAAAGAATATAAAAAAAGGCAAATTTTGGTAAGAAAGCCACGCCCGGGGAACCTGCATACACTGGCATACCTGGGTATTGGAATCTTAAAGTCTCTACTCTGCTACTAAGCTTCTACATAATTACGACGTCTTCCATTACCTGCATATCATTTTTCAACAGCACTTATTGTATGGTGGTTAGGCTGTTAAGCCTTTGCTTTTATCTTCTCATTTTAATGTTTATCGAACATATTGTTTTCTATTACATATATACTGGTGTCGTCTCCCATGCTGAAGCCTTTAAAGTCTGACATCTAGGTTTGATCGGCATATTACCTGGCTTATTCCTTGTTAAAGAATATGTTACCCCAACATTTCATATAACTGGTATGTGACTCTTATACCATGTACTTGTGTTAAAAAATCTCATGTTCACTTTGTATTTGTTCCTTTGTGTGAAATACCTGGTGTTCCTGTCAGTCCCCCTGCTTTCCTATTTAAAACTGACCAAGCTAGGCATGACAGCACATCCATCCCAGTGTGATCAGTTTTCTGGCTGTGTTGGGATCACAGCCTGCCTGTCTTTCAATGGCCAAGACTTGTGCTGACCCCCAACCCCCCCAATCCTACACAGTAATTCGCTGGGAAAATCATGTACCGCTGGTTCCTCCAACCCTAGCTCTCTAGAAGATGGCCTGGACATGGAGGGTCAACGTAGGCAATAGGGTGGACTGGTTTGGCAGGATAGGATGGTGGAAAGCATTGGGTTAAATAGGTAATTGTGGTGCTAAGTTTAGGGTCCGGTTTGATTGGAGGGAGCAGGGGTGGGGCAGGGAGTAGCCTGAAAAAAAATCGAGGGGGCAGTACTAGTTCCCCAGATGCAGTTGAAGCCTGGACAGTGTAGAACTATCTTCTCGGCCAGTTAGCTATGAGAAAGGAGAAGGATGGGTGACCTTGAAAGCATGCTGAAGCAGATTCATGCTGCTGTGGTGGCAAACGGCCCGCAATGGCTGCAAGTGCAGCTATCAGGAATGCTGCAGGGGTCCGGGAAGAATCCTGTATCTCCTGCTCCTATCAGGAACCATGAATCAGACCGAGACAGAAGTAAAGTTAAATCACACTTGTTTAATAATAATAATAATAATAATAGGGTAAACAGAGTAAGCGTAGTCAAAACAAGCCAGAGTTCAGAAACCGGATCGGGTAGTCAGCCAAGCAAATGTCAGAGAGCCGGAGATAAACGTAGTAGTACAGTAAGCAGGATCAGGAGCCAGAAGGAACGTCAGCTGAGCAAGTCTTCAACAGGAATGCAGGAGAAAGTCACTGTGATGTTGACAAAGGCGAAGTCAGCTGGACGGCTTTAAGTAGGCAGGACTCATGAGCATATATAAAAACAAGAGAGAGCACACACCAGCCCTAGTGTGTTATTGTTTATTAGATGAAGATATGTGTATAAAAACGAGGGTTGAACTCACAAACTTCCAGCGTTAAGCAGCATTGACAGCTCCATAATAGCCTCCCCTCCTGGTCTGTAGAGATCAGTTAGCTCACAGCAACTGGCAGTGTGTTAAGATGTTTTAGTAAGCACAGGCCGCCTGCTTCTTTGTAACACACACCGCCCAAAGCACTCGCATTGACCAGCCTGCGCTGCGTGATGTCACTCATGGCCGGGGAGGGGATGCCCAGTGATGCAGCTGACTCCTCTCGTAAGCTTCATGCATTTATTGGACAACATGTTTCGGAGGCGTGGCCTCCTTCAGGTAACGCCCTCATCTCCTCAAGTGATAATATATGCTCAGACCCCCCGCCCCTCCTATCTATGAACCAATGGCATCATAACAGACCAGGAGCACGAGTACACAGCAAGAGGTATCTACAAGACAGAGGGGGTTATATAGTAACTGCAACCTAGAATGGTGTATAGTAACAAATCAACATAGAGAAATAGCACTATCTTTAATGTTAATCTAAATAAAAAGAATTCTTGTCATATATAATTAAAAAAGTACTTATATAAAAAGTACTATAAGAAATACTATAAAATATACACTATATATTAGTTGATAATACAAAATACACCATCATATTGATAGAGATACAACACGTCGTGGCATATCTAATGTAAAAGTTAATTGTTTTATATTATATGGTTTTTTAATGGTGAAGAAATTAAGCATTGTTAAATTAGAAAGTATATGGTGGAGTCCCATACTGGATTGGACCCCTATCTATTATCGTTATGATCTGATTCATACAAAGCAAAACTCTAAAATTAAGATAATAAATAAATGGAATAAGCCCATAAGGCTATAGGTCCTATAGGCTTATAACCTATAGGACTGACAAGCAGAATCAACAACAGCTGGGTAACTGTGGAGAGAGATGGGAGCTGGCAATTAGCCGACAGCTGAGCGGCCAGCTCAGAGAAGGAAGGGCTGAGCCCAGCTCTGACAGTACCCCCTCCTCAACGACCCCTCCCCCTCAGAGGACCACTTTGCTTGAGGGGAAAACATCTATGGAAATCACGGAGGAGGACAGGGGCATGTACGTCCGAGGATGAGATCCAAGAGCATTCCTCCGGACCATACCCCTTCCAATGCACCAGGTACTGTATGCACCCATGGAACCTACGGGAGTCAACAATGGATTATACTTTATACTCCTCTCAACCTGTAGAGTGTGAGGACGTGGCACCGAGGTGGTAAAGCGATTGCAGACCAAAGGTTTCAATAAGGAGACATGAAACACATTTGAGATTCGCATACTAGGAGAAAGGTCCAAGGCGTAAGCCACTGGGTTAATCCTGCAAAGGATATGGAAAAGCCCAATAAACCGAGGTACGAACTTCAAAGAAGGAACACGAAGTCGGAGGTTGCGAGACGACAGCCAGACTCTGTCCCCAACCTGATCGTTAGCATGTTGCAAAGCCTCCTGAACTTGTGCCCAAGTGGAACAAAGACCACGGAGATGCTCCTCTAATGCAGGAATACTCTGTGGAACAAACAAGTCAGGCAACCTGTAAGGTTGGAAACCATAATTCGCCATAAACGTGGACAATCGGGAAGCAGAATTCAATGCACTGTTGTGAGCAAACTCTGCCCAGGGTAATAGGTCTGACCAGTTGTTATGATGGTCAGAAATATAGCAACGTAAGAATTGCTACAAGGACTGATAGGATCGTTCTGCGGCCCCATTAGACTGCGGGTGATACGCAGAGGAGAAAGGAAGCTGAATTCCCAACTGTGCACAAAAGGCTCGCCACAACCTAGAGACAAACTGACTATCCCTGTCTGAGACAATCACCTTGCATAGCCCATGTTAGCAAAAGATCTCCCGAGCAAAAATGGAAGCCAGTTCTTTAGAAGTGGGCAACTTCTTAAGTGGAATACAATGACACATCTTTGAGAACCGGTCAACCACCATAAGTATAACAGTGTTGCCTTGGGAGTTTGGTAACTCCACAATGAAATCCATAGACAGGTGGGTCCACGGCCTCTCTCCATTGGTTATGGGTTGTAGGAGGCCCACTGGAAGGTGTCGTGAAGTCTTACTCTGAGCACACATGGAACAGGCAGCTACGAAGGCAGTTACATCAGCCCATAGACTAGGCCACCAGAATTGTTGGGAAATGGCCCAAACGAGTTGATTCTTTCCAGGGTGGCCAGCTGCATTGGGAGAATGGTAAGTCTGGAGCATGGCAGTACGGGGACTCTCTGGGACAAAGCAGCGGTCAAAAGATTTCTCAGGAGGAGCATGGACCTGAGCAGCAAGAATTTTGTCACCCAAAGGAGATGTAAGACTTGTGCGAACCGTAGCCAGAATACGATCAGGAGGAATCACAGGAACGGGAACCGACTCCAACTTGGAAGTGGAGGAAAATTACATTCTTAGTACTGGGTAAGAATGAGACAATGTAATTAAAACTGGACAAGAAAAGAGCCCATCACGACCTTCTGGGAGAGAGGCGCTTAGCCTCAGACAAAAATGTGAGATTCTTATGGTCAGTGTGAATGAGAACCGGCACAGTGGTACCTTCAAGGAGATGTCTCCATTTTTTCAGGGCTAAAATGATCGCCAACAGCTCTCTGTCACCAATCTCGTAATTGCACTCTGCAGGTAAGAATTTCTTGGAAAAGTAGCCACACGGATGCATAGCGCTCTCAGGGTTAGGGCGTTGATACAGAAGGGTGCCAACTCCAGTCTCAGAAGCATCAACTTCTAGGATAAAAGGCAACGTGGGATCAGGATGTGCCAACACAGGAGCAGAAACAAAGGCAGCCTTGAGACTCTCAAAGGCCTTAATGGACTCCGGAGACCAACTCTGTGGGTTACCGTCCTTTCTGGTCATCTCAGTCAGGGGCTTGACAAGAGACGAGAAGTTACAAATAAACTTCCGATAATAGTTGGCAAAGCCCAGGAAACGCTGCAGAGGACGTAACCCCACAGGTCGGGGCCACTGTAGGACTGCCGAAAGTTTCTCTGGGTCCATCGAAAAACCAGCAGTGGAAATTACATAGCCCAGGAATTTAACCTGTTCATGATGGAACTCGCACTTCTCCACTTTACAATAGAGATTGTTTTCTTTTAGTTTCTGAAGCACACGACAGACATCTGTGTGGTGGCTCTCCAGGGACTTGGAAAATATGAGGATATCATCGAGATAAACCACCACACATAAATGCAACAAATCTCAGAGGACATTGTTAATAAATTCCTGGAAAACTGCCGGGGCGTTACAAAGGCCAAAAGGCATTACGAGGTACTCATAATGGCCTGTTCTGGTATTAAACGCAGTTTTCCACTCGTCGCCCTCCTTAATCCGCACAAGATTGTATGCCCCTCTCAATTCAAGCTTCGTGAAAACCGTTGCTCCCTTGAGGCGGTCAAACAACTCTGTAATCAACAGACTCGGGTAGGCATTCTTAATCGTGAAACGATTTAGACCCTTATAATAAATACAAGGTCTCAGTTCACCGCTCTTCTTCACAAAGAAGAAACCAGCACCAGCAGGAGACGAGGATTTGCAGATGAAACCTCGAGAAAGTGCGTTTGCAACATAATCCTCCATGGCCTTATCCTCCCAGACAGACAAAGGGTAAACCCGGCCACGAGGGGGTATGGCACCAGGTTGAAGGTCAATTGCGCAATCATAAGGCCGGTGTGGAGGCAAACTACCGGCTTGACCTTTGTCAAAGACCTCGCTAAAATTGTGGTACTCGTCCGGCAGGGAGGAGAATGAAGAGGTGCACAGGACCTTAGCTACCTTCTGGAAGCATGTCTCACCTTATTGTGATGACCAGGAGAGAACCTCAGCACGGAGCCAATCAAAAGAGGGGTTGTGCCTTTGTAACCAAGGATAACCAATCACCAGCGGAAACCTAGGTGAGGAAATAACTTGGAATTGGATTATCTCATGGTGAAGAGCTCCTACGGCCATGGACAACGGAACGTCTCATGAGTCACATGGGCAGGCTGTAGAGGTCTCCCGTCAAGAGCCTCAATGGCAAGTGGAGTGTCACTCAGCTGCAGCGGAATTGAGTGCTGCGATACAAAGGCAGCATCAATGAACAGGCCTGCAGCCCCAGAGTCGATTAGAGCCTGTATCTCGATGGATGAAGAATAAAGTTCCCCAGAGGCAGTTGGATCCTGGACAGCGCGGAACTATCTTCTCCCGCCCTCCCTCCCTTAATATGTTAATATTTTCTTTCCTTCAGTAGTTTCATTCCATTTCTTTCTGATTGACTGGGACTTTGGTTGAACAGGGTTTCTGTGTGGGGTATTGGGTGTAGGGGATTGTTTAAGTTATCTAGAATGCTGTAGCAGTTGGCAGGAGTCTCAGGGTCTTGGAAGGCAGTAAGGGTATAAAGTAGTATAAAGTTGTATTTTATATTTAATAAAAAATGGCTGCTATAGCCTTTAAAACCCATTTTACCTCCTTCATTATGACTGATGAAGGTATCTTAGCTGGATCAGGAGGCTGAGTAGCAGGTTTGCTCCACCGATTTCCTTGTCTTCTCCGCTCCGGATGCAGGAGTGCTCTTTAAAGATGGAATCAGAAAACCTGTGAAATTAGTAGATTAGTACAGTTTGACTGTCTCCAACATCTAGCAGTTGTGGCCTAACATGTCTGTAATACTACTTAGGACCACTAAAAGGACCAATGACTTGCTCTGTGAAACGAGGATACAACTTTGATCAACAAAGAGGATCTGGCTTAAACATAACTCTGTTCAGGAGAATGATTTAAAAAGGACTCCTTGACAGATTGACCTTGCAGGTCCCTTTAAAGGGTTTGTTAACCCATATAACTCAAACTCTGCCAGACTCTCTATTAGAGCTTGGCAGAGCACTCTGTACCTTTCTTATAGAAAAAGGAGCGCTGTAAGTACCTATTTAGAGCTGTCTTCAGGCCACTCACATGACTCGTGGCCGCTGTACAGCTCCGATGGATGGATACTGCAGGAGGGGCCGTGATCTCCCTCTGACATCAGCCAGGGAGATCACATGGCCACTCAGCCTCTCCTGGAGTAGCCATGGAAACCTGCCGTGAGTCATGTGACTGGCCTGAAGACAGCGCTAAAACGGTATTTACAGTGCTCGTTTTTCTAAAAGAAAGGTACAATGTGCTCTGCCAGGATATGAAAGAGTTGCTGGCAGTGAGGAAAAAAGATTTTTAATTTTACTAGTAGGGTGGGGGGGGGCAGGGGGCAGAGACGGAGACACACACATGAGCTGACATGCAGGAAGGTGGGCGGGAGGGGGGAGAAAAGAAAGCAGAGGGGACAGCAGCATATGACGGAGGGCCACAATTAGACCGGAGCTGCCCTGATTTTTATGATCTGTCTAGAGAGGGGATACAGGAAGTGCCAGATTGTTTTTTTTTAAAATTGTTTAGAGGGGGGCAGATTACACAGCGCACACACTGTGCTGTTTAATCTGCTTTACGGTACCAGAAAACCTTTTTTTTTCGGGGGGGGTTAAAAAACACTTTTAATGTATAATTTATTCCTTTTTCATAGTGATGGGTAAAGGAAAGCCCACTTAAGAGTGGTAGAATAAGGGAAGGTTATTCCCTGGGCTTAGAAAGCTGGACAGGTATGTGCCCAAGAGCACCAACCTTATGACTTCCTTCACATGTGAATGTGCTCTATATACACAGACTCCCTATACCCCTGCACGCAAATGCATTAAAAATTAAGCAGAAGGGAGCTTGGTAAACACCAGAATATATCTATTCCGTAAATATCAGATGTTCTTTTTGATGTCTGAAAACATAATTCACTCCAACACCATTGGATGCCTTTTGGTATTAATGAGGGATACATTAAGCAGAACCCTACTACAGGAGGTTAAGTCTATAGCAGGAGCAGAACACTCACGTTAGTCTGCTACAACCAGTTCTGCTATGAAGAATACATATAGAAACTTTAAACCTATTGAGTTAGGTATATGGATCAGATAATTTCTGATACTGCATGTTCAGGTAATACTTCTATGAACCGAAGTCCTTACTAAAAAAGATGATTTTTATAACCTTCTTTCAGTGTCCTACAACCCTACCTGGTTACAAGCATAGGGAATGCCTCAGGCATGCCTGAATGTAAGGGACTGAATTTTCTGCCATCTGACGTTTCTGCAGCCAGAATTCCTGATCCCTTCTGTGTTCACGGGAAAATAAGGTCTGAAATAAAAGTGATACATGTATAATTAATATCACAAATATAAAGATCATAGACAACAATGCTGTATATTTCTGAAGTGCAGCTAGATGGACCATCACAGAAATGACACAACATGAACTACAGTGGTGAATTTCAAAAGTGCAACAAGGTATGGCTATATAATTAATATAAATAGGAAAGACGCTAAAGCCCCGTACACACAATCGGACTTTCTGATGTGAAATGTTGGATATCAGGCTGTTGGCGGAAAATCCGACCGTGTGTATGCTCCATCGGATGATTGTTGTCGGACTTTCTGCCAAAAAATGTTAGCTAGCATGTTTTCAAATTTTCTGCCAACAAATGTGTGTTGTCAGATTTTCCGATCGTGTGTACACAAGTCCGTCAGACAAAAGTCCAAAGTACAAACATGCATGCTCGGAAGCAGAAGCGGTCGGTCTTGTAAATTAGCATTTGTAATGGAGAATTAACATTCGTGACGTGGCAAATTATGAAATCTCCAAATGCAGCACACAATTCTCTTCTTCTTTAATGGGATAACAATGAAGCTGCTTTGCTGGTAATACTGATGGAGTTATTGCAAACAAATTTTCAAAGGCTTTTTTTTTCTTTTTTTTTTTTTTTGATATCAAGAATAATATTATTATGTTTTTTTTTTTTTAAATTTGTGCAAGTTACCACAGCACCATTATCCCGTAGTTTATAAGATCAAAGATACAACTATGTTGGTGTCCCTTGTCAATTTTACATGTATTTTTTAAAATGTAACTGCCTACTCCCAAACTGTCATTTGAAGTAAAACACATAGCCAAGTATTATTCTCCACAATTTTTTTTTGTGCATTAAAAAAAATACAAATTAGACAGATTATCTGCCAATAGAACTTAACCAAAAAGTGTATTCTATGCATCCAAAAATATAGAAAATATACCAAATCAAATCATTATTCAACCAAAAAAAATGTCCAAGCAATAACCCAAGGCCAATAATAACACGTTATCTCCTCTGATTCAGCAACATGTCTGGTTGAAGAACGGCCATTCAGAAATTAACTGAAAAGCACAAAATGAAAAACGCAAACTGAAAAGCGCGAATCAACACTCACCAAACTTCTGCTAACATGAAATTAGCAGAAGGAGCCCAAAGGGTGGCGCTAAAGAGCTGAAAAACCACATAGTATGTCTAGCACGTCACTACGTTTGTAATCATTGGCCAAAATTTGTGTGACCACCCCCATGCGTATGAAAGACAAGTTTGAGCCAACACCCTTCAGACAAAATTCCACGGTTTTGTTGGCCGAAAGTCCGATGCAAAAGTCTTCACTGTTGCGTATTCTGATGTGTAGCCAGATGTAAAAAACAGAAAAGACACAAACTTCTAGTTTTTTTTTTTTCCTGAAGTGTGGCAAGAAAAGCAATATAAAGTCAGAAGGACACGAACGTCAGTGCTGCGTATTGCTGATGCTCAACAAGGCACAGTCGTATAACTAATATGAAAACAGAAAAGGTACCTTCTCAATGTGGTGCCTTTCTCATTAGTAACACGGTGCGGTCATAACAGAAAAGACACTGACAAACTTCAGTGCTGTGCATTTCTGATTAGCAACAGGGTAGTCTGATGATCGCCAGAAATGTCGCTAACAGACTTTAAATGCTGTGCATTTTTGATTATCAACAGCATATAGTCATATGACCAACAGAAATGTCACTAGCAACTTTAAATGCTGTGTATTTCTGATTAGCAACAGGGTACAGTCCTGAGACCGACAGAACAGTCCTATAACAGAAAAGTCACTAGCAACTTTTAATGCTGTGCATTTCTGATTAGCAACAGGTTGTCTTATGATCGACTAACAAACGTTAACCACTTAAGGACAGAGCCTCGTTTTGAGATTTGGTGTTTACTGGTTTAAAACGTTTTTTTGCTAGAAAATTACTTTGAACCTCCTAACATTGTATATATATATTTTTTTTAACACCCTAGAGAATAAAATGGAGGTCATTGCAATACTTTGTCACACCGTATTTGCACAACAGCAGTCTTACAAGAGCACTTTATAAAAAAAAAAAATACACTTTTTTTGAATTAAAAAATAAGACAACAGTAAAGTTAGTCCAATTTTTTTTATATTGTGAAAGATGATGTTACACTGAGTAAATTGATACCCAACATGTCACACTTCAAAATTGCACTGCTCGTGGAATAGCGACAAACTTTTACCCTTAAAAATCTCCATAGGCGATGTTTTAAAAAATTCTGCAGGTTACATGTTTTGAGTTGCAGAGGAGGTCAAGGGCTAGAATTTTTGCTCTCACTCTAACGATCGCGGCGATACCTCACATGTGTGGTTTGAACATAATTTTCATATGTGAGCGCTACTCATGTATGCGTTCGCTTCTGTGCACGAGCTTGGCGGGACAGGGCACACTAAAAAAACTTTTTTTTTCTTATTTATTTTTATTTTTATTTTTTATTTTTATACTGTACTTTAAAAAAAAAATGTGTCACTTTTATTCCTATTACAAGGAATGTAAACATCCCTTGTAATAGAAAACAGCATGACAGGACCTCTTAAATATGATATCTGGGGTCAAAAAGAAGACCTCAGATCTCATATTTACACTAAAATGCAATAAAAAAAATAAAAAGTCATTTGGAAAAAAAAAAAGTCCCTTTTAAGAACTATGCAATGGTATGGAGCTGGGTGGGGGCCATCTTACCCTCACTTAGCTCCATACCACAGAGGAGAGCGGACCCGACCGCCCACTCTTGAAGAGGATACTGGGGTTATGGTAGCTAGCTGCTGCCATAACAACGACAATCCTCTTGAAACAGCTGACGTATAACGACGGCAGGCAGTCGGCAAGTGGTTAAATGCTGTGCATTTGTGATTAGCAACAGCGTATAGCCATAACCAACAGAGATGTCACTAGCTACAGCAATGCTGTGCATATCTGGTTAGCGACAGGGTACAGTCTTATGATCTACAGGAATGTCGCCAACAACCTTAACCACTTAAGGACCGGACCATTATGCTGCTTAAGGACCAGAGGACTTTTTCCAATTTGGCACTGCGACGCTTTAACTGCTAATTGCGCGGTCATGCAATGCTGTACCCAAACGAAATTTGCGTCCTTTTCTTCCCACAAATAGAGCTTTCTTTTGATGGTATTTGATCACCTCTGCCGTTTTAATTTTTTGCGCTATAAACGGAAAAAGACAGAAAATTTTGAAAAAAATTATATTTTCTACTTTTTGTTATAAAAAAATCCAATAAACTCAATTTTAGTCATACATTTAGGCCAAAATGTATTTGGCCACATGTCTTTAGTAAAAAAAATGTCAATAAGCGTATATTTATCGGTTTGCGCAAAAGTTATAGCGTCTGCAAACTAGGGTACATTTTCTGGAATTTACACAGCTTTTAGTTTATGACTGCCTATGTCATTTCTTGAGGTGCTAAAATGGCAGGGCGGTACAAACCCCCCCAAATGACCCCATTTTGGAAAGTAGACACCCCAAGGAAATTGCTGAGAGGCATGTTGAGCCCATTGAATATTAATTTTTTTTTGTCCCAAGTGATTGAATAATGACAAATAAAAAAAAAAATTACAAAAAGTTGTCACTAAATGATATATTGCTCACACAGGCCATGGGCATATGTGGAATTGCACCCCAAAATATATTCAGCTGCTTCTCCTGAGTACGGGGATACCACATGTGTGGGACTTTTTGGGAGCCTAGTCGCGTACGGGGCCCCGAAAACCAATCACCGCCTTCAGGATTTCTAAGGGCGTAAATTTTTGATTTTACTCCTCACTACCTATCACAGTTTTGAAGGCCATAAAATACCCAGATGACACAAACCCCCCCCAAATGACCCCATTTTGGAAAGTAGACACCCCAAGCTATTTGCTTTGAGGCATGTTGAGTCCATGAAATATTTTATATTTTGACACAAGTTGCGGGAAAGTGACAATTTTTTTTTTTTGCACAAAGTTGGCACTAAATGATATATTGCTCACAAAGGCCATGGGCATATGTGGAATTGCACCCCAAAATACGTTTAGCTGCTTCTCCTGAGTATGGGGATACCACATGTGTAGGACTTTTTGGGAGCCTAGCCGCGTACGGGGCCCCGAAAACCAACCACCGCTTTCAGGATTTCTAAGGGTGTAAATTTTTGATTTCACTCTTCACTGCCTATCACAGTTTCGGAGGCCATGGAATGCCCAGGTGCACAAACCCCCCCAAATGACCCCATTTTGGAAAGTAGACACCCCAAGCTATTTGCTGAGAGGCATGGTGATTATTTTGCAGCTCTCATTTGTTTTTGAAAATGAAGAAAGACAAGAAAAAACATTTTTTTTTCTTTTTTCAAATTTCAAAACTTTGTGACAAAAAGTGGGGTCTGCAAAATACTCACTATACCTCTCAGCAAATAGCTTGGGGTGTCTACTTTCCAAAATGGGGTCATTTGGGGGGGGGGGGTTCCCATTGCATGTTTGAGCAATATATCATTTAGTGACAACTTTGTGCAAAAAAAAAAAAAAATTTGTCTCTTCTTCCGCAACTTGTGTCACAATATAAAATATTCCATGGACTCGACATGCCTCTCAGCAAATGGCTTGGGGCGTCTACTTTCCAAAATGGGGTCATTTGGGGGGGTTTTGAACTGTCCTGGCATTTTATGCACAACATTTAGAAGCTTATGTCACACATCACCCACTCTTCTAACCACTTGAAGACAAAGCCCCTTCTGACACTTTTTGTTTACATGAAAAAATTATTTTTTTTTTGCAAGAAAATTACTTTGAACCCCCAAACATTATATATTTTTTTTAAAGCAAATGCCCTACAGATTAAAATGGTGGGTGTTTCATTTTTTTTTTCACACAGTATTTGTGCAGCGATTTTTCAAACGCATTTTTTGGGGAAAAAACACACTTTTTTAGATTTTAATGCACTGAAACACACTATATTGCCCAAATGTTTGATGAAATAAAAAAGATGATCTTAGGCCGAGTACATGGATACCAAACATGACATGCTTTAAAATTGCGCACAAACGTGCAGTGGCAACAAAATAAATACATTTTTAAAAGCCTTTAAAAGCCTTTACAGGTTACCACTTTAGATTTACAGAGGAGGTCTACTGCTAAACTTACTGCCCTCGATCTGACCTTCGTGGTGATACCTCGCATGCATGGTGCAATTGCTGTTTACATTTGACGCCAGAGCGACGTTTGCGTTCGCCTTAGCGCAAGAGCGGGGGGGGGGACAGGGGTGCTTTTTTTTTTTTTTTCTTTATTATTTTTTTGCTTTTTTATCTTATTTTTAAACTGTTCCTTTCATTTTTTTTAAATCATTTTTATTGTTATCTCAGGGAATGTAAATATCCCCTATGATAGCAATAGGTAGTGACAGGTACTCTTTTTTGAAAAATTGGGGTCTATTAGACCCTAGATCTCTCCTCTGCCCTCAAAGCATCTGACCACACCAAGATCGGTGTGATAAAATGCTTCCCCAATTTCCCAATGGCGCTGTTTACATCCGGCAAAATCTTAGTCATAAAATGCTCGTAGCTTCCTGTTTCTTAGGCCATAGAGATGTTTGGAGCCACTCTGGTCTCTGATCAGCTCTATGGTCAGCTGGCTGAATCACCGGCTGCATTCTCAGGTTCCCTGTTGAGACAGGAGAGCCAGAGAAAAACACGGAATTATACCAAGATGATACCTAAACCTGCAGGCATCATTCTGGTATAACCACTCAAAGTCGTGAATGGCGTACCTGAAGACAAAAAAATGATAAAGCACAGTAAAGTATAAAAAATTGCATACCTGAAAAGCAAACATGATAAAACATAATAACAATAAAACATTGCAGAATAGAATACAGTAAAAAAGAGCAGAACAATAGAGAGAGAATAGAGAGAGAGAGAACAATAAAACGACAACTATTATTTTTTATTTTATATATTTTTTTGTGTTTTTTTTTTTTTACACTGTTTTTGTAACTCTAACTTTTATAACTGTAACCGATTCCAGGTTCGGTTCTCTCAAAATGCGATGGCATCTTGGGAGACCCTGTGAAAGTGTGTCCTAGTCTGTGCAATGCTGTACCCTACGCTAATACTCAACTAGTGCATGGTAGCGTTCAAAACATTCACCAATGCAAAGACCAGGATTGTCAGGACAGGAGGGACAATAATAGCGGGTGTCACGCCTATATCTGCGCTTGCTGCAGACACGACATCTTTTTTGGGGGGGTTCGTCGGGTAGGGGTACTCAGGAGGACATAAAGAAAATGCCTCTCATGCAGCCGACTGCATTTGGTTGGGGATGTGAATGGGGGAAGTACGGGCGCTGCAGAAGTGGTGGGTTCCCAATTAGGATTGGCGAATGCAGCAGGAAGGGCACTATGGGCACGACGGGCCTGTGTTTGTCTTTTTGGTGGCAGCGGGACACTACTTGTGCTTGCCACCTCACCAGCTTGAACTGCACTTATGGGACTCGCCATGTCACCAAGTGTTACTGCAGTGCTGGTTTGACTACGACCGGGGTGTACTAGGCCGCTGGTGCTTGCCAGTTCACCAAAACGCTACCAAAAAAACTGTAATGCCCCGTACACACGGTCGGACATTGATCATCGGACATTCCGACAACAAAATCCTCTGATTTTTTCCTACGGATGTTGGCTCAAACTTGTTTTGTCTACACAAAGTTGTCGGAAAATCCGATCGTTCTAAACGCGGTGACGTAAAACATGTACGTCGGGACTATAAACGGGGCAGTGGCCAATAGCTTTCATCTCTTTATTTATTCTGAGCATGCGTGGCACTTTGTCCGTCGGATTTGTGTACACACGATCGGAATTTCCGACAACAAAATTTTGTTGTCGGAAAATTTTATCTCCTGCTGTCCAACTTTGTGTGTCGGAAAATCCGATGGAAAATGTCCGATGGAGCCCACACACGGTCGGAATTTCCGACAACACGCTCCGATCGGACATTTTCCATCGGAAAATCCGACCGTGTGTACGGGGCATTAGCGATCGCAGGGATCAAGCCTGACTCTGCGAACGCTGCAGTTATGCGTTTAGTGTGTTGTAAGTGTCAGTGATTGATCGATACTGCACTTGGGTGGGCTGGGCTGGGCCGGGCGGAGGGGCAAAACGCAGGTGCTAGCAGGTATTTGGGCTGATCCCGCTAACACTGCGTTTTTGGGAACCCTAAACTGCTGGGGACGCTAGTATAGATCTGATCGGATCAGATATTGATCCGTTCAGATATTATACCACTAAGGGAGGTGTACGCTGCGTGCATGGGTGTTAGCGGTACTGGCGCTAACCTGACGCTGCTTGGGGCTGGTGCTTACCAGTTCACCAAAATGCTACCAAAAAAACTGTTAGCGATCGCAGGGATCAGGCCTGACCCTGCGAACGCTGCAGTTATGCGTTTAGTGTTTTGTAAGTGACAGTGATCGATCGATACTGCACTTGGGTGGGATGGGCTGGGCTGGGCTGGGCTGGGCGGAGGGGTCAAAACGCAGGTGCTAGCAGGTATCTGGGCTGATTCCGCTATCACTGCGTTTTTGGGAACCCTAAACTGCTGGGGACGCTAGTATAGATCTGATCGGATCAGATATTGATGCGTTCAGATACTATACCACTAAGGGAGGCGTATGCTGCGTGTGTGGGTGTTAGCGGTACTGGCGCTAATCTGACGCTGCCTGGGGCGACGCATATCACCGCCGGACGATCAGGGGGCTAAACCTTTATTAGGTGATAAACGGCGGGTGCCCTGACACTATAAAAAATAAACAAACTAACCAGCGTCACCCGTAACGGTTATACGGTGATCAGTGGTGAAAGGGTTAACTAGGGGGAAATCAAGGGGTTAAAACATTTATTAGATAGTATATGGGGGTCCCTGTCGCTATAAAACGCTGACGGCGAACCTAAATATTTACATCCCTAACTAGCGCCACCAGTGACACTAATACAGCGATCAGAAAAATGATCGCTTAGTGACACTGGCGACAGGGGGTGATCAAGGGGTTAAAACTTTATTATGGGGGGTTAGGGGGGTACCCTAGACCTACAGGGGGCTAATACTAACTGCCCTACCACAGTAACTGTCACAAACTGACACCATGCAGTAATCAGAAAAAAAAAAAACACTGCTTGGTGTCAGTATGACGGGGGGGGGGGGGGAGGGGTGATTAGGGGGTGATCGGGGGGGGGATCTGGGGGTACAGGGGGGTGTTATGTGTGCCTGGCATGTTCTACTGTGATGTGTGTGTGTTGTGCACTCACATTTCAGTCTTCTCTCCTCTGCGCCGGAACGGAAACTGCCGAGCCGAGGAGAGATGACATCACATCCCCTGCCTCTGTGTAGTACACAGAGGCAGGGGAAGAATCTCATTGGCTGGGAGCGATCGCGAGGGGGAGGCCCACGATCGGATGGCCTCTCCCTCATCTCTGATCGCTGCCAGACCAAAGGCGATCGCCTTAGGCACGGGGGGGGTCCGATCGGACCCCCCGCCCGCGGGAAGGCAATCATGTACCAGGTACGTGATTTTGCCTGCCCGTGCCATTCTGCTGACGTATATCAGCGTGAGGCGCTCGTCAAGTGGTTAATGCTATGCCATGCAACAAAGTACAGTATCACTTACTGTTTCTGATAGGTATTTCTGATGAGCAGCAAGACAACCAGAAAAGACACAAATAACTTCCATATTGTGTGTTTCTGATGTACAACCAAACAAAGCATGAAGTCCGAGTCATGGTATATTCAACTGCCCAGCAAAGGGCAAAATCTACCACAGGCATAGCTTGGTCTCAACCTTCAACCACCAGAGGGGAAGCAGGGTAGTTCCAAATAATGGAAGTCTAAGGTGAGTGAATACCTCACAGTAGTAATAATATTGGTCTACCACTGTCAAAGTATTAGCATATGTAGTTAGACACACACACTTTTTTTTTTACAAAGGTGAAAGAGTCCAAGCCTCCCAAGCATCTAAGGTTTTAACAAGCACAGACCTAGAGATCAATTAAGCCAGTCTCAAGAAGAGGTGGTTACAATCTTAGCCTGGAGGCAATCAGATACCTGTAGGGCTTAACAAGCAATTATTAGATACAGGTTAGTACATGTAGCTCTTGCATAGAGGTTTGCACCAAAACCCGTCAATTATGGGTTGCAGGATAATAATTTATGCTTTTAATTCAGCAAAGGGGTGGGCTGTAGCCCAAACCACAAGAGGCCCCTTGGTGTGCATTGCTGACCAGGGGAAATCTGTGCTATTACTCCTGGAATCACCGGGTACCCGCAGACTACTTCACATCCCTTCCAATTAACCCTTTAGGAATGTGTAACTTGTTTAGTGGCAGAAATAGCCTATAAGAGACCATTTGTGTCTAGCAGGTCTCAGTTCTTCACTATATTTGTCCTAATTGATGGATTTATAGTGAGAGGCTGGCAACTTAATGTTGCAATAGCTTCAGCATTTCCTGAGGTAAAAGGGAGCTGTGGACAATGGTCTAGCTAAAGCTTTTGGGCTATTTGTTCCCAGACCCAAGGGCAAGGATAGTAGTACCCTGTAGTGAGGGAGGGAGTCCTATCTCAATGCCCAGAAACCACCAGGCTGCTATTAGGGATTCTGCTGCTAATCTCCCAAGGCAAAAAAAGGAAGTACTCACCACTGTTGTCTTTCTCTTTGCCACAGGGCTTGCTTTTCTCTCCTCAAGGTCACATGAGAAGAGGATAGTGGCCAAAAATCACCCCCTTCCAAGTTGCTGTCCCAACTAGGGAGCTGTCAAGTTAGGCTGTGTGAGTAGCATACCCACACACCTCTTCTGGAATCCAAACTTTTTTCAAAAGGAAGGAGGGAGGGGAGGCCAGGGTCATTACCCTCTTTAGGGGTGAGTTGCTCTGAGTCTACCACCTGAGGTGTGGGTACAGAGGTGCGGAAAAATTGAATAGTGGCCAACATTTCCTCTTGAACAGATTTAAGAAAATCTTTCATTAATTCTGAGGCCTCTTTTCCAGCCAGTTTGTTGATACACCTATTACAAAAAAGTGTGGGGTTTAGACAATCTTTCCCCGCAGTTACCATACTTTTTACTGGCACTAGTGCTAGTGGATGAGGAAGGTGGTTTGTCAGAGACCTCCTGCACTCCGCTTCGGAAATCTGCAAGAGAAGAGGGAACAACCAACAGTCACTCTTCCTGCCCCATGTATCATGGCTGCAGGCCCTATCCCCAGAGGTGAGAGCATGGGAGATTACCAGGGATTACTTCTTCATCTGGTGTCACCCCCATAGTAGGTAAATGGCACTTACCCCGCCACGGCTTGCTCTTGCCTGCAGCCACCTGTGCTGTCTTTCCATCCTCCTTCTCCGTGAGGTGGGCTCAGACAGACTTTCAACTCCTTGCAGCTCGCTGAGCCCTGTGAGACAGGAATGCTTCAGCCTCCACAGCCTCGCGGGTCTGGTATCTCCTCCACGCTTTAAGCCCACTCCTGTGAGGTTTGGAGCGCGCTAAGTCCTCCCCTTGGTGTCTTGCATCGTTTGGCGCCCGCTGCACGCAGGGGAAGACAGGAGGAGACCCAAGCTGCTGAGCGTCGTGCAATGGCAGGAGATTCAGTTACACCCAAACCACCTGCACAATGCCCTGGTGGTGACCTGTGAGAAGCTTTTAGGCGGCAGGTTAGTGCAGCCCTCAACTGCATTCCTAAACCTGGCTCACAGGGGGACCATCTGACTCTCTTTTTAGTCTTCTTGTCAGAGAAAAAAAAAAACACAAACGTTTCGCTGTGGGAGAAATACAATCAATACTGAGGGACAAGGGGTAAGGTGGGGCCTTTTAAACAGCTGTGAACTGATTGTGTTTCCTGTAGGGAGGAGCCTCTCATCTCTCATGCGTTGCTGTCCTGGAAGGTGAGGTGAGAAAGGGTATTTATAATGTTTTTGCAAGCTAGGGGTTCACATACTTTAACATTCACTGCAGGGACTTCTGTAGAGAATATAGAAAAATAAATATCCTGTGCCTTTTTTCCTTTCTGATTTTTTTATTAAATAATATGCTCCCCTAAAGAATTAAACTTTAGGTTTCAACAATTGATTCCCTCCCTGCATGATATTTGTTCATTGTTATCTTGGCTGCAGTGACTGCACTGAAAACATAAGCACAGCTGTGCAACAATGAACATGATTAAACTTTGTTTTCAAGAGGCCACTTGTTAAATTCCTAAAAAAGCCCCCTGAATTTAAACATATATAGTATTTCACCAAAGTGAGTACACCCCTCACATTTTTGTAAATATTTTATTATATCTTTTCATGTGACAACACTGAAGAAATGACACTTTGCTACAATGTGAAGTAGTGAGTGTACAGCTCATATAACGGTGTAAATTTGCTGTCCCCTCAAAATAACTCAACACAAATCCATTCATGTCTAAACTGCTGGCAACAAAAGTGAGTACACCATTATTTTCCAGCACTGCCTTAACACTTGGGCATGGAGTTCTCTAGAGGTTCACAGGTTGCCACTGAAGTCCTCTTCCACTCCTCCATGACAACATCACAGAGCTGGTGGATGTTAGAGACCTTGCGCTCCTCCACCTTCCATTTGAGGATGCCCTGCAGATGCTCAATAGGGTTTAGGTCTGGAGACATGCTTGGCCAGTCCATCATCTTTACCCTCAGCTTCTTTAGCAAGGCAGTGGTCGTCTTGGAGATGTGTTTGGGGTCCTTATCATGTTGGAATACTGCCCTGCGGCCCTGTCTCCGAAGGGTAGGTATCATGCTCTGGTTCCCTCAATGAATTGTAGCTCTCCAGTGCCATCAGCCCCAGACCATGACACTCCCACCACCATGCTTGATTGTAGGCAAGACACACTTGTCTTTATATTCCTCAACTGGTTGCCGCCACACACACTTGACACTATCTGAAACAAATACGTTTATCTTGGTCTCATCAGACCACAGGGCATGGTTCCAGTAATCCATGTCCTTAGTCTGCTTGTCTTCAGCAAACTGTTTGCAGGCTTTTTTGTGCATCATCTTTACAACAGCCATGCAGACCAATTTGATGCAGTGTGTGGCGTATGGTATGAGCACAGACAGGCTGACCCCCACCCCTTCAACCTCTGTATCAATGCTGGCAGCACTCACACGTCTATTTCCCAAAGACAGCTTCTGGATATGACGCTGAGAGCGTGCACCCAACTTCTTTGGTCGACCATGGCGAGGCCTGTTCTGAGTGGAACCTGTCCTCTTAAACCGCTGTATGGTCTTGACCACCGTGCTGCAGCTCAGTTTCAGGGTCTTGGTAACTTCTTATAGCCTATGCCATTTTTATGTAGAGCAACAATTCTTTTTTTCAGATCCTCAGAGAGTTCTTTTGCCATGAGGTGCCATGTTGAACTTCCAGTGACCAGTATGAGAGAGTGAGAGCGATAACACCAAATTTAACACACCTGCTCCCCATTCACACCTGAGACCCTGTAAGACCCCGTTCACACAGGGACGACTTGTCAGGCGACCTAGTCACCTGACAAGTCGCCTCCCGTTCTGAGCTATGGAACCGTTCTAAGGGGAGCGACGCAAGTCGCTCCGACTTAGAAAAAGGTTCCTGTACGACTTCGGGGGCGACTTGGGGCGACTTGCATAGACTTCTATACAGAAGTCGTTTTGCAAGTCGCCCGGGCAGTCGTTTGCAGGTCGCCTCGCTGAGGCGACCTGCAAGTCGTGTTGCCCCTGTGTGAATGGGGTCCAACACTAACAAGTCACATGACACTTGAGAGGGAAAATGGCTACTTGGGCCCAACTTGGACATTTTCACTTAGGGGTGTACTCACTTTTGTTCCAGCAGTTTAGACATTAATGGCTGTGTGTTGAGTTATTTTGAGGGGACAGCAAATTTACACTGTTTTACAAGCTGTACACCCACTACTTTACATTGTAGCAAAGTGTCATTTATTCAGTGTTGTCACATGAAAAGATAGAATAAAATATTTACAAAAATGTGAGGGGTGTACTCACTTTTGTGAGATACTGTATATACACAGTGCTCAGAATAAATGCGTACACCCTTTGAAAAGTAAGATTTTAATTAATATCTCAATGAACACAAGAACCATTTCCAAAATTTTAACAAGACTGAATTTAAATTAGTTGATGCAAAAATGAATACACCCCACAACAAAAACTACTACATCTAGTATTTTGTTTGACCTCCGTGATTTGTAACGACAGCACCAAGTCTTCCAGGTATTGAATGAACAAGATGGCGACTAATTGCAACATCTATCTTTTTCCATTCTTCAAGAACGACCTCTTTTAGAGCCTGGATGATGGATGGAGAGTGATGCTTAACTTGTCTCTTCAGAATTGCCCATAGGTGTTTGATTGGGTTCGGATCAGGAGACATAGTTGGCCACTGAAGCACTTTCACCCTGTTCTTCTTCAGAAATGCAACAGTGGCCTTATATGTATGGAAAAGTGCATGACGACCAAGGGCACAGAGTGATAGTAGCATCTTCTCTTTCAATATAGAGCAGTACATCTGTGAATTCATGATACCATCAATGAAATGCAGCTCCCCGACACCAGCAACACGCATGCAGCCCCACAGAAGGAAACTGCCACCACCATGTTTCACTGTAGGCACCATGCATTTTTCTTTGTACTCTTCACCTTTGTGACGCTATACAGTTTTGAAGCCATCAGTTCCAAAAACATTTATCTTGGTCTCATCACTTCAGAGTACAGAGTCCCAGTAGTCTTTTTCTTTTTCAGAATGGGCCCTGGCAAATTCTAGGTGGGCTTTTTTGTGCATGGCCTTTAGGAGAGGCTTCCTTCATGGGCAACACCTATGCATGCCATTCCTCTGCAGTGTACGCCATATTGTGTCACAGGAAATAATCACCCCAGCTTGGCTTTCTACTTCTTTAGTGAACTAACTGCAGTGAACTTGCATGGCGATTTTCTTCAACCCTTATCAGAAGACACTCCTGTCAAGGTGTAACTTTCCGGGGATGGTAGGGTTGCCACCTCATCCCTTTAAAACCAATCACATATTAATTACACAGGTTTTGTGGCTGATTAATGTGCTAATTTAATTCACTTAGTGCCTTACCTGCATTAAATTAGCCCCATAACCTGTATAATTAGTATTTGTTCAGTTTTAGAGGGTTGAGGTGGAAACCCAAGTGGATGGCCTGGACGTCTCTGTGAGATGGTTGCAGTTCCATCTTTGTTAAATTTTTGTATCACTTTTGCTACAGTATTCTGACTAATAAGTAATGCTTTGCTGATCACCTTGTAGCCTTCACCTTTCTTGTGTAAAGAAATTATTTTCTTACTCAGGCCTTGTGATATTTCTCTTCCATGTGGTGTCATTGCTGACAGCATTAAATGGGAAAGAGTTTTCTTTGTAAGTAACGCCCTTTTATAATTACTGTAACTGTATGCTGGACACCTGTTTAATGAATAATTAGACTCACCTGTAGTTGAATTCTTGTTAATTAGGATTTTGTTGTCTAAAATGAGCTTTGCACCTAAGACCTACATTGGGGTGTATTCATTTTTGCAACACAGTCTTGAATTAATTTGTTAGGAAAAATAATTTGTGTGTGCAAATTAACAAATCTTGGTTGCAATCAATGGCCTACATTTGTGGGGAATTTTGTAGTATAGTGTCCCATAGTAAATGTTGATTCTGGAAGGAAAGGTTTTCTGACAAGTCTGCTGGGGTGTACTCATTTATGCTGAGCACTGTTAATATAGTTTACACGTGTGTGTGTGTGTAAGTATTGTTATAGAGGAGGAGTGGAGTCCTCATTTACCTCTAGATTTCAAATATTTATGCTGAAATTAGTATTTTATAGATTGTACAGTTTATTATTAGAAATTAGTATTTTATGGACCGTACACTTTACTATACACCTTACACTTTACTATTATCCTTTATTGAATAGGTACCCAGCATATTTTGGAGTAATGTACATTTAATGATAAAAGTAATCACATTGCAGACTCTAGACAAGAGAAGTATAGGAGAAAATGACCTTTCCTGTATCACCTTACAATCTAAGAGGTGGGAAGACATTAGACACCACAGGTAAGGGGGAAGGCAGTGCATTGGGTGTTATTGAATTTGGATACTTGACGAACAGTTAGGGTGAAATTTAATTTTCCCTTTGCAAAGTGAATTTTCACATTCTTAAGCTAGGTACACACAGTTATTTTTCATTCAACCAGCGGGTTGAGCAAAAAAAAAAAATGTTGATGCAACGATCTCTCTCACTGAGACATTGTATTTCGAAAGGGGGGCCCATCCCCTGCCCGCCGCCAGCATACACTGATCAGCACTCTCAGCCATTTGTTGTGAGCATCCATCCAATTCTGGTTTCCAGCAGGACCTTTCAATAAAAGCTGATTGTTAGTCCAGCTTCTAAAGGAAAGACAGCTGTACACATGAACTGAAAGTCAGCCGGTTCCTGCTGAACAGCATGATTTTCGCCCTTTGTGTGTACTGGGCTTAAGTCAAGTAAGTGAAAATTATTGTTGCACAGATTACCTATTCATGTGCAGTGAAAAATAATTAAAAAAAAGGATTTTTGCTTGCACCGTGATCGGTTGATTGTAGGTAGTCCAACTTCTCCTCATTATCCTTGCAAAGGAAAAATTCACTTAGCTTAGTGAATGAGGTGAAGTTGTGCTGACTATAATCACCCAATAATGTGCAAGTAAATATACCGTTTTTTAAATTGTTTATTGAACATGATTTTACCAAGCAAACCTTTACTTTGCTAACCTCAATCACTAAGGTAAGTCAAACTTTGCATGTTTTACTTCTTTAGTAAATAAATTTGAATATCTATGGGAAACATCTCCTGACCCCCTTATACTCACCTTACCTGCACTCCCTCACAGCCCTTTATGCCTCTACAGTGCTGAAATTGGCTATATCACAAGCCTGGGGGATTAGTGACATCACTCTTCTAGTCATGTGATCATATTTTGGGCCAGTGAGAGGTCACTACACCTGGGTATGCACAGGGAAGGAGAACATATGTTCTTCCATGCCCGGAAGTGCCGGGTATTCTCAATGGCCGTGGAGTATCAAAAAACTTTGAGGAAGAGCAAGGGCGAGGTGACAGTGTCTCTTTAAAGCTGGATTTGAGCCAATGAGGTCTCCAAACCAGTGTCTTAAGAGTTGTTTGGTTATAGCACGAAGACAAAAAGCAGCCAACGTGTTTCCGGAGTCAAAGAACACCCAGAAGATTTTAACACTGTACTGGGGTGTTTTGATAGACTTGAAAATGGTTGTGCTTAAACAAAACTATGGTAGGAGTTAAACCTCATACACACACCAATCTGACAGCTCAGGTCAGAGCCGCTGTACTAACAATCTGATGTTAGTACAGCTATCTCCTCTGTGCTATTGTGTTCTGACAGGGGGCTGGCCCCCCCCTGCCAGAACACTCCGGTCAGTGCGCTCAGACTTTTTTTTGGTCATGGGCCATCCACAGAAGGTTGTTGGACTGGCTGCCATACACATGGTCCAAAGGACGGCTCGTGTGTACTAGGCTTTAGACAAAGGAGCAGTCTATATTTGCTTTTGCCAGGATCAGCGACAGAATAGTTCTAAAGGTGGAAGCTAGTCTTTTTGGACAGAGTAATTAGTAGGTAATGAGGACTACTTTAGATTTTGTAGTCAGTTATGAGATAAGGTTATTAGAATAGAGGATTCTAGTAGGTATGTGGATGAGAACAGAATGGCATTTATGGGTGTATTTGTGTATTTCTGTATGAGATCATACAATAAAAAAATAGAGATGAGTTGTCAGCTGCTTTGACTGCAAAACAAACTAACTTGAGTTTTATTATCTTGTTAATGTAGAGCCAGTGAAAATACTGACAGAAAGAGACAGCAGATAAGGTGAGGTAGGTAAGTCTTGGTAAGTATTGCTGCAGTATTTGGGATAGATCACAGAGGTAAGAAAGTAGATAAAAAAATACCAGAAAGCAGAGTATTGCAGTAGACAATGAAGACGTGTTCATGGGTGTTCTCTTAAGCTAGCCATAGATGGGTATTTTTTTTTTTTTTGCATTCCCTGGGACATTGTATTCCGTGGAACTCCTCCAACTGTCAAAATACACTGATCACCACTGCAGCCGGTTGGTCTCAGCCTTTGATCAAATGAAAAATTTCCAACATCCAGTTCAACAAAAGATCATGAGATCCAATTCTGTCAAGTGGGAATGCACATTTATGAATTTAAATTAGGTCAATCCCTGCTGAACTGACAAAATTTTGATCTATCTATAGCCTGCTTTAAGTTAGGAAAAAAATATTTTGGAAAAGTGGATGCAGTGGAATATTTTCTCATCATGTAGAGTAAAGATGTGGGCCAAGTCCAGGGTGCCCATATAGCAGTAAACTTGTGTGATACGTGGGACAGTACCAATCACAGTTACAATATACAGTATCCATTATTATTATTATTATTAAAATACAGGATTTATATAGCGCCAACAGTTTGCATAGCACTTTACAATATAAAAGGAGACAGCACAATTACAGTGCAGTGCAATACAGAAGGGCCCCGCTTATACAGCTTACAAATGAAAGGGGGGGGGGGGGGTACAAAAGGTAATAGCTATTCTGGAGGATCTGATGGAGGTGGCCAAAGTACAGTTTTTAGGTGGAGGTGAGGTAGGCTTAACTGAATAAGTGAGATTTCAGGGATCGCCTAAATGCAGACAGGGTGAGAGATAGATGGATATACTGGAGTAAGGAGTTCCAGAGGACGGGGGAGGTTCTGGAGAAGTACTGAAGGCAAGCATGGGAAGAGATAGCAAGAGAACTAGAGAGCAAGAGATCTTGAGACGAGTGGAGAGGATGGTTAGGGCAATATGTTGAGATGAGGTTGGTGACGTAGTGGGGGGCTGGTTGTGGGTGGCCTTGTATGTTGTGGTCAGTATTTTGAATTTTATACGTTGGGCTAGTGGAAACTAGTGAAGGGATTGGCAGAGAGAAGCAGCAGCGACATCCGCATGCATTTGATGCTCGTTTTGTGTGCATTTAAATGCAGTTAATGGATGTTTTTTCTTTGGGCTTTTATGTGCACTGTAATGCAATGCATTGCAGTTTGTTTGTGTATTTGCACTTTTGTGCATTTATGGTGTGGAAAAATGCAGCATGCTGTACTTTTTTTCACTTCACTGCACTGTAATGGTGCCCATAGGATAACCTAGATTTTGAACTGTCTATACAGTAGAAATACAGTCAAAAATGCATCAAACTGCGTCCAACTGCATCTGAATGCGCCCTTCTGATAACAGCACAGGTACTATATTTATTCCCCAGGTACGTCTAGTGCGACTCAGAGGGCAGTAGTTCAACTGTGTCCTATCTTTATCTAAATGTAGTAAAACACTTGACACTTAGAAACTGAGCTTCAATATAAAAAGAAAACTGTTTCCCATAAAGTAATTAGAGATTCAAGGATTTTTGTTGATACTTTCCATTCTCCACTTAATCTCTCCACATTCTTCATTGTCAGTTGAACACACAAGTTTCAATTTTAGACAAGCTCTTTAAGAACACCAATTGTTTGCTCTATAGAATTAACATACTGAAATGGCATTCATTTCTCATAATCGATATGGATAAATAATAGCTCTGCTCTTACCCTTTTCTGATTGTATACTGCTAATGTTCTATGTTTCTTGGATGTCATGAATAGTGTTTCTTGCTACAGTTGTCACATTATCTGCAATTTCCTGTCTTTTATTATCAAATGAATATCTTCAGCGGGCAATTGAGGGAAGATGCTTTGTTTGCAGGTTTATTGACTACGTCAAGGAAAAGAACAAAACAGAGAGTAAATGTATTATCAATAAGCTCTTTTCTGCACATCTTTGTCCCTACTATCTAAACAGATTTCTTTGCATAATATCTTAAGTGCCTTCACTGCTTTCCTAGCACATAATGCATTCAAAATGTCAGTGAAAAGCGCCTGAGTATCAAGCAAAATACAGTGAGGTTATCACAAAAGAGAGATCCGTTGAGCTGTGAAGTGAGCTGACAAATTAAAGTTAAATGTGTGGCATTCAGTCTTGTTTCAGAAAGAAAAAGTTATCTTGTTCTAGAATTGTTTCCACTTGTAGTTCTACTTTATAACATAAATGCAATACAATAAGCTGTATGGAGGTTTAATTACAGCTCTGCAGTTTGTAGAATGGACACTATTGTTCAAAGTATTGGGACGCCTGCCTTTACACGCACATGAATTTTAATGGCATCCCACTCTTAGTCCGTAGGGTTCAATATTGAGTTGGCCCACCCTTAGCTGCTATAACAGTTTCAGGCTGTCCACAAAGGTTTAGGAGTGTGTTTATGGGAATGTTTGACCATTCTTCCAGAAGCACATTTGTGAGGTCAGGCAAATGATATAGGACAAGAAAGCCTGGCTCGCAGTCTTCGCTCTAATTCATCCCAAAGGTGTTCTATCGGGTTGAGGACAGGACTCTGTGCAGTCCAGTCAAGTTCCTCCTGCCCAAACTCGCTCATCTATGTGTTTATGGACCTTGCTTTGTGTGCTGGTGTACAGTCATGTTGGAACAGGAAGGGGCCATCCCATAACTGTTCCCACAAGTTGGGAGCAGGAAGTTGTCCAAAATGTCTTGGTATGCTGACATTTTAAGATTTCCCTTCACTGGAACTAAGAGGGAAAGCCCAACCCCTGAAAGACAACCCCACACCATACTCCCCCTCCACCAAATGATTTGGACCAGTGCACAAAGCAAGGTTCATAAAGACATGGATGAGAAAACTTGACTGGCCTGCACAGAGTCCTGACCTCGACCCGACAAAACACCTTTGGGAACAATTAGAGCAGAGACTGTGAGCCAAGCCTTCTCATCCAACAACAGTGCCTGACCTTACAAATTACAAATGTGCTTCTGGAAGAATGGTAAACCTTGTGGACAGTCTTTCCAGAAGAGTTGAAGCTGTTATAGCTGCAAAGGGTGGGCCAACTCAATATTGAACCCTACGGACTAATGCTGGTCATACACTATACGAAAAATCGGCCGAAAAATCGTTCATATAGACACTTCATTCGTTTTTCGTCAAGTTAATGGGCACAAATCGATAATCGTTTGTGACGTTTTTGTGGAAAAATAACGAACAGGAAGTTAGGAGAATTTCTGTCGAACGTACGATAAATTGCAAGGTTAATGTGTTTTCCGTCCGAACTGTCTGCACTCGGTATATGTAAAAAAACGAACAAAAAATTATTTATTCATGTCCACTGAACAATTTATCGGTCATTACATGATGGCACGATCGTTTGCAGTCACGGTCGAACGTTTGTGTTTCGAAAATGTGTTCGTCCGATTTTTTGTATAGTGTATGGCCAGCATTAGAGTGGGATGGCATTAAAGTTCATGTGCGTGTAAAGCAAGTGTCCCAATACTTTTGACAATATAGTGTATGTAATGCTTACGCATATCCAACACTATGCAGACCCTACACACCATTAAATAAAGGATGCAACTGTTTGAAATACAGCTTTTTCTTACACAAAGATAAGTGGTGTGTGTTTTTCATGTCTATAGTTAGATGTTTTTGAGTTCAAGTAAAATTGCTTTACCCCCTAAGAATGGAATTGCATGCTCCCACCCACACAACACACAAATACTTAAAAACTCAATTGACTGTTTTTTTTTTAATGGTGTTTAAAGAGTATAAAAACATGAATACATTTGTTACATAGTTACATTGTTAGTCAGACACATGTTCATTGAGTTCAACCAAGAGAAAAAAATAAAAACTTGCATTCACAAAACCTTAAACTCAAAGCTGATTCAAAGGAAGGCAAAAACACTTATAAAGCATGGTCCAATTTGTTTCAACAGGGAAAACTCTGCTACCTGATGTTTAGTTTCTGCATGACATAAGCAATAACTTTTAAAACATTAAACTTAAGCCTTTATTAAGAACCCGGCTTAGACTTTGGACTACTTTTACGCTGGCCATTTAGCCCATGTGCATCCAATCCCAGCATTTAAGTGCGCCCGGGAGGCACAGGTGCATGACCCAGCACCACTGTTTGCAGCCTGCCAAAGTCTATGGCTGGCTAAAATATGCCAAGCCTGGATGGGGCTGAATTCCCTACTGAGTGGTGCTCTCATTTAGTGCCATATGCATTCAGGGACATATGCGTGGAACAAGGAGCTAGGTGGGCAAGCAGAATGCTAGTTGGTTACTGCTTGAGAAGGTTCTGAATGGCACCCATGTGACACAGAAATGAATACAGTGGTAAAAAAAACATTCAGCTGGGTGGCAGAACCTCCACCAAAAACCTTACCTCTAACCCTGTTGGCATTTTAATCCACGGGAGCTTCAGCCGCCTTAGATCTCCAGAGCAAACCAGTAAGATCCTGAAACAATCGAAAGCCAGCAACAGCAGCCGAGTTTGCAGTTCACTTTAAACTAAAATTCAAAAGTATAAAATATATAGAACAAAGTGGAATAGTAAAAAAAATGGGGTGCGCATTAACACCATGAGGCCAGTATTAGACACCATTGACTTTACAGTTTTATTAATGAATTGTTGTTCATAACGTATTTCAACAACAATAAAATGGATACATACAGGACAAAACATTATGACTACTCTATAACAAAGCAGAGGAAGGTCCCCGCTCTTCCACATACCTTGCCCCCACCTATTAGGCCTCACGAACACTGGGCCTTTAGACACGGTGCATGAGGCTCTGGCGTTTGGGTGCAAGTGCAGGACACATGTATACCCTCCAGCTCAGCTGGTGGCAACCTGTCAAATGCTATGAGAGGCTGACAGCTATTTTGGCTGAATGTGGCTGGATGATGCACCTAGTGGTATGATCCAGATGTGCAGCTGATGCACAATGTCCTCCACAGTGTGCATCAACATAGTATATACACAATATTAACATGAACTGGAAACAGTAAAAATCAGCAGTGACAGACTGTAAGGAGCCAAACTACAAAAGGTAGCTGGGATTCGGGAACTGTCGCCACTCTCCTGTTTCTGGAATCTGCCTTACTACATAGTAGTGCATGTCCTTGCTATTGGGCCTGGACACCTTTACTTTGTCCATATATATGTGGCATTCATAGCTCTATATACACACAATGGAACCCAGTCACAGTGGAATTTTGGCCCTCCAGTGATTGATGCCACTTAGGCACCTTTAAGTGTTCCCAAATTGCAGTTTATATATGTGCTGCCACTCAGCCTAGATCACCCAGAACAAGGCCTCAGGGACATACGAGAAGTACAACCCGTTTAACTGCAGAACTTGCCTCATTAGATATCTATACAAATTGGACAATCAAGTCAGCCATCTCTTTTGTTCCTGCCCCATTTGCCACCACGCATGGTGCATCTTTCACAGCCCCTGCTAATGCCACTCTCAGGGTGTTCCACAATGCCTCAGACCAGTCCTCAGGTGCTTTTGTTACAATTGCCTCGGCAGTAGCCTTCTCTGTTGATGGACACTGGAGGGTCCAGTGCTGGTGTTTCAGGCCTTAGCTATGCAGGCAATTTTGCAAAACAAAGTCCTATAGTCATCTCACAGCTGGTGTCACCTGATGTTGGTCATGATTCAGGGCTGCTGACTCTCGAACTCCTCTTTGGGCTCTCGACAGAAGGGCTGAAAACCTTGTGCTGACTCTCCTCACTGCACTGCATCAAGTTCAGAGAGTCCGAATGTACTGGTTCTGGCTGCTGCAGCAGGTTTTCTGAACTGCCAGTGACCACGTCTTCCTCCCAAGGCACTTTGCGCTCACATGCAATAACACTCCTGGGGAGGAAAGCCTTACAAGCTCTGCAGCGGGCCAAAAGGTGTCACTTTGTGTGTCAGCGCCCCCTGCACACAGCCACTAAGATCTCAATGACTCCAGTCTGGCAGGCGGTGAAGCCTTTCTTTGACATGACCCACAGACAAAATGTGTTTCTTTGTAGTGGGAACAGTCACAGTTAATTCTTTGTAGTAGGGACAAGTGAATTGTCCCTAGTAGGGACAAGTGAATTGTCTTTGTAGTAGGGACAAGTGAATTGTCCCTTCTTGCTGAAGCATAGCAGAGAACGTGCATGATCACACATGTCCAGTATACAGTGACTAGTTAAGACAGTACAGTTCACAGGCTCACTCCTTCTCTCAGCCCCCCACTACTTCTCTAACCAGAGGTGCCGACACAACTTCACAGGCAGTGTGCTCTATCCTGCTGACTACGCCAAGTGTAAGGGATCTGGAAAGGATGGTGGTTGGTGACAAGCCTTTTAAGTCCCGCTCACTTCTTCTTGGGATAGAGCACCCACATACCTGTCTTTGGTCCACTGTCTTGCACAATTCTCCCACCCAGAGGTCCACTCACTACATTCTCGGCCAGAGGCCTGTTATTTGAAACAAATTGAATGCCCATACCAATTGTGTTTTAACATTTTAGAGCTCTCATTAGCTTCTTCTGATATACATCACACCTGACGTACTGACAGAATCTTGCAGTATAGATTACCAATGACATGACATAATATCCTGACAGCAGCCCTTAACAGTGCAGAGCACTAAAGATCCATTTGCAGTTATCTTCACTCATTCTTTTAGTAAGCACCACCAAGTTGGATTATCTCACTCTAGAATAGCTCAGTCCTAGGCCCCGTGGCCCATCCAATCTTAGCCACAAACCCACAACTGGAGGTCAGAGGTGGCAAGGTCCCTCCATTGGCACCCTGCCCAGCCGGGCACTGCCACTGTAGGTTACTGGGTAAAGCTTAACAAGTGTGCTTGTCAATTCTTGTATATATGTAGATCGTGTATTCTTGTATGTTAACAGCTCTTCCTTGTAAGTATAGAGTCATGTATGTGAGTTTAATGCATCTGATAAAGAGGTAAAAAAAATAATAGCATTAGCATTTTTATACTGCAGTTTAAGTTTCTATGTTTTTATATGAAAAGAACAGGATACAGAAATGTCTGCTTTTAAATAACTAGGGAAAACCCCTTAAAGGAACTTGAGAATTACAATTATTATTACGAACAAAGCCTCAGTGTAAGGACGGCTAACATTAACAACATAAAATGGTGAGACCAGCCAAGTGTGTCAGGACATATTAATGTGTCACTGCACTACACTGTAAATGTCAAAAGATTTTGCAAGTAAATCTGAAAACCCTGTAAAACAGTTGACACGATGCTTTAGGTGTTACACATGCAATATACTGTAAACAAGCAAATCGTAAAATAGAATTATTCCAAACATGCCTTTGTTATTGTGCTATACATAACTTAATCGCTAGTACAGTGCCTTGAAAAATATTCATACCCCTTGAAATTTTCCACATTTTGTCATGTTGCAACCAAAAACATAAATGTATTTTATTGAAATTTTATGTGATAGACCAACACAAAGTGGCACACATAGGTGTGCGCAGCCTGTGGCATTAGGATGTGAACCCCAAAGCTCAAGCACTCACTACCGATCACTCATGATGTTCATTCAGAAAGAGAAAGGGGCCAGTAAACTACATTTTTACATGCCCCTTCCCCCACTCATCCTAAAACATCCCGCAGCAACCCGCAGCAACAGCTGGCAGGAGAGGAGGGAAGCTGGCAGTGCTTTGTGGTGGGAGCCAGATCAGTAGGGGGAATCTGTTCTGCACAGGGTGATTAGGGTGTGCCTGGGCACACCTGGCACACCTTGTGGGCACGCCTATGGTGGCACATAATTGTGAAGTGGAAGGAAAATGATAAATGATTTTTAAAATGTTTTACAAATAAATATGTGAAAAGTGTGGCGTGCATTTGAATTCAGCCCCCCTCAGTCAATACTTTGTAGAACCACCTTTCACTGCAATTACAGCTGCAAGTCTTTTTTGGGTACCGTATGTCTCTATCAGCTTTGCATATCTAGAGAGTGAATTTTTTTGCCGATTCTTCTTTGAAAAGTAGCTCAAGCTCTGTCAGATTGGATGGAGAGCGTTTGTGAACAGCAGTTTTCAAGTCTTGCCTCAGATTCTCAATTGGATTTAGGTCTGCAAACGGGACTTCTTGTGGCTCTTTTTCAACAATAGCTTTCTTCTCGTCACTCTTCCATATAGGCCAGATTTGTGGAGTGCGCGACTAATAGTTGTCCTGTGGACAGATTATCCCACCTGAGCTGTGGATCTCTGCAGCTCCTCCAGAGTTACCATGGGCCTCTTGGCTGCTTCTCTAATTTATGCTCTCCTTGCCCAGGCTGTCAGTTTAGGTGGACGGCCATGTCTTAGTAAGTTTGCAGTTGTGCCATACTCTTTCCATTTTTGGATGATGGATTGAACAGTGAGATGTTCAAAGCTTGGGATATTTTTTCCATAACCCAACCCTGCTTTAAACTTCTCCACAACTTTATTCCTGACCTGACTGGTGTGTTCCATGGCTTTCGCGATGCTGTTTGTTCATTAAGGTTCTCTAACAAACCTCTGAGAGCGACACAGAACAGATGTATTTATACTGAGAATAAATTCCACACAGGTGGGCTCTATTTACTAATTATTTGACTTCTGAAAGCAATTGGTTCCACTAGATTTTAGTTAGGGGTATCAGAGTAAAGGGGGCTAAATAAAAATGCATGTCACACTTTCAGATATTTATTTGTAAAAAATGTTGAAAAGCATTTATCATTTTTCTTCCACTTCACAATTATGTGCCACTTTGTGTTGGTCTATCACATAAAATACCAATAAAATACATTTACATTTTTGGTTGTAACATGACAAAATGTGGAAAATTTCAAGGGGTGTGAATACTTTTTTAATGGTGCTGTATACTATAGAGAACCATGCATGCAATACTTATTAAATCTTATGTTTAAATGTTTGGAAACAACATCTGAAGCATCCAGAGCAGGAATCTGAAGCTCTGCTCTGGACTTTTATACTAGTATATCCTATACTACCCTCCTTTGGGATTACATTGTATTTTATTATTTACTTGTATTCTCCCCTAGTCAGAACAGAAGTTTCAGGCTGTATGGCCATTTCTCCTACCTGTGTCATTACTGATAACAAGACACTAGAAAAGTGTTGAATAATAATAATGTTGTAAGGTTTACTTGGTTGACAGCTAACACTTTGGCCTTCCTTCAACTGCCCACCAAGAGTGCCAGTTACCAGCCCAGATCTCTGTTAGGAGAGGGGAGCGTTTCAATGGGGGCCTTACAGCATGTCATTGGAGTGGCATTCTTAGACAAGATGAAAATTCAATTAATATCAGCACACATACTTGTACCTGAGAGGCAAGCTTGCAATATTATAACAATGTGAGAGTAGATTTAGATTTTTGTAAATCCACATTCCAGACTGGTTCTACATATATATATATATTGTAGCAAAGTGTCATTTCTTCAGTGCTGTCACATGAAAAGATATAATAAAATATTTACAAAAATGTGAGGGGTGTACTCACTTTTGTGAGATACTGTGTATATATATATATATATATATATATATATATATATATATATATATATAAAAATATATATATGCAGTATCTCACGAAAGTGAGTACACCCCCACACATTTTTGTAAATATTTTATTATATCTTTTCATGTGACAGCACTGAAGAAATGACACTTTGCTACAATATAAAGTAGTGATTGTACAGCTTGTATAACGGTGTAAATTTGCTGTCCCCTCAAAATAGCTCAACACACAGCCATTCATGTCTAAACCGCTGGCAACAAAAGTGAGTACACCCCTAAGTGAAAATGTCCAAATTGGGCACAATTAGCCATTTTCTCTCCCCGGTGTCAGGTGACTCGTTACAAGGTCTCGGATGTGAATGGGGAGCAGGTTTGTTAAATTGGGCGTTATTGCTCTCACTCTCTCATACTGGTCACTGGAAGTTCAACATGGCACCTAATGGCAAAGAACTCTCTGAGGATTTGGAAAAAAGAATTGTTGTGCTACATAAGGATGGCCTAGTCTATAAGAAGTTTGCCAAGACCCTGAAACTGAGCTACAGCACAGTGGCCAAGACCATACAGTTGTTTAACAAGACAGGTTCCACCCAGAACAGGCCTCGCCATGGTCGACCAAAGATGTTGCGTGCACGTGCTCAGTGTCATATCCAGAGGTTGTCTTTGGGAAATTGATGAATGGGCGCTGCCAGCATTGCTGCAAAGGTTGAAGGGGTGGGGGGGGTCAACCTGTCAGTGCTCAGACCATATGCCACACGCTGCATTAAATTGGTCTGCATGGCTGTCGTCCCAGAAGGAAGCTGAAGACAAGCAGACTAAAGACATGGATTACTGGAACCATGTCCTGTGGTCTGATGAGACCAAGATAAACTTATTTGGTTCAGAAGGCATCAAGCGTGTGTGGCGGCAACCAGGTGAGGAGTACAAAGACAAGTGTATCTTGCCTACAGTCAAGCATAGTGGTGGGAGTGTCATGGTCTGGGCCTACATGAGTGCTGCAGGCACTGGGGAGCTACAGTTCATTGAGGGAGCCAAGAAAGCCAGCATGTACTGTGACATACTGAAGCAGAGCATGATCCCCTTCCTTCAGAGACTGGGTCGCAGGGCAGTATTCCAACATGATACCGACCCCAAACAACCACTGCCTTGCTAAAGAAGCTGAGGGTAAAAGTGATGCACTGGCCAAGCATGTCTCCAGACCTAAACCCTATTGAGTATCTGTGGGGAAACCTCAAACAGAAGGTGGAGGAGCGCAAGGTCTGTAACATCCACCAGCTCCGTGATGTCGTCATTGGAGGAGTGGAAGAGGACTCCAGTGGCAACCTGTAAAGCTCTGGTGAACTCCATGCCCAATAGGGTTAAGGCGGTGCTGGAAAATAACCCCCCAGACGACGTCTATGCAGACGAAACGCGTCGGGTAGGACCCCACTGTCGCCACTTCTCTACAGCGCTGTTTTTAGATACCCTTTTATGTGAGTGTATACTTTTTTTATTATATTTCCAATTAAACGGATTTACACTATTTGGCCATTCCTTTTCTTCATTTTGCGGCTGATACTGCTGGTTCCAACGCTGATCCGAGGGATGCGATTTATGGGTGCCGTGCTTCATATCTTTGGGCCCGATTACGCATGAGGAACACAGCCACGTGGCAGCCACTCCACCAACTTTGCCCGTCCGGGCCAACTGTAACCCAGCACCACCTAAGCCTGATTGACTCTACCTGGCGTATGCCTTGTTGGGTCCACCGAGTCCAGTAAGCCTCTTCACTTCTATTGGTGGTGTGTGGGCTCCCTTCACAGATGATGTACACTCCTGTTGAGATTTGTTCCAGAGGACTTTTCAAATTCCCTCCAGGGATGTTCTTTTAAACACACGAACTTTGAACTGTTAGTCCATAGACTTCATTTTTCATTACACTCACTACCTTACATTGTAGCAAAGTGTCATTTCTTCAGTGTTGTCATAAAAAGATATAATAAAATATTTACAAAAATGTGAGGGGTGTACTATACTATCTATAATATATATATATATATATATATATATATATATATATATATATATATATATATATATATATATACTGTATATTGTTGTGTGATCTGTGCTATGAGACCATTAATTGTGTGTCATTTTATGTATAAGGCCAAACACATAACCTTTGTGGGTTCAGCCAGTGCAGATACTTGTAAGTCTGCATGTCTAGATGAGATGCCAGTTGGGGGTGATAAATCCCGGGGCTTCTTCTAATTGTTTTGTGTACTTGGGTAGTCGGTAATTCTGGTTTACAATCCATTAGCAAACAATATTGCACTGTGGAATCATGGCTAGTGTGTGATGGTGTCATCATGGTATGCCCGTGATGCGGTGCAGTCATCTCGCAATAGGGCTCACCATAGTATGGTACAGTATAGTCCAATGATTGATGGACAAATAGCTGGTAAAGTAAGAAAGACAATATCACCAGATTACCAGCAAAGGGGAGTAGGGCAGTCTGGTGCACTATAACAATGCAAAATGAAGAACAGCAGGTAAGATATTTTTCCTATATGCATCTCATTCTCAGTGTGCTTTTACAGCAAAGATCATACAAAGCAACATTTGTTTCCACTGTCTCTGTTAGCCTCGAGTGTTGATAGTTTTAAAGCACACTAAGTACAGGAATAAAAGGTTAAGGTTGTAGTTAGACTCAAGGTCAGGGCTAGTGGGTTAAAGTAAAAGGTAATTGCACTGAGAAATATGGAAGTTGCCATTGCTGACCTCCTAAATATGTTAGTTTCCGGTGCTGTCTCTGGCTTTAGTACTTTTGAAACCACTGACTAAGTCAAGTATGCAGAGCTGAAGGGTCAGAGTTAAGTCCTAATCTGCCTATGTGTAGTAGTTCTCTACTGCAGTCACTGTACCCTCTTGACCACCAGGGAACTAGCATTTTTAGAAGGAAAGGTAGGCAATGATAGCCTACTATTTCTTACATAACAGGTTTCTTTAACTGATGGGTTAAAGTACAACGCTAAGCAAATAAAAAAAAACACAATTTAAACATGTTGTACATTATTAAAAACAATGAATGTGTTTTACTATCACAAGTCCTTGAATCTTCCTAATATCTCCTATACAGCAATACACAGACTAGAAGTGGGAAGAGCAGAACTAGCGATGAGGAGGATGGAAGGAAGAGCTAGCCATGACTCCACTGCTTTGTACTGCTTTGTGCTTGTTAGCCTAACACAAGTAAGTAAAACAGAAAAAAAAAACATGCTGGAATTGTGAAGGATGCTCATACAATTATTGTAAAGAGAAAGAGTGACTACATACATAAATACCGTAAATAATGGTATGTACAGTAAATACCCAATCCAACTGGCAGATCATCAGGGTTCACTTCTGTGTAAACTTATTCTCCCTAGCCAACAGTAACAATTCGGAGTGAACCTTCTGCACATTTCTATTCACCCTTTCTAGTAAACTTTGCATAAAAACAGGATTTTTCGGCATTGCAATACATGTTTAAGCTGGCCAACTGCTTCAAAGCAATCCCTTTCCGGGCAGTCCCTACATTGCTCTGCAAAATGCAAATGTTCAAGTGGATATGCCAATGTAGCACTCTCTCTCTTTACTCTTCAAGAGCTGCTGAATATTTTTTTTTTTCCCTTGGGCTTACAGTTACCATCTTCACAGTGTTCGTCGTAGGGGGGTCCCAAAATAAATGTTCCATTGAAAACACTGGCTCAAACACTTACGGTAGTCCTTTTTCCAAGTTTTATTGAATAAACAAAATATGCAATAGCAGGGTAAAGGGTGAAAGGGATTCAGGTACCTTGAACAGTGTGGTTTAGAGCTAATTTCTAAGTCCAGCGAACAGCACTTCCACAGGTGGATTTAGCAACCATCGGATAGGTCTCTCTCACCAACCTAGCAACCGATGCAATGCTCGAATACAGTCTCTGCCACAGACCTAACAATCTTGAATAAACAGATTATTCTGTTCGATATGGTCTCTGCCACAGACCTGACAATCCTGAATAAACAGATTGCTGTGATTGATCTCAGATGCGTCTCCGACTGAGTTTCCAGGCTCTTCTCAAGATGCCAGCCTTACGCTCGGTCCTCTCCTGAAGAGTCCTCCCCTGGTTACTACAATCCGTTGCTTCTTCCCGCAGGCCAGACAACAAAGAGACCATCCTATGGACCAATAGACCACTAAAACTTTGGTCCTTCTTCTAGTAGCTGAGCCTCGGTTCAGCCGACCCCAAGGTAGAATTTTAAGTAGCAAAAATTTCCCCAGGCCAGGAGGGCCATGAGGTCAGGAAGCGCGACCCTCAAAAAATGGTGTCTGCACCTTAAATACCCCTACCCAGAATGCACGGCGAATGAACCACTCCCACCGATCTGTCTCTGAGCAAAGAGTATTCAATATGTCCAACCAGACTGTATTTACAACATCCACCAATGGTAACAGCACCACCCATGGTCGGATGGAAATTTGCACAGTCCAGCCAAACTGGTACAGAAACCAGTAAATTTAGGTAATAATAAACTGAGCCGAAACTGTAGCTTCAATTAACTTAAATTTGAAAAGAATTTGAAAAGAATAGCGTCTGCTCTTCAGCAGCAGGGCGCTATATACTCCCCCCCCACCGCAATAGATGATGTCCCCATCGTCGAGAAAAAAAAAAAAAATTTAACTCTCAATCCTGAGAGAGTCAAATACCTGAATTCCAACATTTGGAAGAAACATAGAATAACAACACATTAAATGGATAACAGCATCACACATGAATCAGAAAATACAGCAACACTTTCCCATGACCTATCTAGCTATCTGTACCACCCACTCTCCAGTTGTTTGTTAGAAGATCCAGTTAAATCTGAAATAAAACACACAGAAACAAACAGCAATACACAAGTCAGTACCTTTCTTGCAAGAAGCAAAACCCCATTTCCTGGAAAATGGAATTTTCTTTCTAGCCATGAATTATTTATTTATATATAATTTTTTTTTTCATTGTAAAGCAAGTCCTCTTAAGCAAGTGTTGAAATATTTTGAAGACCTTGACACGCAGTTTCTCTATCAACTGACACTAACTAACTATTCCCCATAGTCCTTGCATAAAAGAAAAAGAAAAATACAAAAGTTTTCTTCTTAAACTGACTTCAGCAGAACCAATTTCCATAATCGATCACCAATAAAAACGGGGATCAGGCAAAGTCACAGCTGTCCCTTGAGCATCTACTGTGGTGATGAAGTATACGATGTTATCTTTTCCCGCCCGACAGATTACAACTTTGTCCGCGTATATGTGCCTCCCATAGCTCCAATGTAACAGGCATCCAGCAAACCGATCATCCATCACCAAGGAATATCCTGGCTTCCTAAAAGGCTTTGGTACTTTTAAATAGTCCCAACTGTCTTCACTATACCAGCTCTCTTTGTTTCCCTCGATCTCTTGCATAATATCCCTGGGAATGTATGGAAATTCAAGTCCATATTCTGTGGCCACTTGTTTAACAGCCGTTGAGATCGAGCAAGCCTTGGCAGAGAACGGAAACTTCCCAGACCAGAAATCACACATGAAACTGGGGATTTGTGTACCATGGCAAAAAGAGACGATTTGTTTGACCTGGACAGACCGGCATTTTTAGACCCACAAGTGACTGTAGGGGTTTCCACCCGAAGTGATGTGCTCCCCGAATTCACAGCTGCCCAGTCAGACAAATGTTGCTGCGACATCATCACTATTCGCCCACAGCATCTCCTGCGACATTGTTTCGAAGAAATCATCATCTCCTGAAAGGTCTGAGAGAGAGTCTATTTCCGAGTCCCGCAACTCCTCCGCAGGCGTATATCGGCAAACAGTCCCCCCATGCACAATGTCCCCAATGATCTCACCTGTTCCTGACGTGGACTCCTTCCGGGAATCCGGTTTAGACAGTCTCTGAGGTAAACCTCGACCGCGGCCGCGGGAGGCTTTCACGTACCCGACCTTCTTTTGAGTAGGAACAGCAAGGTCGGTAATGGTAGAAGTAGTGGTAGTAGCAATATCCACTGTCGGTTCCTCCAGGGTAGTTACAGCAACATCTCTCTCAGGAACACTCAGCGTAGCAGACTTTGAGAGCATAGGCCTGACTGCAGGATTAAATACAACAGTCTCTTCAGTGGCGATGGCTGTGGCCCAATCCATCCAGTAGGCCCGGGGCGGCATGGTGGGTTGTTCTACAGTGAACAGATACTCTCCGCAGTGCAGGCATCGAACAAACAGCCGAGGACTTGCGACTTTTCCCTCGCATCCGTTACACAGCATGCCCAGAACCTCTGAATCTCCTGTTGTATACAGGATGAAACGCCCATGCGGTTGTGAGCGAATCCCGTCAGTAACGTTCCAGGCAGTCTGATACTCGTAGTGGTACCTCCAGAGAACATTCTGGGTCCCATAGCAGAGTTCCTGGCATTCGTGACATGGCGACGACCAAGCAGGACCTTCCTTCTGCGCGTTTAGCCAGACCACGCGGTGTCTCACTCAGCACGTAGTTTGGACAACTCCTCCCACTGGCCCCTCTGGTCACGCAACTCCCGGGCTTTCTTGAATCCGCCCACAGCCGACACGCCAGTACCTTAACCCGCAACCAATCCCGTTGTTGAACACAAACAAAAAAATGGCAAAGTCCAAAACCCTCTATTGCATTCATTCCTTGGCAAAAAGTTCCTTTATTGCTATAGGTAACCGTAAATCCCGGACTCGAGCCCCCACATTTAGCACTCTCTTTACTCTTCAAGAGCTGCTGAATATTTTTTTTCCCCTTGGGCTTACAGTTACCATCTTCACAGTGTTCGTTGTAGGGGGGTCCCAAAATAGATGTTCCGTTGAAAACACTGGCTCAAACAAGTTTTATTGAATAAACAAAATATGCAATAGCAGGGTAAAGGGTGAAAGGGTACGGTTCAGGGGGGCGCTTTCTCATCCCCCCTCTTTTCCTGCGGCCTGCCAGGTTGCATGCTCGGATAAGGGTCTGGTATGGATTTTTGGGGGGACCCCACGCCATTTTTTTTTAACATTTTGGGGCGGGGTTCCCCTTAATATCCATACCAAACCTGAAGGGCCTGGTATGGAATTTAGGGGGACCCCCACGTAATTTTTTTAAAAATTTTGGATCGGGGTTCCCCTGTGGGGAATTCCCATGCCGTTTTTATCAATGAACTTTTATGTGTATTGTCGGACCGGCAATTCATTAATAGCCGCGAGTAGTTTTAAATTACTTTTTTCCTTTGAAATGTCATTTTTCTGTCAGACTGTTCTAAACACGGGAAACATGCGCCCCTTTACAGGCATACTATAGACACCCCCCAGGTACGAAATTTAAAGGAATATTACACTTTTATTGTTTCACTTTAAGCATTATTAAAATCACTGCTCCTGAAAAAACGGCCGTTTTTAAAACTTTTTTTTGCATTGATCCATGTCCCCCTGGGCAGGACCCAGGTCCCCAAACACTTTTTATGACAATAACTTGCATATAAGCCTTTAAAATTAGCACTTTTGATTTCTCCCATAGACTTTTAAAGGGTGTTCCACGGCTTTCGAATTTACCGCGAACCTCCCAAATTGTTCACTGTTCTGCGAACTAGCGAACAGCCGATGTTCGAGTCAAACATGAGTTCGACTCGAACTGGAAGCTCATCCCTACTCCTGGCAAAACTGCTCCAGCTCCTTCAAGTTGGATGGTTTGCTCTTGTGAACAGCAATCTTTAAGTCTGACTACAGATGTTCTATTGGTTTGAGGTCTGGGCTTTGACTAGGCCATTCCAACACATTTACATGTTTCCCCTTAAACCACTTAAGTGTTGCTTTAGCAGTGTGTTTGGGGTCTTTGTCCTGCTGGAAGGTGAACCTCCGTCTTAGCCTCAAATCACACACAGAGTGGTACAGGTTTTGCTCAAGAATATCCCTGTATTTAGCACCAACCATCTTTCCCTCAATCCTGACCAGTTTCCCAGTCCCAACTGCTGAAAAACATCCCCACAGCATGATGCTTCCACCACCATGTTTCACAGTGGGGATGGTGTTCTTTGGGTGATGTGATGTGTTGGGTTTGCGTCAGACATAGCGTTTTCTTTGATGGCCAAAAAGTTCAATTTTAGAGAAAAGGGATCAAGCTAAGGGAGGGCCCCTTAGCTTGATCTGAGAATCCCTGAGTGGCCCGTGCAGTCGTGGGATGAAGCCAACTGTCCGTGCATGTCTTACGAGGAGTCACACTACAGGCAATCCCAAGAACCTAGGGAGGGACCAACAGGGGCTGGATGGGCCATGCCTGCAGTAGGGATATTGTACTTTCAATATTCAATATTGAATGGTAAAAAACAGTATAGGAAGAATAAAAAAAAAAAAAGGGTAAAAAAGGAGGACGGCTGAAGGGTGTAAGTGTGTATCTGTATGTTTAATTTGAGTATCTGTGATACATTTACTTTAATAATAATCATTGTTGAAAAAGTTGATAATGGAAAAAAAAAAAGAAAAAAAGGAGGAGGGGCTGGGGGGACAAGGCAAGGAGGGGAATGGGAGGCCGGGGTGGGATAGGGAAGTCATGGAAAGAAAGGTGAGTGAGTAAGGATTGAGGGGGAATGGAGCGATGGGGAAAGGGAAATGGGGAATGGAGAGGAAGCAATGGGAGAAAAAAAAAACACTAAAGTATACGTGTGATAGTGCCATGTGATGCGTTAATTGTGAAGGAAATGAAAAAGGGAAACAATCAAACCAAAAATAACACACTAAAATCAAACAGAACAAAAAAGGGGGGGGTGATGTGGGGGATATGTGAATAGGTTACAAAAACACGTGAGCAGTGGTGAGGTGATTACCTGGTGTGTGTCAAGGAAAGAATTTCCAACAAGGGGGAAGGTCGCCCTGTGGATCTTCCAACTAGGTGTGTGGGTAGTATTGTTCTCACTGGTAGGGATAGTGACGCATGGCGGCACTCCATGTGTGGCTCCCCTTGCTTTCCCGGAAGATGGATGTCCAGGCACTACCGTCATTTCCGCTGCAATTGCGTAATGGCGCGACGTCACGCGCACGCGGACATACCACGGCGCTCGGAAATGATCCGGAATGCCGCTGGCAGGAAAAGATTGCACCATAGGTGGTGCTGCCACCCAATGGGCGCATAGAGAGGCACAGGGCCCTTTGTGCCTCCCCACCCTACCAGAAGCCACCACACTGGATGGGCCAATAACCGCAGATCAAGGATCAAGCTGCTCAGGGGAAAAGAGGGGGAGAGGGATGGGAAAAAATCAACGACAAAACATACATAAACATAGATACCATTATGATGTACATAAATATCTGTTACATGAGCATTGATGATGCAATATTTACTAAATAGGGTTACATTAAAGACAAACTTTTTAGGTTCAGGAAAAAAGATCTTTATGGGCTATGAGCTGCTGTGGTGCAGCTGGGCATTCACATATTGCCTCACCAGAGGCAATAATGTATATATAAAAGGTAGTCTGGTGGCCAAACTAGTACCATAACATCAAACGAATATAGCGAATCCACAAAGGTGTGTTATTTCGTCAAATGAGCAAGAGCATATATCAGGGAGGCATAACTCAAGCAGAATGAGAAAAAAAAGAATTATTATAAATAAAATGAAAATAAAATTGAAATAAAATGAAATAAAAAGAATGAACAGGAAAAAATGAAAAATAACAAATAAAGTAATGGGTTACATCATTAGTTGCATTGGTTAGGATAGCATGTCTATAATTTGGTAAAGGACCCAGATCCAGATATATATAAATGCTAATTTTTAATGCATTTTGCCTAAGGAGAAGCCTTGTAAAAAAAAGGAGCAAACAAAATAGATTAGTTGAGGCCAGGAGGCGACGTGGCCTGTAACTGGAAGATCCATTTCTGTTCTTTTTGTAGTAGGACCTTGTTCCAGTCACCTCCTCTGCATCATGTACAGGGCTGTAAAGGTTACTTTAGGCACTGTATAGCCGTGTGCAAGAACGGCATGCCTCCCCACGGAGAGATATGGATTGCCTATTTGCATACTGTACATATGCTTAGATATGCGTCTCCAAAACTCTTGCTTCGTTTTGCCTATGTAATAGGCACCGCATTCACACTCCATGAGATATACCACACCTCGAGTCTGGCAATTCACGAAGTGTGAGGGCGTGAAGGTTTTTCCATTGGGAAGACGAAAGGTCCTTTCTTTCCTTATTAGTGGAAAGAAATGGGAGCAGTGTCCACATGGGAAAGAACCAGCAATGGAGCAGTGTTGAGATCTTTTATGTTCACTTTTGTACTCGCTTTGAATGAGTCTGTCCTTGATCGAAATCGCTCTCTTGAAAGTGCCAAAAGTCGGTCTTGGAGGTTTGCAGCCTCTCTGACGAAAGGACTATCATCGGAGCAGCTGCGACGAAGTAGCAGGTACTGTCCATACGGGATGGAGTCCTTGAGAGGTACAGGGTGAAAACTATCCGCATGGAGTACCGTATTGCCGGTGGTACTTTTTCGAAAAAGGGTACTGGAGAGTTTTCCTTCGGGGGTTGCTGTAATCTGAACATCCAAGAATCTCACGCTCTCTCGATTGTAAGTCATGGTGAATTTTAAATTCCAATCATTTGTGTTGATGAGATTACGAAATTCCAAAAGTTTGGCCTCTGGTCCCTCCCAGATGACGAAGACGTTGTTGATATACCTAAGCCACTTAACGATGTGGCTAGTGTATTCAACGAGGTCCTCGTCAGCCAGGAGGGACTTCTCCCACTCCCCCAGGTACAGATTGGCGTAGGATGGGGTACAGCAAGTCCCCATCGCTACGCCCTGCACCTGGAGGTAGTGAGAGTTATCAAAACTGAAGTAGTTGTGATGCAGTATATATTGCAGACCACTCAGGGTGAACGCATTTAATGCTGGATCATAACGTGAACTTTGTTGAAGAACCTTCTGCACAGCAGAGAGGCCTAAAGTATGAGGGATACTACTGTATAAAGCCTCTACATCAATGGTGACAAGGATGAAGTGGTCTGATAACGTAAGGTTATCAATCAGTTTGAAAAATTGTATGGTATCTCTAACAAAGGATGGGAGAGATAGAACAAAGGGTTGAAGATGTGCATCTATGACTCGACTCAGGTTTTCAGATATAGCCCCATTGCCAGAGACTATGGGGCGTCCTGGGGGGCTGTGGGACACTTATGAATTTTAGGTAAGCTATAAAATGTAGCTACTTTAGGATGTCGAGTCCTAACAAACTCGTAGAGGTCCTTGGTGATGGCGCCAGTGCGAAAGGCGCGATCTATCATATCATAGAACATGGAATTATACTGGTTGATATTTAGAACGGAGATTTGTTTGTACCATTCTTTATTCTTTAAGATGTTTAGGCACATCGCGGTGTAATTCTCGTTGTCCATAACAACTACATTGCCACCCTTGTCAGAGGGTTTTATTACAATTTTTGTGTTTGTACACAAAAGTTTAAGGGCTTGATTTTCTTCAGTAGACAAATTGTGGGGATTAGATTTGGTTTGAGGTAGTTTGCATATATCCCAAATGGTCTGTTTAAGAAATATAGTTACGTTAGGGTTGGTATTAGAGGCTGGAAATTTGGTGGAGGCGTTTTTGAACATGACAGTTGGATTAGGTGTTGACTTATCAACCTCGTTTAACAGGGCATCCAAGTCAATCTGATCTATCAAATCGATTGTGTTATTCTGTTGATAGAGAAGGGTCAGGTCACGTAAGGCTTTAAATTCCTTGATGCTATATGTTGACCAATCTGTAGTGTCCTCATTGGAATCATCCTTCCCATGAAGGTATTTCAATAGTAACCTACGTGCAAAAAGTTGTATGTCTGTGATGACTTCAAAGAAATCAGAATTCTGTTTGGGAGAAAAAGTTAGTCCCTGAGATAGAAGCTGGATTTATGCTGGTGATAATTCAAACGAAGATAAATTAATGACACTTAAGTGGTGGGTTGAAACCGGGCAACAAAGGGGTGCAGGCCTTTGCCTCCCCTGTTTGTTGATTGGGGACCCGAGTCCCCATGTCGGGTTTAAAAGTTTCTGTGAGGTTGATTTCGTTTGGCCCAACAATGGGGTGGTGTTGATATATATGCCAGTCTCCTGTGGTAGGGGAATAGATTCACTGGTCCCAGTGGTAGAAATCCGATCCAAGGTCGCGGATGGATCCATATCCGCGGGTGGATCAGAATGAATGAAACTGAAGACAGGATAGGTGTCTAAGGAATCAGTATCCACTGTACGTTTTTTCTGATCTTGTTCGGCTGAATCTCTGTTAGTTTGGTTTCTTTTTTGTTTTCCACGTCCTTGACCTCATTGGGATGGATTCTGATTAGATTCCGTGGGGGGAAGAGTCTTAGATTTAGAAATACCTATTAGAAATACCTATTCCTTTGTTGTTCCCGATGTGGGTAATTTTTTGATTGTACCAGATGGGTGTTCCATCGTTTAGCTCGTCCCTCAGAAAAAGCTGATTTATCTCTCCAAAACTGAATTTCTTTATTTTGCAAAATACCTTGGTTGAAAACAGACAGGTCATTTTTGAGTTTGGCCTATAGTTCCAAAAACAGGGCATGTTGGGCATATGGAGTCAATGCCTGTTTCAATTTAGTTATTACAGTGTCCAAAAGAGCAATCTGTCTGCCATATTCTCTTGAAAGGATAGCTATTGAGAGCATGATTTGAGATTGGTCTCCCATTCGGATTTACATTCATTGCTTATTGAGTCTACATTGGGAAAGATTTGGACCCGCTGTTCAAATGGATTAATTTGTTCCTTAATATATCTGTCAAACGTTTTAGTGTGCCAGAAGAGGGCGAACTTCCTCTCCAGCACCTTCGTTAGTTTGTGGAACAGGGAAGAAATGGACAGTTCTACTTGGTCCCCCTGTTCAAAAGTGTTTTCATATTCTGACATCAAACTTGTCCAATCTTCACCCACAAATTTACTCATCTTATTAAAATGCGTTAAACCACTTCAAAATAATGTACATCCAAAGAGTATTTTAGGTACCAAATATGAACCACAAATATAGCTCACAGCTCATGTCTTGACTCGAGTGTCAAGTAAGGGGGAAGGGGGGTTTAACCACCCAAAATTGGAAACTTCAAAGTAAAAAGACACTCATATGAGAAAAGAGGTAGCTGCACACCCCGGATATTACTAGAGAAAAGGGATTTTCCCCCATGAGGGGTTTTCTAGGCAGCAAAAAAAAGGGGTAGAAAAAATGCTAAAAAAAGAATATAAATAGTAGAAATTGTTTTTTATTATAACAAAGTATCAAAAACTAAAAAAATGTTGGACATGTAAAAGTTCAATTTTAGTCTCATCAGACCAGAGCACCTTCCCCCATACATTTTGGGAGTCTCCCACATGCATTTTTGCAAACTCAAAACGTGCCATTTTGTTTTTTTGCTGAAAGTAATGGCTTTCTTCTGGCCACTCTGCCGTAAAGCCCAACTCTATGGCGCGTATGGCTTATTGTTGTCCTATGTACAGATACTCCAGTCTCTGCTGTGGAACTATGCAGCTCCTCCAGGGTTACCTTAGGTCTCTGTGCTGCCTCTCTGATTAATGCCCTCCTTGCCCGGTCCATGAGTTTTGGTGTGCAGTCATCTCTTGGCAGGTTTGCTGTTGTGCCATGTTCTTTCCATTTGGTTATGATAGATTTGATTGTGCTCCTAGGGATCATCAAAGATTTAGATATTTTTTTATAACCTAACCCTGACTTGTACTTCTCAAAAAAATTGTCCCTTACTTGTTTGGAGAGTTCCTTAGTCTTCATGGCAGTGTTTGGTCAGTGGTGCCTCTTGCTTAGGTGTTGCAGCCTCTGGGGTCTTTCAAAAAGGTGTGTATATGTAATGACAGATCATGTGACACTTAGATTGCACACAGGTGGACATCATTTCACTAATTATCTGACTTCTGAAGGTAATTGGTTGTATCAGAGCTTTTTATTGTGTTCTGATCCATTACATATAATTCAGATTAAAAAAAAACATTGAACTAAAAGCTATAATGTAACAAAATAGGTAAAAAGCCAAGGGGGTTGAATAATTTTGCAAGGCACTGTATGTGGCCCTTGTAGCAATACAGAATATACATTCATAAATAATAACCTAAACTGGCCATATATTGCTTGAATTTAGGCTAATTCCTGCTGGCCCAGATGAAAGTTGAGTAGCGTATGCTCCTGCTTGGCGCTGCAACAATCCACAAAGAATCGGATTATCTCTCAGGTAGCTGTTTATTCCGACTGCAGTAGGGGCAGTGTGGTACGTGATTCAGTGCATCAGACAGCTCCCTTTTTTTGTAGAAACTTTAATTGAAGTGCACAAAAGTGACACTTCATTCATGTTGCTGTAGATCAGTGAGATGTGTTGTATTGCTGTACATTGTAGTGCATTCATGTACAGTGCACTGTGATAAAATGCAGCATTTCTGCTTCAGGCTGTGTTGCAGTGTGAATAGGACACACAGAAAACAATTGACCTAGCTGTGACCAGTGTTTGACAGTATAGTAAAATGCTGATCACCATAGGAGTTGATTTACTAAAGGGAAAAAGACTGTGCACTTTGCAAAGTACAGTTGCACTCTGCAAGTGCAGTTGCTCCAGAGCTTAGTAAATGAGAAGAAACTCTGCTGACTTCCATCATCCAAATCATGTGGAAGCAAAAATGCATTTTTTTCTAAATTTCCATGCATATGATTGGTTACTTTTTGCAAAGTGAAGCTTTACCTCATTTACTAATCTTTGGAGCAACTGCACTTGCAGAGGGCAACTATACTTTGCAAAATGCACAGTCTATTTACTTTTAGTAAATCAACCTCATAGTGTGAATTAGCCCTAAGGCAATAGCCCAGCAGGGGGTATTCATCCATCTGCGCTGTTAGCATGGATGGAGAAATCTACGTGTACTGAATATAGCCAGCTTTACTCTATGCTGGTGAGTGGCTTATGTTTTTGTTCAGAAACGAAAAAAAAAATCTGCTCATAAATTCACATAAAATATAAACCAGTATAGCATGTTTATAGCAGGGACGTGCGGTGAGGTCAGTGGCTGGTGAGGCACTGGCTAGTATCAGAGCCAGATACACACAGGTATATACGCCGCGATCGTTACAGTGAGAGCAATAATTCTAGCACTAGACCTCCTATGTAACTCTAAATATGTAACCTGTAAAAATTTTTTAAATCGTCACCTATGGAGATTTATAAGTACTGAAGTTGGGTACCATTCCACAAGTGTGCGCATTTTTAAAGCGTGACATGTTAGGTATCTATTTACTCGGCGTAACATCATCTTTCACATTATACAAAAAAATCGGGCTAACGTTTTTTTTTAATTCACAAAACTGAATATTTTATTCACGAAACTGTTTTTTTCCAAAAAAAAAAAAAACGCATTTAAAAAAACGACCACCATTTTATTTCTTAGGGTGTCTGCTAAAACAATATGTATATATACTGTTTGGGGGTTCTGAGTAGGGATGAGCTTTGTGTTCGAGTCGAACCCATGTTCGATTCGAACATCATCTGTTCGCCCGTTCGCCGAATTGCGAACGATATGGGCCGTTCGCGCCAAACTTGCGTGGCGCGTCATGGCCCATAATTCACTGCGGCATCGCAGTGCATTGCTGGCTGATGATTGGCCAAGCATGCACTATGACCCGCATGCTTGGCCAATCACAGTGCCGTCTGAACAGAGAGCCGTAATTGGCCAAAGCCAAGGAGGCTTTGGCCAATTATGGCTCAGAGGATTTAGTACACGCCCCACACTATATAAGGCCGCCTGCACGGCGGCCCTGTGTAGTGTGTTCCGGCGTTGAAAGAGATAGACACAGAGACAGTGTCATTTGATTTAAGTTAGATAGATTAGGCAGGACAGTCAGTGAGTTAGCTGCACTTACAGTGTATTGTGTATATATATATGCATCCCAGGTGTTGTGTGTGTGTGTATATATATATATATATATATATATATATATATATACACTGTATTCAGTTTAGCTAGATCCGTTCCTGTTATCTTCCTACTGACAGGCAGGCTTGTCTTGTCACAGTATTTACAGCTACCTGAAGAAAATTGCTGGTGTTCTTTTGATCCTATTAGTACCACAGTCAGGCAGCTAGACTGTTTACAGTTAGTGTAGTGCGTCATCCTCACAGTGTTCAGTTAAAGCTACAAGTTAGTTTAGTGTGACCTCTGCACAGTGTTCAGCTAAAACTACAAGTTAGTGTAGTGCGTCCTCCTCACAGTGTTCAGTTAAAGCTACAAGTTAGTTTAGTGTGACCTCTGCACAGTGTTCAGCTAAAGCTACAAGTTAGGGTACTGCGTCCACCTCACAGTGTTCAGCTAACGCTACAAGTTAGTGTAGTGCGACCTCTGCACAGTGTTCAGCTAAAGCTACCTGTAGAAGGTTGGTGGTGCTTTCCTGATCCTATCACTACCGCAGGTAGCTAAATAAGCTACAAGTTAGTTTTTTTGCGAGCTCTGCACAGTGTTCACCTAAAGCTACCTGTAGAAGGTTGGTGGTGTTTTCCTGATCTTATCACTACCGCAGGCAGCTAAATAAGCTACAAGTTATTTTTTTGCGAGCTCTGCACAGTGTTCACCTAAAGCTACCTGTAGAATGTTGGTGGTGTTTTCCTGATCCTATCACTACCGCAGGGAGCTAAATAAGCTACAAGTTAGTGTAGTGCGTCCTCCTCACAGTGTTCAGCTAAAACTACAAGTTAGTGTAGTGCACAGTGTTCAGCTAAAGCTACAAGTTAGGGTAGTGCGTCCTCCTCACAGTGTTCAGCTAAAGCTACAAGTTAGTGTAGTGCGTCCTCCTCACAGTGTTCAGCTAAAACTACAAGTTAGTGTAGTGTGACCTCTGCACAGTGTTCAGCTAAAGCTACAAGTCAGTGTAGTGCATCCTCTGAACAGTGTTCAGCTAAAACTACAAGTTAGTGTAGTGCGACCTCTGCACAGTGTTCAGCTAAAGCTACAAGTTAGTGTATTGCGTCCTCTGAACAGTGTTCAGCTAAAACTACAAGTTAGTGTAGTGCGACCTCTGCACAGTGTTCAGCTAAAGCTACAAGTTAGTGTAGTGCGTCCTCCTCACAGAGTTCAGCTAAAACTACAAGTTAGTGTAGTTCAACATCTGCACAGTGTTCAGCTAAAGCTACAAGTTAGTGTAGTGCGTCCTCTGAACAGTGTTCAGCTAAAGCTACAAGTTAGTGTAGTGCGTCCTCCTCACAGTGTTCAGCTAAAACTACAAGTTAATGTAGTGCGACCTCTGCACAGTGTTCACCTAAAGCTACCTGTAGAAGGTTGGTGGTGTTTTCCTGATCCTGTCACTACCGCAGGCAGCTAAATAAGCTACAAGTTAGTTTTTTGCGAGCTCTGCACAGTGTTCAGCTAAAACTACAAGTTAGTGTAGTGCAAGCTCTGCACAGTGTTCAGCTAAAGCTACAAGTCAGTGTAGTGCATCCTCTGAACAGTGTTCAGCTAAAACTACAAGTTAGTGTAGTGCGACCTCTGCACAGTGTTCAGCTAAAGCTACAAGTTAGTGTATTGCGTCCTCTGAACAGTGTTCAGCTAAAACTACAAGTTAGTGTAGTGCGACCTCTGCACAGTGTTCAGCTAAAGCTACAAGTTAGTGTAGTGCGTCCTCCTCACAGAGTTCAGCTAAAACTACAAGTTAGTGTAGTTCGACATCTGCACAGTGTTCAGCTAAAGCTACAAGTTAGTGTAGTGCGTCCTCTGAACAGTGTTCAGCTAAAGCTACAAGTTAGTGTAGTGCGTCCTCCTCACAGTGTTCAGCTAAAACTACAAGTTAATGTAGTGCGACCTCTGCACAGTGTTCACCTAAAGCTACCTGTAGAAGGTTGGTGGTGTTTTCCTGATCCTGTCACTACCGCAGGCAGCTAAATAAGCTACAAGTTAGTTTTTTGCGAGCTCTGCACAGTGTTCAGCTAAAACTACAAGTTAGTGTAGTGCAAGCTCTGCACAGTGTTCAGCTAAAGCTACCTGTAGAAGGTTGGTGGTGTTTGCCTGATCCTATCACTACTGCAGGCAGCTAAAATAAGCTACAAGTTATTTTTTTTGCGAGCTCTGCACAGTGTTCACCTAAAGCTACCTGTAGAAGGTTGGTGGTTTTTTCCTGGTCCTATCACTACCGCAGGCAGATAAATAAGCTACAAGTTAGTCGTTTTTTGCAAGCTCTGCACAGTGTTCAGCTAAAGCTACCTGTAGAAGGTTGGTGGTGTTCTCATACAGGCAGGTAGTTGATTTTGCTAGCTGCAGTATCAGTATATATATATATATATATATATATATATATATATATATATATATCCCAGCTTAGTGCAGCTACAGGCCATTAGTATGTCTGGAAGGCCAACAAGGAGAGGCAGACAGTCACAAGCCAATAAAAGAGGGCAAGCAGGCTCTGTGTCTAGAGGCAACAGTGCTGGTCGTGGAGACGGTGCATCCTCATCAGCACGTGGCCGTGGGACATGCTTGGCCTTTTTTTCGGCCGTGTTGAGCCGCAACATGCGGAAGACTTGGTCGAGTGGATGACCAAGCCGTCCTCATCCTCCTCATCCTCTCTCACCCATGCACAGGGTACTTTGTCTGGCAAAGCAGCTGCCAACGTGGCCTCTTCCCTCGGCTTAATGGCATCAGTGACTCCTTCCCTAGCCCCACCATGTCCTCTTGAGGAGTCCCTCGAACTGTTTGGCCACAGTATTGGGTACAGGCTCCAGGAGGATGCCCAGCGTTTAGAAGGCTCTGATGATGATACTGAGCTAGATGAAGGCAGTAACGTGAGCACAGACAGAGGGGGTGCCCAAGAAGGACAGCAATCTGGCAGTCATGCTCCCCCTGCTGCAGCATACTGCCAGGTTTGCTCCAGTGATGAGGAGGGAGGGAATGATGAGGTCACTGACTCAACGTGGGTGCCTGATAGGAGAGAGGAGGAGGCACATCAACAAGGCAGGATACCCTCCAGGGGCCAGCCTAAGGGCAGCACACTGACTGCATCACACCCAAAGCTCCGCATGTGCAGGGCGCTGCTGTCTCTGCGCGTTATTCCAAAAGTTCTTTGGTGTGGGCCTTTTTTGAGACGAGTGCATCAGATCACACCGCTGCTATTTGCAACATATGTCTCAAGTCTATCTCGCGTGGCCAAAACATCTCCCGCTTGGGCACCACATGCTTGACCAGACATATGTTAACCTGCTATGCAGTTCGTTGGCAAACGTATCTAAAAGACCCACACCAAAGAACAAAAAGGACCTCTCCTTGCTCCTCATCAGCTGAGATCTCCAACCCCAATATACCTTCAGTCCTCTCTGAGACCCGCACTGAGAGGAATGAAGGTGTAGAATTAGGTGTGTCACAGCCAAGTAATTGTGGGCAATTTGCTTTCGGTACAACGACATCAGATTGTACCAGGCAAATTTCCCTGCCCCAGCTGCTGCACCACCGAAAGAAGTTCGCTCCCAGCCATCCAAATGCCCAGCGGTTGAATGCTAGCTTGGCAAAATTGCTAGCACTTCAACTGCTGCCTTTTCAGCTGGTAGAATCTGCCCCCTTCTGTGAGTTTGTGGAATGTGCAGTTCCTCAGTGGCAGGTACCCAAACGCCACTTTTTCTCACGGAAGGCGATTCCGGCTCTCTACCGGCATGTGGAAGGCAATGTCAATGCCTCGCTGGACAGGGCGGTCAGCGGTAAGGTGCATATTACCGCTGACTTATGGTCCAGCAGGCATGGACATGGTTTCACCGCGCATTGGGTGACTCTGCTGGCAGCTAGGAAGGATGCAGGACAAGGTGCAGTATGTTGGAGGTTGTTCCGCCACCACGCCTCCAAAATGCCACTACTAATGATTGTGACACACCTCTCTCCTCCACCCCCTCCTCTTCTTCTTCCTCCATGGCCTCTTCCTGTGCTTGGTCCTCGGAACCAGCGGTGCTCCGTAGCCGTTCAAGGGGCTACGCAAGTATGCAGGCCAAAAGATGCCATGCGGTGCTTGAGCTGGTGTGCTTGGGAGACAGGAGCCACACTGGGGCAGAGGTTCTGTCAGCTCTGCAGGGGCAGGTTCAGAGGTGGTTGACGCCATGCCAACTTAAGCCAGGAATGGTGGTTTGCGACAATGGCACCAACCTCCTCTCTGCCCTCCGACAGGGACAAATGACCCATGTGCCCTGTTTGGCTCACGCCCTTAACTTGGTGGTGCAGCGGTTTTTGGGCAGGTACCCGAGTTTACAGGATGTCCTGAGGCAGGCCAGGAAAGTCTGTGTGCATTTCCGCCGGTCATATAATGCCAGTGCTCGGCTGGCAGACCTCCAAAAGGAGTTTAACCTGCCCAAGAACCGCCTAATCTGTGACATGCCCACCAGGTGGAACTCAACCTTTGGCCATGCTGCAGCGGCTGCACACGCAGCAGAGGGCCATCAATGAGTACCTGTGCGACTATGGCACCAGGACAAGGTCAGGGGAGCGTGTTTTTTTTCCCCACGCCAGTGGGCCATGATCAGGGATGCATGCACTGTCCTGTCACCATTTGAGGAGGCCACGAGGATGGTGAGCAGTGACAGTGCATGCATCAGTGACACTGTCCCCCTTGTCCACCTGTTGGAGCACACGCTGCTTGGAATAATGGACAGGGCACTTGAGGCAGAACAGAGGCAGGAAGAGGAGGACTTCCTTAGCTCTCAAGGCCCCCTTTATTCAGACAGTGTTCCTGCATGCCCGCCGATCACACAGGAAGAGGACGAGGAGGAGGAGGATTGTGTCAGTATGGAGGTGGAGCCTGGCACTCAGCATCAGCAGCAGTCTTTAAGGGATCAGTCCCAAGAAACACATGGACTTGTACGTGGCTGGGAGGAGGTGGCTGCAGACCATGTCGTCCTTAGTGACCCAGAGGACTCTGGACCGAATGCCTCAGCAAACCTACGCTGCATGGCCTCCCTGATCCTGCAAAGCCTACGTAAGGATCCTCGTATTCGTGGTATCAAGGAGAAGGACCAATACTGGCTGGCAACCCTCCTTGATCCACGTTACAAGGGTAAGGTTGCGGACCTTATCTTGCCGTCGCAGAGGGAGCAGAGGATGAAACATCTTCGGGAGGCCTTGCAGAAAGGTCTGTAACGCGTTCCCAGAGACTGGGAGGTTACAAACTCCTGTTTCTGGACAACGTGTTGCTGAGGCTTCTGTCAGTCAAAGAAGGAGCGATGAAGAAGGTGGCCGTCCGACCGATGCGTTCAGACAATTTTTTAGTCCGCAGCCCCAAGGTATGATTGGTTCCAGCAACCATCGCCAGCGTCTGTTTTACGTGGTGCAGGAATACCTAGGGGCAAGATCTGACTTGGACACCTTTCCCACCAAAAATCCTCTGGGTTACTGGGTCTTGAGGATGGATCACTGGCCAGAGCTTGCACAGTATGCAATTGAGCTACTGGCCTGTCTTGCATCCAGCGTTCTTTCAGAACGCACATTCAGTGCTGCTGGAGGCTTTGTAACCGATCACAGGGTGCATCTGTCCACTGACTCGGTCGATCGACTGACCTTCATAAAAATGAATCAGTCTTGGATCACCACCAGCTACCAAGCACCTGATGCGGATGTAACCGAATAATTTTTTTTGAAATCTCAGATCCCTTCAAAGACTGCCTATGCTGATGCTGAGTGACTATCCTGAGTAATTATCCTCGTCCTCCTCAATGATCACGCTGATGGCTTGTAAGAACATTTTTGGTTCTGGGCGCCGCCACCAGTGCCTAAGGCCCAATTTTTCAGCCCCTGTTTAACACTACTATACTTTGCAGCAGGGCTTGTTCCTGCGTCCCAACTAGAGTATCTTTGAGGGGTTGCAGTGTTGTGGCACCAGCACCAGTGCCTAAGGCCCAATTTTTCAGCCCCTGTTCAACAGGGGCGTGTAAGTACAATTTTTGATGCAATACTTTGCAGCAGGGCTCGTTTCTGCGTTCCAACTAGAGTATCTGTGAGGTGTTGCAGTGTTGTGGCACCAGCACCAGTGCCTAAGGCCCAATTTTTCTGCCCCTGTTTAACAGGGGCGTGTAATTACAATTTTTGATGCAATACTTTGCAGCAAGGCTCGTTCCTGCGTTTCAACTAGAGTATCTGTGAGGGGTTGCAGTGTTGTGGCACCAGCACCAGTGCCTAAGGCCCAATTTTTCTGCCCCTGTTTAACAGGGCGTGTAATTACAATTTTTGATGCAATACTTTGCAGCAGGGCTTGTTCCTGCATTCCAACTAGAGTATCTGTGAGGGGCTGCAGTGTTGTGGCACCAGCACCAGTGCCTAAGGCCCAATTTTTCAGCCCCTGTTCAACAGGGGCATGTAATTACAATTCTTGATCTAATATTTCACAGCAGGGCCCTGAGAGGGCTTACAGTGTTGTGGCCACAACAACACCTAAGGCCCAAATTTCTGCTGAATATATAGGGCAGACCCCTACTTTCAAACATCCAACTTACAAACTACTCCTACTTGCAAACGGAAGGAGACAACAGGAAGTGAGATGAAATCTACCCCTAAGAAGGGAAATTCTCTCTTGTAAGAGTTAATATGGGAAAAACATTTCTCCTTTCCATTGATGCTTTATCACCAATCCTTGTTTCACAAAAAAACCCAAATTTTCAAAGAACATTTGTCATTGGGACAAAAAGTGAGGTGAAATCTTCTGAAGAGGAGCACAGACAGCAAAACAAATGTCACAGGGGTGATAACCCTTCCCTATGTTTTCCAAAAAGCTTAAAATAGATTTTTTGGCTGGAGCTAAACACGTTAAAAATGTACCAGTTCAAAATTACAAACAGATTCTACTTAACAACAAACCTACAGTCCCTGTCTTGTTTGCACCGCCTGTATACTGCTGTTCAGAGTACAGAGCCTGCTGTTTCCTTTTTTAATTTGGGTGCGGGGTTCCCCTTAATATCCATACAAGACCCAAAGGGCCTGGTAATGGACTGGGGGGTACCCATGCTGTTTGTCTCACTGATTTTCATCCATATTGCCAGGACCCGACATTACATTAAAGCCGCAAGCAGGTTTAAATTACTTTTTTTCCTTTAAAAATTACATTTTGTGCAGGGACTGTTCTAAGCACGGGAAACACGCGCCACTTTACAGGCATACTATAGACACCCCCCAGGTACAAGATTTAAATGAATATTTCACTTTTTTTTTTTTTTTTTACCTTAAGCATCATTAAAATCACTGCTCCTGAAAAAACGGCCGTTTTTAAAAGTTTTTTTTTGCATTGATACAGGACCCAGGACCCAGGTCCCCAAACCCTTTTTAGGACAATACCATGCAAATTAGCCTTTAAAATTAGCACTTTTGATTTCGAACGTTCGTGTCCCATAGACGTCAATGGGGTTCTAACGTTCGTGCAAATTTTCGGTCCGTTCGCAGGTTCTGGTGTGAACCGAAATGGGGGGGGGGGTTTGGCTCATCCCTAGTTCTGAGTAATTTTCTAGCCAAAAAAATTATGGTTTTTACATGTAGGAGAGAAGTGTCAGAACTGGCCTGGGTGGCAAGGGGTTAATTACCATAAGTAGTATACAAAGAATTATTATATATTGTTTTTAAGCTAATTTACTATATTTTAAAAAATCTGTACCTTTTCAGCAGCAGCAGATTCTCCCTCTTAAATGTGTGAGGAAAACATCGGATTGTGGGTAAATCTTATACCCATCAACACATGTTATTTCCTTGTAGTTAAGAGGGCTGGGCTGGAAGGGAGCATTTGTCTGTTAGACCCATGCCCCTTCTATGACACTGCAGTGAGAGGCGTGCCTCCACTGCAGTATTTTTATTGGATAGCTGGGACCAATCGTACTTTACCATTGGTCCAAGCTGTTCATTGAGCTCAGTGCCTCTGACAAGAAGTGAGAAGCACTGTGAGCTCATTCTCTCAAGCTTCGTACACACGATCGGATTTTCCGCAGACGAAACCTCTGACTTTTGTCTGAAGGCGCGTGCCTGGATTTTGTCTTGCATACAAACGGCAAGGAATTGACCAACAAACACAAACATACTGACATACTACGTGTATTTTCAGCTCCTTAGCGGAAGAGATAATGTGTTATTTATTATTGGCCTTGGAGTTATTGCTTTGACCCAAGTCCAGTCCAGGAACGGGAGGAGGAGTTCTTGGACGAAAATTGGTTGCTTTATTAATCGTCACCAATTATGTCATATGCCTTTGCTGCGGGAGCTCCAGGAGAATAATCCGGATGATTTTCGGAATTATCTCCAGATGACGGACCCCTGCTTTCAAGAAGCAGGACACATGCATGAGGCTTTTATTTTATTTTTTGGTTGAATAATAATGATTTGATTTGTTATATTTTCTATATTTTTGGATGCATAGAATGCACTTTTTGGTTAAGTCCTTTTGGCAGATAGCATGTCTAATTTTATTTGTTTTCTTTTTTTAATGCACAATAAAAAAAATGTGGAGAATAATACTTGGCTATGTGTTTTACTTCAAAGCATAGTTTGGGAGTAGGTAGTTGCATCTAAAAAAATACAATATAAAATTGACAACGGACATCAACAGTTGTATCTTTGATCTTAAAAACTACAGGATAATGGTGTTGTGGTAACTTGCCCCCCCCCCCCCAAAAAAAAAGCATAATATTATTCTTGATATCACTAGAAAAAAAGGCCTTTGAAAATTTGTTTGCAATAACTCCATCAGTATCACCAGCTTCATTATTATCCCATTAAAGAAGAAGAGATTGTGCGCTGCCTTTCTAGATTTCACAATTTGCCACGTCACGTTTGTTAATTCTTCATTAGGATCCCTAGTTTACAAGACCGACCGCTTCTGGCTTGTCCTTGCTTCTGAGCATGTGCGTTTGTACTTTGGACTGTGACACGATTGGAAAATCTGACAACAGACATTTGTCCGCGGTAAATTTTAAAGCCTGCTATCCAACATTTGTCTGCGGAAAATCCAACAACAATTGTCCAATGGAGCGTACAAATGGTCGGATTTTCCGCTAACAGCCTGTCATCACACAATTCCCATCAAAAAATATGATCGTGTGTATGAGGCTTCAGTCTGCTGCAAACATAGTGTGCCAGCTTGTATTTAAAGTGGCTGCTCTATAATTAGCTTCTGACAGGCTGCGCAAGAAGCCCCATATTTCTGGAACCATGGGTTGTAGGAGCTTCATTTTTACCAGTGGTGGGGTAGGGCTTAGGCTACATATCCCCCAAATTTGGGGTCTGCGTGCCCCTAGGTAGCCGAGCTATGACCCTTGAAGCTCTTTTTTTTTAATGTGCCTGCCTCCCCTGACTGCACATCCCTGGTTTATAGTATGTATACACCTCAGACATACGTATGTGTTTATGTAAGCATAAATTCCCTCTTGTCCTTTTACACTAATGGAATGAGGGTTTGATGAACTGTTCTTATTGCTATTCATCTCTTGGCTGGCATATGTTATGCATAACATGAATACAAGTTGCCATAAGCATCATTGATTCACGTAATAGCTGAGTGAAACCTGTGCACTATTCTGAGATAAGAGATAATGTTGTATTCCAAACAGCTGCCAGAGGGATTGATGCTTTTCAGAAGCATATTACATATACTCACTATTCAGGGCCATGTACTGCACTAAAAAAATAAATGGTACCTTTCTTATTCAGTGTTATGCAAGTGTTAAAGTGAAACTAAACACTGGTTAAAAAAGTTTAAAAAAATATCCAAGTATATATTTTACCTAAAAAAAAAGTACCTTCTATTGCTCTCAGCCTCCTCCATTTTTTTTTTTTTTTTTGCTGCTTCGATCCGACTTCCTGTTAGAAAGGTGGCTACTTTCTTCCTGGTCCCACTATGAATAGGAATGTAGCCCCCTCGCCTGCTCACTGCCAAGATGGACAATGAACTGTAGACTATGAGATTTGTGGTGTGTATAGAGCAGTGCATATGACTGCAAATAATATGCACTGCTCTGGAATCTGCAAATCACTAAAGTAGACACTGCAACTCCAGTGATCTCGACTTGCTTCTGGGTCCTGTGCTGAGTGGCCAGCCTGATGCACTCTGAACACAGGAGGTCACTCAGCATGGCACCCAGAAGCATGTAGAGATCACTGAAGTAGCAGTGTCTACTTCAGTGATTTTCAGCTTTCAGGGGCATTGCCGAGATATGTTATATGTATAATTACATGTGTATGTAATATTTTTGGAGAATAAGGATATTGATTAGTGGCCCTATAACTGTGGACAATGCAGTTTGGAAGTGGCCTGTTAGGTTAGAAAATGGAGGAAGAAGGAGGAGGGAGGACACTCTTTCCATCCTAGGCTATAAAGCTGTGTGTTTCTATTGATACACATAGTGTAGGGAGACAGAACTCTAATCCCTACATGTAATAAATATATTAAATAAATTATATTATAAATAAATAATAAAATGGAGCTTTCTTTTGATGGTATTGGATCACCACTGCATTTTGTGTGCTATGAACAAAAAAGACCGACAATTTTGAAAAAATATTTGTTACTTTCTGCTATAAAACATATCCAATAAAATTAAAAAAAAAAAATCTAATTTCTATATGAATTTAGGCCAATATGTAGTCTGCTACATGTTTTTGGTAAAAAAATGTCCAATAAGCGAATATTGATGGGTTTGCGCAAAATTTATAGCGTCCACAATCTATAGGATGTATACTGGAATTTTTCTTAATGTAGTTATTTTTTACTAGTAATTGTGGCGATCAACAACTTCTAGTGGGGCTGCGATATTGACACTAACTGACGCTTTTGACACTTTTTGGGAACCAGTGACACTAATACAGTGATCAGTGCTAAAAATAGACACTGTCACTGTACTAATCACACTGGCTGGGAAGGGGTTAAACATCTAGAGCAAGCAAAGGGTTAAATGTGTCCCTAGCCAGTGTTTTGATGTACTGTGTGAGGTGCTTTTAGAAAGACATGTAATGGATTTTATTCCCTGCTTAAATCCATTACTTTCCTGCTGACAGGACAAGGCTCTGCCTTGTTTTCATAAAAAAAAAATCTGTGTAAATTCTGGATGATCAGCGAGTGCCGGCGGTAATCGATTGGCCTGCACCAGCTGATCGACATCGGCTGTGTTTAATCACAGTACGGCCGGTTCGCCAGCGGCATGCACGTGCCCCCTACCCTGAAGTGCCAGATCACGTACCTAGTATGTGACCTGGTGCAGCAGAGCTGCATTTCTGCCGTCTATCTGTTATACAGTCGGCAAACGGTTAAAAAAAACAAAACCTTTTTAGATGTGTTTCTTACAGGATGGGTCTTTATTCAACCTTTGCAACTATGTAACTATATAAAAGAAGCTGCATGCTCAGTAAACGATTAAATTAGCTACTGAAAGAGACTAAAAATGTGTTTAATATCACTATAATAGCCATAAAGGCTATATATCCTCTTTGTGTACCCAAAATTCCTTTGCAAGCCCAGTTATTACCTTGTGTAGCAAGGTCCCAGACCTCCTTCAGTCTAATGAGAACCTCCAGAGCCATGAGCTGCTGACATCCTTCCATATAGAGTGTGTTGTAAGGCATAGTGGGTGTAGTGTAAAGTAGGGTGCCAGACACTGGCGCCCTACTTTACCGGCGCCAGACACTTCTTGAATGCAAAGAGATTTTAGTTCTCTTGAACAGAACTTTGGGAGAGAAGGTTAGGGCCAGGACACCCTTAGGCAGTTGCAATGTTAATTTGGCAGACTCAGAGACTTCTACATGTAGACAGCCATGCAGGGAAAGGCATTCAGCAAGACACCACATCTGCATGTGTAGGAACGCTGTCTCCTATGGCAGCAGTCTGTAACAGTTTCTAACACAAGGTGTAACAGTTTCTTCACTTCCACTACAATCACTTCTTGTAGTTCTTCAACCCACTGAGCTCCCAGTCTCTCTCACTAGACCAGATGATTCACTGCCAGAGGAAACCCTTGAGCTCCTCCAATCTTCATGTATTATCTTCCTCAAGTGTCACCCCCGCTTCTCTGCTGGGTCCCTAGCTTGGCACTTCAGATACGTCTCAAGCTTCACCCCACTGGCCTGCTCGGTCCCTGGCTTGACACACAAAGCTGCTCTGCAAGCATCACCTCCGCTGGCTGGGTCCTTGGCTTGACACCTGCTGAAGTTTCCTGATTCTTCACCGTCCCCGGTTGGTGAGAATTCTATTCCAGTACTTGCTTCAGCTACTCACTGTGGTCCCTGGTAATAAGGTGGATGGTCCCTTGATGGCGACAGCTTCCCTTCTACCTCTGACCATGACAGGTTCTCCAGCCGGCAAAGCTGTCATTTCTGGTTGGACTGCAAGCCGCAATCCCAACCCTACACTGCTCTTTTGCTTCTGGATAGGCCCTCAGACAGCCTAGCAGCCAGATGGGCCCGGGATAGACCCAAACTCTGGCCTAGCAGCCCGGGCAGTACAACACACGTCCACCCAGACAGCCATCCAGGTGGCACAGAACACTGATCACCTGACTCCACCCGAGTATATAGGTTCTTCCAGCAGGCCAAGGGATTCAAGAAAATCCCTGCCCATTGGCTGAGATACCCCATATACTCCTAATCTGTCCTTGCTTTATCCTTGTCTTATCTAATGCCACCAGGTACCCAGCCACCCAGCGGTAGAAGAGAGAAGTGCAGCAATTCTAGACTTAGGGTGAAATCAATTGATCCCTAACAATGAGCCAAGGTGACTACACCTGGCAGGTAAATTTAGGAGCAACCTTGCCTAAAGATCAGGGTGCTACATCTGTAAAACTAGCAGTGACATAATCACTGTGCTGCACATAGCCTGAGCAGATAGGAGAGCTGTAGGAGGGAAAGGCCCAGCAGTCCCACCCACTCCCACTATACCCTGCACAAGGAGAGAGCAGCAGTGACTGGTCTTTTATACAGGAAGCTCCTGCACAGAAGTTTCACACTGGATTACCGCACAGATCTGGAAGAAAGACCGAAGAATACACTATTTAGACAATATTGATTTATGCTGGAGTTCAGCTTTTAAAGCATTTCTTTTAAAGCATGTCCTATGGCATGTACCGAATGATTTGCAGTTCTATTTAACTATTCCTATATCACAGCCAGGTCATGGAGCTGCCTGCAGGCTACACTGCCGTTACACTACAGATTCTGGTTCAGGATTCAGCTCAGCCTGGACTGATTATAAAAATGTATTTTTGATGCAAAAAAAGACAGTCGTGACTGAGGGACCTGCAGAATGCAGAGGCTTCAATTATCTATAAAACATTAAACACTTGACCAATCCCCCCTTCCAAAATGACCAGACTACACATATTATTTGGAGTCGAATGGCCATAGCAACCTTTTATCACAAACCATTAAATTCAACATTCACAAGAAAACAAATTTAACGCATATAATACAGCATATGCATAACAAATAAAGCAACCTCAGCTTATGTCCGGTCTAAGGTCTTTGAAGGCCTATATGCTCACTATTAACCGATTGCATCTGCCACCCAATCAAAGGCCCCCAGCCGCAACTACACCGGCTCAGGGACAATTAACCACTTATGCACTACTAGATACAACCTAATTAATACCCCAATGTTACCACTGTATTGTTAGAAAGAGACACCCATACCTCAGATGGGTCCAACCCACATTTTTCCACAATTAGTTAACCAGCACCACCTTAATAGACCCCCTGCCTGCTGCTATGACAAGAAGATAAGGTCTAAGGTCTTTGAAAGCCTATATATTCATGATTAACCAGTTGTATCTGCCACCCAATCAAAGGCCCCCAGCTGCAACTACACCGGCTCAGGGACAATTAACCACTTATGTACTACTAGATACAACCTAATTAATACCTTGATGTTACCACCGTATTGCTACATAGGGACACCCATACCTCAGATGGGCCCAACCCACAATTTTCCACAATTATTTACCCAATACCTCCTTCAAAGACCCAATAGACCCCCTGCCTGCTGCTATGACAAGAAAATAAAAGGACCAAGATATTGAATGGCAAGCTAACAACATAAAACCAGAAAAACCCACTACAAATACCCCAGCACCTTGAGAAAGTAGGAGGCTCCCATAAACCAAAACAAACAAGGGAGGGAGGGTGGGAGAAAACTGTCTGATGCTGTGATGAGCTCTGACTGAGCTGTGACATGACCCCCCCTCTTCTCTACCCACTACAGGACACATACCTCCCAACATTTTGAGATGGGAATGAAGGACACCTACTAGCAACTATATGTAGGCATAAGACACGTCCCTGCCACACCCCCTTAAAGGAGAATTAACAAAAAAAGGTTAATTAAATCCTCAAGGGCTTTTTTTGCTACTACTATTCCTTTATATTGGCTTTTAAAATATTGACAAATGCAGCCATTTAGAATTTGGATGAAAGGTTTAGCACCTGGAAACACAACTATATGGATCAGACCAAAATAAGAGACAAATGAGGGAAAAAGAGGGACAGAGGGACATTGCTTCAAATCAGGGACAGTCCCTTGAAATCAGGGACAGTTGGGAGGTATGCAGGACACACCCTCTACCTTAAACTCTTCAATCTGCTAAGCAGACTGCATCATTCTAAATCACCCACTAATACTCCGCCTCTTCTGCAGGCCCCAGTCATGCTGGCCCTCCTCCTAGTTTCACTCAGCTCCAGGCCATATACTAGAAGTGAGAGAGCCATTTATGTTTAATAAGTACAGTTAGTGTTCATTTGGCAACGTGTAGTCAGTGCATTTCGGGGGCTCACCGTTCCCAGTCTTCATCAGGGCAAAAAAACTCAACATATTCATAAACATTTGTCAACGGACAATGTAAAAAAAAATGTTTTAAATTTTACATATGATAAAGGATACTTTAAAAGTTTGTTCTTCAAGAAATAAGATGTAAACCTAATGTTTGAGAAATCTATAGAAGAAAGATTCTATAGATTCTATAAGCATTATGCTGACATCTTGCTTTTTGAAGCGCTGGCAGAAGATGAGCGGCTGCAGTAAGCATGTCAGATTTCACTATCTGACAGGGAGAGGAGCCGTTGCAGTTTCTATGTTTCTGCTGTAGCACCCTCTAGTGTGCTAGAATGGGAATGTACATGGTTTGTTAGTGTAGGTAAATTTGGCTTGGCTGGCAACCAAGCCTGAGTTTATTCTGGGTCAGGGGCGTGAGTGATCCAGGGGGCTGGAATGACTGGAATGATCAGGCAGCATCTCTGTTACCTCCACTTGCTGGAACTTTGGAGAAATTTCCAGAAGAATGAGAGGGAGGATAGGAGGAGCTGCCTGGAGTATTGACGAGGACCCCAACCAATCCCTGGCCAAATGGGCTGGCAGGGGGAGGGACCTCCTAAATACTCAGGGTCAGGCCAGCAGTGGGCAGTGGAGTTTGGGTGGAAGCTGGAGATGGAGTGCTGAGGAGGCTGTCGGTGGCCCTAGAGCGGGGGTCTCAAACTGGCTGCCCTCTAGCTGTTGCGAAACTACAAGTCACATGAGGCATTGCAAGGCTGACAGTTACAAGCATGACTCCTACAGGCAGTGGCATGATGGGACTTGTAGTTTCGCAACAGCCGGAGGGCCACCAGTTTGAGACCCCTACCCTAAAGGGTGGGGGGGTGGTGACCCCTGGCCTAGGAGCTCGGGTGCAGGAGGGATCCTCTGATAACCAAAGGCGGAATCCTGTCCAGTGGCAGGGGAGCAGGTGGGAGGGCAGCAGGAGCCAACGAGCACATCTGGGAGATCTCCAGGGAAAAGACAGCTGGGTGGCTGGTGAGTGAGACAGTCAGGGAGGACTGAGAGGCAGGGAGTGCAGTCTGAGATGGTTGCAGAATCATTCTGGGTGGACTGTGGAAGATTAGCCAGGAGGGCTACTGAAAGGGGCAGCTGCAGCCAGGTGGGCTGGCAGTGCCTGAAGAGGTGGTACTGGGATCAGTAGCCAGCAGCTGGGCACTAGGACTTTGCTACACAACCAAGGGGCCTGTGGTCCCTGCGGTCCCTCCCTGTAATGGGTCTTTGCTTTATCTGACCGAGCCCTTTTTGTCAGATCATCTAACAGTGTGCCAGCTGAGTCTATGATTTTTGTGTTGCAAGCAAGTGTTGTGCTGGATGAAGTTGAGGAGTGTGTAAATAGACTGTACAGAGGAAAATTGTCCCTGAACAGCTTTGCCAAAGTCAGGTGGGCACCCTATATTACCCCAATCCCCATCCAAGTTTATTAACCCCTAAATAGAACAAAAAAACCCCCCAAAGCTGCAAGGACCGTTTCTTGACTCAAGAGTGCTGTGGAAATTCTATGTGCCTGGTCGTGCAGGGTGGGGGCTCCCTTATTCCCCAGCGGCTCCTGCGGGGGTAGCCCTTCACACTGCTGTCCCTGCTAGTATGTACAGAAGGACAGGCATAGCTGTAAGAAGACACTGCTATTATAGAACTGTATACAGCCAGTGTTAAGCTCACCCTCTACCCAATATCAATACACAGAAGAAGAGGATGTGGACTGCTAAGGGACACTAGAAAGAATGGAGGATTGTGGGAGGTGTAGTTCTTTACAGACTGAGCTGGAGCCCTGAGCAGTGGAAAAGGAGGAGTGATGTTGCCCCTGGGCTGAGGAGAAGGAGAATGTGGGAGATGTTCAGAAGGACTGATCATGCTTTAGGCTGCCAAAAGACCATCTAACATTATGCCTAAGAGCGAGAGAGGAGCAGTGCCAGACATCCTGGAACACTGTAGAGTGCCATGGATGTTGACAGAGCCTGATCACGTGAAAGAAGGGAAAACAAAGTCAGTGCTTTTATCATAGCTTAGAGGGGCATTATCTAGAGCACGCTGATATAAGAGTTGTGCCCCAATCAGCTGGCAAGCAGAAGAGAGGGTGCCAGGAATTGGATCACCCACTGGTGGCACTGTGGCTCCCAGACCTGAAGGTTGTAATTCCGATGTCCACCAGCAAGTGCCTCTCAACAGCCAGCAATTCCTAACAATTGGTCATCACCTGATGCTGGCTGCTGGGAGGGTACTTAGTCCCTCCTCTGCTCCTCCATCTTGCCTGTGTTCCCTTGAACCATGTGCCTTGTGCCTGCCTGCTTGAACATGCTCCTGTGTACCCTCCCCCTGTCCTGACTTGTTCCCTGCTCCTTTGGCTTGATCTTCTGTGCATGACCCTGTCTCTGATACTGTCGACATCTCTTTAGTCTTATCCTGCCATATGTACAGTATAGAATTAGTTTGTTTTAGTTAGTTGGTTTTGGTAGTTTGCTTATCATTTTCAATCTCACCCATTAGGTTCGCTTGTATTAATTCATGGGGTTTTGGTAATCTTGGTGCATGGGATCTGTGATTATTATATTATATCACATTATTTCATACCATATTTGTGCCTGGTGTTCTCTGTGCAAGTTCATACATTTCTGGTCAGGACTGCTTCACAGGATAACAGCTCTTGGTATCCCTTACAGATGGTATATACAGCAGGGGTGGATCCAGGGGGGGGGGGCAACGGGGCAATTGCCACCCCCGAGAAATCTGTTGCAGGCCGGGCGGGTGAGGTCCGCGGGTGGCTCCGAGAGCGGGCGGCTCCACCGCGGGCGAATAAGAGAGCGGGCGGCTCCGCGGGAGTGCCGGGCAGCTTCGTGTGAGGGCGGGCAGGCAGGCGGGAGAGAGAGCGAATTGGCCGGGCTGCCGGGTGGCTCCGTGTGTGGATGAGCGGGTGAGACTGAGCAGGCTAGGTGTGTGTGTGTGGGGGTGGCTGGCCAATCAGCGAGCCGACAGGCAAGGGAGCAGAGAGATGACATCATCTCTCAGCGCCCCCACATCTATGCATTAACTTCCGCCCTCACTGTGCAGGTAGCGTGGGCAGCAGGGAGATTACATTATCTCTCTGCTGCCTGTCTCTGGGACAAGGAAACAAGAGACAAGCAAAACACCACCTTACCTGGCACGTGACAATCCACATCTGGTGGCAAGTGACAATCCGCATCTAGTGGCAGATGACGTGGCAAGTGACAATCCGCATCTAGTGGCAGATGACGTGGCAAGTGACAATCCGCATCTAGAGGCAGATGACATGGCAAGTGACAATCCGCATCTAGTGGAAGATGACGTGGCAAGTGACAATCCGCATCTAGTGGCAGATGACGTGGCAAGTGACAATCCGCATCTAGTGGCAGATGACGTGACAAGTGACAATCCACAATGTGTGGCATATGACGTGGCAAGTGACAATCCGCATCTAGTGGCAATTGATGTGGCAAGTGACAATCCGCAATGTGTGGCATATGACCTGGCAAGTGACAATCTGCATCCAGTGGCAGGTGACATGGCAAGTGAAAATCCGCATCTAGAGGCAGATGACATGGCAAGTGACAATCCGCATCTAGTGGAAGATGACATGGCAAGTGACAATCCACATCTAGTGGCAGATGACGTGGCAAGTGACAATCCGCATCTAGTGGCAGATGACGTGACAAGTGACAATCCACAATGTGTGGCATATGACGTGGCAAGTGACAATCCGCATCTAGTGGCAATTGACGTGGCAAGTGACAATCCGCAATGTGTGGCATATGACGTGACAAGTGACAATCTGCATCCAGTGGCAGGTGACATGGCAAGTCACAATGCACAATGTGTGGCAAGTGACAATCCGCATCTAGTGGCAGCTGATGTAGGAAGTGACAATCCGCAACATGTGGCAGGTGTCAATCTGCATCTGGTGGCAGGCAAATGACAATCCACAAAATGTGGCAGGCGACGGTGGCAAGTGACACGCTCGGGGTTCCCACTAATTCTGCATTATGGTAAGTTGAATGATTTCATTTTATATTACAATGTATTAATAGAAATAATGGCTTCAATCATCCTGACACCATAACAACCATGGTGCCGGGATGATTAAAGCACCAACAACAGCCATTTCCCCGATAAATTGTCCGCAAAAAAAACGTATTTTCTGGCAGTGCCCCTCCCGAGACTAGGCTCTGGATCCGCCCCTGATATACAGACTGCTTAACTGGTTTGTTGGCATAATCCTCCTTAAGATTTCTCAAGTAAAGTGTGTAGGATAGGTTGCGCTCTAAACCAATTATTTGTTTTTGCAGCATATTTCTTTCTATTGTTCATCTATTTGTAGCATACTGTATTTCTTGCTATTGTTTAACTGTTGCTGTGTCATTACTGTTGTTCGTATCCCTTTTGCCGCTGGGGTACTGCAAATACACATGTACTAAATATTCCCCATCCAGCCAGGTGTATTAGTGTGTGGTGCTGTTTGCAGCAAGAACAGGAAACCCGAGAAACAGCAGCTCATTTGGGGGCAAGTATATATTTTTTTTTACAGTGTATGCTGAATAATGTTCATGTAATGTATATTTTGCACTTTAGCTGTGATAAAGAGGAGTGGCTCTGGCTACACCTGGTCACCTGGACCTATTAAACATAGTTTGCGGTCTTACTTCTTAGAAAAAAGAAATTGCATAGCTAATATGGTGATCACTACAGGGTTCACATGCTTACAGAGAGCTAATTAAAGCAGTAATAAACCCAAATCAAACATTTATTATCTTGCAGATTTTATTGATTCTGAGATGTGATGGCTGCATTAGTTTTCATTTTTGGGCATTTTCTTCTATTTTCATCTGGTGATTCAGCCAATATGTCTGATGTTTTTCAAAAGAGCAAGCTCTCTTTCAGATATATCAATTACCATGATGAGACAAACCACTTGCCACTGGCACAATGATCAGATTTTATTTATTTAAAACCTTTTTCCCAACAGGAAAACATAACTGTTGCTGTAACTGCTTATAAAGTGTTTACTTGAATGTGGCTTCTTAGTGTATTTAAATCTGCTAGGTCCATCTAACACCACGGGTTGCGGGAAAGAAATTTGCACAGTTCCCCTATCAACACAGTCAATGTTGACAGGGGAATCCCTCCTACCCAGCAAGCAGTCCCCACCAGGAGAAGACAGCAATTATCGCTAGCGGCTATAGAAGCCGTTCGTGATAACCGGAAGCGAATCCTGCAGGCGGGTTGTACCCAAGTTGATCAATCAATCAACTTGGTACTTTTAGCCTGCTAATTAATGGTTCAAATCATGGCTGGTTACTGCTGAACCGCTCAAAATTCCTACCGTCTATGGCCAGTCTTTTACAGGAAGTGTGATACCGGCCAGATCACCTGGGAAAACAATGGGAAAATGCCTAAAAAAAAGACCACCACATCTAAAGATTAGAAAGCTGCAATATATTACATTTTTGGTTTTAGGCTTAATACCATTATAATACATAACTCAGTTAAATGGTATTGGTTTATACCCACTTAAAGTTCAGCTCTAAGTGTATATATGCACCCCAAATAACCTGGAGAAAAGTTTTGTTTTTATACTATGTACCAGTAATCAAGTTATGTTTGGCCCCAGATAGGAAGATTTTTCTTTTGAACAAGATAATGTCTGTTCATCCTCAAATAGATCCTTCAAGCATTGGCCAGTCTCACGTTTATTAGTGCTGGCAGTGCATGCATGGTAGCTAGATACGTCCATTGTCTATGTAGAAGAAGGAAGGATTGGCACTCATCACACAGAGATTTTGGGAAACCTTTGTGTGCAACTCTGAGCCCTTGCTATAACCAGAGGAAATTTTTATTGCCTCATTAGGAGGCCACACATGACTCAATTATCCCAAGTAATGTTCAAACTAGGAGCACCCCTTGTAATAATTGGATCATCTATGCCTATCCCAAATATTGTAAGAATTCTCCTCAAGGCAGGAAGGTAACAAATTCTGACCTCCTAGGAAGGAAGATGACATAATTGGATTGATTTACAAAAACTGGAGAGTGCAAAATTTGATACAGCTCTGCATCGGAACCAATCAGCTTCCATTTTTTTTTTTGTCAAAGCTTAATTGAACCAGCTGAAATTAGAAGCTTATTGGCTACCATGAGAAGCACCACCAGATTTTGCACTCTCCAGTCTTAGTAAATCATCCCTAATGCTAGTACATCAGTTTATGCTATCACCCCTGTTGTAATTTTTAGCTTGATTTTTACATGTATGGACACCATTACCATGTTTCAATCAGGTATGCAGCTTATATGGCTTTATGATACTGTTAGGTTCTAATAACATAATTATCATAACAAGAACAATATGTTTTTTATCACAGTAGCGAAAGCGGTCTATCTTACTTCCATATATGTGTCTGTAGCATTTTCAGTAGGTTTTTCATATATATATATATATATATATATATATATATATATATATATATATATATATAAACACTAGCTTGTTGTTAAAAGATGAATCTCATAACATTTGATTGCAAGCAAAGTACAATTATTTCTGTGAAAAAAAAAAACATTTACCCTTTATAGGGAGCCCTTGCCTCTAGCCAGGTTTGAATAAACCATTTATACAGGCTGTACAGCAACACAAGTATTCTCTAAATCCTAAAGGAAATTTGTGGCCAGTGTGAAGAAAACAAACAATAAATGAGAATAAAAAAACTCATATTGACTTCTGCAGCTGCAGGCACTTTGGACAAATTCATCCTCAAAATTTACAGCAGCAGCACTGAAGTCGTTCAACTCAGTTTAGCTCTCCCTCCTCTTTAAACTTCAACTCTGTGCTTATATTAGAGATCAGAAGGCTGAAATGCTGCAACTTTTTTGCGAGGCAGGAGTAGCAAGGGAAGCTCAGCGTTCTGCTGTAAACTTTGAGGATGAATTTCCCTACAGTGCTGCAGCTACAGAGTTCAGTGGGGGGTTGTTTTAAAGCCTGGCCACCGTTACACTTTATGGAATATATAATTTGTCCTCTCAACTTCAAGATTAAAAAGTAAAAAAATAAATAATAGGACATTTTAGAAAGCTAAGTAATTCATCCATTAGAAACTAGGAACGTCCAAGATGTTAATTTCCACCTGCAGTTAAAACCTCACTCACTTTAAAATGAGATGGACATAGCTCGTCATACAATTTACATGTATTCACCCAGGTCTGTCAACAATGCGGCTATTTTAACCAGGATAAAATGAGCATTTTCCCTCTAATTTAAGTTGTGGGGCATTAATAGGAACACCAAAAGTCTTAACTTTTAGGTCTCATCTATCACAATCTAGAAAATGAAATGTTCTGTTAACCCTTTTATGACCAGAGATCATTTAAACCTTGATGCCTACCCTAATTTAGCAGTATTGACTATACCTAAATAACTAATTTGCCTACCTAAATTGTTGTGCATCGCTATTACATGTAGCTTTCATTTGGTACACTTTTTAATAAACTCGTTGCTCATGTTTTCTAAACAATGGAAAAATGCATATTTGGTTATTTAACCGCTTAGCGACTGCTCACAATAGATATACTGCGGCAGTACCTGGTATGTGATCTGACACTTACGGGTCTAGGGTGTGCACGCGTGTGCTGCCGGCGACCCGCTCCCACTGTGATTGGACACAGCGGGAGCCAATCAGTGGGTCCGGCAGACGCAATGTCTGCCAGGACCCACCCATTATTCAGGAGAACGTAAAGTGAACAAGGCAGATTGTCGTTCTGTGAGTACTGTGAGAGGGGAATGTGCTGATCCTGTGTAAAGATCCAGGAACACGGATCTTTACATTTCCCCACTCAAAGCACCCCCCCCCACAGTTAGTGTTCACTCCTAGGGTACAGGAGTACAGTAACAGTGCATATTTTTTAGCACTGATCACTGTATTAGTGTCACTGGTCCCCAAAAAGTGTCAAAAGTGTCAGTTAGGTGTCCGATTTGTCCTACACAATATCGCTGTCCCGCTATAAGTCGCTGATCGCTGTCATTAGAGAAAAAAAGAAAAAGAAAAAAATATATACCGTAGTTTGTAGATGATGTAACTTTTGCGCAAACTAATCAATATACACGTATTGGGATTTTTTTTACCAAAAATTTGTAGCAGAATACATATTGGCCTAGAATGAAGAAGAAATTTGATTTATTAATTTTTTTTTATTGAGAATGTTTTATAGCAGAAAGTAAAAAATATTGTTTTGTTTTTCCAAATTGACGGTCTTTTTTTATATAACGCAAAAAATAAAAACCACAGAGGTGATCAAATACCACCAAAAGAAAATTCTTTTTGTGAGAAAAAAGGACAAACACTTTATTTGGGTACAGCGTCGCACGACCGCGTAATTGTCAGTTAAAGTAACACAGTGCCATGTTGCAAAAAATGGCCTGGTCATTAAGGGGGTCCAACCTTCCAGAGCTGACGTGGTTAAAACTTTTTTAAAACAGTTTTTGATATATCTATCTATATATATATGACCACATGATTAAGAACCATGCTGACTAGAGAGAGAGAGGCTACGCTGCACTAAAATAAAATGTGAAATGATATTCTTAGCAATAGGCACCATGTCTAAGAATGGTAATCTACAGATTGCCCTAGGTCCACTAATGTTTGATTGGGTCCTAGTCATTGTCTCTTTCTCTCTGTGTCTCCCTGTCAGTCAGTATTATTAAGGGTTTAGGGTTTATTATTAATTATATTATTATTATTATGTTTACAGGGTTCACTGAACCGTAGGGTGAATCCTAACATCCATGTCCATATACTGCACATGAGGTAATACATTCTCCCATTTACGTTCAGCTAAATACACCAGCATATGCACGCTGTCAAAAATGTGATGTATGTAGATAAAATAAGCAATATAATGTTTACAAGCCTGCAGCTTAACTGATGGAGTTCATGTTTTTTTGTTTTATAAGACTGAAACTTAGCTAAAAACTTTGTGGTGAGAAATGATCTTCTTAATGACATCATACATCTCAGTATACATTATATATGTATGATATCATTAGAAAGATAATTCATAAATTACATTGTGTGTAATAGACTTCTTTGAAATGAAAGCTTAAAAATCCTCATTTATAATATTTTCAGGAGCAAACAAATGAATTCTCTCTTAAAATATTTAGTATTTAATTACTTCTCCTTCAACATCACATAAAATATTCAGCCAATGGATGGAATGACAATTATTTTTATTGTCAGCAAACAGTTATACAATTCCTTAAAAGCATACTGATAAGCTGAGAGAGTTTCAGACTTGTGAAAGTTTCAGAATCCAAACTATGTCTACCTAATTTGTTCTTCAATTTCTAGTTGGTACATTTTCTACTACTACGGCAGAAAGTGACTCGAATTGGAGGGAGCCTTTCACTTCACCCTACTTAAAAAACAATTGCATTCACCTAGGTGGATGCAGCATTGGTCTGATGCATCTGTTCCCTGCTGCCTCTAATGCCGTGTACACACGAGAGGACTTTCAACGGACTGAACTGCAAAGGACTTTTTGACGGACTTTCAACGGAGTTCTGACGCAACGGACTTGCCTACACACGATCACACCAAAGTCCGACTGATTTGAACGTGATGACATACAGCCGGACTAGAATAAGGAAGTTCATAGCCAGTAGCCAATAGCTGCCCTTGCGTCCCTTTTTGTCCGTCGGACTAGCATACAGATGATTTTTCGACCGGACTCGAGTCCGTCGGAAAGATTTGAAACATGTTCTATTTCTAAAGTCCGTCTGATTTTTCGACAGCAAAGGTCCGATGAAGCCCACACACAATCGAATTGTCCGGCGGATTCGTTCCGTCGGACGTTTGCTGTCGAAAAGTCCGCTCATGTGTACACGGCATTAGACTGAGAACTGAGCGATCAAAGACCGCTGATTGCTCAGTTCTCAGTCTTCGGTGAGCAGACAGCCTGTGACTGACAGTCACTGTTTCTGTGCTCTGCTCTCCAGCGCTCACTGGAGTGCCAAACTGTGGAGGGGGCAGGAGCAGCTGGCTTTGGCTCTCATCCAGCTGCCTGTCAGGCATCTGGGTGGATCCCAATATTTAGGTCAGGATCCCTCCAGAGTCTGGACTGGCTCACTGACGTCAGCTGACAGCAGACTTTAGCCCTCTGTCGGCTGAATCTGGGTCACAGGAGTGCAGAACTAAGCACAGTCCTTTGACCTGCTGGAGTAATAGGGCCAAAAGGGCTTTGGCCCTACTTCTCCTTTAACCTGTTCCCGACCAGCTCACGCAGATATACTGTGGCAGAATGGCTCCCCATACAGGTACGTCATGCACGGAGGGGGACCTGATGCGTGTGGCCGGCGGGCACAATCGCAGCTGGCCATATGTGATCACGTGAACGATCGTGTAAGCACACAAATCCCTGTGCTGTCAGAGGAAAGGAGCCATATCGTTTGTTCCTACTAAGTCACTCCCATCCCCATACAGTTAGAACACACTAAGGGAACACACAGTTAACCTCTTGATCGCCACCTAGTGTTAACCCCTTCCTTGCCAGTGACATTTACAAGTAATCAGTGCATATTTATAGCACTGATCGCTGCATAATTGTCAATGGCCCCAAAAAAGTGTCAAAAGTGTCCGATCTGTCTGTCGCAATGTCACAATACAGCTAAAAATCGCAGATCACCGCCATTACTGGTAAAAAAAAAAATAATAAAAATGGCATACATTTTTCCCATAGTTTGTAGATGCTATAACGTTTGCGCAAACCAATCAATATATGCTTATTGTGTTTTTTTTTTTTTTTTTACCAAAAATATGTAGAAGAATACATATTGGCCTAAACTGGGGGACATTTATTATAGCAAAAAGTAAAAAATGTTTTTTTTTTTCAAAATTGTCGCTCTTTTTTTGTTTATAGCGCAAAAAATAAAAACCGCAGAGGTGACCAAATACCACCAAAAGAAAGCTCTATTTGTGGGGAAAAGGGGACGCAAAGTTTGTTTGGGTACATCATCGAACGACAGCTCAATTGTCAGTTAAAGTGATGCAGTGCCAAATTGTAAAAAGTGCTCTAGTCAGGAAGGGGGTAAAATCTTCCTGAAGTGTTTAACCGCTTGACATCCGCGCTATAGCCGAATGACGGCTACAGCGCAGACCTGAATTCCCGGGAGGCCCTGCAGGGCGCGCGTGGAGCACGCTGTGATCACCGAGTCACTGAGACTCGGGTGATCACCGATCCAAGTAAGGGGCCGGTCCCGGCCCCTTACCATGTGATCAGCTGTCAGCCAATGACAGCTGATCACATGATCAAAACAAAAGCTCTGTGATCGTTTTTTTTTTCTCCTCGCGCTGACAGTGCGAGGAGAAAAAAAAAACGATCACCGGCTCACCAGCAAGGGACATCGGTCCCGAAGAGGAGGAGGCAATAATGCCTCAATTGTGCCACAATTACCCCCTGCCAGTGCCACCTGACATTGCCATATCACAGTGCCCACAGTGCCCACCAGTGCCCATAAGTGCCACCTATCAATGCCTACAAGTGCCACCTATCAATGCCCACCATTGCCACCTAACAATGCCCACCAGTGGTGCCAATCAGTGCACAAGATCAGTGCCCATTATTGCCACCAATCAGTGCCCATCACTGCCACCCATCAGTGCCCATCACTGCCACCTATCAGTGCCCATTGGTGCCGCCTCATCAGCGTACATCAATGAAGGAGAAAAATTACCCTTTTAAAAAATTTTATAACAAAATATAAAAAAAAAAAAAAAATTTATTTTTAAAATTTGGTCTTTTTAAATTTTTTTAACAAAAAGTAAAAACCGCAGTGGTGATCAAATACCACCAAAAGAAAGCTCTATTTGTGGGGAAAAAATGATAAAAATTTCATTTGGGTACAGTGTTGTATGACCGCGCAATTGTCATTCAAAATGCATCAGCGCTGAAAGCTAAAAATTGGTCTGGATAGGAGGGGGGTTTAAGTGCCCTGTAAGCAAGTGGTTAAAGTGGACCTTCACCCAAAAAGGTAAGTGCAGCTCATTCTCTTCCTCTCCTCCAGCTTCTTACACATTTGTTTTTTTGTTTTTTTTCGAGAGAGCGAGTACCTTTTTTTGACAGGTACTGCTTCCACATCTGTAATGCTTGCCAAGGTGAGAAGTACATGCGCTTGGCTCGCCCCCCTGGGACACGTCAACACGTCACACTTCCCAAGTTGCGGGACCAGTCTCACTGCACCGCAGTGGCTTGCACCTGCACAGTAAGGAGCTGGCTGTGAAGCATCAGGAAGTCACAGCCAGCAACCAAATCCAAGATTGCAGTGCCGGAGAGCTGAAGCAGGGAGACAGCACTGGATTTCTTGGACTGGTACTGGTGTTTCTTAAAATGCAGCAGCTATAATATTTGTAGCTGCTAAGTTTTAATTCTTTACAACCTGAGCGAAGTTCCCCTTTAAAGTGGAGGGCCACCCTAAAATAAAAAAGTGGATCAATATTTAAAAAAAAAAAAAAAAAAATGTGAAAAAGAAATTTTTTTTTAACTTACCTGAAACCCCTGTTGCTAGGCCGTCTTCCTAATTTGCCCCTATTGCCGTATTCCTCCTCTTCGGCGAGCGGCCCCGTTGCCTTCTGGAACATGTGTGTGTCCCAGAAACCAATGGGGCCATTTACAAAGCGCCGCGCAACTCGAGCATTCGCAGTAGGAAACTGGCAGTGAAGCCGCAAGGCTCCACTGCCTGTTTTCCTTAGTTAGGATGGCGGCACCGGCAGCCGATCCGATGGACGAATCGGCCTCGGGGGGCCAACATGGCGGGCTCCCTGGACAGGTAAGTGTCCTTATTAAAAGTCAGCAGCTACAGTGTTTGTAGCTGCTGACTTTTAAAAAAACGGCCGTTACACCCCTGTGGAGTGGTGGACATCCATTTCTGATGCACCACTTATAAATGTCCCTCCAGACAATTGCGCTCATTAATGTCTGTGAATTGAGCTGTCAGCTGGCATCTTTATGCAGAGCCGATCTGAGTGGCTCTACACCTTATGCCCCGTACACACGATCGGACATTGATTGGACATTCCAACAACAAAATCCATGGGTTTTTTCCGACGGATGTTGGCTCAAACTTATCTTGCATACACACGGTCACACAAAGTTGTCGGAATTTCCGAACGTCAAGAACGCGGTGACGTACAACACGTACAACGAGCCGAGAAAAATTAAGTTCAATAACCAGTGCGGCTCTTCAGCTTGATTCAGAGCATGCGTGGCACTTTGTACGTCGGAATTGTGTACACACGATCGGAATTTGCGCAAACGGATTTTGTTGTTGGAAAATTTAAGAACCAGATCTCAAATTTTGTGCGACAGAAATTCCGATGGAAACTGTCCCATTGCTCCCATCATACATTTTACGTCGAAAAGTTCAACCGTGTGTACGCGGCATTACTGTGAATGTTCATACAGAGCTTGGCGTGCATAGAGCAGTGCACATGATCATAACTAATGTCCACTTTTCATTCCAAACAAATGGAAGTGAGGGGGCAAAGGAGAGGTTCACTAGAACATGGAGGATGTTACAAGGAATCACAGAAGCAATTTCATGAAAAATGAATTACAGGGACATCACGTAGTAGATGTGCATGGAGTATTTCTGGAGAATAAGATAGTTTAGTGTCACTTTAAGGGAACCTTTTGCATTTACCTGCTTGGGCACCTCACTTTAGACCTTGTAAATCAAGACCAATAGGTCTAACTGCCTTCAAACTAAAGATTCTTCAGAGTGCTCTGTAAATATTTGTCCAACAAGATGTGTTACTAGCGCAAAACTACGTTTTAATAACCCATCAATCTAGTTTGCTGCAATCATGTGGGTCCACCCAGGAAATAGTGGAATGCAAATATAGTAAAAAGTGGATTGCGCTAACTCTTGTGTATAATAACCACAAAAATTGTGCAAAATAAAAAATATTTTGCAAAATAAAAAAATAAAATAAAAACCAAAATTGTGCAAAATAAAAAATATTTCACACTTCATCATAGGATCAATATAGAAATATTTTTTATTTTATACAAGAGTTAGCGCAAACCACTTTTTACTATATTTGCTCTATAAATATTTATGCTTATTTCTGCTGTGCATTAAGAGAAGTAAAGTTTTTTTTTTCTTTCCCTAATCATACTTACCTCAGTGGATGCAGCATCGGTCTGATGCTGCATCTGTCCCCCGCTGCACTGAGAACCTAGCGATCGAACATCACTAATGGCTCGGTTTCACTCAGCTCCCTGAGCAGAGAGCTGCTGCCTGTCAGTCAGCAGCTCTCCGCTCTGCTGCCCCCACGCTCACTAGAGCGCTGAGCTGTGGAGGGGCAGGGAGCGGCCGTCTCAGGCTCTCAGCGGCTCACTGAGAGGCTGAGCTGAGTGTCAGTCCAGGCACCTGGCGGATCCAGACGTTGGGATGACGCGGTGCCTGGACTGAATTTGGTGACGTAAGCAGAGAGTGGACTTCAGACCTCTCTCTGCTGAAAATGGGTCATAGGAGTGCAAAACGAATTGCACTCCTGTGACCCATAGGAGAAGCCTAGCCAAACGAGCTTAGGCTGGACTTCTCCTTTAAAGCTTATCTGAATGAAGAGGTGAGAGGGGAGTAGAATGGAGGATGCTGCTAGCTCTGGATTATTAGGGGGTGAACAACAGCTACTGGAAGAGGTTTTTAAATCTCATTAAATAATAGTTCCCCTGTCAATGGCTGTTCAGAGACATCTGTGGCCACCCACAGACATCATCATCTGGGCAACTGTCTCCTTGCATCTATGAACATATTCTTAATTTAAAAGCTACATTTTTGAAGACATTTTGGCACCATTTTATCAATGCTTTCTTGGCGTTTTTTTTATTTTTTTATTTTTACCAGTGATGTAACTTTACAGCACTGGAGTCCTTAGTTTGGATCCCACTGGGGACCTTAAAGCAGTTGTAAACCACTGGACGTTTTTTTCTTTTTCTTTCTGCCCTGCAAGAAAATGTCATAATGTGCTAGTATGCATCGCATACTAGCACATTATGTTAAACTTACCTTAGAACAAAGCTCTTCCAGCACCGAGATGTCAGAGCTACAGGCACTCCCATCTGCAAAAAAGGGGATTTGGGACTTTATATGAAGCGCTTAGGTAGTGGAGATAAATGGTACCATATTTAAATTGCATTATGAAATGTTTATTGGGTATAATAAATAACAAACAATAAAAAGAGTATTCGTTTCATATACAGTAACAAATGTATTCATTTCATATAAGTATAAGAATTATACATAACATAATAGAAAATATATATGCACGTATACAGCACATGGTTTAATATTGAGAATAAAGAAGCGTGATATTCTTGGCAGACACATGCCTGGTACCGATCGGTGCATTCACATGGTATATGTAATAAATAAAGTGGATAAAGTGAATAAAGTGGTGGGAAAAAACAATGGTATAAATGAGTAGAATTCCATATAGAATGTAGCTGGGGCATCAAAAACAAAGCTCGACGCGTTTCGTGGGTATTGCCCACTCATCAGGAGCTGATGTAACCCAAAATTCCTAAAAAATACATATAAAGATAATGAACCATGTTGTCCATATGTAAGAATAAAAAAATAAGTATGTAAATAAGTAAATATTTGATATATCCAAAATAGTTGGATCAGACACACTCACCAACTCGGACAGCAAGTGCGAGGCGATGGGCGTAGGGCGGGCCAGAAGCATAGCCTCTCCACAGGAGCCGAGGCGGCATGAATATAGCTGCAACAACAGGCACTCCCATCTTCACCCGTCTTGCTTCCCGGTTTGCAGGCTCCAGCTCTGTGACCGGCCGGAGTCGCTATGGCGCCACTCCCGTGCATGTGTGCGGGAGCCGCCGTTTATGGCACAGGGCTAAAGGAACGACCCGGGTGGCCAATCCTTCAGAGGGCATGCGCTAGTGCTGTCACTGGCTGCATGTACAGTAAATATCTCCTAAATGTGCATATTTACACTATCCATAGATAGGCCTTATTATAGGCTAACCTATAGGTGAAATTCAGAGATGTATGTTTACTTCCACTTTAAGTAAAAAGGTTTGTTTCCTCTGGATGCCATATTAATTCCTACACTACAGTCTAGAAATATAATGGCAAATCGAATTCCAACCAAACTGCCTTCACTGTGTATCTATAATTGAGAAAGGGACATTGAACCTCCCGTACACATTACAATGTGATTGTACAATTTACTTTCAATTTACCATTAACATAAAATGCGAGGGCCTACCTAATTAGATTCAATTTAATGAACTTTTAATTAAGTACGACCATACTTTACATGGTTTTGGTAAACCTAAAGGATATTGTAATCAGATTGTCAAATGTATGGTCAGCTAAACTCCAGAGAAACAGGGACTGATGTATGTGATTCTGCAAAGTGGCGTAAAATATATCAGCGCATTGAATAAAATAAAATGAAAAAAAACTCTTAAAAAGAAGCACTGACCATTATGTGCAGGCCACATATACAAAGATTTGTAACATATTGAGATCAAGAAATTAGAATGTATAAAAATCAATATGTGGTGTTGCGCTCCAGTGAAGTGCTAAATAAAGTGTACATCACCACTTACTCCCTACAACACAGACATATAGCTAAGTTGATAGGTAAGCACTGGCATGTTCTTAAGAACGATCCTATATTAGGTACCATCCTTCCAGTTAAACCACAGGTGGTATATAAGGGTGCCCCCTCGTTGAGAGGTAGAGTGGCCCCAAACATTCTTGACCCCCCTCCTATCAAGAGGGGATTCTTTGAATATATGATAGGATTCTATCAGTGCAGAAAATGTAGGGTGTGTAACCTTAGTGGATGCGCCCATAGAAGAACTCATAAATTTATTTCCACCAGTACTTCTACAGAGTTTGAAATCAGATCATTTATTACTTGCTCCACAGAACGGGTGGTGTACCTTCTTCAATGTCCTTGTGGATTACAATACGTGGGGAGGACGAAACGCCCCCTATCTGTAAGACTCAACGAGCATATCACCAACATTCTTACCGGTTTCCCGAAACATCCGGTCTCCAGACACTACCTTGAGGCACACAATAGAGACCCTAAGAAAACCATTTTTCTAGGTATTGATAGATACACTCCACATTGGAGAGGGGGGTCTATTATACGTGGGATCTCTAGGCTAGAGATGACATGGATACATAGATTGAAATGCTACACCCCCTTCGGACTCAATGTGGATGTAGATCTTAACGCATTTCTGGACAATTCATGACAAATGTAATTAGTTGTTCCATGTTATCTCCTTGTTATATATTTCTATATTTTTTTGTCATTTTATATTTTAATTCTAATTTTAACATTTTTTACTTTTTATTTTCTTATTAGTAGGGAAGTGTGGTTCAACCATATCATTATCCAATGTATATTTATGGTTCCAAAATTAGCTGATATTTATGTGCTATATACTATATTTTGTTCACTCGCTTTGAATCTCTAGTGGAGGTCGTTATAATAATATCCCTTACTCTTTCCATCCTTTACAGTCAGGTCTGTAACGTGGTTTGAACATTCTCACTACTATCCCTATTTGTCCCTCTCTTAAATGGAGGAGAGTTCTACACATATATCTGTTTTGTTCATTTTTGCTTTTCATCCCTTCATACTATTATTGGGTAATACTCCAATATTAATATTAGTTACCCTGGTCTCGATCGTAATTGATGTGACCATTTACCAATTGAGTTTTGCCAGCTCTCGAATGGTTTCAGTGTATGGGCGGAATTGCCGTTTGCCCATCGAAAAAATTATAGGTCACACACTTCCGGTTTCCGTATAGGATGATGTGGTGACGCCATCTGAGCTTCAAAGCGAGGTTTGGCTTTCGTTTCTGGTCTATATATAGCGATGAGTCAGTGCGTCGCCCGTTCCCATGACGACGTCCAATAGGACGAAACGTACGTCGGAAGGTTGACGCGCTGACGTCATCGTTTTTCGCCTGAACGGGTGCATGCAAGCCGGCCGGCTGTTCCTACCTTATGTGCCTTTATATCGTGATTTTAAATGTAAGTGTGACCAGTTTTATACCTCAATAAATTGTAATACAGTTTTACACTATGGAGAATTTGTTTTGTCCTTTTGGGTCCTCCTACTGTGTGGATTGAGCTCAATACATCGTTAGATCCTGCCCACCCTCTTCCTTATTGGAGACCTGAGGAGCTGATCTTCTCCGTACAGAGATTACTACTAAGCTGTTTCACAGCTTACCTCTGGTAAGCGGACATCTTATTAGGTGGAGGATTTTTCACTGGGTGTTTCACGTCTATGCACATTGAATACACCTACCTTGGCTTCAAGGACTGCGTTACATGTCCATGATCACTGTTTGCATTTGTCTTGGCTTCATGAACTGTGTGTTTTTGTGACGCCAGTCACTTTTCTTACCTTCATTTGGGACTTCTGCTATCTCCATTTGGGACTTATATTTTTCAGTCACTTTTTTTGGTGTTTTTTATTCACAAATAACAATTTTGTATTAATTCATTTTAAACAATTGTATATGTTTTCATTAGTCATATCACATGGTATTGCCTCTAGCGCGGTCTTTTTTGAATATTTCTGTTGAGTATGTGCACGCCTCACATTAATGACTGCAGCTTTTTTATCATTAACTATAGTGAGTAGCGCGGTAATTTTTGGTATTTATTTTGTCTTTGGGCTCTACTTTGGCTTTATTACTGCAGCCACTTACTTTTTATTTTTTATTTTTAATTTTAATCTCATTATTCCAATAATAGTCACTTATCTGAATAGAGGTTCCTAATGGATATATTTGACTATAGAGCCGCGAGGCAGGTTAACACTGATGGTGTATTTGAGATGTATAAAGATGATGAGGGTGACCTCAATGGCCTGTTCACAAGACTTAAGAACTTGACAATATCCGAAATACACACTCAGTGGGATATAGCCTATCTAGACACATATGTAAAAGGGGGTATGGTACCTAGAAGTCTTAGATGGGAGGTTAGCCCACAGAAGGGGGATGTTCAACTTGATGAGTGGTTTGGCTATTTCAATACGGCCGGAATAGACTTTTTAAAATTTCTCATCAATCGTAAGAAAACTAAACTTACGAGACTTGATGACGAAATCAAGACTATAAAAGAGAAATTGAACCCCCACAAAGATAGTAATGAGTATAAAGAAAGATCCCTCTCTCTTCTCACTCTATTGGAGAAGGAGGAGAGAGATCAGAGAATTAAAAAGAAAAAGAAGTATAATAGAGATCTACTTGACTATCAAGGAGCGGTAGTATTTGAATGGCAAAAGAAACTATTAGCAGAACAGGCTTCAGTCAATACCATGGAATGGGGGCCGTCCAACATAGGCAGACCACCCCCCACTGCTGTTCATGCCCCTACCCCATCACAGCTTGGCTATTCCAACTATCCTTTGGGAGGCCCTAATGGTCTCTCAGACAGATTTCCACAAGGGGCCCAACAACCCCTTCCAAGACGGGGTGGAGGAGGTAAGGGAGGTACCCCATCCCATTATCCATCCACATCATCTAGACGATCCCGTGGAACAAGTGGTCCAAATCGAGGAGGACGTGGTAGAGGTAGAGGTTTCAATAATATGAGACCCCTAGAAAATCGCCCGTATGAGGGTAGATCGTATGATCAGCATAGCAGATATGACGATCAGTTACCCTCCCCCCGCACCTTTGATTTGGAAACGTACCATAACCGTTCGTACGGTCCTGGTTATGACCCCAATGTGGGCCACCATGATGGAAGAACACGGGGATTTCAAAATTCAGGGTATATGAATCCTAGAAGGGATCACTCAGAGTATAACATCAGTACATACAATCAATTTTACCCCCTTAGAGACCTGGATGGTCCTCCCACCAGTTCTACCATCATGGAAGAACATAAAAGTATAGCCACACATTCCTATCCTAACCTGATAGGACCCATAGATGATGGCAACAGACCGGGCCCCTCTAATCTGAATTTCCAACAGTGGGGTTTTCACCGGGCAAATCAGGGCATCAAAAGGCCTGCAGACCAAAGAGAGGATCTAGAGGGGGGAGGCGAGTGCGATCAAAAAAAGAAAAAATCGTAACCAGCAATGGTATATTCAATTTGAGCTCAGTCTCCTTAAGTGACTCAGAGAAATCTTTACTTAATAAGGGACTTAAATTTGCACCCCCTCGAGGCCTTGATAAGTTTCAGACTTATATCGATGTACATAAATTTATACGTAAGGTCAATATTAAGAGATACCTGACCTCCAATCCTATTACACACAATGAGATTAGTCTTAACGGGTATCGCCATTCTGGGCTATCTAATGCCTCTCTTTTCAACCCTCCAGGAGCTATACCCCCCTCCCTTAAGGTTTTTAAAGACTTAGTTCTTAAGGATTTGGAACAACTACCAACCAAAAAAGTCTACTTTGATAGAGATCTCAAGACGGGGCTGGACTCTCTATGTTTGAATAAAAACTTAGTTATCAGGCCAGCTGATAAAGGGGGGGGCATCATTGTATTAGATAGAAAGGATTACCTCGCAGAGATGTCCAAAATATTGGGTGACCGTGAAACTTACACCCCCCTTAGATCGGACCCCAAGGCCCAATATAAGAAAGAATTGGAGGTGCTGATTAAATTTGGGTTTGACCAGGGTATTCTAAATAGTAAGGAGAAATCCTATTTAGTTCCCAAAGCCCCACGTACCCCGGTTCTTTATTATTTACCCAAAATTCACAAACATCCTACCTGCCCCCCGGGACGTCCCATCGTTAGTGTAATTGATTCCATATCGTCCCGGGTGGGCAGGTATATAGATTTTTATTTACAACCATTGGTTACAAGGATGCCGTCTTATTTGAAGGATACTCGCCATGTGATCAATAAACTCTCGGATTATACCCCGGGTTCATCTTGGTGGCTAGTGACAGCTGATGTCGCCTCGTTATACACAGTGATACCACACAACTTGGGGTTATTTGCGGTTGAGTATTACCTTAGACGTGACTCATCTTTGTTTGATGAACAAATATGTTTTATTATGCAGCTACTTCATTTTGTGGCCACTAGGAATTATTTTTGGTTTGGAGGCCAGTTCTATAGACAGGATAGAGGTGTCGCTATGGGGGCTAAATATGCCCCCAGCCTTGCGAACCTCTTCATGGCCCTGTGGGAGGAGGATGTCATCTATGCCCAACAAAAACCTCAGGTGGTGTTGTGGGCTAGGTATATAGATGACATCCTCCTCCTATGGAATGGTGACCGTGAAGACCTTGATATATACATGAGAGGGTTGAATGAAAATGATCGTGGTATTAGACTTTCATATGAGGCTAGCCAATCTGAAATCAACTTTCTTGACCTCAAAATTGGCATCAAAGAGGGGCAGTTTACCACGGCTACTTTTTTCAAAAATACTGATAGGAATTCCTATATACCGACGGATAGTTGCCACCATGAGACATGGCTGAGGTCGGTACCAAAAAGTCAACTTATTCGCTTGAAACGTAATTGCTCCGATCAAGAGGAGTTTTTGGTTCAGGCGAATATTTTGATAGAACGCTTCTTGGAGAAGGGATACTCTGAGACTTCTCTAAAGAGCACATTGGATGAAGTGATCCCCATCGATAGGAGTAGTCTACTCAAAACTAAGACTTTTGATGGCGGTAGAACACCTTCAGTTCCCTTCATCACCACTTACTCCCTACAACACAGACATATAGCTAAGTTGATAGGTAAGCACTGGCATGTTCTTAAGAACGATCCTATATTAGGTACCATCCTTCCAGTTAAACCACAGGTGGTATATAAGGGTGCCCCCTCGTTGAGAGGTAGAGTGGCCCCAAACATTCTTGACCCCCCTCCTATCAAGAGGGGATTCTTTGAATATATGATAGGATTCTATCAGTGCAGAAAATGTAGGGTGTGTAACCTTAGTGGATGCGCCCATAGAAGAACTCATAAATTTATTTCCACCAGTACTTCTACAGAGTTTGAAATCAGATCATTTATTACTTGCTCCACAGAACGGGTGGTGTACCTTCTTCAATGTCCTTGTGGATTACAATACGTGGGGAGGACGAAACGCCCCCTATCTGTAAGACTCAACGAGCATATCACCAACATTCTTACCGGTTTCCCGAAACATCCGGTCTCCAGACACTACCTTGAGGCACACAATAGAGACCCTAAGAAAACCATTTTTCTAGGTATTGATAGATACACTCCACATTGGAGAGGGGGGTCTATTATACGTGGGATCTCTAGGCTAGAGATGACATGGATACATAGATTGAAATGCTACACCCCCTTCGGACTCAATGTGGATGTAGATCTTAACGCATTTCTGGACAATTCATGACAAATGTAATTAGTTGTTCCATGTTATCTCCTTGTTATATATTTCTATATTTTTTTGTCATTTTATATTTTAATTCTAATTTTAACATTTTTTACTTTTTATTTTCTTATTAGTAGGGAAGTGTGGTTCAACCATATCATTATCCAATGTATATTTATGGTTCCAAAATTAGCTGATATTTATGTGCTATATACTATATTTTGTTCACTCGCTTTGAATCTCTAGTGGAGGTTGTTATAATAATATCCCTTACTCTTTCCATCCTTTACAGTCAGGTCTGTAACGTGGTTTGAACATTCTCACTACTATCCCTATTTGTCCCTCTCTTAAATGGAGGAGAGTTCTACACATATATCTGTTTTGTTCATTTTTGCTTTTCATCCCTTCATACTATTATTGGGTAATACTCCAATATTAATATTAGTTACCCTGGTCTCGATCGTAATTGATGTGACCATTTACCAATTGAGTTTTGCCAGCTCTCGAATGGTTTCAGTGTATGGGCGGAATTGCCGTTTGCCCATCGAAAAAATTATAGGTCACACACTTCCGGTTTCCGTATAGGATGATGTGGTGACGCCATCTGAGCTTCAAAGCGAGGTTTGGCTTTCGTTTCTGGTCTATATATAGCGATGAGTCAGTGCGTCGCCCGTTCCCATGACGACGTCCAATAGGACGAAACGTACGTCGGAAGGTTGACGCGCTGACGTCATCGTTTTTCGCCTGAACGGGTGCATGCAAGCCGGCCGGCTGTTCCTACCTTATGTGCCTTTATATCGTGATTTTAAATGTAAGTGTGACCAGTTTTATACCTCAATAAATTGTAATACAGTTTTACACTATGGAGAATTTGTTTTGTCCTTTTGGGTCCTCCTACTGTGTGGATTGAGCTCAATACATCGTTAGATCCTGCCCACCCTCTTCCTTATTGGAGACCTGAGGAGCTGATCTTCTCCGTACAGAGATTACTACTAAGCTGTTTCACAGCTTACCTCTGGTAAGCGGACATCTTATTAGGTGGAGGATTTTTCACTGGGTGTTTCACGTCTATGCACATTGAATACACCTACCTTGGCTTCAAGGACTGCGTTACATGTCCATGATCACTGTTTGCATTTGTCTTGGCTTCATGAACTGTGTGTTTTTGTGACGCCAGTCACTTTTCTTACCTTCATTTGGGACTTCTGCTATCTCCATTTGGGACTTATATTTTTCAGTCACTTTTTCTATAGAGCTTTGGTGTTTTTTATTCACAAATAACAATTTTGTATTAATTCATTTTAAACAATTGTATATGTTTTCATTAGTCATATCACATGGTATTGCCTCTAGCGCGGTCTTTTTTGAATATTTCTGTTGAGTATGTGCACGCCTCACATTAATGACTGCAGCTTTTTTATCATTAACTATAGTGAGTAGCGCGGTAATTTTTGGTATTTAAAGTGTACATCGCATGTGCAAAATTTCATAAAAAATTACATACTAAACACTACACGATCGCATAAAATTCAACATGCACAGAAAATTGAAAAAATGGCATAGAAAAATCGGATCAAAGTGCTAATGCTGACAGCATAGAAATAGAGTCCAACAGTGCACATAGGTATCCGGATAGGTATCTGGATTATTTTTTATGCCATTTTTCAATTTTCTGTGCATGTTGAATTCTATGCGATTTTTTTAAATGAAATTTTGCACATGAGATGTACACTTTATTAATGGTAATGAGCCATCATTCACTAGAGCGTAACACCGCGTATTGATTTTCATATATTTATTGTTGGTACGGATTGACTAATCCGGTGTCTGCTGCAACTAGTGTTCCATTATTTATTATTATCCAGGTAGCATAGGAATATTCTCTTTATTTAAGAAATTAGAATGGGTGGCACACACACATGAAATTGACTCTCATAGTGACACTGACAGCAATGTGCAGCAGCACAGATGATATAACACCTCACCGACACGACACGTCCCCTTCTGAGTCACAGTGACAGTCTCTCTCCATGCCAGGTAATCCCTTCAGCCCACTCCATTGCAAACAGCAATGACAATCCTACTCTCTGGCCACTCCACTTGGCTCCTTTGCACCATGACATGACGCACTCAGGCACACTCGCCCCCGCTGACTCCTCATGAACATACTGTAGCAGACACTCGGATGGTCTAGGCCGGCTCCAGACCGGAGCCGAGCGTCACAGCTATATTTTTTACTGGCAACCTTTTCCTGTCACTGGCATTTACTGGCAGGAGAAAAGTGCTCTGTTTTTTTACTGACGGTTGGCAACACTAGTATTCCAATCAATTTCAATCAAATATCCATAGAAAACAATTAATACTGTTACCCATTTCTTGTTAAAAAAAAATACTGTTACGCATCTGCTGTCATATGTTTGAATGTTCTCTTGCGCAGTTAACACTATATTTTTGGCTATTAGGAATGATAGATCATTAGTCATAACTAAACTTTTAAGCTACCTGTATATGTTGATCAAATGATTAGTGGAATTTACTGCTACTCACTTGGATAAACTTTTTATTTTGATAACTGTGCAGAATAATTGATCTGGTTATTTGCTGCATTTAGCAATTAACATTTTTTTTAACCAATTCTAACCATTGAAACTGATGTCATTGGTTGATTAGCTCTGCATGTGTATGAGCACTATAGGAGTTCACCTAATCATAAAGCCTTTACTAATGATTGCAAATTTGAAACTTACAATTGTTAGGTCCACTACTATGACATTAAAGGGGTCTTTCATTTTTATCAGTAAAGTGGCACAGCCTCTCAACATTCTTATTTGCCAGCCTTGGACCTCCTCTGATCAAATGTTCCATATTTTTAGAAACAGCTGCATGTTTAGTGAAGCACTTAGAAGTGTTCAGCCTATTGAGGTATGAAGCAGAACTAGCTCTAGGAGAGAATGTCAATTGTGCAACAGTCCAGGGCTAATCACAGACCAATTTTTTGGAGGTCATATTCCCAGAGCCAAATCTCTTAAATCCGTGACCGTATGTGAAAATTATGCACTCTTGGAAAATATCTTTATGGTAAAAAGAATATAAACCAGACCGATTTACACATTCTAAGATATATTTATGTGCTACTTATTAGAAAAGCAAAAAAACATTATTCAGCAGGTTGGGATGGAGATTTTTCACTTTGCAAAGTGTGTGTTTTCTTTGTTTAGTTAATAAAATAAATTTCTGTTCACTTCAATCGTCCAATTATGTGTAAGTAAAATACTTTTTGTTTTTTCTTTTCTAATTTATCTTTCACGCCATTGGCAATTTAGAGTGAGCATAGCTTCACTTTATTCACTAAGCTAACATTCTATACTCCTTTATTATTATTATAATACATTATTTTATATAGCGCCAACAGTTTGCGCAGCGCTTTACAACATGAGGGCAGACAGTACAGTTACAATACAATTCAATACAGGAGGAATCAGAGGGCCCTGCTCATTAGAGCTTACAATCTAGAATGGAGGGTCAAGTGAAACAAAAGGTAATAAGTGTGGGGGATGAGCTGATGGAGAAAATAGACATACAGTTGTTAGGTGTGGGTAGGATAGGCTTCTCTGAAGAGGAGGGTTTTCAGGGATCATCTAAAAGCTAATAGAGTAGGGGATAATCGGACAGATTGGGGTAATGAGTTCCATAGAATTGGAGAGGCTCTGGAAAAGTCCTAAGAATAAAAACACCAAAAGCGCTGAAGACCAGAAAATCAATGAAGGCAATAAGGTGATGGCAAGATGGATATAAAAGAAAAAATAGTTCCACAAGAATCCGTCAATAAAGTATATGTATGGAAAAAAAACGTTGAGATCCTAATAGTAGGGGTTAAATCAGTAGGGTGTAACATAGGTTTAGCTATGCTGCTCCATTAACCAACAGGAATACTGACAGCTGAAAAGACAAGAGTAAAAGAGAGAGCTCACCGGCCCTTGTGTGACACGTTTATTTAAAAAAGATATAGACAAATGAATGTAGTACACTCACATTGTGTTGATAAAAAAACAAGTGCATCCATAGAGGCTGTGGTTGCTCTCCTGAGTCCAGAAATCCAAGCTGGATGTGAAGCGAACTGACAGTCTCTGTCTGAATAGTCCACGAGCAACCACCGACAAACTGCACAAGAGCCGTCCGCTCTCAGCAAGGATCCTGGAAAGCAGAGTCCACACAAGGACACGTACATCTAATCCTCAGAAGCCAGCTGACAAATGACGCTGGATGGTTGCTATGACTATGCGTTTCAGAGGGCGAGACCTCCTTCTTCAGGTCTACAATGTGGTCTCATAGGAGCACTTCTTTGAGACCACATTGTAGACCTGAAGAAGGAGCTGAGAAGACATTGTAGACCTGAGTCAAGAAATCCAGCTTGGATTTCTGGACTCAGAAGAGCAACCACAGCCTCTATGGATGCACTTGTTTTTATCAACACAATGTGAGTGTACTACATTCATTTGTCTATAGCTTTTTTTAATAAACGGTGCCACACTAGGGCCGGAGTGCTCTCTCTTTTACTCTTGACTTTTCAGCTGTCAGTATTCCCTTTGGTTGATGAAGCAGCACAGCTAAACCTATGTTACACCCTACTGATTTAACCCCTACTATTAGGATCTCAACGGTTCCTTTCCATACATATGCTCTCTCTTTTACTCTTGTCTGGAAAAGTCCTGGAGGTGAGCATGGGAGGAGGTGACGAGGGAGCTAGAGAGCAGGAGGTCTTGAGAGGAACGAAGAGAACAATTGGGTTGGTATTTTGAGACTAGGCTAGTGATGTAGCTGTGGGGTAAATTGTGGATGGCTTTGTAAGTAGTTGTCAGTATTTTGAATTGAATTCGTTGGGTGAGCGAAAGCCAGTGGAGGGATTGACAGAGAGGTGTAGCAGATACTGAGCGGTTGGTAAGGTGGATGAGTCTGGCAGCAGCATTCATGATGGATTAAAGGAGTAAATCAAGACATGAATAGAAGATTAGACTTGTGCAAAACGAGAAATTTTGTTTAGTTTCAGTTCGTTGTCATTCGTAAAATACATCATTTCGTTCTGTTATATTCGTTATGTTACGTTAATTCGTTTTCGGATAATTTGTTATTATTTGCAGAGTGTCGATATTCATTATACTGAATCTCGAATCATGTCAAATTCATTTGTTATATCCGCTATAATTTCTTTCGTATTAGTTGAAATTCGATATTTATGTATGTATATATATTCGCGATGATTCATAGTTTGGAAAGAAATTGTTTATTGAATCTATTAACACACACAATGACAATATCTCTTCTCCTCTGCTCAAATATAATACAACTCCCTTCTCACTCAGTTCTCAGGAATGCACTTTGCCAGTAATCCAACCTCCAGCACAAAATTAATCACCTGATTGGACTGTAAGATTTACTTTGAGTTGACCTTTTGTTTCATTAGATCTTTAACAAATTACCGAATCATGTCGAATTCATTCATTATATTCGCTATAATTTCTTTCGTATTAGGTGAAATTCGTTATTTTTTTATTTGTTTTTTATTTATTGTCCGAAAGATGCAAAATTCGGCCGAATTTCGATTTGTTACGAAACGAATTGCACATGTCTATAGAAGACCAAGGTTTCTAATATACCTGTTGAGTTTACATACAATGTATACTGCAAGAGTCACTCAGTATGTAAAGTAGCAACAGTGCAACTCCTTTAAATAGGTTATATTTACATGCTTGTAAAGATAGCATTCTAAGTGTATGTTTATCGGTGTGTTAAAGTGCACGCTTCTGTTAACAAGTTTCTGCTTTCATTTCTGATGCCGGTAACAATCACAAGACACTTTTTATAGGAGGTATGGTAATTAGAGGCTATGATCAGCGGCCTCACATTGCATAGAAGTCATTTCACACACCTCAGCTATGGCTCTGCAGGTTTAGCAACTCCTCCCTGTACAATTCAGTCCTCCCCACCCCCTCCCCTCTGGCCTTGCTTGTTCCTAAGTCAGAAACAAATTCTCAGCCAGTCTACTAATCCAGTGTCTCTCCTCCCCACCCATACACACAATCTGCTGTGGTGTTTTTCATGTTTGCGAGGAGTCAGGATAAACCTGCGAGAAGCTTAATTGTCGAGTCTCTTACTGACAATCTCCCAGCGTCTCCCAGCATTATGTCGTAAGACCGTCTTCCTTTTTTCCAGAGGGCTTACCTGGCCGTCTCACCTCTCCGTAGGAGTGGATGAGAACAGCCTACCGGCCTTCTGTGCCTGCCGCAGTCCTGTGGATTGGAAAACTTTACTTGCTGTAGCTGACTGCATTATTCACCATCGTCGTCTTCAACGTCTGCTTATCCCAGGCTCATTTCCACAGGTATAGGATGTTTTGTTTTTTGTGATGGTGTATAATGCAATTTGCAGTTACTGATTCTGATGTGCTCTCATCGCTGCTAATGACTGTGCTGACAAATAGAGTCTCTTAAGAGTTCCTTTAGCTTTTGTACAAGATGAGATTGAAACTAGAAAGCCTTCCTACTCGGGGAGTTATACAAATACACCAAAAATGTTATCAGCTTGTGATGCCCTCTGGTACCACTACTAGTGATGAAAGCAATCATTTGCGTAGTACAGATGCTGGGTGAAAAGGTGAATTTGATCGGCGTTTTTTCATTTGACTTTTTATATTTCTTGTCAGTCAGTCTCTGTGTGTAATGTGGATTTTATTATTGTTTGACTTTCATGATACCGTATCAGATAAGCTAGGGGAAATAAATATTATCACTCGACTCTTAAACAATATTGAATAAAAGTTTTACGCAAGTACATTTTTGACCTCTAATGACAAGTGTTTCAGTGACATCCAACAAAACTTTAAAGTGGAGCTATAGTAGTTATTGAAAGAACATTGTATCAAATATTGATTGCTATTACTATACAGGATGTATATTGTGCTAACAGTTTGCACAGATCTTTATAAAATAAAGGGAAACAGTACAGTTGCAATACATTTCAAGATAAGATTAGGAGGGCCTTGCTCCTGAAAGCTTACAATCTAAAAATCTGCCAGTGCTGTATTTACAAGTTATTAAAGCGGAGCTCCGGCTTTTTTTTTTCTCTCCCCTGTAACAGTTGCAGCTTATGCAATCTAAATTGACCTATGCTGTCTATGAAAAAGTTGTATTTTTTAATTTTTCTTTTGTACTCACTGTACCCTCCAGATCCAATGAGCTTCAATTCTTTTTCCCAGATAGCAAGCGATTGTGCTGCAAGTTTGAAAATGACTTGCTAAGCTATTGCTAGACTTGCCAGACTTTACAAGTTTGTTGCACAATTGCAGCAAGTCCGCATTGCATGACTCCAGATCAAATTTCTTTGCAAACATTCTGCAAGTCTGCTGCAAGTCCTGGTTCGGTTATGTTGTGCAATAAACATCCCACCACATGGTCACTGTGGCTGAATTTTTAAGCTGTAGAATTGCAGAGCTCTTGCTGTAGACTCACCACTGCAACTTTGCTCTGCAAGTGTACAACTTGCCAGTGAAAAAGTGCATCAAGTTAACAGACTTATGCCCTGTACACACGATCGGACATTCCGACAACAAAATCCATGGATTTTTTCCGACGCATGTTGGCTCAAACTTGTCTTGCATACACACAGTCGCACAAAGTTGTCGGAAAATCTGATCGTTCTGAACGCGGTGATGTAAAACACGTACGTCTGGACTATAAACGGGGCAGAAGCCAATAGCTTTCGTCTCTTAACTTATTCTGAGCATGCGTGGCACTTTGTGCTTCGGATTTGTGTACACACGGTCGGAATTTAACCGATCGGATTTTGTTGTCGGAAAATTTTATAGCCTGCTCTCAAACTTTGTGTGTCGGAAATTCCGACGGAAAAAGTCCGATGGAGCCCACACACGATCGGAATTTCCGACAACACAATCCGATCGCACTTTTTCTGTCGGAAAATCCGACCGTGTGTACAGGGCATTACAATTCAACACTGCCACAAATTTGTGACAAGTTATGCTTACTATCTGGGGTGTGGTTATCTGAAGCCCGCTCTGGAGTTTCTTCTGGGAAAAGTCGCAGCTGGCTACCCATCGTGCACCTCTCGATCTCACACCTGCTCAGTGTGAACAAAACACAGCACACTCGGTCTACTGCAGGTTGCCCATTGACTCCAGGGATTGATGACACATGTCCCAGGAGCCAATGGGCGGCCGGATATGACGTACCTCACCGCGGCGAGGTACTGCAGAAGTCTATCTTTTTAGTGACTCGAAAAGGTAAAATGTTTTAGAAAAAAATAAACATTCCGAACATTTAAGGCACTGTGGTCAGCAGCGCCAGGGGTCAAACTTCAAATACAGGGTGGAACTCCGCTTTAACGTATCTCACGATATTATTAGGATGTTCTAAATTGTTATCTCAGTCCCTTGGAATATGTATATTGTGCAGAGCCAAAGTACCCTCTTTAAAAAATCTTTCTGCCAGTAAGACTGGTCCCAGCAACCTTTTTCTGCCCTACCCTTCCAGGATAGCAGGTCATCTAATGTCATCAAGCCCAATATAGAGCCCAAATCCCTGCAAGGACTTTCAGGACCGTCTCCTGCCAGAATGTAAGGGAGAAGAGAGGGCCATTTGCCTGGGTAGCTGAGGATCAGGTAAGTAAAATTGCTTTTGGCCTAGACCGAAACAAGCATTTTACCCTTGCAGGCTTGAAGCACTTGGAGGAAGGGAGGGGGGGGGGGGATAGAAGTACTGCATGGAAGAATTTTTCCTTCCCCCATTTAGGGCAGCACACAAGTCAGTAATACTAGTGACTGCACCTCCTTTTACTGTAGTCAAGTCTAAACCTTTTTTTGTTTAATTTAATTAAAATTTTTCGCAAGTACGCAGATATACACAAAATTCTCTGTGCTGGATAACAACATTACACTGTGTCAGACAAGTTTTGTGGTTAATGCGGCGTTCCACCAGCATTTTTTTTTTTAAGAGCCCGCAATGTCGCCCCCCCCCAAGGCCGATCCGTCCATCAGACCCGGTGCAGGCGCCCCCATTCTAATTAAGGGAAAAAGGCAGTGGAGCCTTACGGCTTCACTGCCGTTTGCTACTGCGCATGCGCGAGTCACGCAGGGCTTTGTGAATGGCCTGGCTGTCTTCTGGGACACACACATGTCCCAGAAGACATTGGGGGGCTCGCCGAAGAAGAGGATATGTCCTGCGTCGCGTACCAGATGGATCGGAAGTACTGGCTGTACTTCATAAAAAGGTAAGTTAGAAGAAAAAATTTTTTTTTGAACTAGCCAAAAATGATCGGTGGAGAGGTGGTCTTTCATTTAAGACCACCTCTCAAAAGTGGGTGGAACTCTGCTTTAATGCTCTGCATTATCGTTAACAGAACTTACTGAATCTACAGTATTTTAGTTGATGACAATGTCAATGTAATTAAACATGTATGCACAATTGGAAATTGCAGGCACTGGGAAGGGACAGGTCACCTTGAGCTTCACCAAGCAGTGTCAGGGAATGTTTGAATATGGCATTTAAGAGTTTCACAGGTGATCCCAGCACTGCTAAAGGTATGTGATCGGCACAGGGCCAATCAGCACTGTCCAGACAGAGGGTCAGGGGTCCTGCAGCCTCATAGGACAGTCAGAGTAGAATGAAAACTCCTCCTACAAGCTTTAACCAGACACTCAAGGAAGTCATAAGGCTGCTATATACTGCTGATGAGAAAAGGTATTTAGCATTTTATATTTACTAAAAATAACTTAATTTCCATGTTCTGTTTACTGTGTGAGATCAGATATAGTGAATGTAGGGTTTAGTAACACTTTAACTGCTTGCTGACCAGCCGCCGTCATTATACTGCGGCAGGTTGGCATGGCTGCGCGAATCGCTGTAGGTGTACGTTGGCCGCTTTAAGAGCTCTAGGGGTCACCCGAGTGGCGACGCCAGAGCCGATGCGCATGGCCAGTGGGCACGATGTCCTCCGGTGACCCGTGATCGCTCCTTAGAGAACCAGAGCAAGGAACTGTCAATGTAAACAGACAGATCCCCGTTCTGTCAGGGAAGTAGAGAGAGATCTGCTGTTCCTAGTGATCAGGAACAGCGATCTCTCTCTACTCCCAGTCAATACACTCCCCCCCCCACAGAAACACCAACCTAGGGAACACTTAAGCCCTTGATCGCCCCCTAGTTTTAACCCTTTCCCTGCCAGTGCCATTTATACAGTGATCAGTGGCTATTTTTAGCTCTGATCACTGTAATAATGTCTCTGGTCCCAAAAAAGGGTCAAAAGTGTCCAATCTGTCTGCCGCAATATCGCAGTCCCCCTAAAAATCGCTGATCACTGCCATTACTAGTAAAAAAAAAAAAATTAATAAAAATGCCATAAATATATTCCCTATTTTGTAGACGCTATAACTTTTGCGCAAACCAATCAATATACGCTTATTGTGATTTTTTTTTTTTTTTTTACCAAAAATATGTAGAAGAAAACATATTGGCCTAAACTAATGAAACAATTTGTTGTTTTTAATTTTTGTTTGGATATTTATTATAGCAAAAAGTAAAAATATTGTTTTTTTTTTCAAAATTGTTGCTCTTTTTTTGTTTATAGTGCAAAAAACAAACAAACAAAAAAAAAACGCAGAGGTGATCAGATACCACCAAATGAAAGCTCTATTTGTGGGAAAAAAGGACATAAATTTTGTTTGTGTACAACATTGCACGACCGCGCAATTGTCAGTTAAACTGTCGCAGTGCCGTATTGCAAAAAAAGGCCTGGACATTAAGGGGGTAAATCCTTCCGGTCCTTAAGTAGTTAAAGTGGACCTTCAGTCATTTTTCATCTTTCCATCTATTAAATCCTCTGCCCTTTGTTGTTTTAACTTTGGATAGTAAAACTTTTTTTTTTCTGCCAGTAAATACCTTTTAAAGCCCACTTCCTGTTTCTTGTCTGGTAAAAAGCCTAGGCTTATGACATCACGCACATCTCTCTCTCTAACTCTCCTGAGCGTTTGCCAGGAAGGGAGGGGGAAGAGTCATAACAGGGCCAATGAGAGCTGCAGAGCTGGAGGTGTACCTCTATGTGTCTGTGTAAATCCAGGAAATGAACAGGCAGCAGCTTCAGCTGCCCACAGGTAAATGGTTGCAGCCAGACTCAGTGGAGGGAGATTTCTGCAGCATATTTGGCAAGTACAGAATCCCAGTATATATAAAATAATAAGTGGCTGAAGGGAAGCTTCAGAATGGCAAAGATGTTTTTATTACAAATTATGTATGCAGACTGCAGTTGCTCTTTAAGGAATGTTTTCCTTCAGTTCGCCTAGAGAGCCTGGTAAGATTTCTCAGACACTTATTGTAACAATTTTTACAACATTTTAAATGGACACATTTATAGATCCAATGGCAGCAATTTGTATTCAGGGCCTCATTAAAATGTAGCATTTATCTGAAATGATGGGTTAACTTGCCCATTAAACATTACTTACTTATTACAGAACACCTACCCCTATTAATATGGAGGTGAGAACAGGGAGATGTGGTCTTTAGGTTAGCAGGGGAGAACTCAGGCAGGGTTGACAACATACCTCCCAACTTCTTTAAATGGGAACGAGTGACACTTATTAGCAAAAGAATGTAGTCATAGGACACACCCCCTGCCACGCCCCCTTAAAGGAGAATTATACATGCAAAAATGATTAGTTAAACCCACTACTGCTTTTTTGAACCACTACTATTCCTTTATATTGGCTTTGGAAATTTACAAATGCAGCAATTTAGAAATTGGATGAAAGGTTTAACACTGGGAAGCACTTTTTGAAAGATAAAAAGTGCATTTTATATACAACTATATCGATCAGACCAAAATGAGGGACAAATGATCAGGAAAGAGGGATATTGTTACAAATCAGGGACAGTCCCTCGAAATCAGGGACAGTTGGGAGCTATGTTAACAACACTACTTGGGATTTCAGTGCGGCAAAGGCAGCTTTGTCAGCCAACTACAAAAAGTTAGGAGCCCACTGGATTTCTGGTAGGATCTGTATGTATTTTTCTGTACTTGCAGTGTTTTTAGGGATCAAGCGCACTGGGCCTAAAAACACCTCTTTTACAAGTGTTTAGCAGCGTTTTTTTCAGTCTGTAAAAGCACCTTTGTGTTAGCCTATATACTTATGCACATAAATGTGTTTACAGGTATATTAGAAGAGAAGCTTCTAAATGGATAAATAGCTAAACGGATAGATATGTGGAGTATGTTTGTAGGAATATACATATGGTATATTATTGAAGTGACTCATATAGTTCATATGAGATCATCATATAATCTTGCACATAAACTAGTATGGATCATGAGTCAGAGCAAATTTTTAATCTCAGCCTCCCATCGGACCTTGATGTGTAAAGTGAATCATGGTCTCACTACATCTTTTCATAACTATTTACGCCTACCATATAGAACTTATAGTTATGATTATGGAGGCTCAATAACAGCATGCATATTCATGACATTATTAGTGACCTACCTACCTAAATAAATATAAATATTATCATTATTAGTAACAAGGAACTAACATTGTATTGGTGTAGATAATATATATAAGAAGGCCAGTATGGTGGCCTGAATTTATGGGAGGAGTGCGGGGGGTAGTTAAGCAGCCCACTCACCTGTGGTCTTTGTCGGTTTCCAACTCACTCTGTGTTCGTGAGTTGCGTGTCCGAACTTCGAGAGGCTTTCGGTTCTTGGTTCGTGATTTTTCGTAGATCGAGTCTTGCTACACTTTCGCAGGTAGGATTCGTATATGATTTCTTCATTTCATGTATCATTGTTTAGGTACTCTGTATCATCGAGGCCCCGCAACGGAACTTACGAGGCGTTCGTTAAAGTCCCCATGCACAGTCTAATTTAGCCTCATGCAAACCACAAACTCGTGGCTCAGTTTGTCAAGCACAAACTCCGAGCCGTTTCATTCGTGCATTCTTGCTCTTCGTTGTCACACGCTATGAGGTCGGCCCTTTTTCGCTTAAACAATTCAGTTATTTTAGTTTGCATACCCCTCAGGCCGCTCCGAGTCCAGTTGCATCATCGACTCACCAATCCGCGTCCACTTATTTGCAGTCATTCCATCTCATTCCATGCTCCGCAGCCCGGTTCGCTGTCAGTCGCAATTGCGGCACACCGATTTGGGTCTCTGTCATGGCAAATCATTTAATTCCTTACATTTTGCATACCCTTCACTCCGATTCAAATCCAGTCGCATCTGCGACACACCAATTTATGTCGGCTCGTGTTAGTCATTCCGTTTCTTCCCATTTCATGTTCATAGTCCGGTTTCTGTCAGACGCATTGGCGGCACACCAATTCGTGCCTCCGACATGGAAATCATTCCGTTCATACCACATACCTCACACTGATACATGTCAGCTTGTCCTAGTCGTTCTGTCTCAAGCAATTCCATGCTCCACAGTCCGGTTTGTTGTCAGTCGCAAATTGCAGCACACCGATTCGTGCCTCTGTCATGGCAAATAATTTATTTGTTACATTTTGTATACCCTTCACTCCGATTCAGTCACATCTGCGAGACACCGATTCATGTCGGCTCATGTTAGTCATTCCCTTTCTTCCCATTCCATGTTCATAGTCCGGTTTCTGTCAGACGCATTGGCGGCACACCAATCCGTGCCTCTGTCATGGAAATCATTCCATTCATACCAGATACCGTACACTTCAATTCAAATCCAGTCGCACTAGCAACGCACCGATTTGTGTCAACTGGTGTTAGTCATTTCACCTCATATTCATTCCATGCTCTCATTTCATCCCATGCTCCACAGTCCGGTTCGCTGTCAGCTGCAATTTTTGGCACACTGATTCATGCCTCTGTCATGGCAATAATTTCCGTCATTACATTTCATATACCCCACACTCCGATCCGAATCCAGTCGCTTAGCAGCACTCCGAATCATGTCGGCTTCATTCATTTCATTTCATTTTATCTCCACTTCATCCCATATTCCACAGTCAGGTTCATTGCCAGTCACTTACGGCACCCCGATTCGCTGTCACTTCAATCATTCAGTGGTCTTATTTTGTATTGTCTGTCATGTTCTCCTTAAATACGGCACTCGCTTTGTAATGCTTCATTCATGCATTTTTCATTTCTTTTTATTCCATCTCATACGCTGTACAGTTCAGTTCTATGCCGCGACACAAGGATTCACTTTAATTTCAGATCACTGTACATTATGTGTCATCATTGACGGACACCCCACAGTATGGCTCACCCTATGGTCCAGTTCGAATTCAGTCACAAACCACGGCACATCGGCCCACATAGCTTTCAGGCCAACTGTTCTCAAAGTCGTTTTTCCTTTGAATTCCATTAATGGTCCCAATTCGTTTGATTTAACCATTGTTCGCCTTCTCAATAAGGTTTTCCCTGGCAGTCATTACAAGTGCATCTCAAAGTTGCACGATCCGGCCACTCATTCATCTCCAAATGGCATATAATTGAGCCACTCACCCTTGTCTGTCTGTCATTTCTCCTTTAGGTCAGTCAAGTTCAGGTAGTTCCATCCTGCACCAGGTTGGACATTATTCCCCCAGCCAAAAAAAATAAAAACTGGGCTTCTATGTCACCCCACTATAGGATCCGGTCGACAGAGTCTTCAACCTCAAAACCAGGACTTCTCAACAGTACTTCGGACTAGAGCAAAAAATCAGCTAGAGCCATGTCACAGGCCGGCAGTGAAGACCTCACTTCTGCCCCTCTGTCACCCTCTCCGGTTTCAGGCTGGATTCACACCTATGCATTTTTAGTGCTTTTTGCAGTTTGCAGATTTGCACTACAGAACGTGTTCCATAGGAAACCATGTTAAATGGACTGTAGGGCAAATCTGCAAAATGCAAAAAGCACTAAAAATGCATAGGTGTGAATCCAGCCTCAGAGAGCGGCAGCATCCAGTCCCTCAGGGGATGGACCATCCTCAAGTTAACAGCGGAACTAAAGCGCTGGGGAGTGCCCTACCCCGCTGCAGCCAGGAAAACCTAACTCTTCAGGCTCCTCTTCCCACCACCAGCAACAGCCAAGCCCAGCACCCAGCAGGATGTCTCCTCAGTCCATATCCTCAGCCATTTCTCAGCTTCACGCCATGGTGCAATCATTGTTTACTGCAGTCACTGACGTCCAAGCCAGAGTGACAGTCTTGGAAGGATGCCCGACAGTGGCTATTCCTGTCCCAATCGTGGTCCCGGGCCCGGCTCCCTCTCCGGCAGGTATGACAGGGAGGAGTTCCACTATCTTCCCCACTCACCTCGTCCCAGCCAGCATCAGGAAGGATATTTTGGACGGCAAGAACGTCAACCTAGCTTCCTTCCTCATTTCGGTCCATGACCTGGCAGAGAATAAATCGTATGCCTGGGGGGATGTCTCAGTGGTCCTCAAGGCCAAAGACCCCAGGCTCAAATGCAAACTAGCTATTACAGAGTTTGCTTTGACCTTCGGAATGGTGAGAGACGTCCTGTGCTCAGCCAGCCCCAGCAGGAGGTAAGAGCTGGACTTATATCTCCACACGGTGGTGGACCTGGGTTATAAATATGGGGGGTTCTCATTTTATGATTACCACCATCCATTTTTGGCCAAAGCGGCAGCCAGGCTCTAGCAGTTCCAAGCAGGCACAGATTAGAGCCTCATTGACACAGAGTTGTTCTGCTGCCACTTTGCTGGTCTACGCTCCCCACTCTGCGCTGTCTGCTAGTCCTCCACCCACACCGCTAACTGGTGCTCCAACATAGCAGTTAGACGCCCTCTCAATTTCCCCTCTACCTCCGGTACTGGTCAGGGCTTGCCGGCCCCAGCTCAGTCGCCCCAGATGGACAAATTGGGACGCCCCATTTTGTCAGTAGGGGGAGCATCCATCTGCAATAACTTTAATTTCAGGTCGTGCAACTACAGCCAATGCCGGCTGCTCCATATCTGTGCCCTATGTCATAGGGCACATCCTAAAACCCTATGCCAGATCAAGCAGCAGAAAACGTCCTGACTAGGCGGAGTAGATGTCCTATGGCTAGGGATTTACCTCACACCCCACTCCCTCACTGGCTGCCTTCTTTATCCAAAGATTTACAGCAGGATTCCATACCGGCCTCATCACACTACCCCACATGACTCACGAGTGCAGAAATCTTCGGTCGACGGCCATCGACGAACAAGCCATAGACCATCTGTTACAGGCCGAACTTGACTGAGGCTTCATCATTGGCCCCTTCGCACAGTCCCCTTTTACCATCTGGAGAGCCCCGGAGCAAGGTCAACAGACACTAAGCACGTACTAGCTTTCATATCATATTGCCACACACAATTGGCTTTATCACATAACACCATCAGACTATACTTAGCCGGCATCCAATACTTTCTGGACTTACAGGATCCTGCAAAACCATCCTTGTTCGCAGCCCATGCGAGTCGAGCCATCCTGTGTGGCGTTTTTTTGCGGCCTGGCGAGTTTACCTGTAATAGCCCTGCATGCAAGGTACTGCTTAGATGTCACCTGGCTCGCTTCCAAGATCATTTCATTCTCCACCTTGCAGTATCCAAAACCCAATAATCCGGCCCCGGGGTCGGCATCCAACTTTTCAAAACAAACAACATCTGGTGCCCAGTAGTGATACTCGACCGGCTACTGTCGCTCCTAACCAGCCAGTCCAACTCTAGTCCTTTACTACCCTTCCTGACCAACCCCTTGAGTGGCTGCCAGTTCATCAAGCATGTCAGGATCCTCCTGCGCAACCTAGGCCTCGACCCCAGCCTGTACTCAGGACACTCCTTCCGAATTAGAGCAGCCTCGGCCGCCTCTCAGCATGGAGTTTCAGACCATATTATCAAGAGTTTGGGCAGGTGGAAATCCGCCTGCTGTGCCTGGTACATCCCGAATCCTCAGGTAGAAATGTTGCAAGCATTTACCAAATTCGCTTAGTAAATAACACTAAAACAATAAAGAGCTTTCACCCCTACCTGAATGTTTTTGCCCCCTTTTTTGGTATACCAGCCAGCAGACCAGGGCACACTTCAGGTCTATTTCATGTTGTAAGTCTCGTGGCTTGTTTATGTGGGTCACATCCATCCCAGTTGAAGGGCTTCGACCATAAATAAGAAGGCAAGTATGGTGGCCTGAATTTATCGGAGGAGTCCAGGGGGTATTTAAGCAGCCCACTCATCTGTGGTCTTTGTCGGTTCCTGTGCGCGATACCATCCCTCCCATTCCCCTTTCCAGGGCATTTCTCAGTTCATTTTTCTCCACAAGTATCTATTACTTATCTTGAGTATGCCCCCTTTTTTGGTATACCAGGTCTATTTCATGTTGCAAGTCTTGTGGCATGTTTATGTGGTTCACATCCATCCCGGTTGAAGGGCTTCGACCATAAATATAATACTGTATATGTGTGTGTGTGTGTGTGTGTGTGTGTGTGTGTGTATATATATATATATATATATATATATATATATAGACAGTACTGTGCAAAAGTTTTAGGCAGGTGTGAAAAAGTGCTGTAATTTAAGAATGCTTTCAGAAATAGAAGTGTTTAAATTTTATGTTTATCAATTAACAAGATGGAACAGAAGAGAACTCCAATTCAAATCAATATTTGGTGTGGCTACCATTTGCCTTCAAAACTGCATCAATTCTTCTAGGTACATTTGCACACAGTTTTTGAAGGAACTTGATGGGTAGGTTGCTCCAAACATCTTGGAGAACTAACCACAGATCCTATGTGACTGTAGTCTGCTTAAAATCCTTCATATAATCACAGACAAATTCGATGATGTTAGGATCAGGGCTCTGAGGGTACCAAGCCATCACTTCCAGGACATTTTGGTCTTCTTTACACTAAAGATAGTTGGCTGTATGGTTGGAGTCATTGTTCTGCTGCAGAATACATTTGGGGCCAATCACATGCCTTCCTGATGGTATGGCATGATGGATAAGTATTTACCTGTATTTCTTAGCATTAAGTTTGGGCAACTGCATCTGTTCCTGCACATGTGCATCTGTTCCAGCTTGCTGTCATAACCACCTCTTTCACTTCATCAATGCAAGCAGCTCCTCTGCTCCACAAATATCCCATCTTCTGCCTGTGCCCCCATCACCTGCATACTACATTCGGCTCCACCTAACAAACTTTCCTATTCTGGAATAAAACTTGGATGCAAGTCACCTTACGATAATTAAAACCTGGATAAAACAATTTGGCAGCTTTATAATATGTTTATATTTGTATTTTAAACACTTCCCTAAAATGTACCACTCGGACAATGAATAGTGGTTTACATACTGAACAAAGTCTTTGTTATACTGTTGATTAGTATGAAGAATAAGGTTATTATCAGAGGCACAGCTAAAAAAGGAACACTTTTTGTTATAACTCTGGCTGGTAATTATGTGGCAAAGGGATTTTCAGCACTAAAATAGAGGAAACTTATTATGTTAGAGGTTTTTGGATGAAAGTCAATATGTATTTGTTATGTCACCAAAATTAAGCCTCATACTGTACATGAGATCGGATTTTCGGATGGGAATTGTGTGATGACAGGCTGTTGGCGGAAAATCCGACTGTTTGTACGCTCCATCGGACAATTGTTGTCAGATTTTCTGCAGACCAATGTTGGATAGCAGGTTTTAAAATTTTCCGTGGACAAATTTCTGTTGTCGGATTTTCCGAGCGTGTGTACAAAAGTTTGTTGGACAAAAGTCCAAAGTACAAACACGCATGCTCGGGAGCAAGGACGAGCCAGGAGCGCAACATGGCAAATTATGAAATCTTGAAATGCATCGCACATTCTCTTCTTCTTTAATGGGATAATAATAAAGCTGCTTTGCTGGTAATACTGATGGAGTTATTGCAAACGAATTTTCAAAGGCTTTTTTTTTTCTAGTGATATCAAGAATAATATTATTATGCTTTTTTTTTTTTTATTTGGGCAAGTTACCACGACACCATTATCTCGTAGTTTTAAGATAAAAGGTACAACTATGTTGGTGTCCCTTGTCAATTTTACATTGTATTTTTTTAAATTTAGCTGCCTACTTTCAAACTGTCATTTGAAGTAAAACACATAGCCAAGTATTATTCTCCACAATTCTTTTATTGTGCATTAAAAAAATAAAACAAATAAAATTAGACATGCTATCTGCCAATAGAACTTAACCAAAAAGTGCATTCTATGCATCCAAAAATATAGAAAATATAACAAATCAAATCATTATTATTCAACCAAAAAATAAAATAAAAGCCTCATGCCTGTGTCCTGCTTTCCTAATATAGGGGGTCAACAATGCCAAGAGTTGGTGAAAGCAGGGGTCCGTCATCCGGAGATAATTCCGACAAACATCTGGATTATTCTCCTGGAGCTCCCTCAGCAAAGGCATATGACATAATTGGTCAAGATTAATAACCATAACCGATAATGATTAATAACCTCCTGTTCCTGGACTGGACTTGGGTCAAAGCAATAACTCCAAAGCCAATAATATATAACACATTATCTCCTCCGATTACGCAACAAACGGCCATTCAGAAACGAACTGAAAAGCATGAACTGAAAAGCGCAAAATGAAAAGCGCGAATCAACACTCACCAAACTTCTACTAACACAAAATTAGCAGAAGGAGCCCAAAGGGTGGCGCTAAAGAGCTGAAAACCACATAGTACGTCAGTACATTCATGTTTGTTGGCCGACAATTCCTTGTCGTTTGTATGCAAGACAAAATCCAGGCACATGCCTTCGGACAAAAGTCTGAGGTTTTGTCTGCAGAAAGTCCGATCGTGTGTATGAGGCTTTAGTGGAAAAGGACAAGAGCTTTATTGAGATAAAAAAAAGAACCATCTCTGAGCCAACAATAAACAAATAATTTTGCCAAAAAATTCTGTCTTGTAGATATGCCATGCAACATGCTGACTATAGTTTGACATGTACGTAGCTCTGTGTTTAGCTCTGGTAGAAGTCATATGCCCATTAGTAGGAGAATAAGGATTTGGGGGGTTTATTAGAACCAAAATACTGTTGCTATGGTTGTAAGAATATATATATTTTTTTGTCTATTATAAATAACATACAGTAGCTGGTTGTAGATATGAAAATAAAAAGTGTTTTAACATCATTAAATTAGCTAGCGTGTAGCTATTATACAATATATAATTTTCATGTGCTAAGAGGAATATGAAAGGTGCCATTGCTGACCTCTATATGAAAATGCTGGTAGTCATGTAAATCTAGTGACATCATTTGATCAGCAGGACAGCTAAGCAGCTAGAAATTATTGTTAGGAGATGTCAGCAATGGCAACTTCTGCATTTATCTTAGCATAGATTTACTTTAAAGAAGTCTAATTTATTTTTTTACTACAGTGTTCTGTTTCTAAGGGGACAAGTGACATATAGTACATTGTCCTATCTTCCTACATGCTGTGAAAGGCTAGCTATGTGGTTGAACAGGACACCCTTCTGCCTCCACAGCCTTCCCACAGAGCAGCCAGCAAGGAGATGGCTGCATTAATTGCTGGTGCTTAAAGCAGGGAATGCTAATATCGAAATTTGGACGGTTTAGCAGGAATCAGCCAAATTTCAACCAGTGTGTATCCCTTTCTGTTCAACAAAAGACATTCTGTAAACTGGCTTCTGTTGAACGGTCCTGCTGGAAAAATAGTATTCAATCAGCGCAAGCAGTCAATGGGCTGCAGTGCTGATCAGTGTATTATGATTGGGGGGGGGGGGAGTCCCCATTCTCAGAGTACAATAGTGCAGCTGGGGAATTTCCTGCATTCCACATCGCATGGTGGTTCCACATCACCTACTGGTTGAATGAAAAAAAAAATATCGGTGTATAATCAACTTATCTTTGGCTCCAAGCACTTGCAAACAAAGTATGAAACTACATGTACAATGTAATGAAACAATAAATTAGACTACTTTCAAGCCGGCAATACATGGATCTATTGATCGACTGGGGCACAACTAGCCTTTTTCAAAATTTGATTGCTGCCGGCGGCTATAGCAGCTACCAGTCATCATTGTGCTCTGCCAGCATGCCCCCGCCCCCCCAGTTGGCAGAACACGATAGCACTGTGGGAGGAATTCTCCCCATTAACATGACTGCGTTGATGGGGGAATTTAACCACTTTCCTTGTCTCCTATGGGCTGCCTAAGGGTGTATTGTGTTATATTCAGCTCTTTATGCAAACAGATATTCTGCTTGGTTCATTTACGGCTGGTTCAATCAAATCAATTTTATTAGTATTCCAACTAACAGCAACTAATGAAACAACAATCACATTAATAACAGAGCAAGACAATTTTAATGTGAAAAGTATTCTATTTTTCAGTATAATTATGTGCCTAACAGACCCATTTTTTATGTACCAACACAGAGATAACTTATCTTTTATACTGTTTTAATTGCCAAGCTTGGGATTTTTTTAAAATGATGAGCAAAACCTTGCTTTGTCTGGAGTTATCCTTTAATTTGTAGCGTATATGCAGTGCTTCTGACCGACCATACATCGTAGCAACTAAGATGTTTAGGAGTCTATTAAAAAAAATAAACTAAACTAAAAAACTAAAACCTAAAAAAAAAATTAAAAAAAATGAGTCAGTGACCAGAGATTAAAAGCATTCTAATGCATGACATTGTCTGGACAAATAGACAAGTAAAGTGCAAGCAGCGGTGGGGAAGACATTGACCGACAACATTTATCAGAGACAAGCCTAGCATCTAGTATCTGATTTTGTGTCTTGCCCCTGCCTCTACATTTTGATCTTCAAGATTATAGTGTTCCTCTTAAGAGATGACCATCATTTCCAGTAGTTTTACAAGGCTTGTGAAGTCATTGGGTCTGAAATGATTTGAGTTGCATCAGTTAAGAAGCTGATGACAGCTCTCAATATTACTAATTGCTGCTTTCTCATAAAAGTAATCATATCAAATTAAAATGTATTCAAAACAGTGATGAGATCATTGGTGTCAGAGACAGTAGTTATAAATACTCATCTCAGTTCTTGGTTTATGTTGAAGGGTAACCCCACTTTCGTGGGGAAAAAAATAGCAAATAAAGAAAAAATTATATAGCGTATACAATTGAGACACAAGTCATATAGAATTGAATGTTATTAAAAATTACCTTTCCTTTTTAATCTGCAGCCATTGTAATTTTGAGAAAATGCAATGCAATATAGCTACCTGGAGGTGTTCTATACACAGAATGTGTACAGAACAGCCAAAGAAACGTAATTTCCTGCTTGTGTGATTAGCTCACTGATTTTCCCAGAAGTCTGCACTAAGATACAAGTCAGATTTCAGGCATCCCCTGAAACAAAAATGTAATTTTTGGTGAGATATTCCAAATAGGAACATGTCTAAAGGGATGCAGGCCCAGCAGCTTTCTAGATTAGCATCCTGCAGGTGCCACAGCTGATTGATAATTATGAAATCACTCCAATTAAACTCACTTTCCAACATGGACACAGAGAAATGCACAGGGATTTCTTCAGAATAACAAAAGGTAGAAATCTGCAACAAAATTTGTTAAAATCCTTGCAATGTACATGATCTCCCAGGGGGGAATGTTTTTTTATCAACAAAGGTGGAGTTACACTTTAACCATTGTCCAAAGAGGCTGAAAACGTTCTTGTTCTTATTTTGCATTATTGAGGCCAATGCTACTGGCTAAAGAAAAGCGGAAGTTTGATACATAACCAGGGCTGGATTTATACTTCCTGACCCCTCTTAGGCCACCCTCTTACCTCAAGTAACTCTTGGTTCTTGGCTAACAAGATCAAAACTACAAGTGGCATGCCATGGCTGGGGGTTGAGAGCTTTGAGTAGACAGTTTATTCACTCAGTACACCTAGAACAAAGCTCAAAAAGAGTAGGAAAACCGTTAGGGTCTAAGTGTGTTGGACCCAGGATGGGTGAATGGGTAACACAACACTGCAGGTCCATTATGTTGGTATGCCGAAGATGAGACTTCGCTCAAACCGACCTGATGTTATCACGGTGTAAGGCCACAGTGCTGGCTGTGGCCATACACCGCAATAACATCGAGTCAGTTTGAGCGGCATCTCATCTTTGGCATGCTTACACTTCTGGTTGGTGCATTTAGACGCTTGCTCCCATTTTCTGAGCACCGGCGGGGAAATCCTGAAGCCTCTAGCTTTGAGCAGTGCTGCAAGCTTCTCATGTCCATTGTGCTGGTAGGCATTATAGGAATCCAGAACCTGTGTGCCATTCTTGTTAGCCCTTTTGGAATATTGTTACTGGCCATCAGCAACAAAATGCATGGGTTGCTGAGTGCCATTCATGGCTGCCCTATGACCTTAGGTCTGTGCTTAGCAGAAATACAGATCTACTCATCACAATATACTAGAGAGAAGGGAAAACTGTAGGAAAGGAAAAATGCCTGTGTTGTGCACAGAAGTTAATTACGGTAAGTATAACAGTGTCTGTTGTCTCTGATTCACTGCTGTGGGTTACAAAGACCCTCTCTGTTGGTTCAGTTTTTTTACTTATCACACACAATGTTCCTATACTGTATGTCCACATTTTGTCTTTTTTTCATTGATCTGACTGAGCATTAGAGAACAGATACAAAAATTGTTTTCCATTACTAAATTTTAATAAAGCTTCTTGCAAGAGCATTGGGCAGTGTTAACCTGATTATAGTGACCTTGCACTCATTTTAATAATTGTTATTAATACATTCTAATGTACCTAAAATTAGAAGTGGAAATGTGCTAGCTATTGACTGAGCTGTCTAAATGCTGATTAAATTAAAATAAAACCAAGCAATGCAGTGATGATGATTACTGGATTCTTCCATCATTCAGTATTATAAGCCTGCTCATTACCTTGACACCTCATCCAATAGCATGTACAGATGTACAGTATATTTATTATAGCTGCTTCTGCAAGATGTGTGTGTGTGTGTGTGTGTGTATATACACACACACACACACAAAATATATATATATATATATATATATATATATATATATATATATATATATATATTATATATACCGGTGTATATACAGTGTATATATACTGTAGAGAAACAGAGAGATAATAACCAAGCAGCAACACTTTTCTGGCGCTGTGGCCATCTTGGAAAGTCCTGAGCCAAATTCATGAAAGACGTGACAGTTTTCTTGCTATTTTCAACATGTTCAGAGAGTTCTCATGTGCGCCACCTTTACATTCTGGTACTACGGCTGTGTCAAATTTGTTAAGAAATACCGCCATATAGGTGATAAGAAAAGTGGAGGTGAATAAGACTTCTTCCAAGTCAAGTAAATTGTGTTGAATGTGTAAATATTGTGTTGTAGATAAATTCAGTCTTATGCCCCGTACACACGGTCGGATATTGATTGGACATTCCGACAACAAAATCCATGGATTATTTCCGACGGATGTTGGCTCAAACTTGTCTTGCATACACACGGTCGCACAAAGTTGTTGGAAAATCCGATCATTCTGAACGTGATGACGTAAAACACGTACGTCGGGACTATAAACGGGGCAGTAGCCAATAGCTTTCATCTCTTAATTTATTCTGAGCATGCGTGGCACTTTGTGCGTCAGATTTGTGTACACACGATCGGAATTTCCGAACGGATTTTGTTGTCGGAAAATTTTATAGCAAGCTCTCAAACTTTGTGTGTCGGAAATTCCAATGGAAAATGTGTGATGGAGCCCACACATGGTCGAAATTTCCGACAACACGTTCCTATCACACATTTTCCATCGGAAAATCCGACCGTGTGTACAGGGCATAAGACATAATTATGCCTGAGGTAATTCTTCAACATATAGAGACATATGGAGACATATAGAGATACAGCTTACCATTACCAATAGCTACATTACTCTATCGAAAAACGTGCCATTTGTTGTACAGATGGTAGACAGATTTCTAAGGTGTCTATGGCACTTTTTATGAAATGCAGGGACAGTGGTGTTACTATTGAGCTTTTAAGCAGTTTTATGCTTGTTCTATGTGAGGTGTACTTGAAAAACAACAGCTTATTTTCCTAAATGTTCTTATTATTAGTAGCAAAACAAATGTATCTATGTTGCACAGAATTTGGTCATTTTTTTATCATGTGTAGCTCTACCACCAGAGGAGCCGCTGAATTATTTTGTGATTTCTCTGCACACCTGAAGATGACACACCTCCCTCATCCAGCATACCTTGAGGTATTTCAAAGAATTTATTAGGCAAAACATTGAGAGGAGGATTAAAGGGGTTGTAAACCCTCAAGGTTTTTCACCTTAATGCATTCTATGCATTAAGGTGAAAAACCTCCTGCCATGCAGCTGCCCCCCGGAGCCCCCCTTTTACATACCTGAACCCGGTCTTTCCAGCGACGGGGATGAGTACACCAGCTCCAGCTGGTGTCTTAGGTCCTGATTGGATAGATTGATAGCAGCGCAGCCATTGCCAATCAAATCCAATGACTTGGGAGCCGGGGCGGGGCCGAGTCCTGCTGTCTGTGTCAATAGACGCATCAACAGGACACGGGAACGTGGCCACACGCGTGTCCCGTAGGAGAGCGGCTCTCCAACAGGTCATTCGAGAAGAGGAGAGGCCAGGAGTGCCGCTGAGGGACCCCAGAAGAGGAGGACCGGGTCCACTCTGTGCAAAACCAACTGCACAGAGGAGGTAAGTATGACATGATTTTTTTTTAACTGAACCTTTAGATATCCTTTTAAGAGAGGATTAGCAAACATTCAATAAGACAATACCGTTACTTTGAAAGATACAGTTTAGCACCTGCAGTATTCTGACTGCTGTAAGACAGTTCTAACTTGCTACAACAGTTCTCATTTTATCCCACTAGCCAGTAATTGATAAAAAAAACATTGGCCGGCAAGGTCGGGCCCTTGAAGAAAGCACAACAATTCCCAGCAGACAAAGATCAATTTGTGCAATGTTAGTCTCTTATCAGACCCAGGGCACCCTTTTCTGGGTCTCTGGACAAGTGCTCTGGTTTAAGTCCTCAGACAGGGATAGGAGTTGCTGTGATGTTTTCCTTTAAATCCTGCTGAGATGGTTCCTCTTTGCCTTCTTTACAAATGGTGCTCTCTAGCACAGCTTGATCATACACGGCATCCAGATCACACCTGACACCTTCACAGGGTCAAAGTTCCCATCTCTGAGGCAAGGTCAGGTGTAAGGAGCAGCCTCTCTTAATTGTAGTCAGCTGTAAGTTAGGATTCCATTGAAGCAACTGCAACCCAGTCTTTTCTAACGTTCCTGCTAGCTATAGGACTGCCCTCCCCTGTCCTCTCAGCAGCCTGCCGACAACCTCTTGGGACACATCACAGGTCCCAGGAGGCTGTGGAACCATTCACACAGTGTAGCATAGCGCGCGCATGAGCAGTGGGATGCTGGCTGTGAAGCTGCAAAGAGTCACAGCTGGCTTTCCATACTAAACATGTCGGGTGAGGATGGCGCTGGATCCCTGGATGGGTAAGTGTCAGTTTAACCCTTTTCACACTGCAGAAGGAAGAAGTTCCACAGCAGTTAGACATTTAAGCTTTTTTTGCTAATTTTAAATTTTGCATTGCTCAGTAAAAGCTGAATGTTGAATAGATTGTGCTACATTGCTGTTTTATTTATTTATTTAAATACCAACATCATTAGCAATACACCTAGTTCTTTGGGAAGCACACAATTTCTTTAATCATTGTTGCCACTTTATGGTTTCATGCATATGACCGTACAGCTGTAGTCAGTCTGCTGGGGCCTGCTGCTGCTGCATAAAGCCGCCCATTGAGATAAATTTGAAAATGCGGATGTATATGGTTTTGCATTGGGGGTTGAGTAAAGCACCCACCTGTGCACTAATGTCTGCTCTGAATGCAGACAGAATAAAGGTCCATAACGTTGTACAGCAACATCTTCTGATTCATCTCAATGGTGGGTTGTACGTAGCAGCTGTGGGTCCCAGCACAGTGATTAGGTAGGCTCTATATCAGTGGTCATCAACCCAGTCCTCAAGGCTAATTAGCAGGCCAGGTTTTATGTATTACCTTGGGGAGATGCAGACTAGAATACTGCAATCACTGAGCAGCAAATGATATCACCTGGGATGTATTTCAGTTATCTTGCAAACCTGGCCTGTTAGTGGGCCCTGAGGACAGGGTTGATGACCACTGCTCTATATGGCCCCGTATTGGTCATATGCATGAAGCGATAAAGTGACAACAATGTTTAAATAAAACTTTTCTTCCCAAAGAGCTAGATGTATGGGATATTGCTAACAATTTTGATAATTAAAAAAAAAACAGCAGCTTAGCACAATCCTTTCAACATTCATCTTTTATTGGGTCTTGTTTAATTTAGAACAGTCTTAGGCATTTCAGATATTATATCCTTATTAGATGCTGAATAAGGGATGTCGTGTCTATGTAGATGATGGTGAATTATATTATATGGAAAGACCAGTCCCAAATTCTTCTCATTGGAACTTTTTACTTATTTCCTGTTCCATCTCTTTTCTAAGGACCAGTGATTATCAGAGATATTTCATCTGGTGTAGTCACCAAAGACAGCAATATTGCTAAGTATGGGGTTGAATGAGCTGCTTTACTTATTCAGATGGATGTTCCTTTTGATAGTGACATGGCTGTTATCTCACCTCTTCCAACAACTTTGTCTATTGATTGCACAATTCATGATGCATAAAATGTTAGCACAAGCTGTTTTTTTTTTTTTTTTCTTTTTTGAACTTTTTTTTTACATTCTAGTTTAAAGCCTCAGTATTTATTTCTTTTAATACAGTTAGGCTGCATATACAGTAATACATAGGCTCTGTTTTTTTAATTGCTACGGCAAGGGCTAAAATTCCCTAGGCTGGTAGCACCACTGGAGGCTTGGATCACCACTTTCACACATAACGCAGTGTCTTAGATTTTCAGTTGTCTATCAGGCCCCCTGCACGGTACTTCAATCAACAGTGCAGCTTAGGAAGCATGTTAATTGGAACACTTTAAAGGGGTGTTCAATAATAAATACTGAGACTTCCATTGCATAGCTCCCAATTGTCCCTCATTTGGAGGGACGGTCCCCCCTATTGGAACCAAATTCCTGTGTCCCTTGTTACCCCTCCTCTCTCTTCTTGGTCTGAGGTGTAGACCTTTATTAAAATAATGGTCTGTTTGACTAGCAAATTGTTTTACTGCACTAAACTTTTCACCCAACCTCTAAATGCTTGCCTTTTTTATTTTGGCAAGCCAGCTTGAGTTGCCACCTCATCCCTTTAAAACCGAACACACATGAATTACACAGGTTCTGTGGCTGATTAAGGTGGTAATTAAACTCATTTAGTGCTCTATCTGCATTAAATTAGCATCCAGGGATGGACTGGCCATCGGGACTACCGGGAGTTTCCCGGTGGGCCGAATGGCTCAGTGGGCCGGTTTCAGTGGCTGCCTATTGTGTCTACGATTTACCCGTCAATCGCCGACAGCTGGCGCCTGATGGGTAGATCGAGATGCATGCAGAGTAGCGCAGGCAGCCTCTGTAGCAAGTTCTCTCTCATCTCACGCCGCTGCTGCTCCCCCCGGCAGCCCCTCCTTCTCCTCTCTTCTCGTCCATCTCCATTTGCTTGTGACATCATCTGGGATAGACAAGAAGAGAGGAGGAGGAGGGGCCGCCGGGGGGGGAGCAGCAGCGGCGTGACATGAGAGAGAACTTACTACAGAGGCTGCCTTCGCTACTCTGCATGTGAAGAAAACAACAAGTAAACGCTGTGCCCTGAATGTACCCCATGTGCCCTGAATGTGCCCTGATGTGCGCTCAATGTACCCCATGTGCCCTGATTGTACCCCATGTGCTCTGATGTGCCCTGATTGTTCCCCATGTGCCCTGAATGTACCCCATGTGCTCTGATGTGCTCTGATTGTACCCCATGTGCCCTGAATGTACCCCATGTGCTCTGATGTGCCCTGAATGTGCCCTGATGTTCCCTTGATGTTCCCTGAATGTGCCCTGATGTTCCCTGAATGTGCCCTGATGTACTCCATGTGCCTGATGTTCCCTGAATGTTCCCTGAATGTGCCCTGATGTGCCTGATGTGCCTGATGTGCCCTGAATGTACCCCATGTGGTCTGATGTGCCCTGATGTGCCCTGATGTGCCCTGAATGTGCCCCATGTGCCCCATGTGCCCTGAATGTGTCCTGATGTGCCCTGATGTTCCCTGAATGTGTCCTGATGTGCCCTGAAAGTGCCCTGATGTTCCCTGAATGTGCCCTGATGTACCGCATGTGCCTGATGTGCCCTGATGTACCCCATGTGCCTGATGTGCCCTGATGTTCCCTGAATGTGCCCTGATGTACCCCATGTGCCTGATGTGCCCTGAATGTGCCCCATGTACCCTGATGTTCCCTGAATGTGCCTGATTGTTTCCCCCGAATGTGCCCTGATGTGCCCTGAATTTGCCCCATGTGCCCTGATGTTCCCTGAATGTGCCCTGATGTGCCCTGATGTACCCCATGTGCCTGATGTGCCCTGAATGTTCCCTGAATGTGCTCTGATATGCCCTGATGTGTCCTGGTGTGCCCTGAATGTGCCTGATGTGCCCGGATGTACCCCATGTGCCCTGATGTGCCCTGATGTGCCCCATGTGCCCCATGTACCCTCATGTATCCCATGTGCCCCATGCACCCTCATGTGCTGTGTTCTGTTGTCCCGATGTGCGCTGTGCCCTGATGTGCTGTGCCCTGGGCCGGTCTGGATAAAGTCCAGGGCCACATTTTTATCCCAGTCAAGCCCTGTTAGCATCAGAACCTGAAACCCTGCAACCCTAAAGCCAGCATAAGGGAAAAGTAGTAAAAAATGTGAGGGTTTAACCAATCATTTATCAATATAAAGTATTAATTCTTCATGAGTAACTGGGGGCGTAACAGGGAGTGTTGAACCAAGTGAATGCTCAAATCCCAAACGTGCCTAGTGTTTAGGCACATTACCGTGCGTTTAAACGCATCAAGCAGTTTTTCTGCCCAAACGCTCCTCTCTTGAATGCGCAAGTGATTTTTTTTTCTGCCTCTAAACGCTCCCGCCTCTAAATGCCTATGAGTGCAAGGACACACAGGGTAACACATAGAGGCATTTAGAGGCAGAAAAAAAAGTCAAACGCCTCTAACAGCTGTGCTTTAAACACCAAGTGTGCATGAGACCTTGGGAGAAATAATTACTAAGAAAATCGGTATCCCAAAGACCCAACCTGCAAACCTGCTTTAAACCAGGGGAATTTTCTGAATGCAATGAGCCTGTGTGCAAGAATTAATGTTAGGCCCAACTGTTTGTGTGCAATAAGGGAGAGCCATGCCACACTGCAGCCACCTTCACATGTAATTTTTTTTTAACAACCCCATACCAAAAAAATAATTCAAACCAAATGATGGGTGTGACTAGATGTTGCTGATAGTGGGCGAATCTCAGAGGAACATAGATACATAAAACCTGAGTCTAAGAGGCACCTACAGCACTCAGCACAATCATTAAAAAAATAAATTTAAGCCTTACCATTAAATGTGCTTTTCAGCCTACCTTACAGTAGAACGTCATAGAATAGTCAGCGGCTACTGAGCAACCAGGCAGCAAGGCAATGACAAGTTAGCAACCTTTACATCAGGAGCCCTCTGTTCACATCAGGAGTGCCTTCTTACATTACAGTACCGCTTTATATCAGAGTCTCCTTTCATATCAGAGTCCCCCTTCCATAAGAGTCCCCCCAGATCAAAGTCCCCAGCCTCCGATACATCAGAGTCTCCCCTTCCATAAGAGTCCCCCCAGATCAAAGTCCCCATCCTCCGATACATCAGAGTCTCCCCTTCCATAAGAGTCCCCCCCCCCAGATCAAAGTCCCCATCCTCCGATACATCAGAGTCTCCCCTTACAGTGGAGTCCTGCCTTACATGGGAGTCTCTCCCACCCAAAACAAGTCCCCTCCTCCCTTACATCAGAGCCCACCCTTTCGTTTGGAGTTGCCCCTTACATAAGAGTCCACTCCTATACAGAACATAGACCCTGTAAGCAGAAGAAGGAGAGAAAAAAATGGAGAATGGGAGCAATAGGAGCAGGGAGACAAACATGGGGGTTATCTGTTTAGACTGAAACAAGCTGGCAGACAGTATTCTGTTTTTATTACCAATAGGTTAATTATTATTATTGAAGTGGACTGGACGCATGCCAAATTTTTAGAACTATAATAATAGTTTTGTTTGGATAGAAAAATAAACAATGTGAAGTGCTGATATTTCCTGGAGAAACAGCTACAAAGCACCCTCCTCATAGGAATTTGGTCACATGGTCCCTGCTAAAGAGAAGGATCACCGTCTGGAGTATCAATTATTTAAGGAAAGTTAGGAATTCAGCCTTTCTTTTACTCTTGTGTATATCTCGGTAATATTGTTATATACCTTTGTTAACATTTGAGTATCTGCATTCATTTAATTAATGCATGTAAATTAGTTTGTCATCAGTAACCCGTGTTGGTATAAATATTGTCACTATGGATTTCATTAAAACTAAAAAAACAGGTTCTCAGGTCAGAATAAAGCAGCCCTTCTTCTGTCACTTCAGTTTGAAGATGAGCTTCAGGTTCAGGTTGAATGTTAGTTTGACCCAGAATAAAGTAATTCACCACTCCAAAAAACACCTGTCTAATGCAGTTCCCTGCTTTAGTGACCAATTACCAATCATGCACTTCCTGACCTTTGAACTGTGGTTGGGTGGCTTAAATTGGTCTATAATAGGGCTTCTTTTATGTGTCAGGGTTCTCAGCAGCCTTTTATCAGTGTATGTGAACATTTGGAGTAGAAGAGCAGTTTAATTTTTATTATTTTTTAAATTTTTTTTAATGTCTGCTATTTGGCAGTGGGTATGCTATACAGCCAAAGAACAGAGAGGAGGTCATGGAACCAATCCTTCCTCATCTTCCACCTCCCAGGTGAAGAACAGTGCATTTTCTCCTGCGGCTGCAAAGGTGCCCTCTTCTTCCTCCTTTTCCAACATCTAATCCCGTGTGTTGTCCTAAAAATTGGCATGGATGTGTAATCACAATCTTTTAGTACAGCATTTACATGTAGGAACTTCCTTAGGAATTCTTGTTATCTGATGTTGAGGAAGAGAGCACCAGGAGCATAGAGCGAGGGGACAACAAGCAAGGAACAGCAATTGCCATTGATGTTCCTGCAGTTGCAGCTTACTGCCAAGTGGGCTTGAACGATGAGCAGAGTGGGCATAATGGGATGGCAGATTGTACCTGGGTAACAGATTGTAGATAAAAACTATGGTCACTAAGGCTGCATGCACACTGGGCTTAAAAAATGTTGGTTCTCTTGGGAGTAAAAATCGCTCATATAGAGCATTTTTCGTACAAAGTTTGGATGAGTTTAGGAGAGTTTTACGTTTTTTTCTGCCAGTAAGCTCCAATCATAAACGCAAACCAGAAGGGTTTTTTCCTGTCTCTAAACGTTCAGCTCAAAATATGCCTGTAATCGTCCTAATGTGCATGGACACATAGGATAACATTGAGCTGCTTCTACAGGCAGAACAAAAAACTCTTGTAGAAGCAACGTTTTTTAAGCCAGTGTGTATGGAGCCTAACACTTAGGGCCATATTTATAAAGCTGAAAATGTGATATTCACTGCAGGGGAATCAGTTACTTTAATTTAAAACAGATACTAAGCCAAGGGAGTGGGCTCACTCACAAGTTGAGACACACAGGTTGGCTGTGTTCTTTTGCCTAAGAACACAGTCGTGAATAAAAAATCTCCCAACCATCCAAGAATAGTTTGGTGAGGAAAAAAGCCTTTTCCAGCATGATGGAGCACCTTGCCATAAGACAAAAGTCATAACTAAGTGGCTTGGGGAACAAAACATGGAAATTTTGGTCCATGGCTAGGAAACTCCAAAGACCTTAATCCCATTGACAACTTGTGGTCAATCCTCAAGATTCTGACAAACTCCAAGCATTGATTATACAAGAATGAGCTGCCATTAGTCAGGGTGTGGTCCAGAAGTTGATTGACAGCATGCCAGGGCGAATTGCAGAGGTCTTGAAAAAGAAGGGTCAACACTGCAAATATTGGCTCTTTGCATAAACTTCATGTCATTGTCTATAAAAGCCTTTGACACTTATGAATTGCTTGTAATTATACTTCAGTATACAATAGTAACATCTGAGAAGAAGATCTAAAAACACTGAGACAGTAGACTTTGTGAAAATTTATATTTGTGACATTCTCAAAACTTTTGGCCATGGCTGTAATCTATATATATTTATATATACATCCTGTCAGCAAGTGGTATTACAAGATCATGGCTGCAGCCAAAGTCATGTTTAGGGATTCTAAGTAATTTTTTGGCAAAAATAAATTTTTTAACATTGCCCTGGACAGCAAATGCTTAAAAAGTGTAACCTGGAATTGCCACTACATTTAACAGTTGGTAAGCGGCAATATATTCAATGTTTGCATTCGGATTTATATACTCTGATGCTTGCAGTCCTTCAGTCTCCTGCTTTGACTATGAAACCAACAAAGAGCCTGTGTTCCTATTTTTACGATATTATATATTCACTTAGTAATGGCTTACTATTGGTGTCAGTTGCAGCACATCCCTTACTATATTCAATTAAAACAAAAAGAGGACACATGGTAAATTCTAGGTGCTACTTAAGAATACAACTTTTATAAATCATTATTTGATAAAGCATAGCCTCTATTGATATAAGCATTTTGATTTAAAATCAAAAAACAGAAAATTTAGATTTTCACTTGAGTCAGTTTGTTAACTTAAATGTATGTATGTATATAGTAACACTCCTATTTTTCAATATTGCTTCCACAAAGAAGTACCCAATAATACTCTAAAGATGAAACGCACACTTATTTTGTGTATTAGAATGGTCAATAATCATGATGGCTCGTCCACTCCATTGGGTAGGGATATAATTCTTCAACGTGTTTCTCAGGCTTTCCAGGTCAGTTTCATCGCCAAGGTGTGGAGCTTGATTACACAAAATGTATATATTAAAATTGGATTTATACACAGATGACATACATATCATATCTTAAATACATTACAAAAGTTATAAACATACATATATACATCAGTTAGAGGCGTTTTCTCAGTTGGATGCCCCTGCCTCAACTCACACTACAAGAGGATAAAACAACAGGGGAAATATGTCCACCTGCTATCCCACTGATGGGGATAGACCTGTGGATGGACTAAAAATAAAGGTGATATTACAGTTATTTGTACCCATTTGTACCCATTTGATTAGCCTGAACGCCCTCTCATACTATATATAAAAAAAGGCCATGAATTACAGGTTTACATTTTACTACCTGTATAAAGGTGTAACCAACCTATGTAGGTCATAAATCAGCTGTTAAATAGGAACTTCCCCCTTACAATAAAAAATTACAATGGGGACACCTTTAGAATTGTTTAGTAATGGCAATCTACAAACAGATACTTATAGATAATTGCGTGCTTTTTATCTTTTGTATACCGTATTTTTCTTTTCTGTCCCATTATTCTCACTGTGGTCATTTTTACTAAGGGCAGATTAACCCATTTCCATTTACTTCCTGGGACATGTGACAGGATGCAGCTGTAAGAATTACATCACCAGTGCCTTAAGAAACCAGGAAGTGGAAAAAAACAGTAAAAGCAAAAAATTTTTAACTAATGAATGTAATATGATTTCATATCAGAATGCAGAGCTGTATGCTAATGTGTTTCTTAGTGAAAAAGGGGAAAGGTCCACTTTACAACCGGGTGGAAGGTGGCTGAAAATATACACATCTTGTGTTATAAAACTCAATTTCATTGTGGGCCAAATCAGCAATATGGTTGCCCCTAAAGGGCCGGTTGTATCTGTAAGACTAGGTGTCCAGAGCACCCCACTTTCCCTTACACCAGATGTCAAGAGCCCCCCCCTCCCCACCTTCCCTTACATCACAGTGCACCCCCCTTATCTTGTGATGCTGCCAGGAAGAAGCTGGGGGGCAGAGATAGGAAGCAGAAAGTGCAGGGTCTGGAGGAGAACCAGAAGAGGGAATGCTGAGACCAGCAAAGGCTGAGACGAGGGAGTGCTGTGGCTGCACAGAATCTCTAGAAGGAGTTCTGTCCTCCTCACAGCTGCCAATTGCTGGGACGGGGAAGGGGGTGGGGGGCAGAGATGAGCACCTCTCTGCGGTTTCAAAAAGAAGCACAAGATCTGGTAGAGAATTCTGTCCTCCTCTCTGCTGTTGACTGCTGAGACAAGGTGGGGGCAAAGACACACCCAGGCCTGGATTTACTCCCTTTGCCGCCCCAAGGCCGTGTCCTTCAATGCCACCCCCCCACACACACACCATTCACGTCCTTTATCGATAGATCAATTAAAAACATATCTCCACACACGGGAACAATGAAAATAACTGGCTTTAATTGTACAGACTGAAAATACTTCAGGGTAAGCGCGCAAGGGGTAAGGATTTTTCGCGGGCAATTTTTCAGGGCAATGGCTGGTGTTAGTGTTTCAATCATCCCCAGCACCATGGTTGGTATGGTGTCAGGATGATTGAAACACATTATTTCTATTATTACATTGTAATATAAAATGAAATAGTTCAACTCACCATAATGCAGAATCATTGGGAGCCCTGAGCGTGTCACTTGCCACCATCACTTGTCACTTGCCACTATGCCTGCCACCAGATGGGGATGTCACTTGCCACGCTGCCTGCCACCAGATGGAGATGTCACTTGCCACAATGCCTGCCACCAGATGGAGATGTCACTTGCCACAATGCCTGCCACCAGATGGGGATGTCATTTGCCACGCTGCCTGCCACCAGATGGGGATGTCACTTGCCATGCTGCCTGCCACCAGATGGGGATGTCACTTGCCACGATGCCTGCCACCAGATGGGGATGTCACTTGCCATGCTGCCTGCCACCAGATGGGAATGTCACTTGCCACGATGCCTGCCACCAGATGGAGATGTCACTTGCCATGCTGCCTGCCACCAGATGGGGATGTCACTTGCCACACTGCCTGCCACCAGATGGGGATGTCACTTACCACGCTGCCTGCTAGCATCATGGAGATTGCCACAGTTACCTGGCTGCCACCCAAAAAATAGCAGAGATGATGTCACTCTCTCTCTTCTGGGTCACGGCTGCACCTCTGTGTAGAGCAGCCTTTGCAGCCCTGTAAATAAGGAACAGCGGTGCGGACAATGAGAGATGACATCTCTCTCCCCCGCCACTGCAACACTGACATTACTTGTCTCCTCCGCGGCCCGGCAGCAGAGGCGCCGCGGCCCACAGCTTGGAGACCTACTCTCGATCTTTTAAAAAATGGCGCCAGGCGGCGCAATCACGCTACTGCGCATGCGCCACCCGGCTGAGCACGTACGAGCTTTCTCGAGCCCGGCCGGCTTCGAAACGGCGCATGCGCAGTTGCGTGGTCGGCTCACAGCCATCTTTTCTACGGGCACCGATGCCCCTAATGGAATTTAACGGGCAGCCCAAAAGGGGGGGCGGCCGCTAAAGCCGAGAAGTCGCCGCAGGAGTGGCGTTGCCCCTGCACCACTGCCGCCCCGAGGCCTGGCCTCGGTGGCCTTGTGGAAAATCTGGCCCTGGACACACCTAGAATACTTAAAAATTAAATGGTTTAAATACAGTTTTTTATATATATAGTTTGCTTTTTAAGGTCTTGTTTTGGAAGAACAAAAACTCTAACTACTGATTATTCAGCATTTGGTTTAGGATTCTGTGGTTTGCTATTTTATTAGGAGAAGGCTGAGAATTAAAGTATTCTAAAAGGCTTTTTTTTTACATACTCTGACACATGGGTATTAATCAACTTTATCTAAAACTTCCTCTACATACTACACTCTCCCTTGTTAAATGGAAATGGGCTCCATTTTTCTATCAAGTATTTTTTTGTGGCCACAGAGGGCCCTGTTGTATAATTAATATCTGCTATTGTCTGTTTAAGTATTGGACATATCCATTTCCACTGAGAATGGTGAGCTGCAACAAGACTAGAATACTTATTTGTGCATTAAAATAAAGTTCAAGTTCATCTCAAGATCAAGATCTCAAGTCCTATAGAGCAATGTTTTATGTAACTCCAGTCTTTGCAGCCCTGATCCTCGGGACTACTAATAGCTTGCCTTTAAGGGTCTTCATTTCCACTAACCCTGGGGGCCTAATTTGCTAAAATGTGATCTGAACCAGTGTTCTCTTACATTATCTGGTCACGAGCAAGAAAAATAGTGAAAAATAAATCCTCCTCTTCACATGATTCCTATACAGGTTTGATTTCACCTCACTTGACACTATAGTAAATAGTGTAATATATAACATTAAATATATTTTTAAACACAACTAGTAGGAAAAACAGATTTAGGCTGGTCATACACTAGCATAATTTTGTTTGAAAATGTTTGTTTTCAGTTGCACCCATTCGATTTTCTAATTTGTTAGTGGGGTCAAACTGATGATCATTTTCAACTGAAGTGACAAAATGTTTTTTTCTTGAACTAATTTTTAACACTGCATGTGTTTTTGTGTTTTTTTGTATGGGGAATTCCATTCATTCCAAAATCAAATGTTAAAGCGGAGTTCCACCCATATTTTAATCTTGATCTGAATGAGTCCTTGCTGCAAGTATACCAACAATTGGCATGATTTTTTTTTAACTTACTGTGTGTTCCTTGTTGCTAGGGTGTCCCTTGTAATCTGCCTCTTCTCGGCCACGCCGCTGTACGTCATACGCCTTGGCTCCTGGGAGATGTTTGTCATCATTCCCAGGAGTCAGTGGGCATCGCCGCAGGATTTCATTGCGTTATCGTGAGATCAGGAGATGCATGCTGGGTAGCCAGCAGCACCTTATCCCGGAACAGAGTCCTAGTGGGCTTCACATGCCCACAGTGAAGATGGAAGCACTCAGCAATGCAGAAAACAAACGTGAGTGAATAAAAAATAAATAAATTGAACAACGATTTTATTAATCCCATGCATTAAAGTATTTAATGCAGTGCAGTAGAACGAGTGAACGAAAAAAAAAAAAAATCTGGGTGGAAGCAAACAAAATTTGTAAGCACTTTTGAATAACATTTGTCAAGTATCTGTTGACGTTATTGAATGTACTGATGGGCTCTTTTGTACGAACAATTATTTAAAAGTTTACCAGTGTATGACCAGTATTATGCCCCATACACACGGTAGGATTTTCCGACGGAAAATGTGTGGTAGGACCTTGTTGTCGGAAATTCCGACCGTGTGTAGGCTCCATCACACATTTTCCATGACGGATTTTCCGACACACAAAGTTTGAGAGCAGGCTATAAAATTTTCCGACAACAAAATCCGTTTTTGTAATTTCCGATCGTGTGTACACAAATCCGACGCACAAAGTGCCACGCATGCTCATAATAAATAAAGAGATGAAAGCTATTGGCTACTGCCCCGTTTATAGTCCCAACGTAAGTGTTTTACGTCACCGCGTTCAGAATGATCGGATTTTCCAACAACTTTGTGTGACCGTGTGTATGCAAGACAAGTTTGAGCCAACATCCGTTGGAAAAAATCCTAGGATTTTGTTGTCGGAATGTCCGATCAATGTCTGACCGTGTGTACGGGGCATAAGACTGATTTTGGTCTCATGAAACGCCCTCAAGCTGGCAGAGGCAAGGGCAGCACTAGGAGCCAATCAAGCTTCACTACATGAGCATGTACGGACAAAGAAAAATGCTGACTGGAGGATGGAGAGAGAAGACCTTATCAGCCTGCTGCTGCCCATTCCCTGGTTAATCACAGGCTGGGGGCAGGGAGCTGATCTAATTGTCTTAATTTAGGTGTTTGTATAGCCCAAGCTTTTAATTTTAGCTTTGGAAAAGGTGGGGAAGGGTTAGACCTTCTGTGAAGTTTTTATCATTGTTTGTGTCCTAGTGGGGAGATCCACCTCTCTATTTGTACTGAGGACCATTGCCATTGAAACAGAAAATTATACTATCTATTTTTGTCAGCCAAAAGAACGATTGCCCAAGCTTGGAGGAAACCATCTGTTCCCTTCCAGGGGGTAAGAGATCGTATGACCGCATTGATGCTTAACGAACAGATGTCTAGCATCCACAACGACACGCATGTAAAGTTCCTGAAAGTTTGGGAACCATGGCTGTTTTATGCCTTTCCTACTCTCCCCCAGCCAGCTTGGGTTGCCTATGACAGACGGCCTCAATGTTCCCGGGCTCTGGCCTCTTCCCCCTCTCTAGGCCTCTAAACCAGGCCCCTTTCCTTACTAGCTTTTCTCATCCTCTCCCTGGTTCCCTACCCGTCAGGTGCGCCTCCTCTAGTTTCTTAGCGCCTTCCTCCTGGTTTCTGACCTATTCCTTCTTCTTAGATCTGTATAGGCATTACATTGCACCATTATTTGGATATTGATGGGCCTCACGCATACCTTGCTGTAGGGAACCTCCCCAGGATCCCTTGGCCCTCCCGGCGTTATGAAAAGGCCTAGCATGTTAGCTACTTGTTTACCTGAATTAAATTAAATTATTAAAACAGAAAGAGAAAATGTTGTAAAATCCAAAATTTTAAGATTGACCCAAGAACAAGCGGTGAGAGTAAATTTTCCACTGGAGACATATGTTCTGTGAACTTCCTGTTGCGCCTCTGGGACAAGTGAAGCGATATCTCCTCAATGGTACACAAACAGTAAAAGATAACCTGAGAGGGCTTTAAACCCCCCTCCCCGCCATTCTATTTAAAAAAAGATTTAAAAAAAATGTTTTGATATACATACACTTTAACTGCAGAAGAGAAAATGGTTATACAAAATAAAGATATGGATGATGCTTAAGGCAGGGCAAGGCTGAATGTCCCAATTTGATCGATCAATCAACTTGGGTATAACCAGCATGCCGGGTTTTACCTGTGATTACCACTAGCGACTGCTATAGTCACTAGCAATAATTGCTGTTTTCTCCCGACGAGAATGGCTTTCCCTGCCCTCCTGCCAGGAGAAGACAATGGCCCAGCAGGAGGGATTCCCGCATCAACACTGTCTGTGTTGCTGAGGGAATTGAGCAATTTTGCAGGAAAGAAATTTGCTCCGTGTATGGCCGGCCTGTGTTTCAGCATGAAATCCCAATAATCAAAGTATCAGAGTGAAAAACAATTGTTTCAAAAATATAATTTTTTAGATGCTTAGAAATGTAGTCCCAGGGGTCTAGCGCACTCCACTTGAGAGGAAATAAACAACCCATGCTAAAACCAAAATAACAACATTATATGGCTATACTGGGGCAAATAAATAATGTCTTTTAGGATATTTCAGATACTTCTATGAGTTACACTAATGTAAGTATCAAATAGAGTAATTGTATTTTGATTACAAGTGTCCGTTGATTGTGTGCTCTTTTGAGATATCCTTGTTGGTTCTTCTCTTGATAGTTTTTGACCTCGCTGTTTAATTACTTTAAGGGATGGATAAATATGTTTATCATAGATACAGACAAAAAGATGTGCTTCTCAAACTTAATTATAGTTATTATTGAGTTAATCAATGTGCTTTGATATGATAGTATAGATGAATCCTTCTTTTATCTCCTAAGGAAACAATTTACGAAACACGTCAAGAAAAAAACTGCTCTCTACGGGTTGTCGAACATTTACCTTCATAAAAATATCTGTTTAAACAATACAGTGGTTATAAAGTTGAAGGAGGCAGATAGATTGAGAAAGATTCTTGTTAACATATTCAAAATGTATTTAAAGATAATGTTAATACATGTGCATTTCTTAAATCATATTTAACATTATTAATAAAAATAACTATATCTTTAAGAAAAATACATATCTAAGTACCTCAAAATCCTGTTTTGAAACAATTGTTTCTCTTTTTGATGCAGTAGAAAAAGTCAGATCACCAGACTAGCTATGCTGTCTGGCAGGACTGTTTTCCTATTAGGTCTGGATGGACAGAAATGTAAATTCTTTGGCTGGTAATGCAATTTCCACAGATTTATTTTAATGGTGTTTTTAGCAGTTTTCCTGAAGTTTAGCATTAAATAAACTAGCCCAAAACCAAATTAAATTTAGTCACCAAACCACATTTTGAAATACAGATCTATATTATCTATGGATTTTCCATGTAGAGTGATTTTTCATAAATTATGTCATGCAGCTGTATTGGTACCGCTGAGAAAATATATATATTGGATCAGTGAAACTAGCACACCTTCCCCCTTTAACAACTAAAATAAAAATTGCTTAAATCTTCTCTTATATAACTTACAGTATTACTATTTACATTCCTCCTGCATTTTTACATCAAGTTGGTTGATAAAAGAAAATTGTTAGTGCATTGCCATAAATCACTGAAAGTATACTAAATTTAATTTTGCTTTCAAGTTACCTTATCGTAATTGTCTTTTCCTCAGCTAGAACAGAGAGGGAAACAGGTGAAAATTGAATTCTATAATTATGTTTTAAAGGCGCTGTGCTTCATTCTGTGCTCAGTGAACCTGGGTATAAGAGTTATATGGAATTTTGGTTTATTTATTGTTCTTTTTTCTTTTTGTCACAGCTATATACCAGTCTTATGTTGATTATTAGTTTTATTTTGCTTTGTTTTTTGTATGTCAGATATGTTTGAAAAGCTGGTTGTTAATGTCAGTTGAGCAACAGAGTCGCATTGTGAATGTGAGATTAAAATGTATTTTCTCCTCTGTACTAACCCAGGGTCCCAGTTAGTACAGAGGAGAAGATACACAGAATCCTGGGATTGGTCCCAGTGTTCTGTTCTGTGCTGGGACCAATCCTGTTTAATTTGTTCATAAACGACCTGAAGGATGGGGTAAACAGCTCAATCTCTGTATTTGCGGACGACACTAAGCTAAGCAGGGCAATAACTTCTCCGCAGGATGTGGAAACCTTGCAAGAAGATCTGAATGGGGTGGGCAACTACATGGCAAATGAGGTTTAATGTAGAAAAATGTAAAATAATGCATTTGGGTGGCAAAAATATGAATGCAATCTACTCACTAGGGGGTGAACCTCTGGGGGAATTTAGGATGGAAAAGGACCTGGGGGTTCTAGTAGATGATAGGCTCGGCAATGGCAAGCTGCTGCTAACATAGCAAACAATATTGGCATGCGTTAAAAAGGGGATTAACTCCAGGGATAAAATGATAATTCTCCCGCTCTACAAGACTTTAGTCCTGCCTTACCTGAAGTATGCTGTCCAGTTCTGGGCACCAGTCCTCAGGAAGGATGTACTGGAAATGGAGCGAGTACAAAGAAGGGCAACAAAGCTAATAAAGGGTTTGGAGGATATTAGTTATGAAGAAAGGTTGCCAGCACTGAACTTATTATCTCTGGAGAAGAGACGCCTGAGAGGGGATATGATTTCAATTTACAAATACCATACTGGTGACCCCACAATAGGGAAAAAACTTTTTCACGGAAGGGAGTTTAATAAGACACATGGCCACTCACTAAAATTAGAAGAAGCGAGGTTTACATGCACTGCTGAAGCTGTTAATCACCTGCTTTGTGCTGGAGGGGGCATATCCTGTGATTTTTTAATAATCAAAATTTTTATTTCCATTTTATAAATACAACATCCTTCATACATTGTTACAAAGTCCCCTCATCACCCACTCCAAACCCATATTACATTACATCTTCTACTACCACATTCACTTAAATCATATATACTTATCCCCCCCCCCCCCTTCCCTTCCAAACCACTTGATAATCTTGTATTTATTTCTTACCCACATACAAAAAAAAATTTATTTTTTTTTTGGTGTAAGAGGCCCTTATTAGCCAAACTAACCTAACAAGTGTTGTTACTGGCATATCCTGTGATTCCTTGGTGTGGGAATAGACTGTCAGAAGTGACTCATGCATATAGCAGAGGAATGACAGAGCAGACAAAAATCACACTAGGTGCTTTGGGTTGAGGCAAGTACAAACTGTAGACTGCTATGCTTTGTATTTTTAATTTCAGGGGGTTACAACCACTTTAAACATAGCTCCCAGCTGTACCTGGTTTGCAGGGACTGTCCCTTTTTAGAACCAAATCCCTCTGTCCCTTGTTCTTTATTTGACCACTTTTTTAGTTTGATATATAGATCTTTATAAAATGTGTAATTTAAAGCATATTCCTAGAAACTTTCATTGGTATAGTTAGCAGACCAAAACGGATCAATTAAGAGTTCATTGTAAGGGGTTTGTAATACACTTTAACTATCAAAGTGTTATACTACACTAAACCTTTAGTCTAACTCTAAATTATTAAATGTGACCTAAAAGGCAAGTATAACAGAAAATTAGTTCTGGAAAAAAGCACATGTGGGTTCATCCATCAGTTTTTGTGTTTTCATTTGTGTGGTCTGTGCAACTAGGGGTATGGTAGGGGGTTTGTCCTTTGTAAACATTCATTGTCACGGATGCTGAAAAGTGTCCTTTTTTTCTCTGCGGAAAACTGGGAGATATCTCTTTGTGTCCTATACTCCAGGCTTTCTTAACAAAAAGTTCTGCAGAACCTTAAGGTTCCTCCAGATATTGCTAGGGGTTACACGAACAATGATCAATTTCTGTCTCTCATATAAGTCATCATTAACACCAATGATCTTTTTAGGTATCTGTAAGGAGGTCGTTCTTCTAAATGGCTTCAAGTGAAAGGAGCATTGTTCCCAATGATCATCACTCCAATGTATCATGAGCTGTAGATGTAGTAATTATTAGTAAGAGTTCCCCAAGACTGTACAGTTATTTCACGGGTTCCTCCCTGTTAAAAAGGTTGAGTAAGGCTGCCCTAGACAAAGATCCCATAGTGCCTGTCTACTAGTAGCATTGTGGATGCTTAACATCATTGGAGACTTCAGAAATTCTGTTCTGTTTTTTTTTTTATGAGATTGAAGGTATAATCTAAAATGCATTGTAAATAAGTAAAAATTGGAACACACCAGGGAACTAAGAAAATGTACATGAAGGGTTGCACAATCTTATACACCGACAAATCTCAGTTTTGCTGGAGAGCACATTGGTCATCACTGAAGGGGGAGTTTGTTCTCTTCTCTTAGGCATGTTACGCTAAATGAACAGGGATCAATGAAAATGCTTGGTGTAGAAGGTAAAGTTACAAGTTACAAAAACACTTAAAGTAAAAACATTATTCACATTAGGCTGATCTTTTCCTACGTATATCTAACATATTAGAAAGAATAGTGTCTCTCTTTTAGTATCACATTTTGAGTTTAGTTATAGATAAAGGTGATATTTGAGTTATATACATGTGACACTCCTATGTTGTAGATATCGTTGACATCATTCATTGCCCAGCTGTAGATTACTTTCAAATGGGCTTTGGTCATATAGCTTTTATGTTCACGTCTTCTTGGCATGCCCTCTTCCTGTTCTCTTTGTTGTTCACGTTCCTTTTTTTCTCATGACGTGGACAAGGCTGTGTTGTATGAGAGATTGCCATTGTGACTTTAGGATTTTAGTTTACAGAATAGCGCTTTTGGCTGGTATACGCAGTCAGACAAGCAAGCACTTCTGGTGGTAGATGATACTCAGCTGCTTTCTGTGCTCTAACATCCAGTTGGCATACTATACCTGATCCAGTTGTCTGAGGCCTGATCAGATGTGGTGATAACTTGCCAATTCAGCAGAAAACAGCACCTTATTATTCAGCCATGCTTGCCTTGTAGCTGCAGCCTGCTGCTTCTGTAATCAGTTTATAACATTCCTATTACACACACATTTCAACATCTATCAATCGTCTCCTGTTCCAAAATATGTGCATGGCTTTAAAAACGTTTTGTGATTTATTAGCAGACCTGAAGAAGTTTGATTGGGTGCTGCTGTCTATATTTTCACTAATATCTAACCTGTTGCAGCCAGATTTCAGATTTTGTAAAAAAAAAAAATGTAAAAAAGATCAAGTATTCATGTACAAATTTACATTGACTTTAATTAAGCAATACGTGTGACGGTTCCTATTAATGTACATTTGAACTGCAGGCATTGCAGGTGAAATGCAACCTTTTCTTACAGGATTCTGCTGTAAAGTTAACCAAATTGCCTGTAATTAAAGCTAAACTCCATGGAAAGGAAAAATGCTTCCCTGCAGTGGGTCTGCCCCCACACTGCAAGGGTTATATGCTTATTTAGATCTAGGAAAAATAAGAAGTATTACTTAACCTGATCCTTCTCCCCCATATGCCCCCTCCAGGCTGTAAGACAGGTCCCCGCAGTCTCTTCTTCCCAATGCTCTCGGTAGGAGTTGCAGGTCCTCTGACATCATCAAGTCCAATGCAGAGCCTATAGCACTGCAATGGACATTAGGATGCCAAGGGGCAGTCCACCACTGGAGTGTAGGGGAGAAGAGGAGGGGAGGACCAGGTAAGTAAAACAACCTTTTTAGCCTTCTAGATTTAAACAATGATTTAACCCTTGCAGTGCAGGGGCAGCTCCTTTGGAGCCTATTTTCTCTCCCTGGAAATGGGCCTTAGGTGCTTCAGGCCATAAAGCTGCACTGATACTCTGTGCTGGGACAAGGCCATCCAGTGCCCAGGGCAAAGATGGCAAACTGCGCCCCCCCGTCCTGATGTGTACTTGCAGTTCCCATCTCATTTTCAGTGTGGCACCCGTTGGGCATGGAAACAGCTTCTCTGTCTTCCCCTCTTTGGTAATGTCGTATGTTACATCACAAGGAGAGACAGGAAGAGGGGCAGTCTGTCCCCCACTCTGAGACTGAGGTGTGACTGAGGTGCATAGCGCATAGTTCAAGTTGTACAAGCAGGTAAGGAAAACACATAGTATGCCTTTTTGCATTAAAAATCCTGCCCGTTTGCCAATTTTTCCCCTAAAGTTTCACTTTAATTTCGCAAACAAAGGCAAATTAAAAGAAATAAATACATTTTTTAAAAAAGGCTGTGCTCCTTCTTTTAAAACTATTCCTAGCTGCTGTATAAAAAGAACACATGAATAGAAGGAGAGCACACAGCTGCCCTAGTATAATAGCGTTTTATCGATTAAAATCATAGGTAAAACGTTTTTCTCTCACAAACGGAGATAGATTCTTGCATAGACACCAACAAGTAGCCTCCTCTCCTGGCCTGTATGACTGGATGGGCTCCAGGACCCGATGAGCGGTGTGTGATTTTTTTTTTTTCCAATCCTAGCTACAGCGTCCCGCTGTACAGTACAAGGAGCTGCGCATGCACCCGGACCAGCCGGCACTGGGTGACGTCACTCAGGGCCGAGAAGGGGAGTAGTGGGAGTGAATCGTCTCCTCAGACGGGCGGGCGGTTGCTATGACTACATGTTTCAGGTAGTCATAGCAACCAGGCAGGTGATTAGCAAACGGCCATGGGTTAAATTATTAACTAATCTATTATACATTAGTTTACAATTAGTAAGAACGATCACATAATCTACCAAAAAGTTTAAAATGTGAAATATAAAATCACGTTTCCATAGTGTTATTAACAGTATTCACATAAAATACATCGAACAAACACATATATTTACATCTACAGGAAAAAATCCTTATTAATTTTTAATACCAATTTTAATATATACTCAATAAATTCATTTTTTATTTTTTATTTGTTTTTCATTTTTTATTCTTTATTTGTTAACTAATAATAATAAATATTAAATAGTGTCAGAAGACACCAACCAATAATTATAATTCTAAAAAAAAAAAAAATGAATAAATCATTAATAAATCAATATCTAAAATGTATACATTCACTCATTTAATGAATGTATATGTTGATAATTTAATAAACTAACCAATCGATCAAATAATTAGTTCATAATTAGTGGGTTTATTAGTTGATATAGGTACCCCAAGGGAAATTAACTATTAATTAATAGTAAATAATCAATAATCAATTTAACGAATTATTATTAAATCAGGGTACCTATCTCTAGTTCCTCATTAAGCTCCTCAGGTGTCACACTATTAAATATCCAGAAGGACTCCCGTTTACACAAAGGGTAAATCTTTCACCTTCTGGAATTGTCATAGATATAGACTCTATGTCAAAAAGTTCCAAGCCCTCTGTACTGCCCCCATGTTTATGTTTAAAATGCGGTGGATTGCTGTGTTGCTCAACTTTCTTCTCTATAAATCTACGATTTTCGCCAAAGCGCGTACGCATGGCTCATACCTGTCCTACCTACATTGAGAAAACCACAAGGGCACCTCAACCCGTATATGAGGAATTGGGTGCTAAACCAAATAAACTGTTTGATATGGAAAATACATCCATCTCTAAGTTCACTTCCCATGGCCAAAAATCCTTTAGTAGTAGAGATGGACATATTTTCCATATCAAACAGTTCATTTGCTGTAGCACCAAATTCGTCATATACGGGTTGAGGTGCCCTTGTGGGTTTCTATATGCAGGTAGGACAGTACGAGCAAGGTGGATGCAGGAATCCTCCCTGCTGTGTTATTGTATTGTGACAACAGGTCTCCTCTGCTGGCAGCAGTTAATGTCAAAATTCTCAGCAGTAGTGGGTTCTGCAACAACAACCATCTAGAGACTGGAGGCATCCCAGGTCAATGTACAATGTACATCAGGGCTGCAAGCCGCTGATCAAAGGTTTTCCAACAGGACCGATCAACAGAAATCGGTCTAACGATTGACTTCTGTTAAATCGGGAGGGCTAAACACAAACCGGATTTCAGCCGGTCCGTGCGCACATCTGAAGATGGTAGGTGGTAGTAAAAAGTAATTCAAATATGAAACAATAAACATGCACTGTGTGAAAGCTAACATAAAAACACTTTCAGGTAAGCAATACAATAACTCAGAATGTGTACCCAGTGATACAATACTACAATATGGTTTGCCTTTAACAGTGTGCATTACAAAATAATTTCCCATGTGCGTATGCTAAACACATTTATTGTGGATATAGCAAAGAGGAAAAACAGAATTGCAAGATGAATTTGGTTTGATATGTGTCATTTTTCTTGTCTGTTGCAACCCTGAGGTTTGCTTGCAGTGTAATAATTTGAATACATTATTTATATTATTTATAATAAATAATTCAGGACATACAAGCACTCATCTACTAGATCTCCACTGGCAAGTGCCATAAATGATAAATTGCTACCCCAATGCAGAACTTTCAGTGTGTAACCTGTTATTTATGGTATCTTAGTTAAGGAATTCAGATTCAGCATAGTAGTATGAAGTATTTACTTGCACTCAGAGAGCATGCAAAGTCACCCGAAGCCATCAGTAATATTTGAACTCTGCAGATGTATGTGTTCTAAAGAGCAGTTATTTAGGGGCCCCAAGTGTTATGTAAAATCATATTCAACCCTGGCTCTGCATTTAGCTCACTGCTGTGAAAAACACAGAACTGAACCAAAGTTCATCTAAAGCTCAAACTTTTTCATTTTGTTTTGGATAGGGTAGCCCTTTCTCAATCTTTTTACCCTGGAAGAACCCTTCAACAAAAATTTTAGATCCCAAGAAACCCCTGAATTAAGCTATACAGGGCAGCAATAAGAATCCATTCACACCAGTGGGTACTTGTGCTCTGTATATCATTAAACGCTCTGCCATGCATCTGTATAATGTGCGCCCACTGGTGTACACTGTGCAATGTGTGTTGATAGAACGCATCACGCTGTATATCTTTTTTTCCATTTTTAACTGTACTGAAAAGTAACAAAATGACATTTCATTCACCTATATGCACTGCTGCATTTTGCAATGTAGAGTGTTGCAATGCTGCGCTGTGTAAAAACTAAGCACGTCCTACGTTTTTAGTGCACAGTAACGCAGAGCATTGGTGTGAACTGAAACAATAGGACATAAGCGCATTGTCTATATCTTGGGACTAGGTTGGGCAAGGTTGCCCACCACAGCCCAATGCATATGGTGTATAATGGACCTTAGTATTATTGCACTGTGGTTCTAGGCTGCTTATGTGCACAAAAAAGAATGTTTGCATGTAGAGTTTTTCAGCCTGTCAAACACAGACAAGCTGAAAGTGGCAGAAAAACAGACACACAAAAATGCAGCATATACGGTACATACAGGGAAGGGGGAGCCGGCGGGCGCGGCGGGGGTGCCGGGCAGGGCCGGACTGGCGTACCGGGATACCGGGATATTTCCCGGTAGGCTGGCTGCATTTAGTACCGCTGAGGCCGCTTTTGCCTCAGAGTTTGGCTGGCTGCCTGTGTCAGCTATATGCATAGTGCAGCGGCGGCCGCCGCACTATGCATTGCAATGCCTGTGTAACTGTGTCTCCTCCTCCGATCCAGCGCCCCCCCGGGCCGCTTGGTGAAAAGACTGCACTCAGCTGGGTAATGAGGGGCCAGTGACACTATGCACAGCCACCAAATGCTGTGTTTGCAGGTAGGAATATTGCCTGCTGGAAATCAGAGCTAACACAGGTCACGGCCGCCGCTCACCTCCCGCTGTGCGGCTGTGCCTGTGTCAGCTTCGAGGTAGATGGCTGCAGTGCTGAGCTATGTCTCGTCTCACACATAGCTCAGCCTCAGAGCACACCGGCGCTGACATCCCCTCCTCTCTCTCTCTGCACACACGCGAGGAGAGATAAAGGTCATCTGCTCCGCCTCCTTCTGGGTCTGCTCCGCCCACACTCCCCGGGCATGTGTGGGCACTGAGCAGGAAGTTTGAACCCAGAAAAGCGGCAGGCAGACTGTGCCTCAGCCTCCATCCTGGTAAGCTCACCCTCTCTCCTGCCTACTATTGTACAAAAAGAGGTGCTCTGTGGACCTTGTTAAAGGGGAGGGGAGGGGAGGGGGGGTTCAGGCTTTGGTGAGCAGAGACCCCCTTTACACCAGAATCCACAGCATGCCCCCTTAAATCAAGTTTCCCAGAACTCCCCTTTACATTAGATTCCACAAAGCTCCCCTGTGCGGATTCTGATGTAAAGGGGGCTTCTGTGTGGACTCTATTGTAAGGGGGGCTCTGTGCAGACTCTGATGTAAGGGGTGGCCTCTGTGCAGACTGATGTAAGGGGGGCTCTGTGCGGACTCTGATGTAAAGGGGGGCTCTGTACGGACTCTGATGTAAGGGGGGCTCTGTGCGGACTCTGATGTAAGGGGGGCTGTGTGCGGACTCTGATGTAAGGGGGGCTGTGTGCGGACTCTGATGTAAGGGGGGCTCTGTACGGACTCTGATGTAAGGGGGGCTCTGTGCGGACTCTGATGTAAGGGGGGCTGTGTGCGGACTCTGATGTAAGGGGGGCTCTGTGCGGACTCTAATGTAAAGGGGGCTTCTGTGTGGACTCTGATGTAAGGTGGGGCCTCTGTGCAGACTCTAATGTAAGGGGGGCTCTGTGCGGACTCTGATGTAAGGGGTGGCCTCTGTGCAGACTGATGTAAGAGGGGGCTCTGTGCGGACTCTGATGTAAAGGGGGGCTCTGTGCGGACTCTGATGTAAGGGGGGCTCTGTGTAGACTCTAATGTAAAGGGGGCTTCTGTGCGGACTCTGACGTAAGGGGGGCTCTGTGCAGACTCTGATGTAAAGGGGGGCTCTGTACGGACTCTGATGTAAGGGGGCTCTGTGCGGACTCTGATGTAAGGGGGGGCTCTGTGCGGACTCTATTGTAAGGGGGGGGCTCTGTGCAGACTCTAATGTGAGGGGGGGCTCTGTGCGGACTCTAATGTAAAGGGGGCTTCTGTGCGGACTCTGATGTAAGGGGGGGCCTCTGTGCAGACTGATGTAAGGGGGGCCTCTGTGCAGACTCTAATGTAAGGGGGGCTCTGTGCGGACTCTGATGTAAGGGGGGGCCTCTGTGCAGACTCTGATGTAAGGGGTGGCCTCTGTGCAGACTGATGTAAGAGGGGGCTCTGTGCGGACTCTGATGTAAAGGGGGGCTCTGTACGGACTCTGATGTAAGGGGGGCTCTGTGCGGACTCTGATGTAAGGGGGGCTCTGTGCGGACTCTGATGTAAGGGGGCTCTGTGCGGACTCTGATGTAAGGGGGGCTCTGTACGGACTCTGATGTAAGGGGGCTTCTGTGCGGACTCTGATGTAAGGGGGGGCTCTGTGCAGACTCTGATGTAAAGGGGGCTTCTGTGAGAACTCTGATGTAAGGGGGGCCTCTGTTTGGACTCTAATGTAAGGGGGGGCTCGGTACTGACTCTGATGTAAGGGGGGCTCTGTGCAGACTCTGATGTAAGAGGGGGGGCCTCTGTGCGTAGTCAGGAGTATTTAATGTACTGGGTGCAGGGTTCAGGAGTTTGTAATGGACAGGATTCAGGAGTATGTCATTTTACAGGGGTGAGAGTCATGGTACAAGAAGAGGGTCCCATGAGGACCAGAGTGAATGAAGGTGTTCACTGTACACTCTGTTAGAAAGAGGCCCCCTTCGGGTTCCATTATACTACTTTGTAGTCTCTAATGGGGCCTGGAGGAGGAAAAAAACTTGGGGTAGGGGTTTAATTAATCTACAATGATATTTGTTATATGCAGCATGGAGGGGGTTAATGTATTGCTATTGATCACTGATGCATTAGTGACCAGTGGCAGTTAATTAACCTCTTTGTGCTGCATTAGCAGCAGTGGTGTCAGTGTTAATTGCTGCAGCATAAAGGAGTTAATTAGCACTGACACTGGTCACAAGTGCATCAGTGACCAATAGCAATACATTAACCCCCTCCATGCTGCATATTCTAAATAGCATTGTAGATTAAAGTGGTTGTAAATGTTGTTGTTTTTTTAATATAAAATTAACAAACTTGTTATACTTACCTGCTCTGGCAAAGGGTTTTGCACAGAACAGCCCAGACTCTTCTTCTGGGGTCCCCCACCGGCACTCCAGGCCTCTTCTCTTCATCCCGCCTCCTGTCACCTTAAAATCATCACATAGGGGACATAGGGAACACACAGCAGTGTATATATATATATATATATATATATATATATATATATATATATATATATATATATATATATATATATATATAAAGCCCTATGTGCTTTTATATGTGTCTTATCTATATATAATGCACTCTTTAAATGAGCTTTAAAATGCATGGTTTTCCATTTTATGAACAAGAAAATAATGACGTTATGCTGTTGGGCTGGTATAATGATGCTATGGGGCTGGTATGACATTTTTTCCAGGGCTGGTTTTCATACCCAGTCCGGCCCTGGTGCCGGGGGACTGTGCCTCACCTCGGCCGGCGTAAATAACCTTTGTGATAGTGTGAAAGGTCCGCATTATGTGCGTTGGTACATGAAAACCTAACCTGAGAAGTCACTTGTACAGGAGCCTCTGCGTTAGGTGTAACCTGGCCTAAAGATTGGGGATTAGCCAAAGGGCTTCATAAAAATCAATGAGCAGCAAGACATTTTGTTATAGTGACGGGGCAACTGTTTCTCATGCGACTTGACCCACAGCAGCTCATTTACAGAGATTGCTCCTTCCCATTTCTTAATAAAGACTAGGCAGGCAATATAGAGATTTCCCACGGAGTAATTACCTGAAAACATCAGCAGTTCTTCCTTCCCACACAGCTGGCAATGTAAAATACTCCTCTCATCCTTCACCTGTATGATGACGTCAGCAGCTGGAACTTAAACAATATGCTGGGCGGATATCAATCTGCAAAAAGTCAAGTCAGGCACTGAAGCCATCAATGAGTTCCAGGGAACTCTTCCAGACACAACGAGAAGTGAAAGGAAATCTCCCCAGACAATAATTTTTTTTTAACCTGAGCTTCCTAGTTTGGAGATACCTTCACTCACTCAGTATACATACAATTTCTAAAGATATAACAAAACAGAGGCAGAATCAGGATAAATCCAGTTAATTATGTAAAATTTTTTATTTTAGTCACCAGAAAGTTAAGGCTCCATGCACACTTGCTTAAAAAACCTTGCTTCTACAGGAGTTTTGTGTTCTGCTTGTAGAAGCAAGTCAATATTATCCTATGTGTCCATGCACATTACAACGTTTTGCAGGCATATTTTCAGCTCAACTTTTAGAGGGAGGAAAAAAACTCCTTCTGGTTTCTGATTGGAGCTCACTGGTAGAAAAAAAAGTAAAACTCTCCTAAACTTGTCTAGACTTTGTACAAAAAAATGCTCTATATGAGCGTTTTTTACTCCCAAGAGAACAGATGTTTTTTTAAGCCCAGTGTGCATGGAGCCTAATAAGGAACAATAAATGCTGTTTACAGTCTTTAGAAATCTAAGATCTTGGAACGTCCGCTAGGTCAAAAAATGCCCATTCAGGTGTTAAAGGTACAGTGCCTTGAAAAAGTATTCACACCCCTTTGAAATTTTCGACATTTTGTCATGTTACAACCAAGATTGTAAATGTATTTTATTGGGATTTTATGTGATAGACCAACTCAAAGTGGCACATAATTGTGAAGTGGAAGGAAAATGATAAATGGTTTTCAATTTTTTTTACAAATAAATATGTGAAAAGTGTGGCATGCATTTGTATTCAGCCCCCTTTACTCTGATACCCCTAACTAAAATCTAGTGGAACCAATTGCCTTCAGAAGTCACCTAATTAGTAAATAGAGTCCACCTGTGTGTATTTAATCTCAGTATAAATACAGCTGTTCTGTGAAGCCCTCAGAGGTTTGTTAGAGAACCTTAGTGAACAAACAGCACTGTAAAGGCCAAGGAACACACCAGACAGGTCAGGAAAAAAGTTGTGCAGAACTTTAAAGCAGGGTTAGGTTATAAAAAAATATCCCAAGCTTTGAACATCTCAAAAAGCAATGTTAAATAATCCATCATGCGAAAATGGAAAGAATATGGCACAACTGCAAACCTACCAAGACATGGCCATCCACCCAAACTGACAGGCCGGGCAAGGAAAGCATTCATCAGAGAAGCAGCCAAGATGGTAACTATCGCCCATGGTAACTCTGGAGGAGCTGCAGAGATCCACAGCTCAGGTGGGAGAATCTGTCCACAGGACAACTATTAGTTGTGCACTCCACAAATCTGGCCTTTATGGAAGAGTGGCAAGAAGAAAGCCATTTTTGAAAGAAAGCCATAAGAAGTCCCGTTTGCAGTTTGCGAGAAGCCATGTGGGGGACACACCAAACATGTGGAAGAAGTTGCTCTGGTCAGATGAGACCAAAATGTAACTTTTTAGCCTAAAAGCAAAATGCTATGTGTGGCGGAAAAATAAGACTGCACATCACCCTGAACACACCATCCCCACCATGAAACATAGTGGTGGCAACATCATGTTGTGGGGATGCTTTTCTTTAGCAGGGACAGGGTAGCTGGTTAGAGTTGATGGGAAGATGGATGAAGCCAAATACAGGGCAATCTTAGAATAAAACCTGTTAGAGTCTGCAAAATACTTGAAACTGGGCAGTAGGCTCACCTTCCAGTAAGACAACGACCCTAAACTTACAGCCAGAGTTACAATGGAATAGTTTAGATCAAAGCATATTCATGTGTTGGAATGGCCCAGTCAAAGTCCAGACCTAATTTATCATTTTCCATCCACTTCACAATTATGCGCCACTTTGTTGGTCTATTACATAAAATCCCAATAAAATACATTCACGTTTTTGGTTGTAACATGACAAAATGTGGAAAATTTAAAGGGGTATGAATACTTTTTCAAGGCACTGTAAAATTTGTGTTTATTATTGTGCAAGGTAGTATACATAGCTCATCATTCAAATGTTTAGATCAGTGCTTTTTAAGCCCCTTTATCGCAGTGCTGATAATGTTCAATGCAGACACTGTGAAGATTGTGCACCCCTGTTCCTAACCCAAGACAAGGTGAGTATGCCTCAGATGAGTTTAGTTAAGGGAAAACATTAGATTATTGGTTTAGGTCAAAGGTTGGACCATTGTTGGTTTAAAGTCGGAAAATAGCTGAGGAAGTAGATAAAGTTTATGTTAGGGTCAGGAGCTAGTGGGTTTGGTTTAAAGGGTCAGTCAGTTCAAAACTGATATTTCAGATTTTGGTAGATTCAGGAGAGTTAAAACACCCGACAGTGTTGTATCTCGCACAGGCATTTCGGGTGCATTTTCTGTGTTTGAGTTCCTGAGTCTGCACACCTTCTGCAACCATTCTGAGGGGTTCATATGTTACATTGTAATTTATTTTATATTATGAGGAATGTAACAAAATATGCTTGAAGATAAAACATCAAAAAAGTTGAGAATTATGGCAGGGCTAACCAAGACAAATAGGTAAAAGAGCCCATTAGCCTTAACTGATGTGTTCTTAGCTGAGAAAACCCCTCCTCCCCTCCTGAAGACTCTTGGGATGTATGACAAAATTTGTCTAGGTTTGGAAACCAGAAAGTAAATGAAGAAATGTGAAAAAAGTTTAAGGCTTGGTTCACACCTATGCAGTTTTTGGTGCTTTTTGCAGTAACGCACTACAGTCCATTTAACATAGTTTCCTATGGGACACGTTCACATCTATGCTTTTTTCAGTCGCTACATTTTTGGAAAGAGTCCGAGAATTTTATAAACAAAAAACAGTGCTTTTTTTTGCTTTTTTGGTTCCATAGACTTCAATGGAGAAGCTGCAGAAAAGCATGTAGCGCGTTTGTTTTCTGCCGCGATTTTGCCGTGATTAGCTTTTTTAATCTGCCCAACAACAAATTGTCCAAAAAAAAGCATAAAAAAATGCAAATTGCTGCAAAATCACAGGAAAAATTGCTGTAAAGTCATGTGTGCAAAAACACACAGCAAAATGCACTGCAGAACGCACCAATCGCAAACTGCATAGATGTGAATCGAGCCTAAAACAAGTAAATACAATATACTTTTCTATCTATTTACTAAAGCTACCAGCATAAGGACAAAAAATAGTCAATGTTAATTGAGAGCGTGAGGTTCTACTTTAAGTTTTGGGGACAAGGTTAAAACTTATGGACTTATTGTTTTGGAGTATAAGTAATTGTTAAGGATTCTGGCAGAAAAGTAGAGTAATAAGACCCATACTAAAAGGGATTTTTTTTTTAGTTTGCTAAGGGGAATCTTGTGGTTTGCACTTGTTTTTTGGGATCTAAAACCCTTCAGCAAGTGCAGAAAATGTCTGGCCTCCAACACCAAAATACAAGCAAACAGGCCAATTGGAAACATGTTTTTTCTTTCTCATATTTTTATTCTTCTCCATTCCTTTTTTTCTTGGCTTGTAGTTTGTACAATGTTCAATCTTCTCTTACCCCCCCCCCCCCATTTTACTTTTAATTCACCTGTTCTTTCCTTGCTCGTTGTTCTTTTCTGTCGCACTGCTTCGACCCCACATCATTATCTTGTGTAATCTTTTTGTATTAGAAGAGAATCAACATTGTAAACAACAGTCTCCATGTATGCTATTTAGCATTTAGCAAACCTTTAATCAATGTCTTTACTGACACTAGAGGCCAAACAGCACAGATGAGACTGAACTAGGAAAATATGTCCATTTTATGAAAAGCACCTGTCAATAAAACCAAAGCTGACAGTTGAGTGAGGGTAGAGCAATCACATCAAGAACTGATGCATAAGAGATCACTGCTACGTGGAAGATCCATCACACGACTTTTTATTTACCTTGCCTCTACTAATCATAAAAGCTCCTTGCTCTTTTTTAGTGAAATAAAGATGTGCAATAGAATTGGTAGTGGTCAAAATTTGCTGAGGCCTCAGAGTGCCCTTAAGAGTTGACTGCCAACTCCAACTCTATAAAGGCTAAACATACATTCAGCTTGATGTGAAAACCTCAGTTGCAGCAATACAGTGGGTTTTTTATATGTTAAAATAATACATTATTTTACAAAAACTCATTAGCATCTTCTGATGTGATCTACATTTGTGTACTTAATCCCAAATGTAAATGTCAAACCAAAAATGTGCAGTCATTGCAGAGAATTTCTACTGCAATCCATGTGTCACAGGTACAGTGCCCAGGCTCTTGCAAAGCTTTTCCCCAACCTCAGGTCCATATGAAGGTACCTGGCCAGCCAGCCATACTAATAAAAAAAATAAAACAGGAAGATGCACCCCATGAATCAGGTAAGGATATAAACTGGCATGGGTTTTGGGGCTGGTGGTTTTGACCATTTTTACATCCTAAATATGGTATAAGCATGGTATAAACATGGACTTAACTTTTAATCTCAACCTAATCCATAATGCTAACCCTAAATAGGGTCCAAAAAAGGCAGAAGGCAAACACTGTTTACCTGTTTTGTCGGTGGTCCCCCTGCAGCTGACCTTTCTCCCATTATTGATCTACCATGCCTTGTTCTGTTTTGTGTCTCTGTGTGGAGGTGACCATCTTGGTAGAGGCAGGGCTTTGCTTCCTCAAGTCAGAGTTTACAGCAAGAAGACCAGTGACATAACAGCATCTTAGATTTCACACTGCAGATATACATCTATGAGGCTGTTAGACACAGGAGTGCCTAGGCATACTTACATTCCAGGAAGCGCAATGCTATTTTCCAGGAGGCATTCCAACCACAAAGTAGATTTTTCAGGGTACTGCTTAGGCACAATGAATATTTCTAAATGTGCCCTATATTGTAGCAAATCATTATTTTAATTTAGGTCTGCTTTAAGGTGGAACTAAAGGGAGGAATACGCACTCACCTTTCCTTTAATGGTCCCTGTTGCGCTTCACGCATGTGCAGAAAAGAACCAGCTGTGAAGCTGCAAGGCTTCACTGCCGGTCTCCCTTACAAGGAATGGTGGCGGCAGCACCTAAGAGCCGATTGGAAAATCTGCTGGAGTGCCGACATCGTGGGATCACTAAACAGGTAAGTGTAATGCCCCGTACACACGGTCGGACATTGATCGGACATTCCGACAACAAAATCCTAGGATTTTTTCCGACGGATGTTGGCTCAAACTTGTCTTGCATACACACGGTCACACAAAGTTGTTGGAAAATCCGATCATTCTGAACACGGTGACGTAAAACACGTATGTCGGGACTCTAAACGGGGCAGTAGCCAATAGCTTTCATCTCTTTATTTATTTTGAGCATGCGTGGCACTTTGTGCGTCGGATTTGTGTACACACGATCGGAATTTCCGACAACGGATTTTGTTGTTGGAAAATTTTATATCCTGCTCTCAAACTTTGTGTGTCAGAAAATCCAATAGAAAATGTGTGATGGAGCCTACACAAGGTCGGAATTCCCGACAACAAGGTCCTATCACACATTTTCCGTCGGAAAATCCGACCGTGTGTACGGGGCAAAGGTGTCCTAATATTTAAAAGTCAGCAGCTACTGTATTTGGGCTGCTGACATTTATTTTTTTGTGGGGGGGGGGGGGGGGGCTGGAGCTCCGCTTTAAGCTCCATAGGCAATGTATAATTTTTATTATTTACACAAGCACATGAAAATGAATACAACTAAAGATTTAGCACTTTTTATCAGTATCTAAAAAGAACGGTGCTAAATGTGCAACAAACAGTATGTCAAAATAGACAACACAGAGTTTCAGACTTGCTTCTCAGTGGCCACTTTTTGTCCTATTAATTTCTTTCAGCTTTCCAAACCTTTAAAACGAAAGCATCACTTGTTACAGCAAAGCTTACCATAATGTTCTATATTTAACTGCCGAGTAGTTCAGAAGAAATGTTCTTGCAACACAGGAAGAACCACTGCAGATCTGGTAATTTTCTTCCCTTATTTTCTTGCCATATTATATGACTACCACCTAATCCATTTGTGAAAATCATATTTAATATTACCTTCCTTTCAATCTTTTTAAATGGGCTGCCTCTTGGATCTTGCTTTCTGTGGCACTTTCACATACATAGATGCTTCATGAGGAGGTCAGCTCTGTGCTCTAGCCATGAGAAGAGAAACATTGTGTTTTAGATGATTGAAGATATGGTGAGTGTCTGCTTATTTTTTTTGGTAGTATTTGCAATGACTCTTCAGGCTGGGTTCACACTGGTCCGACAAACGCTCCGACATTGGGAGCTCATGTCGCATGACGTGTGAAATGTAATGTTTCCCTATGGGAGCCGTCCTAACTGGTCCGACACAAGTCGTTCCGACTTTAGAAATGCTCCCTGTACTACTTTGGTCCGACTTTGATTCTACTTCAGCCTATTGACTATCATTGAAGTCGGATCAAAGTCGGATTGCCGTCTTGCATGATCCGACTTCGGCACGCGACTTGTGCTCAGATGATCTTGAGGGGGAACTCTGCGCCAAATTTTAAATAAAAATCCGGCATGGGTTCCCCCTCCAAGAGCATACCAGGCCCTTGGGTCTGGTATGGACCTTGAAGGGAACCCCCTACGCCGAAAAAACGGCGTGGGGGGTCGCCCCCAATCCATACCAGACCCTTATCCGAGCACGCAGCCCGGCCGGACAGGAATGGGGGTGGGGACGAGCGAGCGCCCCCCCCCCTCCTGGACCGTACCAGGCTGCATGCCCTCAACATGGGGGGTGGTGCCTTGGGGGAGGGGGCGCGCTGCGGCCCCCCCCACCCCAAAGCACCTTGTCCCCATGTTGATGAGGACAAGGGCCTCTTCCCGACAACCCTGGCCGTTGGTTGTCGGGGTCTGCGGGCGGGGACTTATCGGAATCCGGGAGCCCCCTTTAATAAGGGGGCCCCCAGATCCCGGCCCCCCACCCTATGTGAATGAGTATGGGGTACAGCGTACCCCTACCCATTCACCTAGGAAAAAAGTGTCAATTTAAAAAAAAAACACTACACAGATTTTTAAAGCATTTTATTAGACAGCTCCGGGGGTCTTCTTCCGACTTCGGGGGTCTCTCCGGTTCTTCTCCACGGTCTCCGGATCTTCTGCCGGGCTCCTCCGCTCTCTTCTGCTCTTTTGCCGCTCTTTTGCTAAAGCGGAGGAGCCTGGTCTTCAATCTTCTGCCTTCTGCCTTCTGCCCTCTTCTCCTGATGTTGACACGACGCTCTCTGGGGCTAGAATGCTCTCTGTGCGCTCTGCTCTGATTTATATAGGCGGTGACCCCGCCCCCTTAAGCCGTCACAGTCCCTGGGCATGCTGGGACTGTGACGGCATAAGGGGGCGTGGTCATCGGGTGATGACCACGCCCCCTAAAACGTCACAGTCCCAGCATGCCCAGGGACTGTGACGGCTTAAGGGGGCGGGGTCACCGCCTATATAAATCAGAGCAGAGCGCACAGAGAGCATTCTAGCCCCAGAGAGCGTCGTGTCAACATCAGGAGAAGAGGGCAGAAGGCAGAAGGCAGAAGATTGAAGACCAGGCTCCTCCGCTTTAGCAAAAGAGCGGCAAAAGAGCAGAAGAGAGCGGAGGAGCCCGGCAGAAGATCCGGAGAGCATGGAGAAGAACCGGAGAGACCCCCGAAGTCGGAAGAAGACCCCCGGAGCTGTCTAATAAAATGCTTTAAAAATCTGTGTAGTGTTTTTTTTTTAAATTGACACTTTTTTCCTAGGTGAATGGGTAGGGGTACGCTGTACCCCATACTCATTCACATAGGGTGGGGGGCCGGGATCTGGGGGCCCCCTTATTAAAGGGGGCTCCCGGATTCCGATAAGTCCCCGCCCGCAGACCCCGACAACCAACGGCCAGGGTTGTCGGGAAGAGGCCCTTGTCCTCATCAACATGGGGGCAAGGTGCTTTGGGGTGGGGGGGGCCGCAGCGCGCCCCCTCCCCCAAGGCACCACCCCCCATGTTGAGGGCATGCGGCCTGGTACGGTCCAGGAGGGGGGGGGCGCTCGCTCGTCCCCACCCCCATTCCTGTCCGGCCGGGCTGCGTGCTCGGATAAGGGTCTGGTATGGATTGGGGGCGACCCCCCACGCCGTTTTTTCGGCGTAGGGGGTTCCCTTCAAGGTCCATACCAGACCCAAGGGCCTGGTATGCTCTTGGAGGGGGAACCCATGCCGGATTTTTATTTAAAATTTGGCGCAGAGTTCCCCCTAAAGATTCATACCAAACAATGCCGGGCATTGGCGGGGATCCAAGTCGGATCCCCGTTCATTGAAAGTCGGACACATGCCGGCTTCATGTCGCAGGGCAAAGTCGGATCCAAAGTAGGACGGCTGTCGTGTCGCACCAGTGTGAACCCAGCCTTAGCCATAGCAGTGCGCTTCCTGACATCTGACTGTACCTAGTCACTTCGGTTCCCTGTCCTCGTAGCTGAATATCCCCTGTGTGCGATCAACTGTGGCACTGATGCCTCTGATTGCTAGTCTCATGAGATTTTGAGTGAGATTTGGTGATGTTACTACTGTGATGCTCAGTGTTCTCCTTGCTGAATAGGAAGTTGTGCCTGAGGGCCTGCAGTGCAAGAAACTAGTTGTTATTGCTTATTTCATTCTGTGGATTAGTGCTTCCTCTACCTCTCTTGTTGCTTTTTCATCATTACCCACCAGTCATCAGATGGGCACCTCTGAAATAAGGGTTGAATGTCCTATTCCTCTTCCATGACAGCTGCCTCTACACAGGGACATTGTGTGGAACAAGATATGGCAAGTCAGTAATAGGCAAAAATCAGATGCAGGGGGATGACATATAATATTGGTGGCCACCAGTCCTTTGCTCTCTACTTGTCTTTTTATATGCACAGGTTCCGCAGTTCAATTTTTTAAAATCCTTTCCACAGTTCAATTTTTTAAAATCCTTTTATAAAACTATGGTTTTACGGATAATGATACTAGTAATAAAAAACTTTTTTCAGCTGCACCAGATTTTGCACTCTCCAGTTTTAGTAAATAAATCCTGATATGTCCAATTGTATCCAAGTTCTGTACCATTTCATTGCCCTGCAGTCATGGCAAATTAAGTTATTACTTACAGTATTTTTCTGGTGTTTTAAAGTGATTGCAAAGTCTCCTTTTTTTCTATATAAATAACAAATATGTTATACTTACCTGCTCTGTGAAGTGGTTTTTCACGGGGCAGCCTGGATCCTCCTCTTCTCTGGTCCCCCGCCAACGCTCCTGGCTCCTCCCCCCTGTTGAGTGCCCTCAGAGCAAGCAGCTTGCTCTGAGAGCACCCGAGCTGAGCCACAGCTCCATGTTTCCATGCAGACACGGAGGCGTGGTTCGGCCCCACCCCCTCTCTCTCCTCATTGACTAACTGACTTTGATTGACAACAACGGGAGGCAATGGCGCCGCTACTGTGTCTCAGCCAATCAGGAGGGAGAGTTCCAAATCTCTCGTGCAACATCGATGGATCAAGAGGGGGCTCAGGTAAATATTAGGGGAACTGCTGCATAAAAAGGCTTTTTATCTTAATGTATAGAATACATTAAAGCGCATGTTAACCCCCCCCCAAAAGAAGAAAAGTGGATCCTGCTCCTTTAACCTTCTTAGCGGTATTCCCGAGTGTAACTCAGGGTGAATTGTCCATACCAAGAGCGGTAACCCCAAGCCACACTCTGAGCTGCATCTCAGTATCAAGGGAAAATTACTTACCTTGTCCCCAGGATCCTGCGATGTCTCCCCGCTGTGTGCGGCGGCTGTGTCTTCTGCCCGATGCTCTATATGCCGGGCTCCGTTCCTTGCAAACAGCCCGACGCACGGGACGGAGCCCGGCGGGAAATTCAAAAAGTGCAAAAAACAGAATGCATGCAGTACACTGTAATCTTACAGATTACATTACTGTATCAAATAATGTCACCTTCCTTTTGTCTCTAGTGCTTTGTCCAGTGCCCTGCATGCAGTTTTATGTTATATATATACTGTTCTTTCTGCCTGGAAACTTGAGAATGTCCATAGCAACCAAAAAGTGTCCCTTTACGTCAAAATCGGTTTTAGACCAGCTAGAAAACAGCGATAGTAAATTAGAACACTTGCAGAATTGAGCGATAGTGATTAGTGGGGAAATTCCTCTTCAGACACTGAAAGTGATGACAGCGACAATTCTGCAACTGAGCACATTTCAGTGTTTTTGAGTTGATTACATTATTGAATACATTTTATTATTGATATATTATTATTTTTGATAATTATTTATAGTTATTTATTATATAATAATTTATGATTATAATTATAATTTATGATTTTGTGTTTTAAACTTTATCATGGGATGTCTACTATACTCTTGTTTGGACAGATTTAAGAATTACAGGCCTACAATATAAAACGTCAAATTTCCATGCGATTTCAGCATAAAAAAATCAGACATAATCATACCGCCAGGGAGGTTAAAGCATGTTATATGACTTGGTGCTTGTTCTGTGTCATTTGGACCCCCGTAACACCTAAAAAACCTGGCTGATTCTGCCAGTTTCTCCCCTCCCCTCTGTAAACTGAGGGCTCAGCTGCTAAGCCCTGACACTGTGGTCAGTTTATGTGCCTCCGTCATCCGCAGCCCTGCTGTCTCTCCTCTCTGCTCCTGTGTCCTCCTCCCCCCTCCCTCTCTGCCTGTCGGTTCCTGTGTCAGGGCTCGCCCTGCCCCCCCTCCTGCTGCTGCTATAATATGTCTTACTTTATATAATCTGCTCTTTCTTCTAAGGATATGTCCCCCTGTGTGTGTGTTGTATAAAAAAAAGCTGTATGTACATTATTTGTGAGTGCTGATCAGCGGTCACATGACACGCCGGCTCTCCCCGGCTCTTACCTTCTCTCCTCCTTCCCTCCTCCTCCCCTCCAGACTGATGTCAGCGGGGTAATCTCGGCCCCTCCCGCTGCATCTGTCAGACGGGGGGAGGAGAGATGCAGAGCGTCACGTGACTGCTGATCAGCGCTCAGAAATAAGGTATATACAGCTTTTTTTTTTATACAACACACACACAGGGGGACATATCCTTAGAAGACCGAGCAGATTATATAAAGTAAGACATGTGGGTTGAAAAACCCTTTAAGATAAAAAAAAACACCTCCTGCCTTTACAACTACATTAAGTCTAACCACACCAGGGCTCTGTCTCTGCTCAAACATTACCTTACTGCTTTAAAGACATTTGTTGCACCACTGCACTTGTGTACTGTGCATTGGAAAAAAGGTACATCCCCCATGACCATCCGCATGTGAAAATTGATGCCCAACATATGCCAATCAGTGCCCACAAATGAGCACTGACTGCCAACTCTGTAGCACAATAAAAAACAGTGATGCCCAGCAATGCCAGCCATTAGTGTCATCAGTGCCCACCTATCAGTGCCCATCAGTGCCATCTATCAGTGCCACCCATAAGTACCCATCAGTGCCAGCCATAAGTACCCATCAGCGCCGCCTACGAGTGCCCATCAGTGCCACCTACAACCGCGCAATGACAGTGACCGCGCAATTGTCATTCAATTTGCCTCAGCGCTAAAAGCTGAAAATTGGCTTGGGCAGGAAGGTGTATAAGTGCCTGGTATTGAAGTGGTTAATGTTTTTTTTCATACATGCATATATTTGTATTGAATACTTAAAAAAGCAATTCACTGAAGAATAGCAATGATTTTCTCACAGAGCATCCTTTATACTGTAAACAAATCACTCACTTAGGTTAGAAAGAAAAATCCTTGTAGTGCTAGATACTTGGTGATGATTCATAGCTAAAGGTTGCAGGTGTTTGTTTTTTCTTACTGAGTTACTATTCTTTCCTTATCTAAAAACAGCTGTGATTTAATAAAGACTCGGACCAACATCAACTTCTAGAACAAACTTTCTCAACCTTGAAATCATTTTTAAGTCTCAGGGAACGGTTGCTAAAAATGATTATACCCTCAGCTCATGGTACATTAGTGTGATCAATAAGTTGTGGATAGGTTTGAATAAAATGTTTAAAAAACATAAGCAACATGGCATACCTTGTGTATTTGACACTCTGGGCAGGTAATGTTTTAACACCACCTGCTCTACACACCAGAACATATTAAGTAACAATCTTAAAATGAATAAAAATTTTAACAGAAAAAAGCAAACATTAAATATTTTAGTGTTAACATTAGTGACCAGCATAAAATCGACCCCTTACATTGGTAGTTAGTGAGAAATAGCCAGTGTAGGTGGAGGATCACGGTTTACTGCTGAAATAACTCTAGCATCCTAGAGGAGGAAACTCAGGGTTTCACAGAGCCCTGGTTGAGAATGGCTGTTTTAGAATAAAGAATTTAGTGATTTAAGCCTCTAGACCGGCCTTTCTCCACCTTTTTACCCCAGAGGAACCCTCAAAACTATTTTCAGGTGTCCGGGAGCTAAGATTAGTCCAACAGGAGTCATAAGGACCCCTTACATTGGTGGTCAGTGGAAATAATGACCCCTACAGTGCTAGTTTCTGTAGTATGCTACTCTTACAGCCAGCAGAAAAGATGACTGGTGTCATGCTACTTACTCTGCCAAGTGGCAATGGACCTGGAAATATGAGGGTACCATCAGATGGAAGGTCAACTAAGAACCCCTAGCAACCTTGGAGGGAACCCTAGATGAGAATTCCTGCTCCAGACATTGTAGGATGGTTCAGTCGGGAAATTTAACTAATGCCTGTGGTGCAGCATACAACACTGTTTTGAATAAAGGCAAGCTAGAAAACATTGCCCAATTGACTTTGTTTTCCCTGAAGTAAAACACTGCTGGTTTTGTCTGTGGGCAACTATGTCGCCCTACTCCATTGCCCCACACAGAAATACTTAAGCAATTAGAGAATCCCTGATTAGGGAAGAAACTGGTCCCAGTGACAATTTGAGACAGTCAGATGGTGCATGCAATTCCAACTATACAGTACATCCAGTATATGACCAGTTGTATCTGCTGTTACTGTTTGCAATAATGCAGAATCATTGTAGCCTGGTTTTGCCACCACAAAGCAATGGTAAAATGACATCATTAGTCACAAGGAAATTGCATAGCAAGGGTCATCGTAGACCACAAAAGGCTGCTATACAAGAAAATTGTTTGTGCTTCTTACATATGTAAATCCACTTGACATCCACCAAACAATAGGGGGCTTCCCCAGAAAGCTCTTTCTAAATGCAGCTCTGTCAGGTGTTACCTCTTCTGATTTCCCGTTCAGGTGACAAGGGATTAGAGGGACAAGAAGTGACAAGACAGAGACAGCTACAAAAAAATAAAACTGTTTTTTTTTTACCATAGTGGAGACCCTTGGTGACTTTTATTTTTTGACCTGGTGTCATTGGATAAAGGTAAGGGAAAGCTCCCCCATGCAGTTACAGACAACATTAAAAATTTTACAGACATTTTAATTATTTCCTTCTCTATTAAAAGAAATGAGTTGGACTTTAATGATAGCTCCCATTAAACAAGCCAAATAATACATTATGCATCTTTTAGATGTTTTGTTGTGATCTGTCAAAATGAAAAAGATAAAGTATTTCCAGAGTAATGGCTACCACAGGGAAAAACGTTACTTGAGAATACCCTTTCCTTGCTAGTGAATTATCTCCAAGGATACTGATTGTGAGAGTTCCAGAGGGACCACATTAGATGAGACAAGACTGTTTACCAGTTCAGATATACTTGTCACTGGTAGATGCAGGTGATGTGCGAGTTGCGTCTTTGTTCCTGTAGACAGATTGGTTTCTTCATGTCCCAGAGGTGGAAACACCTGATTGACTTGTTGATTTGCAGGACTACGCCTATTTTAAGCCTACTAAACAGCACATATATTAAAGATATATGGAAAACGATGTGTGGTACATTGTGTAATGTTTAACCTGCAGAGTACATTAACATGTAATGTTGAATTTATGTAATTGGGGGCAGAAAGGAAAATAGAATGTTTTTACATATTTATGTAAAATATTCATTAGGATTAGAATGTCAAGTGATTATGCAGTGATGATAGTGCTGAATCTAGTTAGGCTGGAAAAAAAAAAACGGATAGATGTTTCCTTTGTGAGAAAGGAACACGCACACAATATTGCAATAGATGATGAAACCTGGCTGTCTTGACAATTTTATTTCACGTTGTCCAAGTAGCTGAGATGCTGAGATAAGTTCTTCTTACTAAAATAGCTGCCAAGAGAATAATTATTTCATTTATAGCACTATTGTGCTGTCATAAGATAATTCAGTTTCTGAAAGCGTCAGCACAACCCATAAAGATGCATAGGGTATTGAATACCATTCACTAAACATATATATATTGACAGGATAAAATGACTACAAAGGGAAAAATTCAAATACAAATGGATTTAGTCATGTGCTATATAGCTAGTTAACAATATGTTCAAAATGTTCATACTGAAACAGAAATAAAGGGGAAATCTTCCACTTATTTCAAAACTTCCTTACTTTGGAGAAATCTCTCCTTACTTTTTGTTATGTTTTGAGACTGGACATAAAGAACAGCCTCCCCAAAGGAACAGGGTGGCAAAATGATAAAAGAAAAAATACTTGACAGGCTTTTACCCATTCCATGGGGATGCAGGGGTCGGCTGCCACGCCAGAAGTATAGCAGCATAAACAACTTGAAGAAGTGGTTCTAAAGCCTTAAGGTTTTTTTTTACCTTAATGCATTCTCTGCATTAAGTTAAAAAACCTTCTGTGTCCAAGAACCCCCCTCAGCCCCCCCATATACTTACCTGAGTCCGATTTCGATCCAGCGCTGTGTATAAGAGCAGCAGCTCTCTCTGTGTGATTGGTAGCAGAGAGAGACATTGGCTTCTGCTGCTGTCAATCAAATCCTGTGAGTGGGGATGGGACAAAGCCCTGCTGTTTGTACCCCAAGCAAGCAGTTTTTTAAGGGGGTTACTTGGAAGGCAGCAGGATCCAGGACCCCAGAAGAGGAGGATCGGGGCTACTCTGTGCAAAACTATTGCACAGAGCAGGTAAGTATAACATGTTTGTTATTAAAAAAAAAAAAAAAAAGGTTTAAAATCACTTTCATTATGCTACCCAAAATATGCATGGCTTCACCCACACAGCTGCATCATCCATTCTTAAAGATCTGTGAATGGAACACTATAAGTCCTATAGGCCACCATTGTTGAGGGACTCATAGATCTAAATGAAAAACAAGTGCAGAGACTTGTAGTCTACTGTTTACATCATTCATAATTGCAGGTCCTTATCTCTGGACTGACCTGGACCTAGGGGAAGAGTCAGCAGGAACCTGTGTATTGCACCCCACGGCCCACTGGTTGTGATTGCAATTCTCTGCATGCTTCAAATCCAAAAAATAGAAAAAATTAAATGCACTTTTATTTATTTTTTACCAATGTGGATGCATTTATCATTTTTTTCCCAAGAGGTGGACTTTGCCTTTAAGCATTTGCTAGAACTGTGAATGGCAGAAACACGGCAAGAAGATGGACTTTTGCCATCAATTGCATGTAATGCGATTAGTGAATTGCTATTTAATAACAAGATTTGGAATTTTTCTTTTAAAAAAAAAAAATTAGCAGAAAAAAGATTTTCTGCTATACTTGTGTCTGAAGAATATGCCAGCTCACACACAATTTTACAATTAATATTTACAAATTCAGCAATAGTTCCTAATCAAATGACTGTTCTCTATTTAAGCATACATGTTAGGAATAAACCATTGCAGCTCAGAATTACTGAATATTATTGAATGCCTGTGGCAAGCATAACCACTGATATACTAATATCATTTTACTACTTTGTTTATTAATAAAGGCAATACTTGTCAGCCTAAAAAAACCTGTTTGATGAACATAAGCTCACATCTTTTATGTTAGATTTCTGCATGTTGGTTCATGAGCTGTTGACGTTGCATGTTTTGTCGATAGGAGTGTGCTTACATATGTTAGATAAGTACAGTATTTATTTGTACTGCGGGACAAAGTCCTTGCAGAAATACTGTACTTGTTCATCAGACATTTAAGTTGAAAGATATTGAAGACTAACTTATAGATTAACTGAACACAGGTATCATACCTCCTATTCTGCCTCTCGCTATGTGAATTACTTTCCAAATGCATTGAAGCTAAACTCTAGGCAGATTTAAAAGGGATACCATTTAATCCAGTTATATAGTCATTACAAAAATTGATAGCAAAGTAGTATATTCTGTATATTCACACAAAAAAAAAATCAATATTAGAGTAGTATTCAGACTGAAAGAGAAATACAGCACTGTCAGCCAATTCTAGACTAATGTACAGAGCACAGGAAGCATGTTAAGGAGCAGAGTGAGTAGAGTGATGACCTCATCAGTTTGGTGATGTTGCCTCATTGCTGGATACACTCTATGGCTTAAACCCCTAAGTCTGTGTGCTTCTTCGACCCCCATCTCCCCTTGTGGTTCCTCTTAATGTATATTATACTTTTTTTAATTGACATGCCTTCCTTATTAAAGTCTTTAGACCAATAACAAGATGCCACAGGGTCCTTTTCCTTAACCACTTCTTCAGGCTGGACATTCCTTAGGGATACAGAGAACAGAACCGAGGTAATGACATCAGCACCCCTCTCAGCACCAGTAAAGTGTGAATAAAGGGAGATGTAGTGATGCCCCATCAAGGGAACAGAGCATTTACACCCTACATTTACAGTATAGTCTTAAATCTTCTGGGTTAAGTGACAATGGGCCTCATTCAACCTGAGGACATCACGTGGTCAACTGCTAGGAAGCACCTGGGGGGCATTTATATATATATATATATATATATATATATATATATATATATATATATATATATATATATATATATATATATATATAAAGTTTAGCCCAGAGTTGAGCTTTAAATGCTGTTGGAAAAATAAATGAAGGTCAGGTACCTGTTTTTGCTTTTTGATAGGGATGCCTGGATCAGCAGATTGGCTGAACAGAATGATGCATCTTTTGGCAGGTAGTGTGATTTATTTGTGTTTCAACTGTGTATTTAACTGTCTGCCTGGAGTTCCAGCTAAATTCTTAGTGGATAATGTTGTTGTAAAAAAGTTGTGTTTCATTCTAGCTGTACATGCAAAAAAGTTATAATGAGCATTGAATTACCCAGTAGAATTCTTGTAAGAATATTTTAACAACATACAAAGACCAGCGATGTTCTGTAATCTGGTCAACATCAAACATCAGCTTTCGTCTTATATTAATGTGTTGAGAATTGCCAATGTGACTGGTTGAATCAAGAACGTTTATGTGCTTAGATTATGTATTAAAAAAAGCTATATTTTATTCTGAAATCCTTTTTTGCAATACTTCTTGGCCTTATTAACTTGCAGACAATAGTACCAATTATTAATTAGTCATGCTACAATAACCTTCAGAATGTTGAGTGAAAATCAGAATCAGCCCAGGCAGAAATAGAACATTAGCCTCTTAATATTCCCGGATAACTGAAACCTCAGGTACCAGACCATATTTCTTGCCGCAAGTTTGCTTAGCAATCCTTTGCTCTAACAGTGTTCCATACCAAAGTGGGGGGGGGGGAGACAAAGTGCAGGTGACATGACGTGCAGGTGCCTATAAACCCTTGCACATACCTGCAGGAGCCTCCCAAACGTTACTTGCTGACCAATGAATGTGCAGGAAGGAGGCTTGTTACTTATTTACATTAATTTCCCATATGTCTTTTTAAATTATGTCTGATGTAACGATAAAACTGAAACTCTATGCGCCCTTGCACACCTACACAGGTGTGCTAGCATGCATCCTGCATGCACATGGAACAGTGTATATCTAAGTCTAGTGTTACTTGATGCTTATCTTTTTTTAACATACCATTTCAAATATCTTATTAAATATTTTCTCCAATTTATCTTGAATTATTGCAAAGTTCAAAACTGCAGTACCTTATAAAGTGCATACAAAATATTAAATATATTAGATAGTGCAAGTAAAAACAAAGCGCTACAGTACAAATTGCGCTCAAGAGGTAACTCCCCATGCTAAAACAATAAAATATAATAATTTAATAAATCTAGCTGAGTATTCTGTTATGCATGAATAGGGATAATACACATGGTGTGATCCTGCTTTTTGCATACAGTGAAATCATGCATATTCGCATACATTGTGTACATAGTAGATGGTACACAACATCCAGGCATGAAACAGATAAGCTCTCTTTGAAACTTGTGTGCATGTAAGCATGTGCTTATATTGTAAGGATAGGATCTGATTACTTAAAGCAGTTCTTTAGCCTTTTTGAAAATAAATTCAAAGTCAGCAGCTACAAATACAGTAACTGCTGACTTTTAATAATAGGACATCTGTCCTGGGGTCCAGCTTCGTGCTCACCCCAACCTCTTCTTTGCTGATCTTCAGGTCCCTGGCGCCAGCTTGTTTACTGTGGGCAGCTGGCTGTGATTCCTTCACAGATGGCTGCCTATGCACAAGCCACGCTGTGCTTTGTTAATGGTCCCACGGCCTTCTGGGACCAGTGTCCCAGAAGGTTGCAGGCGGGGGGGAGAATCTCTGGTGGATCGCCACGGTGATTCGACCGGAGGTGGGAGTGAGTACCTTTCAAAACCAGGTACTCACTCCCACCTCCGGTCGAATCTCCGTGGCGATCCACAAGAGGAGGGCATAAAGTGGAATTTTCCCTTTAGGGTGAAGTTCTGCTTGAAGCGTACTTGTAGAGCTGAAAAGATTCAGTCCAGAAAAGATCATCAGTAGGAATGAACCAAAGGAACTTGGGTTTGGTGAAAAGTACTGACGTTTGGGTGCCAAATCCAAACCCAATGGAAGTCAATGGGAGCTGAAGGTTAAGTCCAGTAAACATTTTTTTGGCGAGCAGCACCTGTCTAATAATGTACTTGTAATGAAGAGCATCCCAGGTCCTGCTGGCTGCTGGTTAGTGCAACAATCCTTTCCTCTGTGATGTTGGATACTCCTTACAAAGATGATTTTTCAGCTCTTTTGTCCCCACACATTTTGCCATTCACATTACTCCTAGTAATTTCCCAGAATGCACGTTGTTCTGTGAATATAGGAGAGTGGTCCTATAATTCATCCTCACTTTGCAATCTGGAAAAATAATACTAGAAGTTTTGTGAATGACCGAGTGGATAGGAATCAAGTCTTTCACAGTTGCAGTCTCTCATCCATGCAGCACCAAAAGAACACAGCTGTGGGGAGTATGTGGCATTACTGAGTGGAGGATTATTACACTAACCAGCGGCCAGCAGGATCTTCGATACACTTCATTAAAGGCAGATTATTAGACTGCTGCTGTATGCATTCTTACTAGACTACAGCTTTAACTACTTTTGTACCGTTCTACGTTTTAAAGCAGCAAAGTGGTGCCATTTATAAATGTCACTAAAGAAAGCAACATCGGGTGGCAGTACCCACTAATGCCTGTGTATATTAAACCTGCACCTACCTTCTTCTGCAACATCTTTACATTAACCCCTTCAACTCAATTCTCACCCTGTATGTAACCTGTACATTAGCCTCTTCATCTTCATTTTTCCTCTGTGCATGACCTGTATGTGCTGTATTTAGGGAACCATTGCCGAGCTCTGTGTTTTAACCCTCTCAAAAAATGAGATCTACTTTCCAAAAATGGGCCCTTTCAGGTGTTTTCATACTGTGCTGGCAATTTTAATAGAAAGTAGGGGAAACCTTTTTTTTCAAAATAGTTGGTCTTTTTATCCTTGTATAATAAAAAAAATACAGTGTTTATTACCTATAACTCAAAAAATTTAAAAAAATTATTCATTTGGGTACAGTGTTGCTGCATGATTGAATAGTTGTCAGTCAAGGTGTCACAGAACTGAAGGAAAAAATAGGAGCCAATAGGTTGAAAATCCATGCAAAGCAATGACCAAAAAACAAATAAACTACAATTAAGGGCGTGTTGTAAAGTGTAAAAAACACCTAAAACGTGAAAAGATGCAAAGAAACTTTGCCATAAATTACATATCCTAAATCACCATAGTGAAAAAATAAATAAATCTTCATTTGAATTATAAAAAATACATAAAAATTGGGAAGTCCATGTATAAATCCCACACATGAATAACGTCCTCAGTGAGTATAGGAAAGGTTCCTCCCCACCCGCATGCAGACACACCATGCACTCACCAGACTTAATTGACCCCTTTTACACTGGAGTCAAATTAGGAATATGGGAAAATCCAAGATGTCATACATGAGGTCCAAACCGCTGCTGTAATCCTTTCAATATGTATATAGATAGCATATTCAATGCTCCAGTTTTGCCATATAGAGAGGGAGAGGAAAGAACGGTCTCATGGTGCAGTAATTCAATAATTTATTTAAAAATAAGGTTGTATTGCACTTACATCAAAGAAGACAAGGTTCGGCATATATTGTATAGGAATCGCCGGTTAGCGCACCACCTGCGTTCCAGCTGACCGGATATAACGTATCTCAAACACGACCCAACGCCTTCTCGTCAGCCTACATCTGACATCTTCAGGGGTATATGCTGATCCCTGTCTTCTTTGATGTAAGTGCAATACAACCTTATTTTTAAATAAATTATTTGAATTACTGCACCATGAGAGCGTCCTTTCCTCTCCCTCTCTATATGGCAAAACTGGAGCTTTGAATATGCTATCTACATAAATATTGAATGGATGACAGCAGTGATTTGGATTCATTCCTGTGACCTCATGTATGACATCTTGGATTTTCCCATATGCCTCATTTGAAAGTTTTAAGTTGCCACCAGAACAGGACCATGGGAAAAGTTGTTACTGTAACTGAGAGGTCATTTCCCTCACTTTGGAGAGATTTTCTTTTCACTTCCTGTTATTGCTACAAGGCAGGAATTCAAGTGAAATCTCCCCATGGAACATAGATGGCAAAACACCTGATGTGGGTTTTAACTATTTCCTGTTTTATACAAAATGAGAAAAAAAGGAATTTCCTTCATCACCTCAGTTTATGTATATCAGGAAAGAGAACAGGAACTCACAATAAGGAGGAAATTGCATCATACAAGGGGAGGATTCACAGAAAGTAATTGCAATAATTACACTGACTAGCAGCATAACAATAATGAAATAAAAAAGTACAAAAAGTGAAGCACAAAATCAATTGCATTGCCATGGTAAGTGAATAAGCTCTAATGCCCCGTACACACGGTCGGATTTTCCGATGGAAAATGTCCGATCGGAGCCTGTTGACGGAAATTCCGACCGTGTGTAGGCTCCATCGGACATTTTCCATCGGATTTTCCGACACACAAATTTTGAGAGCAGGCTATAAAATTTTCCGACAACAAAATCCGTTGTCGGAATTTCCGATCGTGTGTACACAAATCCGACGCACAAAGTGCCACGCATGCTCAGAAAAAATAAAGAGATGAAAGCTATTGGCTATTTCCCCATTTATAGTCCTGATGTACATGTTTTACGTCACCGCGTTCAGAATGATCGGATTTTCCGGCAACTTTGTGTGACCGTGTGTATGCAAGACAAGTTTGAGCCAACATCCGTCGAAAAAAATCCATGGATTTCGTTGTCGGAATGTCCGATCAATGTCCGACCGTGTGTACCGGGCATAATACTTACCTTATACCTAACTCCAACAGGCTCCCTCCATCTGTGCAACTGGTCCTCTGCAGACTCTTCTCTAAGGGTCACCGGCTTCACTTACAGTACCTCCTCACATACACTATATTACCAAAAGTATTGGTCCGTCTGCCTTTACACACACATGAACTTTAATGGTATCCCAGTCTTAGTCCATAGGGTTCAATATTGAATTTGCTCACCTTTTGCAGCTATAACAACTTCAACTATTCTGGTAAGGCTGTCCACATGGTTTAGGAATGCGTCTATGGGAATGTTTGACCATTCTTCCAGAAGTGCATTTGTGAGGTCAGGCACTGATGTGGACGAGAAGGCCTGGCTCGCAGTCTCCGCTCTAATTCATCCCAAAGGTGTTCTATCGGGTTCAGGTCAGGACTCTGTGCAGGCCAGTCAAGTTCCTCCACCCCAAACTCACTCATCTGTGTTTTTATGGACCTTACTTTGTGCACTGGTCCATATCATTTGGTGGAGGGGGGATTATGGTGTGGGGTTTTCAGGGGTTGGGCTTGGCCCCTTAGTTCCAGTGAAGGGAACTCTTAAGGCGTCAGCATACCAAGACATTTTAATGCTCAAAACTTTGTGGGAACAGTTTTGAGATGGCTCCTTCCTTTTAAAACGTGACTGCACACCAGTGCACAAAGCAAGGTCCATAAAGACATGGATGAGCGAGTTTGGGGTGCAGGAGCTTGACTGGTCTGCACAGAGTCCTGACTTTTACCTGTTAGAACACCTTTGGGATGAATTAGAACAGAGACTGTGAGTCAGGCCTTCTTGTCCACATCAGGCATCCCAATACTTTTGGTAATATAGTGTATGATGCAGGACTAATAGCCCTGCATTGTATGTGACAATGCCAAGGAGTTAATAGGCATTTTATATTGTAAGGTTTCCATTTGGCAATTTTCTGTTCTTTTTAAAGCCCCATTCTGAGATTGAAAAAAACCCTTTCACCACCCCTCCTCATTAGTAGTTTTTTATTTATCTAAGAGTGGGGCTTTAAAAGAAAACGTCAAATGAAAGACCCATTGACATACAGACAGATATGGTGCAAACACTGGGTCTCTATTAAACTAGCATTCTGTATTATTTTCATGGCTGTAATGAATATCTCTGAGAATAAGCTAAGTGAAAACTGTAAAATACCATTTTACATAGCTGTGTTCAAACAGACTGAAAACAAAAGAGAAGAATAGAAATAACACAATATTTGTGGTGAAATAACTATTTCCCTGCTATGTTTATCATGACAGTGCATCTACATTGTAGGGTGTGTGTGCCTTGAGCATGGGAGTTGTACAGGGTGAGACTCCGAAGTCAGCACAATACACACAAAGGTGACTATTTCATATCTGTTTTCATCTGGCAACAATGTCACCGCTTTAAAGTTGACCTCTTTGCAGGTATAAAAACACCATTAAACGCAGCTGCGTTTTCAATAAAAAAATAAATAAATACTCCTAGTATAAGTAACTGAACTTGTATTTATATCAGCGTTCTGTAATTGCCTACAAAGCAGGGCTGATAGAGAGAAGGCAAGCAGGCAACCATGCACATAGCACAATGTTATCAATAGAACTGCTAGTATAACACTGTGAACATGCTTACAGAAAGGAAGAGCACAGGAATAAACTTTTCAATGTGCTGCTCTTACAATGTCCAGTGCTAGGGGCGGGGAGGTGACATCACTGTATTGCTTAAAGGTAAACTGTAGCCATCTAGAAAATGACATGTCATGTTACTATACTTTATTATCAATATATCCATTGTTTACTTTATACTGCCTTTAGTTTCTGTGCAAGAATTTAGTGCTGCCAAACTGAGTGCAGGGTGGTAATACCGGCATTGCTCAGGGGGAAACATTCTGGAAAACATACTCTGCCTACTAACTAATACCCAATAATACCCAATAACTAATACTTTGTAAATGCAATCAGAGCTCTAGCTCACAGGAACTGTTGCACACATGGGCTGTTAGTAGGGAAAACTGCATGTGATTTTTTTTATGCAAATCTTTGTAAGTCACAGTTAGGAACTGGCCATTATTGGTCAATGACTATGAGGAAGTCTGGGATAGACTCAGTTCTCAGCTTTGAGGCACCATGCTGATCTGAGATCCAAAGGGAAGGGGCTGAAGGATTGTTTAAAGGGGGGACCTGATCTGAGGTATGATGGGTGTTTTAAAGGTGGGACTGATCTGGGGTCTAATGGGGAGTTTAAATGGGGGCACCCCCCACTGACCAATGACACCAGAGTCACATTTCCTCTAACTGGCATCAAGCATTTTTTTCCTCCCAATGACCAATAACGCCAGGCATTTTTCTCCCATTGGCCAATGATGCTGGGAATTTTTCTCCCATTGACCAAACGACTCTGAAACATTTTTCTCCTACTGAACACTGATGCCAGGCATTTTTTTTCCACTGACTAACAGTGGGGGATTTAATTTTTTCTCCTGACCAATGACACCAGGCATGTTTTCTCCCACTGACCACAAAAATCAGGGCAATGTGCTTTCTTCCACTGACCACCCACCCAGGGCATTTTTCCCCTTTCACTCACTGACCACCCACCCAGGGCATTTTTTTCCCTTCCACTGACCACCACCCAGGGCATTTTTTTTCCCTTCCACTGACCACCCACCCAGGGCATTTTTTTCCCTTCCACTGACCACCCACCCAGGGCATTTTTTCCCTTCCACTGACCACCCACCCAGGGCATTTTTTTTCCCTTCCACTGACCACCCACCCAGGGCATTTTTTTTCCCTTCCACTGACCACCCACCCAGGGCATTTTTTTCCCTTCCACTGACCACCCACCCAGGGCATTTTTTTCCCTTCCACTGAGCACCCACCCAGGGCATTTTTTTTTCCATTCCACTGACCACCCACTCAGGGCATTTTTTCCCTTCCACTGACCAGCAATGTGAGTGGCACTATGTTACATAACCTTAATTGCTGCAATGTTTATTCTGTGGTGTATGTTACAAACGCATGACCAAAGTATTTGTTGTTTCAACAGTTGCTGGTTACAAAGTATCCCTCAAGTGTTTAAATGTAGTTCTTCCTTAAAGCCCCTGTCCAGGATACATTTCAGGAACAGGCTCACATACTACTTAGCAGCTGCTACAGCCAGCAGGGCCTGCTCCAGGTATGACAGATCGGCCTCATCAGCATTGGGGGGGGGGGGGACACCCACCGTAACATCTAGTAGGCCTCTGCCCGGCGTCAGCGTTTCAGATGACATCACATCCAAGAGGATGTGTAGCTGAAGAAATGCGGGGGAATGTTTCTCTTCTGCTTAGGTATCGTCTGAAAGAATGGTGGTGTGGAGAGTACTTCTCTGAGGACGCAGTGGGCCCCCTGCTTTGTGTTAATAACAGTATAGTCACAAGTACAGCTAGTGTAGCAGAGCAGTGGTGTGTTTTCTGAGGAGATAGGAGTTCATTTGCATAATAAAGGGGGTGATGACATGCTGTATAGTGAGGGTCACATCATACTTCTCTACATCATACTGTTGGAATACCTGCTGCCTATTAATGATTGTGCAACTTAAAAGAATAATGTGACTGTGCTACAATGTGTGTTGCAATAAATAAACAATCTATGGAAACCATAAATACCTATTCCACCATTCAAGTTAGAAAAAAAACCTTTAAATTCATAAACAATCTATACTATGCAAAATTAATGAATCATAAAATCTATATGTTCAATAGAAAGTCATCAATAAATCCCTAAAAAACAAAACAAAACAAAAAACATGAATTCATCAAAACTTATACTGTGTTGATAATAAAGTCTGTGGATATAATAAAAGTTCATTCCAAAAAATAAATACAAAGTGCAACCTAATCCTTGTGTGTTAACAGCAGGCAATGTGAACAGTCTCCCTGCCAGGCTTGGTCCCCCCTGCTGAGCCAGACTGTGTTTAATATGGGACTGCAGCAGATGCATGCAGTGTATACTGTGAGTTGGCTCAAACTTTATATAACTATGCCCCTTTAAACAGGGCTGGTGCAAGGATTTTTGACACCCTAGGCGAAACCTCATTTTTCTGCCCCCCCTGGCTCCACCCCTGACTCCACCCCCTTTGCCCTGCCCATGTATACTCCGCCTTTTTAATGAAGCGCTCATCAAATACAGCCCACCATTGCCCATTAAATGCAGCCTCACTAGCGCCCATCAAATGCAGCCTCATCAGTGTCCATCAAATGCAGCCTCACCAGCGCCCATCAAATGCAGCCTCACCAGCGCCCATCAAATGCAGCCTCACCAGGGCCCATCAGATGCAGCCTCGCCAGTACCCATCAAATGCAGCCTCCCCAGTGTCCATCAAATGCAGTCTTACCAGCGCCCAGCAAATGCAGCTTCACCAGCGCCCATCAAATGCAGCCTCACCAGCGCCCATCAAATGCAACCTCACCAGGGCCCATCAGATGCAGCCTCGCCAGCACCCATCAAATGCAGCCTCACCAGCGTCCATCAAATGCAGCCTTGCCAGCACCCATCAAATGCAGCCTCACCAGCACCCATCAAATGCAGCCTCACCAGCACCCATCAAATGCAGCCTCACCAGTGTCCATCAAATGCAGCCTCGCCATCGCCCATAAAATTCAGCCTCTCCAGAGCGCATCAAATGCAGCCTACCAGTGCCCATCAAATGCAGCCTCACCAGCGCCCATCAAATGTAGCCTACCAGCGCCCATCAGTGCAGCCCACCAGTGCCCATCAATGAATGTTTGCTTGCTTCCATTCATTCAGGAGTCAGGACACAGACACAGTCTTCCGCCGCTGCTGCTCCTCTGACACTATGTGTGAACAGAGTGGCGGCTGCCTGCTGATGCTGAGATTTAGTTGCTTGCTACAGAGAGAAGAGAGTAATAACGACAGTGGCCTGGTGCCCTAGGCAGCAGGGCGCCCTAAGCGGCTGCCTAGTTTGCGTAGTGGTAGCACCGGCCCTGCCTTTAAAGCACACCCAAAATTCAACACTCAGTAGCCATGCACACTTTTCATCTCAGCTCACTTCAGCTGTGTGCCGCATTATCACTTTTCCAGTCTATCCTTCTGTATGAAAGTGTAAAATTGAAAGATGTAACTGCCTGCTGTATAGACTGTGTAGGCCATGGTTATGAGGGCATCAGGATAACAGTATTCTGTTTTTCAGCAAATTCAACCACAGCCACACTAACTTACCCCTCAGTCCAAAAAGTAGGGCTCCTTTTGGCAGTAACTCTTCTATTGGTTGTCATGTTTTCTGATCTCTTTCTATACCAAACAACCCAAATATTTTCATTAGCTCAACAACTAACACTATAATTTTATTTACCTTCATAGAAGTTTAGGAATGCTGCCCATCATTATCTTATAAATCATGCAATGGCACTCATCAATGCTGAATTAGGTTATTCCAACTTATCAACTACAACAGCAGTGAGTTAGTAAAAAGTGAGAAGCTCCACCTAGGAATACGGCTGACTGGAGATAACGTGAGAAACAACTCAACATAGAAGGAGTCAGCCTAGCAGTACAAGCTGATTTAAATTGTAACTATACCTTAAAATAAGAAATTCCTTACTTCACCACTTCCCAGGCTAGTTGTAGCTCTTTGTACTTATCTTGGATCAGTGAAAGAGCTGGTCCAGGAGCTGTGGCCCCTGCAGGCCAGATAGTCCTCTTCTCAGCAAGTGGGGCCTCACAATACTATACATGCACAGCGTATGTTTAGTGGGGCCTAAGAAAAGCTTGCCATCTGTAGGCTTTCGAGGAATGAGTTGCTGCTTTGGCATTTTTGAGTGTTCATAGTAGTGTTTGAGTTATTGAGCTCTGTAAACAACATGCATTTTTCAGGAAAGCAGGCAAAACTAGTCTGGCAAACCCAAGAAAAGAAGCCCAATGCTCAGGCCTCTGACTGAAACCCCAAAATACAATAATATGTCATACTTATTCATACCTATGTCATACTTATTCACATGTATAAATATTCACATGTGTTGCACAATTGAAAGGTATTGTGGGAGTAAATGTCCATATCATAGTTATAGGCCAATACAGAAGGACAGAGCAACTTCTCCCATCCATTGCATATATCAAGGAGCAGCAATACACTTTTGGAACTCTAAAGCACATTTCTGTCTCTTCTCCCTAATCTGTGCAGGGCAACAACAAATGTTGCATTAAAGTGTACCTATCATTTAGGAAACCAAATGCCCTCATTTTGAGAGTACAAGAGTACTGTGTCTAGATATTAAATGTCTCGACCATAGACCCAGCACAAGTGTGAGAAAAGTCAGAACTCTTGATTTGCATACTTTTTTGGGTCAGTGACACAGAAAGTTCGGAAGCTACTGGACTGACATTATGATCAGGCAATTCATTTTTAGGAGAGGTCTGCAGTGACAGCCTTAACATTTTTCCAGTGCAGGTTTCCCTTCAGGAAGACAAGTATCTTCATAGATGTGCGCAGACTATTGCATTAGGGTGTGCACTCCAAAGCTCAAACATACATGCCTTTCTCTGCAGCCTCAGCTATCTGGGGCAATGAATTAAAGGGAAGTTCTCTGTATTGTGTGGCTTCCCGTTCATTCACAAACTGAAACATAGTAAACACAGTTTACAATTCTTCAGTTATAAATGGACACAGTTTGCGAGTGTGTTCACTACGTTCATTTAGAAAAGGAAGGGGCCAGTGAATTACATATTTACTAGCCCCTTCCCCACTCTCCATCCTGAAACCTCCCCCACAGCAGCCAGGGGGAGAGGAGGGAAGCCAGCAGCACTGCAGGGTGGGCACACCTGGCACACCCCCTGCGCACGCCTATGAGTATCCTTATGTAGCAGCCAAAAACTAAAAGTGAGAAGTGTTGTTCATTTAATAATCACTGAGCAAGTCTCCTTAAAAATCAGTCTCCTGGCATACATGGACAAAATATATGTTTTTCACCGACGTTGACGCAGTCTAATAATACTGTGTTGTAGTACAAACATCAGATCATCTCAAATTGTTGTATAATCATTCACTAATTGCAATACACTTCATTTTCCATAATCCATTTTGCAATTGAATTTGTTCAGTGGCCCTTTAAATGATCTTCCAAGACATTGTTATGTTACTCAAACACCCCCTACCTCCAGGCTAGTCAGTATTTTCTGTATTTAGCTTGTAATATTTGACACTGTTTTGACTGTGGGTCATAGAGAAGTCTTGTTTGTATGTTAATAAACTAAAATATTCTCTAATTGTACTGTATATACTTGTCTTCTGTAAACCATTTCACACATTTTACAATACCATATACATTTACAAATGATTTAAAGACAAACATAGCAAATGTAGAACAAACCCGTTCTCCCATGATGACCTATTAAATCAGAAGCTTACCCTGCAATGCACTTGTTGACTGACTGAAGTCACAGTGCCTCGGAAAAGACAGCATGTGGTCATGTGCTCTCATGCGCTTATTTTCTGCCATCTGTTTATGAGCAGAGCTCAGCTTGGCTTCAGCCCGCATTGAAGGATTTGCTGTGTTCAGCTAGCAGAGGTTAAAATAAATTTTACTTGATTATTGTAAGAGGTATTTCAGCAAAAGAGTAGGCAATAAAGCATTTGCCCGTTTTCTGTACGAGTATCCTACACTATAATTTTAGACCATGTAATGACATTTTAAAACACTTAGAACCACTAGCATACAGGATATATATCATCAGTATTAATAAACAATAACAGTCCACTAATTCAGCATTTACAGACCCCCAGGTTATCTATTTTTGCTGGAAAAGACCTAGTTTTTCTTTTTTTAACTAAAATATGGGTAAGATTTAAGGAAAAGAATGAATTTGCCAAAAATACAAAGTCTATTTACACCTGACAATCACAACTATATGGGATTGTAGCATCCTCCTAGGTAGATGCTAGGATTAGTGTATCATAGTTTTTGGTTGCTCTGCTTAACAGAGAGACAGCTAGGTAAAGGTAATTGCTGTCCGTTTAACAGAGAATGGAGATCTGCTGGGGTAGTCTGCTCAGTGTGCTCTGGTGCTACCCATGCTGTCTTGAAATTTCACACTGTCCTAGCAGCTATGGAAAGTGCTGGACAATAGGTGGAAACTATGCAGATGGGAGCATGAATATTCATACAGCCCTCGCCAATTACAAGGGGAGGTGTCCCTAGGCATGCTGGGTGCCTGTATTTATATTCTAGAAGCACATGGGCTCCAGGGTCGTTCCTAGCAGAGGATTGCACCAGACTAGGGGAGAGCTGCTGCCTCCCCTAGCACTTGCTGTCATGTGGCCTCAGGTAGGCGACCTGAGGGCCTGAAGTCTGTGTGACTAACCCTAGTCCTACCATAGCTGACAGAGGGAGAGTCTACAGTGCATCTGGTATGGTATTACGGAGAGAGAAGACTGCTGGTGGTGCTTCAGGAGCCTTGTACAGACACCTTAAAGAACCTTAGACGGTTAACCCCCTCTTGTGCTTTAAGTCAGCTGAGGGACCACACAAAAAGAACACTGGCTAGTGTTCTTGTAACTTTGTCCAGGACTGTCCACTACTTTGCTATGGGACATTGCTCAGTACTGCAATGAGATTGCTGTTGCTGTGAATAAGTCTTTATCTGCCTTCTCCAAGGAGTTCAGAAAAGTTTCACTAGGAAAGGAAGTTAGAGTCCTCGATGTGAATAGTTCAATTTGGAAGTATCCCACTATATCCCTTCCCTATCCAAGTTCTCCAATAAAACAACAAAAACAAAACCCCTAGTCTGGTTATTGGAGTAATGAGTGGAAGTGAGTGTGCACCTGGCTGTGGGAAATACCTTGTGCCTGGCTGCGAGGCAAGAAATGGTGAAGACCTGAAGAAACATAACAGCGACTCCTGGGGGGGGGGGGGGGGGGGTAGCGCTACAGAAAGGATAAACATCCCATTCCAAAACCATGGAAATTAATAAGGAATTGCCTCCCACATCCCTTGTGGCTATAACAGCCTCTAATCTTCCAGGAAAGCTTTCCACAAGATTTTAGAATGTGTCTGTGGAAATCCGTGTCTATTGAGCCAAAGAGAACATTTGTTTAGACACTTGCTATGCAATTGGCATTCCATATCATACCTATCATCCCTAATATAATTGATGCCAGGGCTTTGGGTCCCGCTCAGATGATGTCTTTATAAGCCTAGCTTTGTGCACAGAAGCAAAGTTATGCTGGAAATGTAAAGGGCCTTCCACAAACTGCTGCCACAAAGTTGGAAGCTTCAATCAGCATAGGGGCCATTCACAGATCGCTTTGCATTTTCTGATCTAATGCAGAGCACTTTCTGATTGGACAAGATGGACATGTAGGATGGTGACGTCCATACCGGAAATTCTTTTTTTAAAAGCACCCTATCCTATTTGTGTTTGCAGTTGCATTAAAATGTACAGTAAGCCAAAAACTGTTTTCTTAGGTTTGAAGAGTATGGAAAGATTAGAACTCCTGCTATCTTGGGCTCTGTTAGAGAGATTTTTACCTTACTTCCTGTCCTGCTATACTTTGAACAGACAGAAAGTGAGGAAAAATCTGCAGCAAGAACACAGACAGAAATAAGAATCTGACACTTGTTCTTTCACTACTCTATTGTCAGTATTGTTGGTAGAAAGTTCTCCTCGATCTTTGTCTAGACATACCTTTTAACAGCACTGAAAAAACTGAGCTCATTGTTGCCATATATTTTAAATACAACTGAGGTTGTAAATCAACAGGTAACCTTGGTTTTAAAGTAAGAGATTAGGAGGTTTGTGTTTAGTTTGGGAACTTCAGTAATAACCTCCTCTGGGGTCACTAGGGTTGGTGAAATCAAAGAATTTCATCACTAAGTCCATGGATGCCCATTACTGTTGGGAAGCCTCTGCATACAGTTTTATATATATACAGAGACTGATGCTAACCTTAGCTGGTCAAATATGCATTCTATAGCTAGCAGGTGAAGGGGATCAATAAAAATGATAATTGTCTGCTGGAATAGAATTGCAAATTTGTACTAAGGTATTCCGGAGGTTAGGCATTCTCTGTAAAATGTACCCATGCCTTAGCTTTTTACATTTCTCAGTATATTTTAGAGAGAGTCTTCTTGTCAACAATTATTTTATTCCATGGTCATGGTCATAGCCAGAAAATAGTAGAACCGGTCAGAACATTACAAACAGTTGTTTGCAAAAATCAGCTTTGTTTTACTGCATATAAATACTGACTGTTGGAATGTTAATGCATTTCAAAAACAAGAGTGAAATTCCATAAGAAGGCAAAGTCTACTTGAATTAAAAAAAACATACAATTTTGTCAAAAACAGTATTAGTGTTACCACAGAAAACTAAAATGAAAAGGGCTATAAAAGTTACTTTGAAGAGGAAGTTCAGCTAGATCTGCAAAAAGTAACAAGTACTGTAGTTGCTGACTTTTACAAAACAGGTACTTACCAGCCCATGGAGTACAGTGACTCAAGTGCTGTGCTGTCTTCAGTCCTGCGTCACACCTTGGATTTGGGAGCCAAATATGGATATGACTTCCTGACCAGTCACTGCCGTCTCCCTGACACGGATGCTTGAGGTGCGTGGGTTGGGAGAGATTGTCTTGAAGCCTCCTGGGATACATCACACGTCTAAGGAGGCTTCAGGATAATCTCCTCCAATATGAGCATCTCTGGCATGCATGGTAAGGTGCCAGCTATGACTGATCAGGAAGTCACAACCGGCTTCTGAATCCAAGATGGCAACAACAGCAAAGATGGTGGCAAAGCACTGAATATGATGTTGAAGATTTCAGGTGGGATGCACCCAGGAATATGTCATCCTCACCTAGGCGAGGAATAAGAAAGTGGGATATTTTCCAAATATGTTAAAGGGAGGGGGAGGGCCAAGAATATGCAATCTACAGGAGAGTGAAGGTCTGCTTTAAATGGTTTACTTCAACTCCTATGTTATATGTGGTGCCTGAAATTATTTTTTCCTTAATTTTCACTTATAACATGCTATGCGCATGGAAGACATTCACAGACTCCTAATGATAGCCCCCACCCTGGGACTGCCCTTCTAACATGTTTCATCCAGTAGGACATAGTTGTCAGTCGATTAAGCCCTATTGGGTAATAAAATATTAGTTGGGGTGGTCCCAGAATAGGGACTGTGGATGTGATGCTTGTGGTTGTTTTATACAATAAATGTAGACTCTTCTGATCATACCAGAGTGCAATGGTCTTCTATTCATGCTATGGGCTTGCTCAAACTTCTGTGCCTTAAAGCAGACATAATCCCATCGATTGAACAGTTTCAAAAAACAGTCACATTCCCAGCACGTGGCGGGAATGTAACTGTCACATTGGTTGTGCTCTCAGCCAAACGGTAAATCCATCCAAATGGCTGGTGTCATAACTGATCAAATGTACATCACCATGGCAGCTGAAGATTAAACAGAGGCCAAGATGGGTTTACTTCCACTTTAAGGTGAAGTTTTCTGATAGCACTGTATGTCATCGTACATACATCATACATCACTGTATGCCATCATGAAAGTACATTGTACCTTTTACTTTCCTTTGGAATATAACAAAAAATGGTCTTTTTTTGTGCTTGATATTTACCGTATTTACTTGTATGGGTCTGAAAACATGCACTCTGCAGCATTGTAAACAGCCTTATACTGCAGGAAACTGCAGAGGTCTAAACAGACACAGCCTCTAGTAGCTGAAGTTAATGTAAAATTATCTAATATATTTAGTACCCAAAAGTTTTTTTAAGATTTTTATGCAGAGAAATGCAAAAAAATAATAGGGGACTGCTAGGAGAAATCTAATACTTTACCCTAGTACTAATCATTTCACTGTTTCACTCCTCATGACCAGCGCTTACCACTAGAGATTAGATTTGAGTTCAGCAAAATGCAGGGTTTGATCTGAAATTTGCATGTTCAGCATTTACGGATCAGCCAAACAATTTCCAGTTCACCAGACAGCACCAAACGTCTTCAGGCTTCTGCAAAAGGAAGTCATTTGTTTATTGGTGGTATTACTACTATCAATAAATGAAAACGTCCTCTTATGCAGGCTGCACAGCAATTTTGGTTCTTAAAATGCCAGTGGCAGCCAATGATCGTGCATCACCAGTGTCCTAGCCACTGCACAGCATCCTCAGTTACTAGGGTACAGAAGCTTTTTTTTTTAAAAATGTCCCCTTATAATTAATACCAGGCCCTCATCTAGGATAACTCGCTTTTACTTGTGTACATCATACAGGCGTACAACTTCAAGGGAGGTTTAGGGCATCTCTGAGGAATGTTATTTAAATGAATATAGCAAGTTTAACCACTTCAGCTGCAGAAGGTTTCACCCACTTCCTGACCAGGCCATTTTTGCGATACGGCACTGCGTCGCTTTAACTGTCGATTGCGCGGTCATGCAACGCTGTACCCAAATAAAATTTGTGTCCTTTTTTTCCCACAAATAGAGCTTTCCTTTGGTGGTATTTGATGCACTGCAGGAAAGGAGATTGTGTTTCAGCTTAGCTGAAGCACTAGATCTCGCTTTCCCTCACTGACAGATCAGCAGTGTGCCTTGTTTACATCGGTACATTGCTGATCCGTGTCTCCACTGAACGCTCGGCGGGCCACGGTGGCCAACGCTGCCGCCGGACCCAATGATTTGCCCTGAAACTGTGTGCGCAAAATTATGTACAGGTACGTGATTTTGCGCAGCCGGGCCCCCTGCCGCAGAATATGTACGGTGGGCAGTAAGGAAGCGGTTAAAGTGTCATTTTCAGTGTAGCGGGCACCTACTTTTAAGTAGGTGACCTTTCTTGTTAGCTTTCTGTTACAGGTAAATTTAGACAGGCTGATGCAATTTGCAGCAGGCCTGTTTTGTTTGATTTCCATATTTGAGTGACAGGTGGTTTATGTGTTGGTCTCGGCCAATTATTAATTTGCTTGGTAATCCCGGGACTTTTATATAAAAGCGGGGTCACATGGTTTCGGGAGGGAGTCGAGTCCAGCTCAGTCCTGCTCTGAGGAGCGAGAGAGCAAGCCTGGTTCCCGGAGGGGAAGTTGGAAGTTTTCCCCTCCGGGGAGCCAACGGAGCTTCACCTTAGCAAGAAGGGTGGAGATTCGGTCCTCATGGAGGAACAGATGACATCTTGCCACGTGTAGCCGTGGATGTCGTAGGCTGCCCCTGCGGGGAGGGGAACGGGCCACAAAGAGGTAGAGAAAACTGAGGATCATTGCGGATGAAGTAGCAACAAAGCGGAAGGAAACTGGGCGATCGATCATTTGTGAGTGGCACATGGACTATTGATCATGTGAGTAAAGGCCCAAAGGAAAGGTACTGCCAGAGACTGAGGGTTGTTGGTGCACAAGTCAGTGAGATGGGCAGTAATGGCCTATGACTTTGAGTTCAGCATTGCCCCGGGATTTCAATCAGTCAAGCGTGAGGAGTTATTCAGATTGGCTCTCCTTTAGCTTAATTTGGAAGTACCATGTCGGTGGGAAGTAGTGGTAATGAGGTAACGGTGAAGCTGCAAGCACACATGTAGAGATATGGATCGTTCCTTTTAAAGTTATCCAGATGAAGAAGTTATTTAGAGTTACTCTTTATTAAATCATTCTCTATCAAATCTACTTCCATTGTCCCTGATTGAAGAGATCATTGAAAAATGATTTCTTGACTACTCGCAATTGTACTCAGATTTTCCTGTATGATTCATTGAAAGATGACAATGTAACAAAAGAGCATCTCAAAGGAAATCCTTCTCCCATCCCAGTTTATGTTGATGAATAAAGCATTAAGAAAAAGCATTAAGGACTGTGACTTTTAAATCTATGGGCTGCGAGGTTTGAGTAGTACACGTGAATTACGGATATAGCAAATATCAAGCTGCTCCTTTGGGGGTAAGCGCTGCATGTGGGGGCGTTGTCCAGGATATCTGTTTCACGTTTGCCGCTAACCATCTCCCATAGCAATGAAAACCTGCATTTCAGTGATTGTTGCCAAGATAGCCTGCAGTATAATAGTACCTGCCGCCAGGGGTTGCTGGGGAGGACTTTGAAAATATACAGCTACAGTTCCTCGCATGCTGAACCAACAAGTGGGGGGTGAAGCCACGCCCCAGAGGAAAAAGTTTCAGTGTTCAGCGTGCCACGCGCCGGAGCAAGATGGCGGAAGGTGTTGAGGACACGTTTGCTATGCAGCTGCTATCTGATGTGCAGGACCGGGTTCTGGTTGACACCGGTGTTCGGTTGGAGCTAACCTGAGGACTGGCGTTGGGAGTAATTGTACGGAGTAGAGAAACTCTGTATGCTATGTCCTGGATGTCGGAGGCCTACAGTTGGAGTCATCACCTGGGCTCAGTGCGGACATTGCAGTATCCAATTAACAAGATTGGGACCCATCCAACAGAAGGTCAAATATTATTTTGTTAAAGAAAAAATGGGACTTTGCCGCGGGAATGGGTGATTCGGAAGGCAGGAGAGGGTCGTGTGTCACCTACAGCGGAGTAGAGGAGCTCCCGTCTGATTCGGCTGAATCAGAGCCATCAGGAGATCAGGTAGGATCTACTGAGAAAGCCTGCGACTTGGCTGGGGATCCGGGGACTGTTGAAGTTGTTGCCCAGTCTTCAGAGGGAACCCCTGAGAAACCAGTTAGCAACGAGCCCTTTGATTTGCCTGTCCGAAAGGAGCCTAAACCACAGGAGGGGGATCCCTCGGGTGAGCCGGAGAGGGTAAGCGACGATCGGGTTGTAGATTGGGGATCACCCCAGATCTTGCAGAAATACGGATCGATGAGCGATCTATTTGAATGGTCATCCCCTGAAGAGTTTGACTCAAGTGAGGAGGAATGTTTTATTGAGAGTTCAACTTCAGTGGAGGCTTCCACAGGAGTGTCTGGTTCAGTTAGTTTCAGCACCTCCATTTAATGTGACAAACACCATCGTTCCTAGCAGGCCAGCTACATTTCAGAAACGGGTCAGTAGAGCTGCTGACGCGTGTGTCTTGCCTGGCCGAGGAAAGGCTAAAGACTTACCTAGACTCTCTAGATTTCAGAGAGAGGTCCAGCGAAAGGTGGCTCAAGAATGGGGTTTTGATTATCCATATGTCTCGGAACAAGTTATGGACATTGTGGAAAGTTCCCGGGAATCATGGGAGGATGAACTTGTGTGGGACTACCTTCATGTTCCTAAGCCAAGAAGGACACCTGACAGTGAGGTCTGCGTTCGGTTCAAAGATATACATCGAGAGTGGAAGCTTGGAAGAGCGATCCACAAGGACAGGGTATTGGTGGTAAAAGCTGGACAAAATACCCGCAGTTACTCTATCTCGGTGAGAGGACCGGGAGATAGTCGAAAGAGGTTGCCTGACCTGAGATATTATTTGTGAACAGGATTGTATTCACAGGTGTATTTACCCAGATTGACTGCAGGTTGGCAGATGGGTTAGGGTGGGTTTTCCTCAATTAAACTGTTAAGCAGGAGACTCACGTTCATGGTGCCTAACAAGGACAAAGTTAAAGACACTAGGGTGTGCTGTCTCTGCTTGAATCCCTTTGTAGCACAAGTACTTCTTCAAGGACTCTTATTTAAGAGCCATACAGAAAGTTTATTTTGCCAACGGGCAGACGGATTTATTTTCTGAGCATGTCTATTGGGATGCGCTTTGCAGGAGTACTGTTGGACTCCTTTTGAGGGAGCGATTATCTCAATGGGAACATACATGCCATGAAGAAATGTATATTTGTTCAAATTACCAGGTAGAGGATTATAACCCCCTCTGCGTGGTAATGTTTGTGTAGTAGTTAGAATTATTGTGTGTGACGGCTGTCCATTCCACAGAAGAAGGCCTGTGGTAATCAGAGTATTCCTCCCACGGGAGTAGTGATTTGGTTCTGCTTGTATTGAGTGTTAAATGAAGGGATCTACAGTCAAGCCATGTAAATATTTTTTTTTGTGTGTCAATATTGTATACAGTGACAGCTGATGTTAACCCTGTTTAATGTTTATTCCCTTTTCCCCGTTCCCATTGATGTAATGAGATGCTCTTTCTTCCTTGAAATTTTAAGGAGTCACTTTGAAATGTATTCCCCACAACTGGGGACAGTTGTGATTCAAGTGGGGGGTGTATGTAGCGGGCACCTACTTTTAAGTAGGTGACCTTTCTTGTTAGCTTTCTGTTACAGGTAAATTTAGACAGGCTGATGCTATTTGCAGCAGGCCTGTTTTGTTTGATTTCCATATTTGAGTGACAGGTGGTTTATGTGTTGGTCTCGGCCAATTATTAATTTGCTTGGTAATCCCGGGACTCTCATATAAAAGCGGGGTCACATGGTTCCGGGAGGGAGTCGAGTCCACTCCAGTCCTGCTCTGAGGAGCGAGAGAGCCAGCCTGGTTCCCGGAGGGGAAGTTGGAGGTTTTCCACTCAGGGAAGCCAACGGAGCTTCACCTTAGCGAGAAGGGTGGTAATCCGGTCCTCATGGAGGAACAGACGACATCTTGCCGCGTGTAGTCGTGGATGTCGTAGGCCGCCCCTGTGGGGAGGGGAACGGCCACAAAGAGGTAGAGAAAACTGAGGATCATTGCGGATGAAGTAGCAACAAAGCGGAAGGAAACTGGGCGATCGATGGTTTGTGAGTGGCATATGGACTATTGATGACATGAGTGAAAGCCCAAAGGAAAGGTACTGCCAGAGACTGAGGGTTGTTGGTGCACAAGTCAGTGAGATGGGCAGTAATGGCCTATGACTTTGAGTTTAGCATTGCCCCGGGATTCCAATCAGTCAAGCGGGAGGAGTTATTCAGATTGGCTCTCCGTTAGCTTAATTTGGAAGTACCCTGTCGGTGGGAAGTAGTGGTAAAGAGGTAGCGGTGAAGCTGCAAGCACACATGTAGAGATATGGATCATTCCTTTTAAAGTTATCCAGATGAAGAAGTTATTCAGAGTTACTCTTTATTAAATCATTCTCTATCAAATCTACTTCCATTGTCCCTGATTGAAGAGATCATTGAAAAATGATTTCTTGACTACTCGCAATTGTACTCAGATTTTCCTGTATGATTCATTGAAAGATGACAATGTAACAAAAGAGCATCTCAAAGGAAGTCCTTCTCCCATCCCAGTTTATGTTGATGGATAAAGCATTAAGAAAAAGCATTAAGGACTGTGACTTTTAAATCTATGGGCTGCGAGGGTTAAGTAGTAAACGTGAATTACGGATATAGCAAATATTAAGCCGCTCCTTCGGGGGTAAGCGATGCATCAACATTATGGAAAGAGCTGCTTCCCCTGAACTGAATTTTTTAAACACAATGCCCAGCCCCAAGTCTTTTTCTTAAAAATCTCTTGTCCGTTAGCATTGAAAATGACCAATAATTACTTGTAAGCTGCAATATAGAACATTTTTGTTCTTGATTTAGATATTTTTAAACACGTACTCACCAGCCATACCTAAATGTGTTTCATTTTAGCTTATATATTTCCCTCACAGATGGCTGTCCCTTTCCCTAAAAATCCTTGTTTTTTTAACCAATAAAGTAAGTGGTGATTGCGCTGTGATAAAAAGGGGAAGGGGGGAAGAGGAAGGGGAAGGGGCTAACTCAAATGTATAGAGAGGTGAGTGAAAAAATTGTTTTTTTAACACCTCTGATTCTGAGTCTGCAAATTACAATCCAATGTGTACAATGACTCCAAACTTCAAACTGTAGGTTGAACAAAACGGTATCCTGTAACATGGGGGCTTCATTGCTGCCAAGATGCATTGTAGAGAGCGTGATGCAGTAGAACATACACACTAAAACATTAAAGAGACCCTGACAGAAACTTAAAAAACTGCAGATAAGGGTAAAGCAAAATCATGTATTTTTCATGCTTTCTGGTAGAGTTTTTCCTTTTCCATAAATTCATTTTTTATTCACTTGCAACGTGCCTTTGAACTTGCTAGAAAATCTGATTAGTCAATTCTCTAGCACATGTATCTACCAGTGGAGGAGTGAAGAGGAATACTATAAAGTGTCACTTGAGTGACAGCTCTGATTCTGCTGGAGCTGCTGACATCCAAGATGGCAGTTCCCAGAAGCAGTCTAAGGGCTTTAGGATGTTTAAACAAGAGAGGCATTTACATGCATAAAATATGTAAAATTTAGTAATCTTAGAGGATCTATGCTGACGTCTTTACAGAAAATTGCAGCTCCAGGTGGAAGACAAACAGCAAACCCGGGCTGTTTGCATCTACAGACACAAACACAGCACGGCTTGGCCTCTGCTCACTACTCTGTCCTCACTGAGTTTGACTGACAGCCTATGGCTCCCATTGCTATTAGGCTGCTTTCACACTGGGGCGGTAGGGGGCGTCGTCAACCCCCCGCTGGCAGCCGAAAAAGGGTTAAAACCACTCGTACAGCGCGGCTATAGCCGCGGTATTGCCGCGGTATAGCCGCGCTGTTCCATTGATTTCAAAGATGCGGCTTGCAGGAGATTTTTTCTTCTCCTGCCTCGGGCTTTTACACTGAACAAACAGCAACGGCTGTTTTGGGTCGGTTTGCAGGCGCTATTTTTAGTGCAATAACGCCTGCAAACCGCCCCAGTGTGAAAGGGGTCTTAGAGTCTCCTGTGAGACCAGGAAGAGCGAGCAGCGGTGCTGCAGAAGGGACAGTTCTGGATTGTGGGAGGACTCGGGTAAGTGATTTGGAGGGGGAGGGGGGCACAATAAGTGGTGGGATGTTTTTTTACCTTAATGCAGGGAATACATTAAGGTAAAAACATTTCGACTTTAAGTCTGGAAGTATAACAAAAGTGCTTGGATTTGATTGGTTAAATAAGGTTTATGTTGCAGTTGCACCAAATTCAATGGTCTACCAAGGGCAAAACACATTAGAGGGAGGAAGTCAGGCAGGTGGATGTAACTTTCAGTTTTTAATAAATTTATATATGGAGAATTGGGAGTGGTAAAATGCTAAACTTCTCAGAATAAAGAAAATAAGTTATTACTTGTTACGTTGAAGGTCTGTGTGTGTAAGTGTTCATGAAATGAACATTTATGTTATATGTGTTTAAATTTATAAATTAAGAATTTGGGAGTGGTAAAATGCTAAACTTCTAAGAATAAAGAAAATAAATGATCACTTGTTACGTTGTATGTCGGAGTGTGTAAGAGTTCATGAAATGAACATTTATTGTCACATTCCCTCGTACCTTGTCGATGAGCATGATAATGCAGAGGAAGGCCTACCTTACGTATCTGACTTGCGGCCCCTGATAGAGCAGACAGATGGCTCGGGATTGCAGAGTGGTATGAGTGCCTGGCGGGTCAGCTGTCAGAAGAGCCGCTCCAGGGTTCCTGTGAACGCAGGGATGAATACCAGCAAGGTGAGAAATTCGGGCAGCGGGCAGGCTGGAAACTGGATCGCCTGATATTCGGACACCACACATTGGGATGCAGGGACTGGCAGACAGCAGATCGGCCCAGGGGAATATGAAGCACAGGCAGCTACAGGCAAGTCAGGTCATTCACAGGCAGGAGATAGTGGAACAGATGCAGTAGCCAAGGGAGGTCGGGTCACAGGCCGGGTTGGTAACAGGCAGGCAGTCTGGTACTTAAAGAAGCAGGCAGAATCAAGGTCAAAGACGAGCCAGGGTCAGGTGCAGGCAGAAGACAGGGAAACTCCAATGGTAAAATGGGTAACATAGGAATAGATCACAGAAGCAGATTACAGGGAGCAGGGGTCACGGGAAGCTGCAGATCAGGCAGCACTGGTCCTGTTTAAATAGCCCGTTTGGCGCTGAGACTCATGCGCACGCGCACCGACGCATGCAGGCATGCACCAGCTCGGCCAACAGCATTGTTTCTTCCACAGGGCATTTCCTGACATTTATGTTGTATGTATTTTAGTAATACGATCCTGCGATCTGGTTCAGTCAGTGACATTAACTAATGGATATAAATGAAATGTGTACTGATTGAACTCCACATTCTTTCTGCATTCATTCCAGCTGCTAAGCACAACTTTCTTTCTAAGTTATTTATTTCATTCAGAAGTAAGTAATCATTTAATAACAACTCCTTGCTCAACAGGACTAGCTATATCTTTTTATGTTTATTTTTTGGCTGTTCTAACCAATGTTATTTACTTATCTGATTTCCAGACATAGTTTTATTATGTTCTACTCACATAAATGTAGGTATTTTATTGTGTTGCATGCTGACTAGGCTATGGGTGCCCATAGATGAGAAAATTGGAAACCTCTGTGGGCAAGTTTTTTTTTTTACAAAAGAAGGGTTTTATTGAAGGAGATAATACAGATTTCAATATCTTCTTCTAACAGATAGGTCGTTTTGTGAGAACAAAACGGCGTATGTTATAAATGTATGTAATACAACTTATGTATAGGCATAAAATAACAACAGGAACAGTAAACGAAAAACAGTGCTCATGCCTAACATCTAAACAGTGTTTGTATAACCAGTTAAACCAAATGGAAGCTCATCTGTAATGAAGCTCATCTGTCATCTGTTTATTAGTCCAATGATGTTGGAGAATTTATGGAGGAAGGGAGGTAGGTTGTAGGGGAAGAAGTGAAGGGGGGAAGTCCTCCCTGACTTGCCATTTGGGTAGGGGTGGGGGTCTTGTGTCAAAGGTCAATAGTATGACCTGAGTGCGGTCTAGCTAATTTAATTTGACTTGCTAGATCAATGGGACATTGTCCGGCTGCTTTACCAGCGTCCTGTATTCGTCAGTTGTTCGAAAGTACGTCCAGCAGGCCCAGGTGTGTGAAGATTTAGATGGGGAATCTTTGGCAATATGGATTAATTCTTCCATCTCTGCAATTTTATTGATATGATTACACCATTCAGAAATGGTGGGGATATGTGAAGAGCCCCAGTGTATTGGGATACACATCTTGGTGGCATTGATCAAGTGTATTATCAGGGATTTACGGTACGCGTGAACCGGTACAGTGGAGTGGTGAAGAATGAACTGGGCTGGGGTATGCTCCAGGGAATATGTAGAGATTTGCACTGTTAAATCATGAACTTATGTCCAGAATTGTTGCAAAAGTGGACATGACCACCAGATATGCAATAGGGTGCCAGGTTCCCTGGAGCATCTCCAGCATTTTTCGGGTATGTTTGGATCATATTTGTTGAGTAGTTCCGGGGTACGGTACCAACGTGTCAAGGTCTTATAGTTATTTTCCTGAGTCGAGACATTGAGAGAGCCTTTGTGGGCGATTGTGAATATCCATTACCATTGTAAGTTGGTTAGGTCTTGTTGCAGATTTCTTTCCCAACTTGAGCATGCTTTTCCAGAGTTAGCGGTGACGTCTCTGAAGAGCATTGGTCAATGTCTCAGAGAAAGTGGCAAATTTGAAAGCATGTCCAGTAAGGGAACGAGTTTTTGGTTGTGTAAGCTTCTAGCGTGTCGCGATTTAGGAGCGTGCCGTCTTTAAAGAATTGATGTGCCAATATTGCATTACCCTCGGAGAGGGTAATGTTCAATGAGTGGGATTTAGAATAATTAATTTTGAAGTTGGACAGTCGTTGGAAAGGTTCAAATTCTTTTAGGAGGTTCGGAATCGAGGTCTTTGGGTCTTTCAAGAATAGCAAAATATTGTCAGAAGCTGCTAATTTGTAAGTTCTTCCTTCAATCGGTATCCCTTTTATGTCTTTGTTTGCTCTTAGGCAGCAGAGAAGTGGTTCCAGGGTCAGAACAAAAAGGATTGGGGTTAGTGGGCAGCCTTGTCTCCTTCCATTACGTATGGAGAAGGCATTCAACAGATGGCCGTTTACCCGTACCTGGGCGGTGGGCGTCGTGTATAGGGACATGATAAAGGTAAACATTCGTTTTTTTAAACCAATGTGCCTTAGAACCACCCCATGTAGTCCCATGCCAGCCTGTCAAATGCTTTCTCCGCGTCTAGGGATAAGAAAAAGCCTTTGTATTTTGAGAACCTTAGTCGTATTGTCCCTGGCTTCTCGTCCAAGGACAAAGCCTACTTGGTCTTTTTTTATTAGGGTGGGTAGATGAGGTAAGAGAAGATTTGCAAGGATTTTAGCAAATATTTTAATGTCTACATTTAGTAGGGAGATTGGCCTGTAGTTGGATTACACAGGCACTGGAAGTGACGTCAGGTCACGAGCTCGCTGCTTGTTTTTATCTATTTTTTTCTATCTGTTCATTATGTGAGTATTTTTAAACTTGTAACTTAAATACATATCTGTGTTGACATACTTCACGATTTGGGACCCCCTTTCCTCTTTACTCTATGTTCACGGATCTGGGAGGCTGTCTACTGTCACTGAGGCATATAGAGATAACCTATCACTATATATGAGGATCATTTATCAAGCTACCAAGACACTTTAGGATATCTAGTCCATTGACGCTGCCCTTGGCCATTACTATACGAGAGTAACATTTGATGCGAGCCATTGGAGAATTCACCCATCATCACCATTTTTACAACACGCTGTTACCTTACAGCGGTATGGTAAGGAGCCACTGCACACCTGAGGTGTTTATACACTGAAGAGGATTCACATCACTTATGCACTGAAAGACTGTATTTGCACTGATTATCACTTGGAGCACAGCACTTTATTGCACTTTATTTTCCAATTTCCTCTGGATATATATGTGCACTATTGAATAAAGTGCATAAAGTGAATAAAGTGTGCTGTGACGTCACGCGTAGGGACAGGACAGGCACTGATGCTGATAGAGGCTTACGAGCTCGCCGCTCGTTGGAGATAAGCGTTGTTTTATTTGTTTACTGTGAGTACCCATGCTGTGTGTTAATAAAAAACAATTTTAGCCAGACAATACTATACTATTGTGGGACCTTCCTTTTTTCTATTTCCGTGTCCCCTAATCATCTGAGGGAATATGCTCCAAGACTAGGACCGTGAGGATTTAAGGAGGAATATAAAGCAGGGTACTCCCAATACTGGTCATTTGCTGTTACCCCATCACCTTAAGGTAAGGGGCTACTACCCACTAGTGTGTGTGTGTGAACACGAAGAGGAGCATTATTGTGTCACATTTGAGCACTTCACTGCATATTTGCATGCTAGGAAGCTGTTGTCACTTTATGAAGGAGGACTTTTTATGCTGAAACACTTTGATTGAACTGTTTATTTCAAGTGTCACTTGGATGTTGTTTTTTATTTTTATTTTTTATTTTATTTTATTTTTTATATTGTTTTGCACATAGTCACTTTTAGTGTTACATGTATGCTACACATTGGAATTCACTTATACTTTGGATTTTTTTGTTGCACGTTATACAGGAGTTGCTATTGTTACATCTATCACTACTATTTTGGTATTTATTGTTATTTTGCTTTATAGAGTCACTGTTATTATTATAGCACTAGTGCACTTTATAATTCACTAATTTTTCATTTCCTTTTAGTGGCCGATCCTTTTATATATAAGAGACCACTACTACTTATTATTGGTGCATTTAGTTATTTGAGATTTACATTTATTTTATTGTGTTCCATCGCATACACTAGGAGCATTCCAATAATACCATTTGTGTTCCTGCTAGGATTAGCGCAGCACAATTTTATTTATTTTATTCATCTGTTGATAGGGTCTGGCTGTGCCCTATTCGGTGCAAGCAGCTTTTCTTTATAGCTCTTAGTTTTTACACACATGATAGCGCAGGAATAATTATATATACTTTCTATTTTATATGTGCACTATTGGACTTTACCTATATATTGGGGGTTATTTACGAAAGGCAAATCCACTTTGCACTAGAAGTGCACTTGAAAGTGCTTTGAATGTGCACTTGGAAGTGCAGTCGCTGTAAATCTGAGGGGTAGATCTGAAGTGAGGGTAAGCTCTGCTGATTTTATCATACAATCATGTGCAAGCTAAAATGCTGTTTTTTATTTTCCCTGCATGCCCCCCTCGGATCTACAGCGTCTGCACTTTCAAGTGCACTTCTAGTGCACTTGTAGTGGAAAGTGAATTTGCCTTTAGTAAATAACCCCCATTGTGTCAACATTAGCACCTTTATTTATTTCATGCAACTTGAAGTATATGCGATTATGTAGCAATTGTATGCATTTTCACATGCGATGTCACTTTATATAGCACTTTATTTAGATTAGCACTTTATTTATGGTAGTGTGTCACTTTTTATTAGAGCGCAACACCACATATTGATTTTTATATGTAGTTGGATACTGACGTGACATCTTTTCCTTCTTTCGGAATTACTGTAATATGCTGTAATATGCGCTTCCAGTAACCTGTGGAAGGGGAGTTTCGATATGGAAATGGAGTTAAAAGTTTTAAGAAATGGGGCAGTTAGCGTATCTATGAATGTTTTAAAGTATGTCGCTGTGAACCCGTCAGGTCCAGGGCTTTTACCCGTTTTTAGTTGTTTAACTGCTTTTTTTTAATTCGTCTATTGTGATGGGCTGTTAAAAGACTGGCTTCTTCTGGAACAATGGGTCTAGGACAGTATTTTCGAAGAAAAGAAGTGAGGTCCGTGTGTTGTTTTGCATATGTTTGGCAGACTGTTGGGGTAGATTATATAGTTCGGAATAGTATTTTTCGAACTGAGATGTTATGTCGGTAGACACAACATTTGGTCTCCCCTGGAAATCTTTAATGGTGTGGATACAGGCGTTGGCTCTTTTTGTTTGAATAGCTCTGGCTAGATACTTCCCGCACTTAATGCCAAATTCATAGAAGAGTTTCTAATTTAGGACAAATCTATGCTGGGTTTTCAATCTCTTACCGTAGTGTTTTCCTAAGCTGTGTGTGTTCATGGTAAACTTGTAATGCTTGGGACTGTTTGTGTCTGCGCTCTAGATTTTTTATTTTATTGACTAAGTCTGAAATTTTACTTTGCTGGGCTCTTCTCCGTGTTGCTTTTAGAGCAAGGAATTTTCCTCGGATGATGCACTTGTGTGTTATGGAAGATAAGTGCAGCGCAATAAGAGTATGATCAGCATAAAAACATAAATGAAAAAAGTCCTTAATAATTCATAGATGTATTAAACTTCAACCCTCGATCAAAAAAGGACGTGTATATTCTTCTCCAAAACTCTTGCACAATAAATCTGTAGGAAAATGCACTTACCAGAACTGTTGGACCTCTAAGTTATAGGAGGTCATACGGGCATGATAACCAGAAACCATCAACAGAACGACTTGGATCACCTGGATAATTGTCCTCATCCACCATAGCCTTTTACAAGCTGGAGACCGTGTAAATCATATTGCAGCAATCAAATTTTCCTCAGTCAGATCCTCAGTAAGTGTATATTAAACACCATAGGTGAAAAAAGCCAAGAAGATAAAAGAAACAAAGTCCTCTAAGTGCAGACTGAATGCTACTTTATTCAAAAAAACAAAGATGTATGGCAATAAAAAGCGCTATGGAGCGCAGTGTAAAAGCACATAAAAGTTCAGAAAAACTGTTCCAATCACACTTGCAACTTTACCGCTGCAGTGCAGGGTAAAAACAATGACAATGCTTTCCAAGCGAGAAAGACACTCAGCTGTTCGCGTCCGAACAGCTGAGAAGGCTGCGGGTGACGTCACAGGTAGACTCCCACTGGGTGAGTGGTGTTATATCAGGTGTGTTGTTCTCTGAGAAGAATTTGCATATGCTTTCTCGGATGTGATTGACATCAGGTTCTGAAGTTAATAAGGATGAGTCTAGTCGCCAAATTTTGGTGAAAGAATCTTTGTGTGCTAGCGTCAAGGTCATAGAGATTGGATGATGGTCTGAGAGGAGCATTGGTTCTATGGTAGCATTTGTGAGAAAGTGAAGGTCTTTTTGGGATACAAACAGATAATTGATCCTCGAGTATCTGTTGTGCGGGGCAGAGTAGAAGGTGTAATCTTTATTGTTGGGGTGTAGTGTACGCCATGTATTGTGCAAAAGAAGGTCTTGAATTTGTATCTTAATCTAGTGGAGAGCCCTGTATGGTAGGGATGTGGTGCTTGAAGAGGTGTCTAGCAATGGGTTCAACGCTACATTAAAGTCGCCCCCGAGGATAGTCAGCCCACAGGATCTGTGCTATTGACCTGAAAAAGCTAACTTGAGCTGAGTTAAGGCTATAGATGTTGGCTAAGGTGACGGGTCTGCTGTGGATGTGGCCCTTGAGAAAGACATATCTGCCTTCTGTGTCTAAGAGTGAATCGGTTAACTGCCAATTGAGAATTTTAAAGATCAGGATTGAAACCCCTTTGGTTTTTGAAAGTGAGTTGGTTGCATGGTAGAATGTAGGAAAGAAGTGATTTTTAAGTTTAGGGATTTGGTTAGAGTGGAAGTGAGTCTCTTGGATAAACACCACGTCAGCTTTGAGTTTGCACATTGCGCATCGTGTCAAGGACTTGGCTGCGTTTTTCAGGAATATTCAATCTTTTTGCACTTAAGGAGACTACCTTAAGCGTTGAGAGTTCGTGGGGGGGGGGGGGGCGAGAGGGGGCCATGTTGCTTCACAGGGGTGTATTTATCTAGGTTTGCCTAGGTACGTTTGTCTGATTTCTCAATAAGCTACAATCTGGGGTAGTCTTGCAGGGGTAGGAGCGATAAGTAAATTATACAGTCGAGTGAACGGTGGAGACTGAGGAATAAGGGGGAGGAGAAGGAGGAACGAGGAGGAAATAAAAGGAGAGAAGTGAGAGGGGAAGGGGGGGAGAAAAGGAGGAGGGGTGAGAGAGCGGACGGGGTGGAAGCAGGGGTGATAAGCAGACCTGGGGAGGGGGGTTGAACCAGGGGTAGGAAGGGTGGCTAACCTACCAAAGGGGTTGTTGTAGAGTCCAGTAGGGGTCAGCGAGAGTAGTTGAGCTCCCGCTGTGTGGAGGAGTGTATGGTGTCGGTATGAGACAGGCCGAGCAATAGTCACTAGTCCAAGAGAGGTAGTTGAGAGTTTGAGTCATAGGGAGAGCCAGGAAGTCTTGTCACATGACCTATTGGCCATGGTTCAATCTGTAGGATATTCTTAGTTTAAAAGAGGACTAGCATGTATATCCCGTAAGGTGTGTCTAGGCTAAGGGGGATTTTCAGCGATTAATCAGGGTATTGTTGAGCAAACTGTTCTTAGATATCTATAACCATATTATTCTGTCAGAACACCCATCAGCATGTATAAATGATCAAACCATATTGGGGGAGTAACAACATTCTCCGCTTCTGTCCTGTCAGTTTCAGGAAAGACTGAAAGCTAAGCTAGTAAAAGATTAGAAATGATAACAAATCACATATATACATCAGCTCTGTTATACATCAGTTTTATCTATTAGTTGTGCCGCTTATGAGTTCAGTTGCCACTAGTTCACTGTCTTCTCTGCTAGCAGAGAGCTTATGCGGCTGTGGCAATTCTGTTTAGTCTATACAGGTATGTCTTTAGTTATTGGGGGTACGATCCCACATGGGGGGGTGCAGTAGATAACATATCGTTTGCGTGTGTCCCTGGGGTAATTTGTTTGTTCACTTCTCCTGTAGTGGGAGGTGTATTCTCAGGCGTATAGCTAAAATAATCAGCAGGGTTGTAGACCCCCATCCTATATTGGTTTGTTTTGGATATAGGAGGCTCTGTAGGGGTTTGGGACCTACATAATTTAGAAATGGAGACATCACTAGAATGTGTAGCCCCCATGTAGAATCGTCCCTCATGTTTCACAGCGTTAGCAACAGACTATAGAGCGTTGCTAGGTAGAGTTAAACTTATAAAGACTCTTGCTTGGATTCCAGTTCTTTCATCCAGAATAGGGAGGTGTCAGGATATGGGGGGGGGGGGGGAGAGGGGGTGTAGGTAATGAGATGGAGGGAATGGGTAATCTGGATAGCTGGACTCAGTGGAGAGTCGGGAATGGGGGCTGCATATACACGTTACTGTATAGTATCCATGATCAAAAGTCTGCTTAGACAGGAGTACGGAGTGTTGTAGTGGAGCGCTTGGGAGGTAATGGTTGCGGTTGCGGAGATTTTGGCAGGAAACTTACCAGTCTTTAGTGATGTTGATGTTTTAAGCTGTCATGACTTGGTTGCTTCTAGGACTGGGATGGTGGACCAGTTCAGGTAAGGCGGTTATGAGCTTAATCTAGTATGAAGATAGGTAGTGGGTCAAGAAGAGGTCGGAGGTCGCGTCTATTCTGAAGGGTGATGGGCGAGAGATCCTGGAATATTTTGATGTCTGTGCCCTGATACAGCAGAGAGCGGCGGTCCCTTGCCCTTCTAAGAATCTCTTCTTTGATTTTGAAATTTACCAGGCAACACACCACATCTCTAGGCAGGTCAGTATCTCTACCCCTGGGTTTCAGTGCTCTATGCAGGCGCTCATATTCAATGGGTGATTTGGATCTCGGTGTCGTGGCGGGATGCTGTTTCCGCAAGGACATCCATCCGCATGGCTATGGAATGGATGTCTCTCCTGAAGTCTTTAATGGCAGCTGCCAGGGTGGCTTTTATCTCTTCCGCTACTAGGCGCAGGTCCTATAGGTTAAGTGGCTGGGTGACAGGGGGTCATTATTCCCGAGCTGTGTGAGGCTTCAGTCTGAGGAGCTAAGGCTCGAGGAGCGTGCTCTAGTTGCGGAGGCCAGAACTGAAACCGGGGACTTGCGTGGCCGGGTCCGAAAGATTTCCGGGATGTTGTGGACCAGTTGTGTGTCTGGGTTTCTAGGCGAGCGAGAGTGGGATTGCGGTGGGCTCCGATTCGATTTCCCCATGGTTGTGGTTTTTGGCTCTGTTAGGCTTGTAGCTTTACCTCTCTGTCCCGGAGCAGGAGGATTATGTGGCCATCACAGTCTGGCTCCAAACCAGGCCCCCATGTGTGCAAAATGTAACTGCTCTGCTGATGGTAAGGGTTCATTGTCACCACGTCACCATCTAGGGATGACTTAAGTGTCTGATTGCTTGACTTGATCAAAGAGCAAACCCTGCATTTCCACCATAAAGTCTGAGCAGCCATCCTGTTTTGATGCTTCTTTAACTTTTGTCTGCTGCATATAATGTATTACACAATGATGCCAAATTTGGCAATCAAGGCCATCACTTTAGGGGCCCCAAAACCATGCTGTAAGTTTTACAATAAAAACAATATTAACACTAAATTAAAACTGATATTTTCAGGCCCAGGCTAAAAATGGCTTTTAGTTTATCGTATACAGCTTCCACTACCTGCTATTCCAGTTTTTTTCACTTATGTTAGTACAGTTATCTTTTACCTTCTGTCTAATATTTTATTTCCCTTCCAGTGAACAAAATATAATAAAGTACAAAATACAGCTTAGAGATTTTAGCTTGAAAAAAAAAGCTTGGGTTTCCTTTTTCAAGCTTTGTATATATTTTTTCATTGTAATTGTACCAATGTTAATTATTGCAAGAACTGACTTGGCTAAGCATCCCAAAAGACATGATCATACTTCTAAGCTATAGTTAGAACAACTAGAGCATATGAAGCTTATAATGGATTTCCCTCTTTAAAAAATAGCCATTACGTGCTAGATATAGTTACTGGCAAGACTAGAAAATAGAAATGTTCATGTTACTTGAAGCAGTGTGAGGAGCATCTACTGCAAAGCAATGATGCTTAGTGCTGAATGCTATCTAAACACATGGGGGTTATTTACTAAAGGCAAATCCACTTTTCACTAGAAGTGCACTTGGAGGTAAAGTCGCTGTAGATCCGAGGGGGACATGCAAGGAAAATAAAAAACAGCATTTTAGCTTGCACATGATTGGATGATAAAATCAGCAGGGCTTCCCCTCATTTCAGATCTACCCCTAAGATTTAAAGTGACTGCACTTCCAAGTGCACTTGTAGTGCAAAGTGGAATTACCTTACGTAAGTAACCCCAATTGTTTCCTATATAGTATTTGTTTGGCATGAAAATTAAAGGATAACTAAAATATTTTTCTATATTATGAACTGGATAAATTAAAGCATTTGTTACCCCACCATTTCATATTCCTGATATGTGCCTGCTATACCATGTACTTGTATGAGAAAATATCAAATTCTCTCTGTATTGCTTCCTTTATGTGGAATCCCTGGTGTTCCTGGCAACCCTCCCTTATGCTTTCCTATTTAAAAACTGACCACACTAAGCAGGAGAGCACATGGTGGCCAGTTCTCTAGCTATGCTGGGAACTCAGCCTGCTCTCTTCCAATGATCAGACTTGTCCTGACACGCCCCTGCTGTACAGCCATTCACTGGCCAGCTCAGTGTGACTGCTGCTTCTCCTTCCTCAGCTCCTATACAGCTGAGAGCAGAGGGAATGTGATCATTTATAAAAAAGGGAAAAAAGGTATCTATAATGTTTTTTTTTTATTTCTATACTAATTGTATAGATATACATTTTGTAAAAGTGTTAGTAAGTCAACATTCAAAGTTCATCACTATGTAGCAAACAGTGGTTTTCGTGATTATAGGTTGAATGTCTTTTTCTTTAAGGAGTCCTGTAGTCTATCTTCATGAAACGCAATAATTATCACATTATAAGAGTATGGGGACATGATGTAGTAGCAGAGTACTAGGGGGACTCATGGAAGTGGGGTTTAACATCAAAGCCACTTAAAACCACTGGTGTTAGAAAATGGGAAGGGGGGGGGGCATTGTAAGAGATATTTATAAGCCCTTAAGAATATGTACAGTATGGGAATTATAATATTGTATTGAGTGTGTATATTTCCTGCTACTAGGCAGATATAAAAGGAAATACTGATAAGCCTTAAAAAAAAAGGAAGATCAAAATGTGTCTGGTTTGACGCCACTTATAATGTTTTTAGTTCAGATTAGAAAAGGAAAGCTAAGTGGATGCTAAGAGAGCTTATGTTTGTTGTTTATTATGGCTTATATGCATTAGCTCTAATTGTCTTTCAAAAAGAAAAAAAACTGATATCTTTCAGGGACAGATCTATTTTTATTGAAGAGCCTGCATTTTAAATCTAAAAATCAGATACTTGAAGAAGTGGCATGTTTCCCGCGCATCCTAGTTACTATGACATGGTTGTATTTATTTGTGAAAACAGATCCATATTTTTCCTATTCTTGAAGGACACATGTAGTTTGAAACTTAATGGATAAAACCAAATATGAAGCACTCTATATGGATGCTTTTATTTCTTCTATCTTAGAGTAGCCAACAGATTCCCACTGGCATTATTTTTTATATTAAATAATGAAATATGATTTAGAGTGTTTTTAAATAATTCACACTAATTTTGCTCCTGAATAACTCTTTGAAGGATGGCACTTTGCACATTAGGATTGCTTGCCTTTGTTGGAATTAAACATATGTGTTATATAAGATAAGGGCTAAAATCAGACTAGTATAAATTACAGAACAATAGTACGGATACATTGAAAATAGCATTAATCTGTAGCTGGGAAATGCAGTATTGGAGTACATTATGAGAAGTGTGAAAATGTGTGCATCATACACCGTTATTTGGAAGTGATTACAATAAAAACAATACTGTGACGGAAACGGTGTCAGACCCAGGCTACCTTCACCAACTTGTAACAAATGGCTGGTCAAATTCACACCACACTGTCACTGATACACAACAATGGCACAACAGCACAATGGCACAACACAACAGCCTTACCCTGCACAAAGATTTTCCAGCTCACGGAACTACAATCTAAGTGCCAGCCGACTAAAAGCAGTCATCGCTGCTTTCTTTATTCTGCAACCATATATTTTGCTTTGTTCCTGCATGTTTAAACTATACTGTATGTATTTTTCTGCTTTTATCCTTTCTTGAATTGCTGCGTTAGGAAATTAGTGAAGTTGTCCCTGAGACTAAAACCCAAATATATTTTTTCTAGATGCTCCTCAAAGCCTGCTGGATCAACCCCCTGTTTTATCAGAATGAGAAGTGTCCATTCTATGTAGTTAGTCCCTTTTAGGTTTAGTTTTTATCTCTGTCCCCATCCCTTTAATTCCTACAGGATAATATTATCTTGAGACTCCAAAGATGCATAATTTGTTTGCCTTGTCAATGGCTTCTTGTATATGTGGGTGTCAGGTTTGGATTTGTCCCCTAGGTGCAGCATGTAGGCACTTGAGACAGTCCAGCCTTGCAGGTTCCCATAAATCTGGGAAATCTTTATTATGCAAAGCTTGACTTGCCAAGAAAATAAGAGAATGCATTAGGGGAAAAAAACCTTCAGTCTTTATAACCACTTAAGGGGTCCAGTGGGCATGTCTGAGGGTTATGGATACACCTATCTGGACATATTCTTGTGCCAAAATAATGGTGCATAATTTTTTTACAAAAAGTAAATAACACAGTTGAAAAAAAATTAAATATAAAACGCAAAGAGACAAAAATAACAAATACACAATATAAAGAAAACACTAAAATGCTAAGAACGCTATTAGAGTCCTGCAAAGTTAAAAAATTACTCCAGCCTGGTGGACCCTCCGGTTGCTGGTAGTGAAGTAAATCCCCAGTACTTCCAAGTAAGGTGGAGCATCTGACACATTTCCCTTCATTGCACGTGACATGTAGGAAGTGGAAAGTGTCCTCTTCAGAGAAAAGCATAGGTTCACTTTAAGGGCTCATTTACACTTGCTTTGGCTTCAACACACTTTAACGGCTACTTTTTACTTGCTTCAAAACAAATCTTCGGACAGGCTTTGTTAAAGCTCTCTGAACGCTAGTCAAGGCTCCGAGCACTGAACAAAATGTTAAGCTTACACCTTGTTTACACCTTGCTTTTGCTTTGCTTTGCTTTGGCTTTGCTTCAAAAATTATACCCCATGTAGCTTTAGTGGTGCTTCAAAGCCTACATAGAAGTCTATGGCAAAGCTCGCTTGAAGCCTCACTGAAGCCCTACCGAAGCCCCACGGAAGCCTCATCGAAGCCCCACGAAGCCTCACCAAAGCCCCATCAAAGCTCCATCGAAGCTCCACCCCATCAAAACCTCATTGAAGCCCCAATGAAGCCTTATCGAAGCACCAAGGAAAAGCAAGGTGTAAATAGGACTGTAAGCTAACCATTTTATTTAGTGACAGGCGCTTTGACTGGCGTTCAGAGCCTTGTTTTTAAGTGTAAACTAGCCCTAAACATCATCAATACTACTATATATACTTTTTTTCAAGTTTGGACATCCAAGGTATTAAACATTGAAACTAGAATATAGAATAATAATATTTAAACATCTATGCTTATGTTAGTGGATGTGAATAGGTTTAAAAATGAATAATCAAATCTTCCTTACAGCTTTCTTATTGCAGTTAGGTAACATGACTTGTAATGCAATGTAATGCACGGCCAGTTGTAATGAATACAGTTATTTCCACCACGGCTGTGTACTGTAGTTACAAAGGCTGTTTAAAAATTCAACAGTTACTGTCATGTAATCCTGTATTTTCCTATTGTATTAATTCTCTGTTGCTATGAAACATGTTTCGTTGATTCAAATGTTCATGATAAAGCCTTTCTTTGATGCAATGACACATCATCATCGTCATCATCATTATTATTAGAGTTCTATTTACAGTATGCTGTCTGTAGTTTGTATCTGACTTGTCTGCAGTTTCTGTTTCATTCTTCGCAGTGCCACCACTCGATCATAAGCTCAGATTTTGAAACATCCAGTATACAGTATGAGAAGGAGAGGGACCATACATAGCGCAAAACATTAGAAAAAAAATGTATAACTTCAGTGGCTGAAGAAAGAGACTGATTTGTTTCTAAAGTATCCTGTGCAGTCATTTGGGCCAAATACAGTAGTCATTGTTCTTAAAGATCTTCCATTGCCACTACTTGTTTGTATATTTTGGTGACTATATTCTTTTAACCTCACAGTACTGATGCTAATAATCCCTATCAGTCTTAGCACTAGAAGATCCTTATCACATACAGGCAGTTTCTGACCTTTAGATCCCAGTGGATACCCTTGTCAGTTTTTTATCAGAGAAAGAGGCAATTGAATGGGTTGGATTTTCCTGGCGTACAGCAAGTAGAGCCTGTATATGTAATGGGTAACTAGGAAAATGGACATTTCTATGCTCAACTGCTCAACTGCTCAGCTTTGCCTGCTATATACAAATCTCCATATCACTGTAACTCCACAACTATGGTGAGCTGCAAAATCCTTGTAAGACCAATAAAACATCCAACAAGAAGAGAATAAAACCCCATTGTAATGGTATTTTAGGCAAATACACATGGGATTTAATTTATAGAAACAAGCTAGTGGTTGAAGCATTCAGCTAGGATTTGCCCAATAGAGAAATATCTGTTATGGATGAAATGGTCTTTTAAAATGAAACTGTCTATTATTTTAAACTTTTAAAAATAAATGTCTAACCTATGAACAGACACCACAAGCACCATCTTTGAAGCCGAGATAAGCCTTTCCTATGTTCCTCCTTCATCTTAAAGGGCTTTTTTAAACTATGTGCGGTGCCTGGCGTTTTTTCTACACTGGACAAACACCCTTCAGCACATCTGTTTTCTATGAGCTCTGTTTACCCCACAATGTTGGTGTGATGTGTAGAGCGTTACAATGTGGAAAAATGCAGACATGCTGGCTAGGGCAGTCCCAACATACCTGATGTGAACAAGCCCAAGCTAAGATTTATTTTACTTTTGAAAAATTTAGATTTAAAACTGTTGTCAGCTGAACAGTAATGCCCCGTACACACGGTCGGATTTTCCGACGGAAAATGTGTGATAGGACCTTGTTGTCGGAAATTCCGACCGTGTGTAGGCTCCATTACACATTTTCCATCGGATTTTCCGACACACAAAGTTTGAGAGCAGGCTATAAAATTTTCCGACAACAAAATCTGTTGTCGGAAATTCCGATCGTGTGTACACAAATCCGACGTACAAAGTGCCACGCATGCTCAGAATAAATAAAGAGATGAAAGCTATTGGCCACTGCCCCATTTATAGTCCCGACGTACGTGTTTTACGTCACCACGTTTAGAATGATTGGATTTTCCGACAACTTTGTGTGACCGTGTGTATGCAAGACAAGTTTGAGCCAACATCCGTCGGAAAAAATCCTAGGATTTTGTTTTCGGAATGTCCGAACAAAGTCCGACCGTGTGTACGGGGCATAAGTGAGGGAGACTCTAACTACCGGAACCCTGGATAGTAATATTTCCTGATAGAGGTTCTAATAATTTACCACATTGTCCAAAACAAGGAAGTTTTGGGTGGACATAAACTTTGACCATTGAGGTGCTTTCACTAGACATTAGGTTGCAAATTGGCAGAACAGAGCATAGTTTCCAAATTTAAGAGAGGTTAAACCCTGATGAGACCTGCATGAGAGGGGTACACAGAGAATGCTTTTTTGGGAAACAAAAAGCAGTAGCAATGAACGTGTTGTTTTGCAGGGCTTTGCTTTTAAAAGTTGAAATTGCTGATGGGTTTACTATATATACAATGAAGGATTTAGTGTGACTTAAGTTCTTCTGTTTTTGTGTTATGATTAACTATAGGTAGTGCTAGGTGGAGAAACGCTTCCCTGGACACTTTTCCACATATTTAAAATGAATGTAGAACATTGTGCTATAGTATAGTTACTGTTTCTGTACTGCTCAGTTAAAATATTATGCATACTACTAGAGTTATAGTGCTAGTATTAGTAGCCCTAATATAGAGGAAATCAAATGAGTGAACATAGTAAGAGGTTTTAAAGTAGAATTAAAGACATTTTTTTTCATTTTGGATAGAGTAATGGAGGGTTATAACCCCTGACAGTTTTTTACCATCTGTATCCAATTGGGGAGATTTCCCTCCACTTCCTGCTTCATAGTCAAAAGAGGAAGTGAGAAGAAATCCCTCCCAAATGAGGGAATCCCTGATTCTTACCTGAACTAGTGTCACTATTGGGAGATTCCCCTCTTTTCCTTTTCTGGCGACAACCCAAAATTTGCTATTTTCTTTCACTCTTACTTCTGGTGATAATATTAAGCAGGACAAATAGAGATGGTGAATTTCCCCAATGGGGGCATAGATAGCAATACAAATCTGCCTGCCATGTGTTCTAGTCCCTCTCCATGCTATCCAAAAAAAAAAAAAAATTTTGTTTTTAGATATACTTTAAAGATGGGAAAGAACAAACCAGCACCATATGGTGATATGGTAACAACTAACAGGGAACTTAAACTGAGTCCTGAGTGGTACTGACTTGAGTCGGTAAACAATATACTGTAAAGACCTCAGGTAACAGTTCATGACCACACATCCACTACATTTTTAGTATCTAAGTTTGCTTTTGTACAGCTTTGATCTGATGTTGATTCTACTGAATCGGCACCCGTGTTTATTCCTGCACAGCACTGACTTGCTGTTGATTCTGTTTGAACAGAATCTGCATTTGTTCCCACAGTGCAGTTGTGCAGCAACTGTTTTGTGACCTCCTGCATGTTCAGTCACTCCAGGAACTGGTCCTTTAAATAACAGTTTCTTGCTAAAGGTGTCCACATTCTCCGGCATATGTGAGCTGGGCATAGGTAGCAGGTATTATGCTCCCTGGGGTGAGGACACTTTCAGGCACAAATACCAGTCCAGTGATACAATGACAAACAGTGGTGTGTTTATTTGTGCTATAAAAAATCCTAGCAGTGTCCCGGCGCTAAGTACAAAATCAAAATAAAGAATCTGGTTGTCCATGCCTGTAGTTGTCAGCCTTCACATACAGTTTTCAATCTCTTAGAAATCTGTCATCTCTCAGGCCCCTTTCACACTAGCAGAACGATCGCTTCCGTCTGTCAGATTTTCAGATGGACCCGATCTGACATCTAGTCTCCTCTATGGAGCAGCGGGTGTAAATGGACATGTGTCTGTTTACACCCGCTGACATAAGATCCGATCAGCTAAAAATAGACGGATGGGGATCCATTTCCCATTCATTTGGTGGATTGGATCAGATGACAGTCGGGTGAAATGTTTTTATCCAACCATCCATAGAGGAGAGCGGGCTGTGTCTGTGTCTGCTCTGCATCCACTGTGTCTGTGTCTGTCTCCGCTCTGCATAAGAGTGAATACAGACCAGCCATCCGTCTGCTCAGTGGGGATTAGCAGACAGATTCCCCGCTGTGAAGGCGGACTCCAACGTAGCCCGCCCCATGTGGAAGGGGCCTTACAGACAAGATCTGTCTGCTCCCCAGGCTCTTGTGTACTGACTGTGTGCCCCAGGTGAGTCTAAATTACAAAGGGAGAGGTGCAAACCCTGAAATGGACAGAGGAACAGAGGTCTCTAAAAGTGTATGAGAGGAGGCTGGGAGATGTGTAAATTCCAAATAGGAGTTTTCTTTTTGAGACCGTGTGCCACAATACATGTATGCAGAAACCTAAAAAGACACACATATAAAGGCAATATAAAAATATATGTGCTGGATGCAAGGAGTAATGACCCAACATACGCCCTACAAAACCAAACCCCAAAAAAACACAAATGATATGACCAGTGGCGGCTGGTGTTTTTTTTGGGGGGTCAAACGCCCCCCCCCTTCGTGCCGTCGGTGAAGCGGCTCTATCCCCCCCTGCGGCACTAACACACTCCCTCACCACCACCCGCTGTCCTTACCTTGGATGCGGGCGGTGAGAGCATGGTAGGCTCCGGTGTCCTCTCCTGGAGCAGTTTCTGCTGTGTCTCCTCTCTCCTCCTCCCGGCACTAGGTGTCCAATAGGATCGCCAGACTTTTTCGCCAATCAGGAAACAGGTTTCATACCTGCTACCTGATTGGCCGGGAGGAGGATTTTCAATCGCTGTTGCAACACACCTGGGTGGGCTCCAGACAATTCTCAGCGTCCTGAGTCCACCCTATTTTGAAGCCTATTAGAGTCTATGGCTCTAATCAGTGCTTAAAAAAAAAAAAAAACCCTGGGTGCTGTAATTCATATGCCCGGTGACCCAAAAGAGGCCGAACACATGAATAGCAGGCGGTGGCGGCCATGGCGGCAGTGGATAGATTTATGCTATGCATGAATCTATTCATTATGCATATAGGGAGTGGCGGGCACCCCAAATGGACGAGCCGCCCTTGCATATGACCAATAGACAATGAAAATATGGAAAACTTGCTAAACATGTGAGAATAAAAGAGGTGATATGCCCAGATCAGTACAAAATAACAAGATGTGACACTGTTGATTGAAAGCAAAGTACTAGAGTCATATGCTCTGGCAGCTTTAGTCTACAGGAAATCAAATCTATGGCCATGCGAGAGGATTAGCAGTAAGAAATGGCAACTCGGTGTTACAAGAAATTCATTACAAGGTTTGCCAGGAGAGAATATGCCATTTCTATCTCATCTATGTTCCAATTAGTTAGCTAAATGAAAAAAAAAGGTCTGATAATAAAACTTATTATGAAGAACAGATGAGGCTGCAAGGATTGAAATGACGCATATTACATGTGTTTATGGGTTCAGTGCCACCAAGTCCTAAATTGAACCTACTAATATCAAGTGCTTTAATGCAATTATTATCAACTGTGTTTTGTAAACTGAGAAGTTTTAATTAAGAAATCAAGAGTTACATTTTATGGCTATGAAATTCATTTAAGAACTAAGTTACTCCGAGATATAGCTGTCATAAAAGAAAACTATAGAGAGCGCCTCTAATTTAAAATAACACATGCTGAGCTATTTAGCCTCTCTAGAAAGACGCGGATTTTTGTAGTGTTGACAACTGTTCTAAAGGCTGCAATTGTTTTGTTTTTTTGTTTGGCTAGAGCAGGTTGTACTGACTAACTATTCTCTCCTACTTCTTCTTAAAGAAGAACTTCACTCTCTCAATCAACATTTACTATTTTTAATCCTTTTGCTGCTACCATTAGTAAATAGATAGGAAAGCAGTGTATGTCATATTGGCTTGTTTTCATTTTTTTTTAACATTTCTTCAGCTACTTACTGGTTTCCAGGCCTAGGCAAATTATGTCATACATCCCTGGAGTCGTCAGGAGGGGAGGAGGCTCGCTCAGCTAAGCACACCCTCTCCTGCTTGCATACCCGAGCTAAGGGAAGGTGGATTCCAGGAAGTAAATGTACATAAATCATCTGCCCTTTCTCAAGATGGCCACAGCCAGAAATGCTAGGGGGTGCTAGGGAGAAAGTGATTTCTCAACAAAATACAAGATAAAGCATGAAGACATGGATGGATAGCCATGTTTGCTTTGAATAATAAAAAATAATTAAAACGCATTTTAAAGCAAAGTTTGTTAAAATCCCTGCAATGTACATAGATCACCCAAAGGGGAATGTTTTTTTCTCAACAAAAGTACAGTTACGCTTTAAGAGAGATTAAACACTAATGGGACCTGCATGAGAGGGGTACACAGAGAATGTTTTTTCGGAAAAAAAAGGCAATAGCAATGAACTTGTTGTTTTGTCTGTGGCCAACGGCCGGTTTAAAAAAAAAAACTGAGCATCGCGCAACCCATGTGGACATGCATGCTGGAAAATCAGCAATCGACCGACTCCCTATCAGCGCTCTCCGCCAACGGTGGAGAGCACTGATCGGGGTGTTCTGGTGGGGGGGGGGCTTGGGGGGCTTGGGGGGCATCCCCCTGTCAGAACAGCTCAGCAGGGGAGTTCGCTGAACTAACCTTGCATGGAAGTAAATGTACATGAATCATCTGCCCTTACTCAAGATGGCCACAGCCAGAAATGCTACAGTAGGGGGTCTTTTTAAGTAATTTCTCAACAAAATACAAAATAAAGCATGGAGACATTGATGGATAGGAATGTTTGCTTTGAATAATAAAAAGCATTTTTGGTTTGTGGTGCTCAGAAGATGTGTAGTTCCACTTTACAGAGCAGAGCAATTTACACTTTTCAGCTATGGCCCTACTTAATTTGATGATAACTTTACTTTATATTACTTAAAGCAGCGCTCCACCCAAAATTAGAAGCTCCGCTTGTTTGCTTCCTCACTCCCTCCGCTGCCACATTCGGCACCGGTATCTGCTCCCACCTCTGTGTAAGATCGGCGCATCGCTGTGCAGCGATCTACAAAACTTCCGACCCCTCCTCCTTTCCTCCCCGCTGCCTTCTGGAGATACACAGGTCCCAGAAGACCATTCAGAAAGCGCAGCGCAACTTGCACATGCACAGTAAGAAACAGGCTGTGATGCCACATGGCTTCATTTCCTGTTTCCTGCCCGCGCCTGCACCAAGAGCCAATGAACGGATCGGCTTGGTGTGCCGACATTGCGGGCTCCCTGGACAGGTAAGCGTCCTTATATTCAAAGTCAGCAGCTACAGTATTGGTAACTGCTGACTTTTCTTTTTTCTTTTCCCCAGGCTGGAACTCCTCTTTAAGACAACAATGCAATGTGTGTATCATTTTTATTTTTTACTTTTTTGTACAAACAGGGCTGTTTCCTGGCATTATTGGCTTGCAAAAAATACTTACATTTTTTCATCTATAGCAAAAGGTGTAACAAAACTTTTTTTGACTAGTGTTAATTTTAACACAGCTGGTGATATTGTAGATAACAAGTTACGTTTAATCAGAAAGTAAGGGTCTTTTTCAGTCTTTTTTCCTTTGTTTAGTAATAACTAAAAATTCTGTGATTATTAAATACCATCAAAAGAAGGCTGCATCTGTCTAAAAACATGATATAGAATTCAATTGGTTACGGTATTGCATGGCTCAGTAATTGTCAGTCATACTATCACAGCCCTGCAAACGGAAAAATGGCCTGGTAATGAAAGGTTATTACATACTGCTACTCAAGTGGTTATGCTTCAAAATAATCCAGAAATAAGCTAGTTCAAACAGATGGATCAGTCTGTAATCAATGTGTGAAAATGTCTGCACTTCTGACCTTCCGAGCCAGCATAATTACAACTCCTTATCAGATATTAGGTTTACATTTTTAAAGCTAACATGCCAGGAGTCCAATGAGAATGAAAATATACTATCACATGGCTAAGGCAGGCCATACATGTGTCGAATTTCAAAAGATTTTTCTTTCGAAAATCTTTTCTCAGAATTCTCGTTTGTATTTCGCACCATTAGTGGGCTGCAGCAACAGCCGATTTTCGTACGACAATCAAATCTGAGTAATCGGACATGTTGGAAATTTTTTGAAAAACAAACGATTTTCTAATCAATGATGGGAGAATTGTGCGAGAAATGTAATCGAAAAAGAAATGCGCATGTGCAAGAAAAGAAAATTCCCGGAAAGAAAAGAAGATTCCCAACCACGAAAATTCTTTTCTGTAGCAACATGAGGTGAAATTGAAGGCTTGGTTGGCCGAATTTTGAAATCAATGGTGGCACCATCGGATCACAAAGCACACAAATTTTCTGATTTTCAAAAGAAAATTTTTTCGAAATTTGACCATGTATGGCCAGCCTAAGGTTAGGTTCTCACTGTAGCAGGACCTGTGTGCCACATTTGTGCGGGCTCAGCAGCCCATTCATTTGAATGGGCTGCTGTACCTGCAGTAAGCGTAGGGAAAAAGTCCCTGACCCTTTTTAAAAAATATGTTGTATCGCCTCCCCGCCGATTTCTAGAAACCCTGAAGTACTGGGCCACAACTGTGGTAAATGGGTTTGAGAGGGAGGTAAAAAGCATCACTGCCACAGCTTATGTATTTCCCCCTCCATTGCCTTTGCAGCATAACGGGGAGTGTTGGGAGGTGGTAAAAACGCACAGCTAAGCCTTCCCAAACACCAGTGTAAATGAGGCCTTAATGCTTTGTTAATTGAGCCTATTGACTGGCCCTGGAGCCCCATATTCACCATATAAGTTACAATGGCCAAAAAGATGCCCTTGGTATCTACTACAGTTAAGGATATAGGAAATCTTCACACGCTCACATATATTTTTATATGGATTAAAATTGCTCTTTGGTTCTCAGTGTCAATACTAAGACAAACATTTTATCTCGAACTGGTTTTGTCTAAGGCTGGCCATACATGGTTCTAATCTCAGCCGGTTCAGCAGGAACCAGCTGAGATTTGAACCGTCAATGGGCAGGCTGAATGTACCAAGTTGAACGATCTCTTACGATCATCGCTAGCAGCTGCTTTAGCCGCTAGAGATAATCAATGTCTTCTCCCAGCGGGGACGGCTTCCCCTGCTCACCCCGCCCCCAGGAGAAGACATTTGCCCCATGGTAGCAGGAAAGAAATTTGCACCGTGTATGGCCGATCCAAATGAAATCCCCCTAATCTGAACTCATTTCTGGAGAAAGGTTTATTAAACATGACTAATGTGACAGCATAAGGAACTAATGTAGCCAATGGTGTGGTGGCCATACTAGTCCATGGCACATGAGCAATGTGCTGATTTCTCCAGCACCCATAATTAGTGCCAAACTCGGCTTTAAATAACACAGGTCTGAATTTGAAATGATAGTCGCATGGAAGGTAATAAGTCCAATAGATTTAAGACATCCTGAAAGCCTTTCTCTCAACATATGGCTAAGGCTGGCTTCACACCTATGCAAATTAAATGCGGGTTTCCCTGCATCCAATTTGCATAGCAGGAGAATGTGACTGGCTCTCTATGGAAAACTGCACAGAAATGCTGTGCGTCCTTAGCTCCGTTTCAGGCCTGAATTCAGGTACAGATTCGTCCCTGATTCGTCCCTGAACCGGAGAAGGGGGACACACCGCATTCCTGTGCGAACCGCAGCTGGTTCCAGTGTGAACCCAGCCTAAAATGAGAAGTAACATATTTGAACACAATGGATTTTTCCATTGCACTTTAAATTATTAAATATCAGTTCACAATAGTAAAAGATAACTGCCATATGTTAAATACAACTGTATATAGATACCTGTATTACCACATAAGAGTATTCAGAATACTTAATCAGAATATTCAGTGACTGTTAACCTGGTGTAAGGGTTTATTGCTTTGTGAGATGCTACGATTCTTTTTCATCTACATATTAGGGATGAGCCGAACACCCCCCGGTTCGGTTCGCACCAGAACCCGCGAACGGACCGCAAGTTCGCACGAACGTTAGAACCCCATTGACGTCTATGGGACTCGAACGTTCGAAATCAAAAGTGCTCATTTTAAAGGCTAATTTGCATGGTATTGTCCTAAAAAGGGTTTGGGGACCCGGGTCCTACCCCAGGGGACATGTATCAATGCAAAAAAAACTTTTAAAAACGGCCGTTTTTTCGGGAGCAGTGATTTTAATGATGCTTAAAGTAAAAAAAAAAAAGTGAAATATTCCTTTAAATATCGTACCTGGGGGGTGTCTATAGTATGCCTGTAAAGTGACGCGTGTTTCCCATGTTTAGAACAGTCCCTGCACCAAATGTCATTTTTAAAGGAAAAAATCTCATTTAAAACTGCTTGCGGGTTTAATGTCATGTCGGGTCATGGCAATATGGATGAAAATCAGTGAGACAAACGGCATGGGTACCCCCCAGTCCATTACCAGGCCCTTTGGGTCTTGTATGGATATTAAGGGGAACCCCGCACCCAAATTAAAATAAGGAAAGGTCCCTATATACTCTGAACAGCAGTATACAGGCGGTGCAAACAAGACAGGGACTGTAGGTTTGTTGTTAAGTAGAATCTGTTTGTAATTTTGAACATTTTTAATGTGTTTAGCTCCAGCCAAAAAATCTTTTCTAAGCTTTTTGGAAAACATAGGGAAGGGTTATCACCCCTGTGACATTTGTTTTGCGTCTTTCCTCCTCTTCAGAAGATTTCACCTCACTTTTTTGTCCCAATGAAAAATGTTTTTTGAAAATTTGGGTTTTTTTGTGGAACAAGGATTGGAAAGCATCAGTGGAAAGGAAAAATTGTTTTCCCATATTAACTCTTACAGGAGAGAATTTCCCTTCCTTAGGGGTAGATTTCATCTCACTTCCTGTTGTCTCCTTCCGTTTGCAAGTAGGAGTCGTTTGTAAGTTAGATGTTTGAAAGTAGGGTCCTGCCCTATATACTCAGCAGAAATTTGGGCCTTAGGTGTTGCTGTGGCCAAAACACTGTAAGCCCTCACAGGGCCCTGCTGTGAAATATTAGATCAAGAATTGTAATTACATGCCCCTGTTGAACAGGAGCTGAAAAATTAGGCCTTAGGCACTGGTGCTGGTGCCACAACACTGCAACCCCTCACAGACACTCTAGTTGAAACGCAGGAACAAGCCCTGCTGCAAAGTATTGCATCAAAAATTGTAATTACACGCCCCTGTTAGACAGGGGCTGAAAAATTGGGTCTTAGGCACTGGTGCTGGTGCCACAACACTGCAACCCCTCACAGACACTCTAGTTGAAACGCAGGAACAAGCCCTGCTGCAAAGTATTGCATCAAAAATTGTAATTACACGCCCCTGTTAGACAGGGGCAGAAAAATTGGGTCTTAGGCACTGGTGCTGGTGCCACAACACTGCAACCCCTCACAGACACTCTAGTTGGAATGCAGGAACAAGCCCTGCTGCAAAGTATTGCATCAAAAATTGTAATTACACGCCCCTGTTAGACAGGGGCAGAAAAATTGGGTCTTAGGCACTGGTGCTGGTGCCACAACACTGCAACCCCTCACAGACACTCTAGTTGGAATGCAGGAACGAGCCCTGCTGCAAAGTATTACATCAAAAATTGTAATTACACGCCCCTGTTAAACAGGGGCTGAAAAATTGTGCCTTAGGCACTGGTGGTGGCGCCCAGAACCAAAAATGTTCTTACAAGCTATCAGCGTGATGATTGAGGAGGAAGAGGATAATTACTCAGGGATAGTCACTCAGCATCAGCATAGGCAGTCTTTGAAGGGATCTGAGATTTCAAAAAAAATTATTCGGTTACATCTGCATCAGGTGCTTGGTAGCTGGTGGTGATCCAAGACTGATTCATTTTTATGAAGGTCAGCCGATCGACCGAGTCGGTGGACAGACGCACCCTGTGATCGGTTACCACGCCTCCAGCAGCACTGAATGTGCGTTCCGAAAGAACGCTGGATGCAGGACAGGCCAGTAGCTCAATTGCATACTGTGCAAGCTCTGGCCAGTGATCCATCCTCAAGACCCAGTAACCCAGAGGATTTTCGGTGGGAAAGGTGTCCAAGTCTGATCTTGCCCCTAGGTATTCCTGCACCATGTAAAACAGACGCTGGCGATGGTTGCTGGAACCGATCATACCTTGGGGCTGCGGACCAAAAAATTGTCTGAACGCATCGGTCAGACGGCCACCTTCTCCACCGCTCCTTCTTTGACTGACCGAAGCCTCAGCAACACGTTGTCCAGAAACAGGAGTTTGTAACCTCCCAGTCTCTGGGAACGCGTTGCACAGACCTTTCTGCAAGGCCTCCCGAAGATGTTTCATCCTCTGCTCCCTCTGCGATGGCAAGATAAGGTCCGCAACCTTACCCTTGTAACGTGGATCAAGGAGGGTTGCCAGCCAGTATTGGTCCTTCTCCTTGATACCACGAATACGAGGATCCTTACGCAGGCTTTGCAGGATCAGGGAGGCCATGCAGCGTAGGTTTGCTGAGGCATTCGGTCCGGAGTCCTCTGGGTCACTAAGGACAACAACGTCCGCAGCCACCTCCTCCCAGCCACGTACAAGTCCATGTGTTCCTTGGGACTGATCCCTTAAAGACTGCTGATGCTGAGTGCCAGGCTCCACCTCCATACTGACACAATCTTCCTCCTCCTCCTCCTCCTCCTCCTCGTCCTCTTCCTGTGTGATCGGCGGGCACGCAGGAACACTGTCTGGATAAAGGGGGCCTTGAGAGCTAAGGAAGTCCTCCTCTTCCTGCCTCTGTTCTGCCTCAAGTGCCCTGTCCATTATCCCACGCAGCGTGTGCTCCAACAGGTGGACAAGGGGGACAGTGTCACTGATGCATGCACTGTCAGTGCTCACCATCCTCGTGGCCTCCTCGAATGGTGACAGGACAGTGCATGCATCCCTGATCATGGCCCACTGGCGTGGGGAAAAAAAACCAAGGTCCCCTGACCCTGTCCTGGTGCCATAGTCGCACAGGTACTCATTGATGGCCCTCTGCTGCGTGTGCAGCCGCTGCAGCATGGCCAACGTCGAGTTCCACCTGGTGGGCATGTCACAGATTAGGCGGTTCTTGGGCAGGTTAAACTCCTTTTGGAGGTCCGTCAGCCGAGCACTGGCATTATATGACCGGCGGAAATGCACACAGACTTTCCTGGCCTGCCTCAGGACATCCTGTAAGCCCGGGTACCTGCCCAAGAACCGCTGCACCACCAAGTTAAGGACGTGAGCCAAACAGGGCACATGGGTCAGTTGTCCCTGTCGGAGGGCAGAGAGGAGGTTGGTGCCATTGTCGCAAACCACCATTCCTGCCTTAAGTTGGCGTGGCGTCAACCACCTCTGAACCTGCCCCTGCAGAGCTGACAGAACCTCTGCCCCAGTGTGGCTCCTGTCCCCCAAGCACACCAGCTCAAGCACCGCATGGCATCTTTTGGCCTGCGTACTTGCGTAGCCCCTTGAACGCCTACGGAGCACCGCTGGTTCCGAGGAAGAGGCCATGGAGGAAGAAGAAGAGGAGGGGGTGGAGGAGAGAGGTGTGTCACAATCAGCATTTTGGAGGCGTGGTGGCGGAACAACCTCCAACACTACTGCACCTTGTCCTGCATCCTTCCCAGCTGCCAGCAGAGTCACCCAATGCGCCGTGAAACTTAAGTAACGTCCCTGTCCATGCCTGCTGGACCATGAGTCAGCGGTAATATGCACCTTACCGCTGACCGCCCTGTCCAGCGAGGCATGGACATTGCCTTCCACATGCCGGTAGAGAGCCGGAATCGCCTTCCGTGAGAAAAAGTGGCGTTTGGGTACCTGCCACTGAGGAACCGCACATTCCACAAACTCACGGAAGGGGGCAGAGTCTACCAACTGAAAAGGCAGCAGTTGAAGTGCTAGCAATTTTGCCAAGCTAGCATTCAACCGCTGGGCATGTGGATGGCTGGGAGCAAACTTCTTTCGGCGGTGCAGCAGCTGGGGCAGGGAAATTTGCCTGGTACAATCTGACGTCGGTGTACCAAAAGCAGATTGCCCATAAGTACTTGGCTGTGACACACCTAATTCTACACCTTCATTCCTCTCACTGCAGGTCGCAGAGAGGACTGAAGGTCTAGTGGGGTTGGAAATCTCAGCTGATGAGGAGCAAGGAGAGATCGTCTTTGTTCTTTGGTGTGGGTCTTTTAGATACGCTTGCCAACGAACTGCATGGCAGGTCAACATATGTCTGGTCAAGCATGTGGTACCCAAGCGGGAGATGTTTTGGCCACGCGAGATACGCTTGAGACATATATTGCAAATAGCAGCGGTGCGATCTGATGCACTCGTCTCAAAAAAGGCCCACACCAAAGAACTTTTTGAATAACGCGCAGAGACTGCAGCGCCCTGCACATGTGGAGCTTTGGGGTGTGATGCAGTCAATGTGCTGCCCTTAGGCTGGCCCCTGGAGGGCATCCTGCCTAGTTGGTGATGTGCCACCTCCTCCTCCTCCTCCTCCTCCTCCTCCTCCTCCTCTCTCCTATCAGGCACCCACGTTGAGTCAGTGACCTCATCATCCCCTCCCTCCTCATCACTGGAGCAAACCTGGCAGTATGCTGCAGCAGGGGGAGCATGACTGCCAGATTGCTGTCCTTCTTGGGCACCCCCTCTGTCCGTGCTCATGTTACTGCCTTCATTGAGCTCAGTATCATCATCAGAGCCTTCCAAACGCTGGGCATCCTCCTGGAGCATGTACCCAACACTGTGGTCAAACAGTTCGAGGGAATCCTCAGGAGGACATGGTGGGGCTAGGGAAGGAGTCACTGATGACATTGAGCTGAGGGAAGAGGCCGCTGCTTTGCCAGACAAAGCACCCTGGGCATGGGTGAGAGAGGATGAGGAGGATGAGGACGGCTTGGTCATCCACTCGACCAAGTCTTCCGCATGTTGCGGCTCAACACGGCCAGCTGCCGAAAAAAAGGCCAAGCGTGTCCCATGGCCACGTGCTGATGAGGATGCACCGTCTCCACGACCAGCACTAGACACAGAGCCTGCTTGCCCTCTCTTATTGGCTTGTGACTGTCTGCCTCTCCTTCTTGGCCTTCCAGACATACTAATGGCCTGTAGCTGCACTAAGCTGGGATAGAACACCTGTAATTTTCTTCAGGTAGCTTTATATACTGTAACCAGACAAGCCTGCCTGTCAGTAGGAAGATAACAGGAACGGATCTAGCTGAACACTGTGAGCAGGACGTACTGCACTAAATGTATATAGCAGGAACGGATCTAGCTGAACACTGTGAGCAGCACGCACTGCACTGAATGTAAATAGCAGGAACGGATCTAGCTGAACACTGTGAGCAGGACGCACTGTACTGAATGTAAATAGCAGGAACGGATCTAGCTGAACACTGTGAGCAGGACACACTGCACTGAATGTAAATAACAGGAACGGATCTAGCTGAACACTGTGAGCAGGACACACTGTACTAAATGTAAATAGTCTAGCTGCCTGACCGTGGTACTAATAGGATCAAAAAGAACACCTGTAATTTTCTTTAGGTAGCTTTATATACTGTAACCAGACAAGCCTGCCTGTCAGTAGAAAGATAACAGGAACGGATCTAGCTGAACACTGTGAGCAGGACGCACTGCACTGAATGTAAATAGCAGGAACGGATCTAGCTGAACACTGTGAGCAGCACGCACTGCACTGAATGTAAATAGCAGGAACGGATCTAGCTGAACACTGTGAGCAGGACGCACTGCACTGAATGTAAATAGCAGGAACGGATCTAGCTGAACACTGTGAGCAGGACGCACTGCACTGAATGTAAATAACAGGAACGGATCTAGCTGAACACTGTGAGCAGGACACACTGTACTAAATGTAAATAGTCTAGCTGCCTGACCGTGGTACTAATAGGATCAAAAAGAACACCTGTAATTTTCTTCAGGTAGCTTTATATACTGTAACCAGACAAGCCTGCCTGTCAGTAGGAAGATAACAGGAACGGATCTAGCTGAACACTGTGAGCAGGACGCACTGCACTGAATGTAAATAGCAGGAACGGATCTAGCTGAACACTGTGAGCAGCACGCACTGCACTGAATGTAAATAGCAGGAACGGATCTAGCTGAACACTGTGAGCAGGACGCACTGCACTGAATGTAAATAGCAGGAACGGATCTAGCTGAACACTGTGAGCAGGACGCACTGCACTGAATGTAAATAACAGGAACGGATCTAGCTGAACACTGTGAGCAGGACGCACTGTACTAAATGTAAATAGTCTAGCTGCCTGACCGTGGTACTAATAGGATCAAAAAGAACACCTGTAATTTTCTTCAGGTAGCTTTATATACTGTAACCAGACAAGCCTGCCTGTCAGTAGGAAGATAACAGGAACGGATCTAGCTGAACACTGTGAGCAGGACGTACTGCACTAAATGTATATAGCAGGAACGGATCTAGCTGAACACTGTGAGCAGCACGCACTGTACTGAATGTAAATAGCAGGAACGGATCTAGCTGAACACTGTGAGCAGGACACACTGCACTGAATGTAAATAACAGGAACGGATCTAGCTGAACACTGTGAGCAGGACACACTGTACTAAATGTAAATAGTCTAGCTGCCTGACCGTGGTACTAATAGGATCAAAAAGAACACCTGTAATTTTCTTCAGGTAGCTTTATATACTGTAACCAGACAAGCCTGCCTGTCAGTAGGAAGATAACAGGAACGGATCTAGCTGAACACTGTGAGCAGGACGCACTGCACTGAATGTAAATAGCAGGAACGGATCTAGCTGAACACTGTGAGCAGCACGCACTGCACTGAATGTAAATAGCAGGAACGGATCTAGCTGAACACTGTGAGCAGGACGCACTGCACTGAATGTAAATAGCAGGAACGGATCTAGCTGAACACTGTGAGCAGGACGCACTGCACTGAATGTAAATAGCAGGAACGGATCTAGCTGAACACTGTGAGCAGCACGCACTGCACTGAATGTAAATAGCAGGAACGGATCTAGCTGAACACTGTGAGCAGCACGCACTGCACTGAATGTAAATAGCAGGAACGGATCTAGCTGAACACTGTGAGCAGGAAGCACTGTACTGAATGTAAATAGCAGGAACGGATCTAGCTGAACACTGTGAGCAGGACACACTGCACTGAATGTAAATAGTCTAGATAGAAGATAACAGGAACGGATCTAGCTAAACTGAATACAGTGTATATATATATATGCAACACCTGGGATGCATATATATACACAATACACTGTAAGTGCAGCTAACTGACTGACTGTTCTGCCTAATCTATCTAACTCAAATCAAACACTGTCTCTCTGTCTATCTCTTTCAACGCCGGAACACACACTACACAGGGCCGCCGTGCAGGCGGCCTTATATAGTGTGGGGCGTGTACTAAATCCCCTGAGCCATAATTGGCCAAAGCCTCCTTGGCTTTGGCCAATTACGGCTCTCTGTTCAGGCGGCGCTGTGATTGGCCAAGCATGCGGGTCATAGTGCATGCTTGGCCAATCATCAGCCAGCAATGCACTGCGATGCCGCAGTGAATTATGGGCCGTGACGCGCCACACGAATTTGGCGCGAACGGCCCATATCGTTCGCAATTCGACGGACGGTCGAACAGCCGATGTTCGAGTCGAACATGGGTTCGACTCGAACACGAAGCTCATCCCTACTACATATAAAACTACCTTTTCAAATGTGGCTTTTAAAATGTAAAGTGAATCCGTCACATACAAAGCAAGATCACAGTCTGCAAATCATCTAATGTAGACATCAATTTTATTTTTTTTTACACTCGTGATGCCGTTGCTTGACTGCCATGCAGATCGAATGAAAGCGTATCTAAACTCAACAACATTAACTGTATAAAATTGCAGCTTCTGGTAAGAGAAACCGGTATTTTCTGTACTTGCAAGAAATATAATTATGATGAATGAAGAAAACAAATGCAGCCACTTAATTTAAGGACTGGTAAGCTGAAACACATTCGATTTTTATATTTGGGTTTAGTTACATTTCACATACTTTCACTGCTTTTGCATGTGGCGATTAGGAGCTCTGACTCTCATGTCACTGTCCAAGGATGTTGAAACCGGAGAAAGCAGAAAACCGCCGACTAGCCTTTTCACAATGTGGCTAGCAATGTGAATCTCCAAATTTTAGTACCCGTTTCATTTAATAAATATCTTCTATTACAACAACTAAGTACTAATTTTCCTTAGTCATATGACCCGGTTCAATTGTGCAAATAATAGTATACAGAGTCTAGTAGCCAGAGACCAGTTGGAAATATTTTCTTTCTGATCTGAAATGTGGATTGGCATAATGGAATATTGAATATGAATTAAATTCCATATAACAGATTTTCCTTACATTATTTTGCCCTGTTTCCTCCTCCTCCCTGGTGACATCATGAGGTCTCTGTGCTTCTGAATGCAATGCAGATAGATCATGACTGGTGGGAGGAACTAGGACATCACAACGCCCTGCCTCAGTACTCTCCTGAAGAGCCAAGGGCTAGCTCTTCGGAAAAGTTATTCAATCGCCTTGATGGGAAAATGTCAGTCTTGAGGTGTAGGCATATCTGGGCCAGCTGTATTTACATGCAGACTGCTCTAGCTAATGGCCACCATTGACGCTGAGCCTCCATGAAAAAACTGAAAGCCAATGAATGAAAAGGGTGTGCCAGGCACAGTATGGCTGGAAAGGAAAGGGCTAGATAATGCTAGATGTTCTTCAGCCAGTAAATGAGGCATGCTCTATCTGACTTGTTGCAGCTTCTAATGCACATAGTGAGAAGGTCACAGAGTGCAGTGAAATTAGAATAAGCATTTTCTGTACAGGATAGAGTATAAGAAATAAAGAACGTGCCGCGCTAACTGTGATAACGTGCAAACAAAATAATCACTCCATTAATGTGAAATCCAAAAAAGAACATAAAGTCCAATTTGCATATGTGCAAAAATGTCAGTCCCAACTGAATGCCAAATCACTGCTGTGCTGTTATAAATATTGTGTTGAATCAAATCTTGTGATCACCATGTGGACCATCACCACCATAAGAAATGGACTCTTACCAGAACAGATAGACCCTATTACAGAGTCAAATCAGTCTGTAAATGATATTCTTATCATAAAAGGGTTCGACCCACGCTGCTTGGCTGGAATTCTGCAATGTCTCCCATCCTGCAGTGTATGTTAAAATCAATGGCGAAAATACAATGGATATAAAAAGTCTACACACCCCTGTTAAAATGTCAGGTTTCTGTGATGTAAAAAAATTAGAAAAAAAAAAATAATTTCAGAACTTTTTCCACCTTTAATGTCACCGATAAACTGTAAAACTTAATTGAAAAACAAACTAAAATCTTTTGGGGGGGGGGGAGTAAAAATAAAAAACTAAAATAATGCGGTCGCATAAGTGTGCACACCCCCTTATAAATGGGAATGTAGCTGTGTTAAGAATTAAGCAATCACATTCAAACTCATGTTAAATAGGAGTCAGTACACACCTGCCATCATTTAAAGTGCATCTAATTGACTCCAAATAAAGTTCAGCTGTTCTAGTAGGTCTTTCCTGTCTTTTTCTTAGTCACATCCTACAGCAAAAGCCATGGTCCGCAGCTTCCAAAGCATCAGAGGGCTCAATGTTAAAAGGTATCAGTCAGGAGAAGGGTACAAAAGAATTTCCAAGGCATTAGATATACCATGGAACACAGTGAAGACAGTCCTCATCAAGTGGAGAAAATATGGCACAACAGTGACATTACCAAGAACTGGACGTCCCTCCAAAATTGATGAAAAGACGAGAAGAAAACTGGTCAGGGAGGCTGCCAAGAGGCCTACAGCAAATTAAAGGAGCTGCAGGAATATCTGGCAAGTACTGGCTGTGTGGTACATGTCACAACAATCTCCTGACGGAAGCCTTTTCTCCAAGCCTGGCTAAAATTTGCAAAAACACATCTGAAGTATCCCAAAAGCATGTGGGAAATGTGTTATGGTCTGATGAAACCAAGGTTGAACTTTTTGGCCATAATTCCAAAACATATGAAAAACAACATTGCACATCACCAAAAGAACACCATACCCACCATGAAGCATGGTGGTGGCAGCATCATGCTTTGGGGCTGTTTTTCTTCAGCTGGAACAAGGGCCTTAGTCAAGGTAGAGGGAATTATGAACAGTTTCAAATACCAGTCAATTTTGGCACAAAACCTTCAGGCTTCTGCTAGAAAGCTGAACATGAAGAGGAACTTCATCTTTCAGCATGACAACGACCCAAACCATACATCCAAATCAACAAACGAATGGCTTCACCTGAAAAGCCCAGAACTGAATCTGATTGAAAATCTGTGGGGTGGTCTGAAGAGGGTTGTACACAGGAGATGCTACCGCAATCCACCGCAATCTGACAGATTTGGAGTGTTTTTGCAAAGAAGAGTGGGCAAATATTGCCAAGTCAAGTTGTGCCATGCTGATAGACTGAGTGCTGTAATAAAATCAAAAGGTGCTTCAACAAAGTATTAATGTAAGGGTGTGCACACTTATGCAACCATATTATTTTAGTTTTTTATTTTTACTTCCCTCCACCTAAAAAAATTGTTTTACAGTTTATATGTCACATTAAAGGTGGAAAAAGTTCTGAAATGCTTTATCTTTATCTAATTTTTTTACATCACAGAAACCAGACATTTTAACAGAGGTTTGTAGACTTTTTATATTCACTGTATTTTTCACGAGATCCACCATAAAATTAAAATGGGAGAACCCACATAGTATAAATTCATATAAAACTTTTAAAGTAATCCAAATGCATAAAACTACTCACATGTGAGTAGTTTATGACAAGACTATGATTTACAGGCTGATTTGACTCTGTAATAGGGTCTATCTGTTCCGGTAAGAGTCCATTTCTTAAATTCAACACAATATTTATAACACCACAGTAGTGATTTGGCATTCAATTGGGACTGTCATTATTTTTTGCACATATGCAAATTGGACTTTATAACCTTTTTTAGGATTTCACATTAATGTAGTGATTATTTTGTTTGCACATTATCACAGTTAGTGCGGCAAGTTATATATTTCTTTTGCTAAACCGTTTATTTGACTGCTTCTTGCTAGTGGCTTGATTTTGTACCTGCCAGTGCGATTTCTATTATGTTTTTAGCATAGAGTACTGATAAAGTACTGATAAAGTCTGATGGTAAGCCTGGAGTTTACCTTAAAATAAACTAACAGTATCCTAAATCGCCTTGGGAATGAGAGAGATTTGTGATTGGTTTCCCATGCCCACACAGCTGACACAGATGTTACATACTAATTTAATACACTTTTTGAATGTATTAATGTAATCTATATTTTGGAAAATGCAGTAAGAGATTCAGCTTTTCCCACTTGTGGGTAGGGAACACTTTGAGATAAGCAGACAGAACTGGGAATAATAGTGGCTCAGTACTCAGGCCACTAGATTTAATCTGTAAATTAAATATCACTTCAGCTGGATACCTCTAGACATGAGATCTCACCATCGAATGAACATTTTGAGAAAAAGGCCCAAGGCCCAAGTTGATTCCGTGAGTTGGGAGCTTGCAGACATCTTGGTATTTAGTTATCTTAACAAAAACAAAAGCAAGTAACAAAACATCCAGTTTAAAGCGGTAGTAAACCACTTTTTTTTTAATGCTGCAAGGTAAATCTATAATGTGCTCATATGCATCACATACTAGCACATTATGTGAAACTCACCTTAGAACGAAGCAAGCTGTCACCACTGAAGGCGCTTCCTTCTTCACCTGTTCCTCCATCCGTTTCACAGACTAATGCCCTGTACACACGGTTGGACTTTCCAACGGAATATGTGCGATTGGAGCTTGTTGTCGGAAATTCCGACCGTGTGTGGGCTCCATTTGACTTTTTCCAACGGAATTTCCGACACACAAAGTTTGAGAGCAGGCTATAAAATTTTCCGACAATAAAATCTGTTTGCGTAAATTCTGACCGTGTGTGGACAATTCCAACGCACAAAGTGCCACGCATGCTCAGAATAAATTAAGAGACGAAAGTTATTGGCTACTGCCCCGTTTATAGTCCCGATGTACGTGTTTTACGTCACAGCGTTCAGAATGATCGGATTTTCCGACAACTTTGTGCGACCTTGTGTATGCAAGACAAGTTTGAGCCAACATCCGTCGGTAAAAATCCATGGATTTTGTTGTCGGAATGTCCGATCGTGTGTACAGGGCATAAGGCTGTGTGAGTGGCCGGAGCTGCAATGACATCAGTCCGGCGCATGCGTGCAGGAGCCGCCATTCACGACACAGGACTTTAAAGGAACGGCACAGTATGCCGTTCCTTCAGAGCACATGCACAGGTGAAGTCAACGGCTGCATCAAAAGTAAATATCTTCTAAACGCCGCACGTTTCAGAGATATTTACTGTACCCATAGGTATGCCTTATTATAGGCTTACCTATAGGTAAAAGTCATGCATGGGAGTTTACTCCCACTTTAACTGGATGTGCATATACCACACCCCTCGAGGACTTTAATTTAGCAATTAAAAAACAAACATGAATTTAAAACTGTAAAAAAAAAGGGAGGGAAGGGAATCAAGGCAAGAATAAAAATAACCAGGATTAACAAGAATTTTAACTACAAATTTCAATGGTAAAAAATGAATTAGGGCTAACTGCAAATTTTAGTCTGTGATTTACTTTTTTTAAAAGGCACTAAAATTGTGTTTTTTAGTACAAAACATTTTTTTTAGGTTTGGTACTACAAACAAAAATAAAAAAATTTTAAAAGTTTACATACAAATGATTAAAAAATAAAAATACTAAGGGAATGAAGGAGTTAGTACATCTAAATAGGGTTCACTAATTGTTAATGAAGGAGCTTCTGAGGAAGTCCCATTTGGACACAATGCGCAAAGCAGGATTTATCCATGATGACGGCACGCTATTGGGAGGAGTTTTTGGAAAGCCGACAGGTGAACTAAATGGCTGCAGTGACTGCCGTGAGAACAGGCAGTGGAGTAAATGCACAGGTGCCATTACATGTGGTATTAGAAGTTCTGTTTATGTAAGTATTTTGAGGTCAATAAACATTATTTTATATGGAGAGCAGTAGATGGTCCTTTTATGACTTTTTTAGGAATTGCTGTATGTGGTGAAGGCTGCATTATCAAGCAGGAAGATGTCTCCCTAAAAGGAAGATTTTTTTGTATTGGCTAGTATTCCATAAAGGAAATGTTATGGAGGGCCTGGCTATAATCTATATAATGCCAAGCTTTTATTGATCTTCTATATATATGTAGGGGGCACATCCTGACAGTGAGTGCATTTTTTGTGCATTTTTGGACGATCACAGGGTGACACTGAAGGAAGGGCACTTTGGATGAATGTTTATAAACACTTTGACTTCTGTGGACACTTTCATGAACTTTTTAGAAGCTTATAATCACATATTATTGGAACAAATATGTTTGTGATACTTTTGGGTGGAGTGCCTGATATTTGAAAATGATAGAATGTGGATCTCCCTGTGTAGTTATCAGAGCTTCATGATAGCCAAGTGCCGCTGGTTGCGCAGGGAGAGTTGTAATCTCCCAGTGTGGTCTGCAGGGCCTAGATGGCAGCTTCTCTAAAATTCTTCTTTAATATAATGGTTAAATGTGTTTTTTTTTTCATGCAAGCAGTATAAGTATGTGACTCATCTAAATTTAGTAAGTTGTGCTGCAGTGCTCTTGTGTTAACCAGAGTCTTGGGGAGATGAGGAGAGAATGGATTGACAGAAATACAAGTTTATCAGACTGCTGCTTCTCCTTTTACTGTCCAGTCACGGACAATGGGAGGAGCAAAACATGTAAGTGTTACTTAACTGCAGCCAAAGAACCAGCCAGGCGTCTGCTCTGCCAAACAGTGCTTTAGATGTGTGGCAGAGTTGTTTAAATCTCAAGACTGGATGAGCAAAATTACAAATCCATCAACAAGTTAAACAGCTACAATATACATACAGTATCTATTTTATCTGTGTATTTATCTGATTGCCTAGAGTTAAGCTTTTTATTTAATACCAGGCACAGTGTACTCTCTATTGTGCATAAAAATATATTTGGCAGCTTGATGATATTATAAGGCATCTAGATGACCTGTGTATGTGTAGACATGTGCATGTCATACAGATGTACAATACTTGCAACATTAACAATCATCTGAGAGTATTTATTAAAACACTTTTATGGGTAATGTGTAGCAAAGGAGTGTTGGCTCTAGCTGCCTATAAAGATTGTTTAAAGTGAAAACCAAACTGCTGACATGTAGTGTTTAAATTTTCTTTAACGTCTCACATAATTGGCCCCATAAGGTTTGTAAAAAAACAGCTTTTCTTATATTTTCTCTAATTTGTCTTCCTTAGGAAATTATCTGTTTTCTGCTACTCTGCTTGATCTTCACTGATGCTAGCTACAGAATGGATCTCATCTATAGAGTGTTTGGTGAGTACCACATCACAGGCAAAAACGGAAGACTGCTTAAAGAAAAATACTGTCATCATTTAACGCTGAAGTTTAGCCATAAAAACATTCTTTATGGCTTTAGTAAAATAATTATAATTAAGTATTTCCCATGTTGTGTAAGCAGCTGGATCCTGTAGAAATCTTCAATGCAGGGATGCCCTGTCCTCTTCCTGTTTCTGAACTTCTGGCACTGTGGGGATTAAAGGAGAAGTCCAGCCTGAGTTCGTTTGGCTGGGTTTCTCCTATGGGTCCCAGGAGTGCAATTAGTTTTACACTCCTGTGACCCATTTTCAGCAGAGAGCGATCTGAAGTCCGCTCTCTGGTGACATCACCAAGATCAGTCCAGGCACCGCATCATCCCAACTCTGGAAGTCTGGATCCGCCAGGTGCCTGGACTGATGCCAGTCTCAGCCTCTCAGCGAGCCGCTCAGATAGCCGCTCCCCGCCCCTCCACAGAGCAGGGCAGGAGAGCTGCTGATTGACAGTCAGCAGCTCTCCATTTGGGGATCTGTGAGAACCGAGCCATTGGCGGTGTTTGGTGGCTCAGTTCTCAGTGAAGAGGCGCAGGGGGACAGATGCAGCATCGGTCTGATGCTGCATCCACCTAGGTAAGTATTAATCTGCAAAAAACAAGATTCCCATACTTCTCCTTTAATATCTTTAGGTCTTCTGTGTAGCTGCTGTGAAAAAGTTCCCAATGAGGACCCACCCCCTCCTTTTCCATAGAGAAACATTCTTTCATTTCTTTCACTGTTTATAACACGATCTGTAAATGGGAGAGATAAATCTGTGACTCCTCAGACTCTCCCACATTTACCGATCGTGTTACAGGCAGTGAAAGCAAATAAAGAATCTTCCCCAATGGTGGAAGAAGGTTTGGGTCCTTGTTGGAAACATTTTAACAGCAGCATCAAAGAAGACCTGGAGCTATTATTCCCCGCAGCATCAGAAGTTCAGAGGCAGGAAGAGGACGGGGCATCCCTGCACAGAAGATTTCTCCAGGATTTAGCTGTCTGCACGACGTTGGACATCCATCATTACAGATAAGTTCCTCACTAAACCTTCTTTTTATGTTTTTTTTTTGGGGGGGGGGGGGGGGTAGCTGCACTTCAGCTCTAAAGTCAAAGCTTTAGCCAGCTTCAGCTTCATATTTGTTACATGTTCTCATTCACATAGCATAATTTAAAAAAATGCAGCTTACCTTTTTAGATGATCTATTCTGGATCCTTCAGCTCATTTTTAGTTCTCTGTTTATGAGGAGACTGGGCAGCAATGTGTGATCTAAGAAGCATTCCTCCTACCAAAGACCTTACATGTAGGAGGATGAATGCCTTTTACATTGGTGGCAAGTGGGATTATTCTTGTTACTTAAATTCATGGTCAGTGAGACTCACATTGTCTAACAATGATAGGAATAAATAAAATGAAAGGGTCCAAAGTTTCGTCCACCCACACTGTAGATCCCACCATATCACCAGGATAAGTAAAACACTAAGGTAAATTGTTAACGCTACCACTTAAATAAAAAAATAATAAACTACCGTATAGACTACTAAAGTGAATAGTGGCAATGTAAATGAATAACTAGAAATTACATGGAATAATAAAAGAATCACTCAGTGACAAGTGATGAGGAAACAAAACAAAAAAAAAATTCCATTGACTGAACATGTCCTTAAATGTGACGGTGATTAATCAATAAAGATTGATAATGCATTGACAGCAGATTCAATATTGTTTATCCACCACACCATGTGCAAACGTTGATTCCACTCCCCTCTGGGTGTCCACTCACCAAATGAAGTTGCCGTACACTCTCATGTTTGGCAAATAAGAATCAACCCATATAGGGTTAAATCATCCATCGATCTCCCATCCATGTGATTGATGCCATGGAAAGATCCATATATAAGAAAACAAAGTGCTCCAATAGTGCAGTAACGTTTGATCAAAAATGTATTTAAAAAAGATTTCAAACATTGCACTTACACAGGTTAAATTTAAATTTTGCATGTTATACAGCCACTACAGCAGCATAAGACTGGTAAAGCATGGTCACAATGAACTCAGTGTGTAGTAGTATCTCACCCACACCGCAATCGTCACCGCTGGAACGTCACTTCCGGTATTACATCTGATATCACTAATGGCTGCCGTAGAGCTACTTACCGATGCGTTTCGTCATCATGACTTACTCAAGAATGCCCATAATACTGGTGGTCAACAGAAATACATTTGTCCCACCGACAATAAATATAGGGGAATTTTTTCTGCTGTACACAATGTTAGGGGAATTCTTACTCACACTGACCACCAATGTAAGAGGTATTCCTTTTCCCGATTGACGATTGGTGGCCAGCAAAAAAAAAAAAAAAAGTTGGTTGCCAATGGGTGCTGGTGGGAAAATTTCCACTTAGGCCCTTGTCATACTAGAGTTCCTGTAAAAGAAAATAACTCACTAAAAAGATCCACTTGTTTCTATAGCATAACTCCCTCCCTGGCAGTTCAGCAGCTTCCAAATTTGTTATCCAGATAGGTTCATTTTAAAGGAAACCAGTACTGAAAGAGATATGAAGACTCTGATTAATGAAAACACTCTCTGGTTATCATGTTTCTGTACTTTCTGAGTCACCAGCCTACAGCTAGTGTGCTTAGGTGTGACTTTACTGATTTGCTTGCCTCATATGCTTCTACATGATAGTGTCACAGAAAATGTATAAAGCCAAGGACAGTGAAACTAGCCACAGACCGCTAAATTTGTGTCCAATTCCTGCTAAATCAGCTAAATTAAAGCCATAGTAGGTGGCTTTGCAAACATCACCTAGCTCAAGAAAAATTTATTTAAAAATTGACTGAGCCAGGTAAAAAATGAGTGGCCCAACAGTGACTGCATCCTATCAGATACAGTCACTGTTTAGGTACTGATAAAAGTGTGGCAACTGCCTTAATATAATGGAGATTCCTCTAGCCATGTTTAGTGTAGATTGGTGAATCAGTTCATTTATCTTGTTCAGTCCACTGGCCATACAACAGTAACTTTTTCTCAAAAAAAAAATTTTTTTGGAAAGTCTGTTTGATTTTCCAGTAGTTTTTTTTTTTTATAATCACTTTCTTTATTAAGACAATTTCCAACATACAACATAGAAAAACACATTACACAATATATCTATATAAATCTTTTCATTAGCATACACCACACTAAACCTCCACGCCAAGAAAACACACTGGATCCTTGATCATGTCATCTTCAAAAGAGAGGAAAAAAAAGGAAAAAGCCCACGCACTTGCCTACCTATAACCGAAACTCAATTTGTGCAAAACATTATTCAAAGTATAATTAAGAAATTAAGACGTGTGTCAAACAACCAACAATACAAAAAAAAAGTGTATAATTTCAAATTACTATTTTCGTGTCCTATTATGTTTAGTGTTTTAAATCAATATAATCTCACTCTACTATTTCATTTTTATACCTCTTCTCATTTCAGTCTTCCCTTCTTTATGTGATTTCATTGAACATAGAATTAAAAAAATTTCCATGGCAATTGAACACATTTTTTAAGGGTTTTCATTCCCAACTCATAATGGTGCTAACAATTGTTCTGACAAACAGTTTTTCTGAATTCTTGTACATACGGTTAAATGAACTTCTACTGGTGTAATTCCAGCTTTAGGCATACAGTATTTCCAAATGTAAATTTACAGAGCTGTTTTCTCTCAGTACAGGATTTTTATGGGGTATTTGCACCCTTGTAGCCAACACCTACTTTTTATTTAATGCATGTTCCTATTCACGTAGCATACTCTTGCCGACCGCCTAACTGTAAATGTACGTCAATATTTTACAGTTAAATACCAGTCGGCGGTCGGCTTTATGATTAAAGCAATCCCAGCAGCGGATTCGCCACGGGATCACTTTTATAGGCAGATGGAGATGTGCCCCCCTCCCGCCGCTTAAACTGTAGTTTCCGAGATTGCTGGAGCCGTCGGTAAGCCCTGAACCTATCTGTTGCAGCCAATGGCTAAGCAGGAAGTTGAGTGAAGGCAAGATAGACGTCTGACCGTCTGCGGCTGGTGCTCAATTTTCTTGGGGGGGGGGATGCGGACCGCGCCCCCCCCCCCAGCCAGCCAACCTTCCCCCCTGCGTCTCCTCCCGAGTCTCGGCGGTTGCTTCTCCTCCCGGCCAATCAGGACTTAGGACTCACGACCAATCGGGTCTTAGGACTCCTGGCCAATCGCGTCTAAGGACCCACCTCCTGATTGGCTGAAAGGAGAAACAGGAAGGCATTAGTGAATAATAATTTGCTAATGTCACACAAATGAGCCCACCCTTTTTGAAGCCATTTAGAGCCTTAGGCTCTAATCATGTGCTTCTAAAAAAAAAAAAGAAAAAACCCATTGGAATCCATACGTCCGGTATCCTGCATGTAGATTAGGGGCCGGGCGCATGGATTAGGGGGGCGGCGCCCCTGCAACTTGCATGAGCGGCTGCCACTGCATCTGACGTCACTTCCTCTTCTCGGGCACAATGTCATTTTTTTTTTTTTTTGCTTTTAAAGTTAAATGAGAGATCTGACATCTTTTTGACCCCAAATCTCTCAATAATGAGGACCTGTCATGCTTAGTTCTATTACAAGGGATGTTTACATTCCTTGTAATAGGAATAAAAGTGATCAAAAAATAAATGTAAAAATTAAAGGGACAGTGTAAAAAAAAAAAAAAATGTGAAAAAATATATAAATAAATAAATTTAAAGGGCCCCATCCCTTCAAGCTTGCGTGTAGAAGCGAACGCATACGTAGGTTACACCCGCATATGTAAACGGTGTTCAAACCACACATGTGGGGTATTGCACGTGATCGTTAGAGCAAGAGCAATAATTCAAGTGCTAGATCTCCTCTGCAACTCTAAACAGGTAACCTGTAAAAAAGCGTCGCCTATGGAGAATTTTATGTACCGTAGTTTGTTGTCATTCCACGAGCGAACACAATTTAAAGCATGGCATGTTAGATATCTATTTACATCATCTTTCACAATATAAAAAAAAATTGGACTAACTTTACAATTTTTTCTTTTTAATTCATAAAAGGTATTTTATTTTTAAATTGAGTTTGAAAGAGCAAATACAGTGTGACGTAAAATATTGCAATGACCGCCATTTTATTCTCTAGGGTCTCTGCTAAAAAAAAAAAAAAAAAATGTTTGGGGGTTCTAAGAAAATTTCTAGCAAAAAATGCTGATTATTTTGACTTGTAAACAACAAATGTCAGAAAAAGGCCCGGTCAGCAAGTGGTTAAAGAAAAGATTTAAAAGTTACAGCTTTTTTTCCCTGGAAACTCCAGAGCTGAAAAACCCTGCTAGTTCTCTTTGTTTATGAGGGACTTGAGAAGCTGTTTTTGCCATAATTAAGCCTGTCTGTACTGTGTCGGCTTCATTATTAGTTGCAAACTGATTTTAAACACGGTCTGTTCTAACAAAGAGCTAAATATTTAGAAGCTTGCCTTCTTCATTGTATGTTAATGAAAGGGAACTGAGTCTGTCCTAAGCCTTTCTATTGGGACAGATCACACTGAACTTGTTCAGAAATGGTTGCAGTCAGCCATGGCACCATCTCCCAGAAACATCTAAAAGGTAAGACATTTGAAAAAATAGGTATGCTGTATGAATGATAACACATAAAAAATATATAGTGAAGTTTTCTCAAATTTGACTGCAAAAGTGGAACTATGCTTTAAAATGTCATTAAACCCAGACTATAAAAAAAAAAAAAATATATCATTACATGCTATATAACAGTGCACTGTCCACTAAAGCCGGGGTCTCAAACTGGTGGCCCTCCAGCTATTGCGAAACTACAAGTCCCATGAGGCATTGCAAGGCTGACAGTTACAAGCATGACTCCCACAGGCAGAGGCATGATGGGACTTGCAGTTTCGCAACAGCTGGAGGGCCGACAGTTTGGGACCCCTGCACTAAAGCATTCAATCAGTGTAGAATGAAAAATACCTAGTTGACACTGCCTTTAGCTGCCCCTCCCATCTTCTCTGTGTCCCCACTGCAGACTGAGATTGTGTAGACCAGCTGGTGTCCTCTTCGGAGCATGCTCATATTTCAGTTCCCTTCTAAGCTCTTCATTTCCTCCTTTTTCTTATCTGTGCAGCCTACTTAACGTCACACGTGTGGGCATGCACACAATAATAAATGACACTTCCTTCATGTCCATTGCTTAACACTAAGGGGAGGGGGTATAATATGCTAAATGATTACATTCACTGAGAAAATCACAACAAACTTTGTTTTTATATAAATTAGCATTAAATATATCAAATGTAATTGCTAATACATTTAAAGTAAAAAAGAGCCTTGTATGCAGAACAAAATACAAAAGCTAGTAACAGCCATCTTTGTCTCTGCCTACACTATATTAATAAACAAAAAAACACACACTTGATGCTCAGTGAAGTTTTATATGGTAATTTAATTTGAATTGCTCTTCTGAAACTGTTTTTTTTTTGTTTTTTTTTAGTCATGTGACTGGTACAGCACCAATCAGGGCTGTGCAAACTCATACTACAGTATTAGAAGGCTCTACCAAAGGTCTTTTCTTGCAGATGCCAAATAATTGGGAAAGATTATGTGGCCACAGAATAGCACTGCAGGAATAAGGTACTTAGAGGATTAAAAAGACCCCCCCCCCCAAAAAAAAAAAAAAAATACAGTGGCATGATATACATGATATATGTGAATTCATTATACAATTAACACTTCACTGTATAGTATCGCTTTAATGATTATAGAGATAATCTTATCTAACCTTATAAAGAGTCTATTGTTTTCAGTTAGGTTAGACCTGACTCATACTTGCACCAAGAAGGAGGGGCAGTAAAGCACAGTCATCATGCATTCTTTAGAGACCTTTAAATAAACCAGAAACATTTTCTAAGTGAATACTTGCTTACCTATGTATCTTTGTTTGCTTTTCAATCTTTCTATCAACTACAATCTAGAAAAAAAATGTGACTTGGCTTGCTGTAAAATTCCACTCTCTTTAGGTTTGGCTAGTAAAGGAGCATTCCTGGTGTTAAAGTGGAACTCAACTCTCCTATCCTTTAGAGTCAAGGAAGCTGCCATCTTAGCCTTTATTTAATCTGCAGTTACCATAGTGCCACACATATGATCAATTATGACACCAGCCATTTGATGGCCTGACATTTCGATTGAGAGCGCAAGCAACTGTGAAACAGTTAAAGTGGATGTAATGTCATCCTTTCTAAACTATTGCCATAGGGGTTATCTATACGGATCTACACGCCTCCTGCATGTATCTTTACCTGTCAAATGTCTCCCCTCTGTCTGTTATGAGACCCGAAAAACTGCATATTCTGTGGGTGGGTCTGTTGTCTGGAGCTCGGTGGGTGGAGTCGTGATGTCAGTAGACTCCCCGCCCACCTCTACACTCCCCTTGTCAATATGCATTTTCTCCTGTGTATTTCTAACACTGAACTTCTGCTATGATCTCTAACATCCAGTGAAAAGACAGGAAAGTAACCACATGACTTCAGCATGCCAAATCATGGTGAGGTGTGGAACAGCCAATCCTTGCAGAGCTGCTGAAGAAAGGAGTGGGAGGGAATTAAAAATAATGCATGTCTCTTAGGATAGTGCACGAGATGTAAATCACCTGTCACTCACAGCAAGGGGGAGGATTTGACAAAGTTTTTCTGTTTGTCAAGTTTTATCTCACTGAACAATAAAAGAGGATTGCTCAGAGCTGGATTAACTCTTTGTGGCAACTCTGGGCTCAAATGATAGGAAATCTTATACTCTATGTCACGGAACGTCCTCTACATTATGACATAAAAAAAAAATTCGGGTTTACATCCACTGTAAATGAATAGGTTTCATTTCACTTTAAGAGCTGTGTATTGTTAAATTGAATCCACGTTTCTGTTGAGAATAATGCTGTACTCCTAGACAACACTGCTGGAACTCTCATTGTTGCTTTTTATGCTGTGATAATTAATAAAAATGGTATTTTCACGTTATGGCATCCTTCAGTTTCTGAGCGCAGGTGTTCTTATACTCGCACACACACAGCTATAGCCTTCAATGTGAATAATGGCAGTCTATTGAGTCTATTGTGAAATGAAAGTTCGGGAACATCAAGTTCCACACTTTTATTTGACAATCAATAAGAGATTAAACAAGTTTTCAGAACATTCAACAAAGTTCAGATTTTATGATGATTTTGAGCTCTCATAGTAAATGGTTAATATTATACAGCCAGATATCTACACCGAAAACAAAAGCATTCTTATTTTATCTCTACAAAGTTTACTAGTTTATTTACCCATTTGTCGGCACAAAGACCTGTTCATTAAAAGAGAAGTGCGGGATTTGAAAAAAAATTAAACAGTGATACTCATCTAGGTGGATACAGCATGGATCCGATCCTGCCACTGCACTATTGCCGCCTCTACACTAAGAACTGTGCGATCAAAGACCACTGATCGCTCAGTTCTGGGGTCCGCTCTGAGCACAGAGTAATGCCTGTCAGTCACTGCTCAGTCCTCTGCCCTTCCAGTGCTCACTGGGGTCCCAGACTGTGGAGAGCGTGGGAGCGGCTGGATCAGGCTCTCAGTGGGGTGCTGAGAGGCCAAGCCAGCTACCGGTCAGGCATCTGGGTGGCTCTCAACATTAATGTCAGGATCCATGCAGAGCCTGGACCAGCTCTGTAGCATCAGCTAAAGCTGGAGTTCTCTTTTCCTCAATTGTAAATAGATCATGGCATCCATTCGTTTTTGGTATAAATGTCCCCCAATTGTGTAAATAACAACATAACAGAGCTTGCTGAACACACATTCTGGATTTGGTTTGTACTTTTAGGGCCCATTCACAAAATTGACTAAAAGCTATGATTACGCATTTAGATGCATTTTCATCCCTGGTCATCTGAGGAAAAATTGACATTAAAAAATGCATCAAAAATGCACCGCCATGCATTCTGGTGTAGTTTTGGTGCGTTTCTATAGATGTATAATAGAAGGGACATTTTTTAAATAGGGCACCAAAGATGTAGCATGCAAGACTTTTTAAAATGCAGTGCCCCCGCTGCATGGTACAGAGAATTAAAAGGGGACAATTTTTCATGCGCTTGAAAGGTATGGTTTAGCGTGGCAAAAGTGCACCAGTGTGAACAGGTCCTTAGTGTTTAGGAAAAAAAAATATTGATCTTTTTTACTTAGAAGTAAGGTGTTTTGATATCCTACAATCTGCACATTTTCTAATAATAAATTCACTTAGGAATCCTTTTTTTTACCAATGCCTTGCTGTTCTAATTAACAATTTAGCAATTTCATTAGTTGTCCATTTTTAAAGGATAAAGCATTACAATTATTTCTGTGAAGTTCCCTCTTGGACTCAGTTTTCTTCTTCAAGGCCCCAAGAAAGCTTATAAAAAGAAATTTGCTAGGCAATAATGTATTATCCATAACATTTAAATAATTTTAGAGCAATTTTTTTCTTCATCTTTGTTAAAGCCAATTGACTGTTCGGTATTTTTAAGTAGGGATTTGATAATTGAAGTCTGTATTCTCCTCTGAAGCCCTTAATGGCTCCTTTCATGTTTTAATTTTTGTGAGAGCTGGATGCGTGTGGAGATTTCTATATTACATGGGTGGTTTGAAACGTTCTAAAGACTTTAAACACAATCTTGATTTGGATTCACTCTGTGCATTAGTTCTTTTTATGTGCTGGTTTATATTGAGCATTATAGTTATCACAGCTTAGAATTTGTGGTGTATTTTGAATTGTTGTTCGCAAATAGTATTTTCTTAAAGTGTATTTCCACTTTTGCAGCCAAATTTGGATAATATCTATTTTATATTTGTTACATGTTCCCATTAACATAGCATAACCAATTAAAAAGAAATGTACAAATTGCTGGTTACCTTTTTAAGGCTTCATTTAGATGTGCAGTTGGGGGGGGGGGAGGGCAGGGGGCAAAAACGCGCAGTTGAGCTGCCAACCACCCCCCTTAATTTGAAATAGGCAGTGGATGGGGATGTTTCCAATCCCACTACCAAAAAAGTTGGGAAGCTGTGTAAAATCTACAAAAAAACAGAATATAATGATTTGCAAACCCAGTTGCAATCGAAAATAGAAAACATATCAAATGTTTAAACGTATCACTTTAACCTCTTTGCGCAAGGGTAAAATAAATGTAAATGCCTAAGCAGAATTTTGCAACTTTGACATGCATTAGTTAAACTGTTCATTACTTTGTGTATCCAGGTGGATTATTCCTTGTTTCTTTCAGGACAAATTGGACTTTCATTTGGTGGTAAATGCTGATTTTTTTAATTATTATTATCAAAGGAAAACTGACCCAAAATAGTAAAACAAATCATCTTTTAAATTTACTGTATATTTATTGCTATAATCATAATTTACCACCAAAGAACAACCCACAATAAATTCTCCTGCTCCTGATGATTGCAGTGATACCACATATGTGTATATTAGTTGTTGTTTGTACCCATTGTGCAACCCAGAACAATGGTGCACATTTAGCCTTTTTTTTTTTTTTTTATTCTGCCTAATACACACTGACACTGATACTAATTAAAACTGTTTTTATTTTTAATTCTACCCAAAATATGCTGACTGTGACCTTTGACCTTGACCTTTGACCCCAAGCTTGACCCTAATACCAACCCTGGCAAACCTTGATCGGGTTATTTTTTTTTTTTCAATCAAGTTTTTATTGGGAATAACATTTTTGGAAAATACAATGATAACAAAATAACAAGATAAACCAACGAGCAGTTATACAGTGTTACAATTAGTATGTTGTACAAAGAAAGTCTCAAGAATATTCTTACAGTAAAGTCAGGTTGTTCATCAAACAGCTAGTGTTGTGCTAGTATTGGCGGGGGCAAAAAAAACAAAAAAACAAGGTTAACGTATGTTGATCATCAGACTATGTGCAACAAATATAAAACAGGGTAAATCCCATAGCATATAATAGTGAGGGTGGAACAGGGTAAATCCCATAGCATATAATAGCGAGGGTGGAAAAGGGTAAATCCCACAACATATAATAGCGAGGGTATTTGAAGGATTCATTTAGGATGCAGAGAAAAAAAAAGAAAAACTATAAGGGGGGGGGGGACGACTGAACGGATGGGTAAAATCTGTCTAGGAAAGTGGATGATTTTCACAATGGCCAATGGAATTCTCCAGTAGGAAGCAAGATCAGTAATAGTTGGGGGAGAAGAGGGGGGAGGGAGTAAGAAAAAAAAAGAGGGGATAAGAAAGGGAGCATAGATCAGATCCAATCAGGTCACTGTGTTCTCTCCCCTGGAGAGGTATGGCTTTTCTTTTTTTTTTTTCCTCTCCCTCCCGCGGATGTCAGCTGCTTTATTGAAAGCTATACAGGGAGATTGGTGCTTTTAACTGCCAACATTCCCCCCCCTGGGTATTCTATGTACATTGCAAGGATTATAACAACCTTTGTTGCAGATTCTTACCTTTTGTTATTCTGAAGAAATCTATGTGTGTTTGTCTGCACTCAACTTCTCTGGTCGACCAGGGCTAGTCCTGTTCTGAGTAGAACCTGTCCTGTTAAACAGCGGTATGGTCTTGACCACCGTGCTGCAGCTAAATTTCAGGGTCTTGGCAATCTTCTTATAGCCTAGGCCATATGTAGAGCAACAATTTTTTTTTTCAGATCCTCATATTCCTTTACCACGAGGTGCCATGTTGAACTTCCAGTGACCTGTATGAGAGAGTGAAAGCGATAACACCAAATTTAAAACACCTGCTCCCCATTCACACCTGAAACCTTCTAACACTAACGAGTCACATGACACCGGCAAGGGAAAATGGGTAATTGGGCCCAATTTGGACATTTTCACTTAGGGGTGTACTCACTTTTGTTGCCAGCAGGTTAAAAATTAATGGCTGTGTGTTGAGTTATTTTGAGGGGACAGCACATTTACACTGTTATACAAGTTGTACACTTACCACATTACATTGTAGCAAAGCATCATTTCTTCAGTGTTGTCACATGAAAAGATATAATAAAATATTTACAAAAATGTGAGGCGGGTACTTTTGTGAGGTACTGTATGTCCATCGAGTTCAACCAATAGAAAAAGGAAAACAAATACCCAGAAAGCCTCAATATACAGAACCCTACTGTACATACAGTACCTACAGTTGATCCTGAGGAAGTCAACACCCACACAATTTCCCTTACGAAGCATGGACTAAATTTGCTCCAACAGGGGAAAATAGTAGATACCCTATGGTATTTTCCTGGATCTGCAATATCTGGTGTTATTACTTATAAATGTTAATAGCCAGATATATTCTGTGCATTCAGGTATGCATCCACCTTTTATTAAACAATGAACTGAGCTGGCTAGAACTAGTTCCTAAAGGAAACTATGTCACATATTTACATCTCTTACTGTGAAGAAGCCTTCATGTGAACTTCTTTTTCCACCAGGGCAAAAAGTGGCCCATTATCCATTGCACTGACCTCACAGTGAATAACTTTGCATAAAATTCACTATATGGACCGTTTATTTATTTAAGCAGTGATCATGTCCCTTTTAAATACCTCAGGGGAGAATAAATTCAGTTCAGCTAATCTTTCCCCATAGCTGAGGTCTTCCATGCCAGTTTGGTTGCCTCTCTGAACTTTCTAATTCCTCAGTATCCTTTTTATGAACTAGTGCCCAAAACAAAACTGCATTTTCCAGATGAGGTTTTACCAATGTTTTTTACAAGGACAAGATTGTTTGTCTCCCTCTGGAGTTTATACCTTTTTTAATCCAAGAAATGCAAAAAAAAAAAAAAAAAATGTTTTTAGCCCCCAAGTGCATAACTTTACATTTGTCAACAATAAACCTTTTTGGAGCTATTATATCATTAGACCAGACAGAAGACCCATATACAGTTGTGCTCATGAGTTTTCCTTCCCCCGGCTGAATTTATGATTTCTTGGCCATTATTCAGAGAATATGAATGATAACACAAAAACATTTCTTTCACTCATGGTTAGTGTCTGGCTGAAAATGGCCAAGAAATCATAATTTCTGCCAGGGTATGTAAACTTATGAGCACAACTGTAAATGGGTCTTCTGTTTGGTCTAATGACATAATAGATCCTTAAAGGGCAGTCCTTGCTGCGCTGAACAGCACTCACATAATGACATCAGAGCAATGTTCAGTGCAGCAGCCCAAAAGAGGAGGGAGGGGAGCCCATGACAACCTGAGCTTGAAGGAAGTGAGCTAAATTATGTTGTTAATTATTCAAAACGGAAGATGAGGACAACTAGTGGTGGAAATTAATTGACAGTGGGGGACAGCCCCAGACTGAAGATGTGTATTGCAGCAGAAGTGTTAGGTATCTGGTAGTAGAGCCTGACTTGTAGGAGAAGACCTCCACAAGAGTTGGTATGCCAACTCGAGCAAGTTCATCTTTCAGCCCTTCAGACAGGCTCATGCGGAACTGGTGACGTAGGGCCGCATCGTTCCACTGAGTGTCTGCGCTCCAGCGCCTAAAATCAGTGACATAGTCCTCGGCCGGTCTACGGCCTTGCTGGAGCGCGAACAGGGCTGACTCGGCTGTGGCAGTCCGCTGAGGGTCCTCATAGAGGTGAGCCATGGCTTCAAAAAAGGAGGGTAGGGATTGGGTTAGGACCGAGTCCCCCTCAAGTAGTCGGTGGGCCCAAGTCTGAGGTTCTCCTTGTAGGAGGGAAATCACAAATCCCACTTTGGTAGCTTCCAGTGAGGAGGTTCGGGGTTGCAAGGCAAAATAAAGCTGGCAGGCATTACGAAAGGCCCGAAACTTGGTTCGGTCTCCGGAGAATCTTTCTGGGATGGGGACCCTTGGTACAGGTGGGAGCATCACAACGGAAGGAGAAGAAACAGGCTGTGCTGGAGCTGCGGCCGAAGAGGAAGGCATGGAACTAGGGCCAGCAAGATTCTGAACTTGTCCTTCAAGTCTGGTATAATTATCCTGTAGGGATTGCACAGCTTGGGTGAGGGCCGCGAGATGCGTGCAGATCTCCTTCATTGGGGAGGTCTCTCCTGCAGGCTCAGTCATGGCTGTTTTGTACTGTTAGGTACCTGGTAGTAGAGCCTGACTTGTAGGAGAAGACCTCTCATACAATGCTGGTTCAGGAGCCACTGGAGTGGGGACAGTGGTCTCGTGAGCACAGTGGGGTAGGAGTGCCTGGTGAGGTAGAAGTCTCTGGTGCTGGAGCTCTGGTGGTAGAGATCCCTCCAGGGATGGCTGGACTGCAGGTGAAGGTGGTCAGCGGAGAACAGCAGGCTGAAGAACTGGAAGATGCAGGTGCAGGGATCACTGGAGCTGGAGCTGAAGGTGCAGCAGCACACGGAGCTAACGGCAGGCACAAGCAGGGTCAGACAGTCCGGGTCGGCAGGCAATCAAGGCAGGTGATAACGGCAGGCAAAAGGCAGAGTCGGTAAGCAGGCAGAGGTCGGCAACGGGTACTGGCAGAGACAGCAGCAGGGTCAGACAAGCCGGGTCGGATTGGAGAGAGAGGGATGGTCAGACAAGCCGGGTCAGTATCATAGACAGATCAATTAGGTGCAGGTAACAAGTTCACAGAAGCTAAAGACGAAACATCAGCGCGCCAGTGCAGCAGGAAGACCTTTATGCGCTCAAACAATGTTAACGCGCATGCGCGTGCCGCGCGCACAAATCAGTCGTGCACCCACGCGTGCCCGAGGGACGCGCTGACGCACAGCAATAGCTGGGTATTGCTGCATAGTCTGAACAGGGTTGCGCCGGCGCATGCGCGCATGCATATGTCCTGGTCTGGTGCTGACAGATCCCTGACAAGAAGTATCTTTTTTATTTTATCTTATAATGGGCTATCCTTTTTTTGGTTGGAGTTCTGTTTTAGGTTGGCAAATGCTGCCTTGGGCTTATACCAAATGAAGGGACTGAAGGATGGACTTGCCTGGGCTACAAGATTGAACACTGTATTCTACTAATGGTAGTTCAGTGTCCGAGTGTGATGGAAGGAGGAATTGTTGGGCATTGAGCCATATCTCCTAATTTTTGCAGAGTCTGAGAATATCCTGCATCAATTCAGCTGTGCACTCATGACAGAAATTCTGCCTCTGAAAGGCTCTGCAAATATAAAGTCTAGCATACATATTTATTTAGTTTTGATTGACACAATTGTAATCATTAATCATAATGCATAATTCAACTTAATTTTCTAAGGTTTCAAAATTAATACATAAACTAATCATTTCTTCAATTATCCATATTCATTAAAGTGATTTTGCATTTATTTGTTCACTTGATTAAGTGCCTTGATTAATAGTATTTCAGGTGTAGATATGTTAGGCTGTAACATTTAAAATAATGATTAATTTCTTCCTGTCACTATATTATTTGATCCAGATATTATAATTCTGACAAAGCCAACAAAAATCATTTGCATTATTTGCTTGAACGTCTAGGCATGACTTGATATATTGCTTTGCATTCACAAATTCCCCTCCTGCCACCTTAGAATAACTTCCTAAATCCATAGAATCAATGTATAATTGCTACGGTGCTATAAAGGTAAGCTGTGGAGTTCCCAATATGAATTTAAACTACAACTAAAGGCTCCTCTATGACAGTCTAAACAAGTAACAAATCGAACTAATATAGGATGCACAAGTCTTAAAAAGTAAACAAAAAACTTTCTTAACCTTCCATGACTGAGCAAAATCTTCCTTTATTTGTGTTTCCTGTGCTTCTCTCCCAGGCACCGCAGCTCACAGTGGGAGGGTTTTTAGAATGTGGGCAGTGCCGCCAATCCAGAAAGCAGTGGGCAAGACTATGTGTAGCCAGGTGCTAACTGACAAGCTACAGGCTTCTAATTCTACAATGACAATGCTGATAGCATATACCTATACCTTCACTCCTCACTGTGCAGGTTTTTGAGAGGACTGGAGGTATAGTAGGGTTGGAGATCCCAGATGAGGAGCAAGGAGAAGTCCGCCTTTTTCTATGATGTGGGTCTTCCAATGTTGTTGCCAACGGACAGGTCGTCATATGTCTGGTCAACCATGTGGTGCCCAAGTGGCTGCTGTCCTGGCCACGCTTGATCCGCTTTAGACATAGGTTGCAAACAGCAACGGTGTGATCACTTGTCGAAAAAGGCCCACATCAAGGAACTTTTAAAAGTCAGCGGGAGTCAGCAGTGCCCTGCACCTGTGGAGCTCTGCGGTGTGATGCACTAGAGTGGCTGCCCTTAAGCTGCCCCCTTGAGGACATCCTGCCTCATTGGACTTATGCCTCCTCCTCCTCTCTTCTCTCAGACACCCAAGTACAGTCAGTGACCTCATCACCCCCTCCCTCCTCGTCACTGGAGCAAACTTGGCAGTATGCTGCAGCTGGGGGAACTTGACTGCCAGTTTCTTGTCCTTCTGTGGCACTCTCTCTCTCTAGGCTCACGTTACTCCATTCCTCAACCTGTCAACCAACATCGGAGCCTTCAAATTGATGCGCATCCTCCAGCAGCATATAACCGATACTGTGGTCGAATAATTCTGGGGACTCCTCCGTGCATGATGGTGGGGCTACGGAAGGAGTAACTGTGGACAAGGAGCCGGTGGAATAGGTCGCTTTGGCAGCTGCGTTGGAAGGCAAACTACTCTGAGCCTGGGTGACAGAGGATGAGGGGGATGAGGACGTCTTTGTTATCCACTCCACCTACTCTTCTGCATGTTGTGGCTCAATAACATGTCCAGCAGCAGAACAAAAGGACAAGCGTGCCCCACGGCCACCTGCAGAGGATGCACCATGCCCACGATCACCCCTGTTGACTGTAGACACAGAGGCTGATTGCCCAGGCCTTTTAGTGGCCTGTGAGCCTCTGCCTCTCCTTGGTGGCCTTCCGGACATGATGTATTTTTTGTTTTGCAACACCACACTACACTGTATTATATACTGTGTAAACTGCCTGAAGTGTATATCCTAGACTGACTATATATATCAAATACATGGCCACTAACTGAATAACCTGCCTGCTTAATCTAACTCAAGCTATCTCTCTGTCCACGCCAACAACACTGCACACGGCCACTATGTAAGCAGCCTTATATAGTGTGGAGCATGGATTTAGTCCCCCTGAGCCATGATTGGCCAAAGACACCCTGCCTTTGGCCAATTATGGCTCTCTCAGAGCGTGCTGTGATTTGCCAAAGCATGCAGGTCAGGTGCATACTTTGGCCAATCATCATACAGCAATGCACTGTGATCTCACAGTACATTATGGGGCGTTCCGGGGCGCTTGAATTTTCCGTGAACGTCCCATATGTTAGGTTTGTTTTAGAACAAACGAACAACTGATGTTCGAGTTGAACTTACGCTCGACTCAAACCATGGGCTTATCCCTAATGGCAACCAAGCTCTGAATTCAGGAACAGTGCAGCATTGTTGCCACACCATTACAGGAGGTTGCATTAGGTGGACTTCACTGGCAGGCTCAACAGGTGTTTGTCGGACTCTACAGGGGGCTAAGAGAACTGTAAATGTTTAATATTAATAATGTAATTAATTGTTGCAGTATGTATTTGTTGATGGGAGGCCATAGTTCTATTTTAATTTCTCAAGACTAGTTTAAATAAATCAGCACCCGGTTAGAGTGCATAAAAATGGCTACTGAGGGGGTGCAGGTGGGTGGTGGGCAGTAGAAGATACACTGGGAACAAAAAGAGCAAGTAGGACTTTAAATACCCCTCCAAAGTACACACAAGTACAAAAGTATATATAAAAATACAAAATATTTTATTAGTTATTTGACAAAAAAAAAGTGTATTAAAACATACAACATAAAAAAAATGAGCTTGCATATTGATTCTACCAAATATAGCCACCATGGACTTGCATGGTATATGATCGAGATATGGGATAGAGGTCTATGCGTTTCGCAGAAGTACTGCTTCTTTGGGACCACCTACAGTAGCTCTCGAGGAACCACAGAGATTGTTTCTAAAGGTAGAAGAGCATATCAGTGTGATTCATAACATAATGTGATCATATTTATTCACAAAAAATCATTATAAAAACTTCACTGAAAAGACAGAACATACACATAAGTACAAAAGTATATATATAAATACAAAATATTTTATTAGTTATTTGACTATGAAAGTGTATTAAAACATACAACATATGAAAAATGAGCTTGCATATTGATTCTACCAAACATAGCCACCATGGAGTTGCATGGTATATGATCGAGATGATCATTTACAGCTGTAACTCTTCCTTGCAGAGAGATAAGGTTATCCCTAGCCAATCCATTTCATTTTTCGCTCATTTTGACTCTGGACACTACAGTTTGAAGTGGTATTGTTTGTCTTTGATGATCTTCTAGGCAGCAGGTAAATTCTCCAGCTGTATTTAATTAACTCAGCAACCTAGGCTGACATATATTTTCCTTTTTGGACCATTTAAATCCCTTGTACCAGGTGTCTTAAGCACTCTTGTTAAATTTGACATTGCCCAGTTTTTGAGCATATGAATTTTATGCATTTTTTCATTTAATTTTTAGTTGTATGCTCCTTGTGGTGCCCTCTCTGGGGCTGGTCACTCTCCCATGGGCCAGTGAGACTCGGCCACATATGTGCGTTTGCCCTCGCACTTTCACAAACAGGTCAAGATAACCGCTGAAAAGGTATAAATAAATAACCAAATATATGGGTAAATATGTGATCCTCATTCTAAGGTGTGTTTTTACAGATAGTATTGTTGTATTGATATATAAAGTATTCCGTTTTATCTTTTCAGTGAAGTTTTCATAACGATTTTTTGTGAATAAATATAATTACATTACATTATGTTATGAATCACACTGATATGCTCTTCTACCTCTAGAAACAATCTCTATGGTTCCTCAAGCTAGGTGGTCCCGAAAAGCGGTACTCTATAAAGTGTAGGCCTCTATCCTATATCTCAATCATATACCATGCAACTCCATGGTGGCTATATTTGGTAGAATCAATATGCAAGCTCATTTTTTATATGTTGTATGTTTTATACACTTTTATTATCAAATAACTAATAAAATATTTTGTATTTTTATATATAATTTTGTACTTGTGTGTACTTTGGAGTGGTATTTAAAGTCCTACTTGCTCTTTTTGTTCCCAATATATTTGAAACAAGGATGATACTTTCCAACTGCACATGACTTTGATCTATACCTTCCCCCACACACACTCAACTATTCTTTGCTGGCAGTAGAAGATACAACTACTCCGGGGCCCATAGAGTATGTGGTCTCGGCCATGACAAATACTTCAACTTAATTACAAGTTGTCTTGCTCACATTACATTCTGTACAGTATAAAGCAGAATGTGTTATACTGTAGCTACTTTTTAGCTGTTTCCTTCTTCACTAGACTAAAAAAGATAGAGAAGGGGAAAGTTTACCTTAATCACTTTAGTACTAGCCTGTAATACCCTTTTATTACCAGGCCTTTTTTTTAGTTTTCAGTGCTGTAATAGTTTGTCTGACAAACTATGCCTAAATTAATTATATATATATATATATATATATATATATATATATATATATATATATATATATATATATATATATTTTTTTTTTTTTTTTTTTTTTTTGGAGAGATAGAGCTTTCTTTTGGTGGTGTTTAAAAAGCACTGGGTATTTTTTTTTATTTTACTATATGAAGGAAAAATACAATAAAATAAAATTAAAGAAAAACAGTTTCCCTCATTTTTTCCGTGAATTGTGGTAAATACAAATTCCGGGACAGTGTGAAAACCCCCAAAATGACTCCTTTATGGAAATGAAGAAACTTGCTGGTGTTGAAGTGGTTAAAACCTGGAGCTAGGTAATAGTGCACGAAATGTACAGGTCAAACACAAAAGGGAGGAGAGGGTGAAGGGGTTAATATACAGACCACATACAGTGGGATGATGGAGTTGAAGGGGTTAATGTTCAAACATGCAGGATAAGGAAGGTGAAGGGTTTAATATATAGGTCACTGCAGAGTCATTAATCTGAGATACAGGAGGGGGTAAAAGGGTTAAAAACTATCTACAATCTCAAATATCTGCTGCAGTCGCTTATCTGGAACTGTTGAATGAATGAGTAATTTATTCACTAGTTCCTCCTTTCTCCCTTTCCTCCATTGTAAGAGGAAAGGGCGGGCTCACCATTGTAAACACTACACTATTTACATTTGTGATCACAACTTAAGGACTATATGAAATTGCTAAAGTACATTATACAAGGAAGTCCAAATCTAAAGCCGACCACACATGATTCATTTTTTTAAGTTCAGCCAGTTGTCTGAATGAAAAAAAAAATGAGTTGATTCCCCCATCCACACATTCAATGTGCATTCCCCCATCCACACATTCGATGTGCATTCTCCATTCACACATTCCCACTGTGCTATTGTATTCTGATGGCAGGGAGCCTTCCCTGCCATCAAAATGCAATGATCAGTGTTGCCGGCTATAGCCCGTGGCACTGATCATTCGGCACAAACCCAACAGGCTGGTTGCACACAATCAATCGATAGATACACTTGTGTACTACCAGCACCTCCATACATGGATTGAAATTTGTCCGTTCCCTGCTGGACTGGCTGATATTCGATCCATGTATGGCCGGCTTTAATGTGCTCCAGTATCTTTTGAGTTTCATCTATGAACTGCTCCCATGGTCTCATTCTGAGTGCAGCTTAGGCAATGCGGCGCATACTATATCCTTATTTCAGTTCACATAGAATCTATTCCTGCTTAAATCCTTTCTATGTAAAAGAAAGGATGGAAGCCTAAAATTCAGCTCCAAAAAAACATTTTTTAATTAGTTTAGGATAGGGTTGGAATAAGGGTTGGAGACCCCCTTATGTCCATACCAGATTCAATTAGAGAGAGAGAAGACAGTTCTATTATGCCTTTTCTCAAAAAAGCAGTAATCAACCTCACAGAGTTAAGATTAAGCCCTCTTTTTCTGTCTAAATAATAAATCATGCATGTTGTTAGGCCTGTTATAGGCTTTCTTAAGTGTAGTCTTAGAGCATCCTCTCTGTAAAAATTAATAGATTGTAAACTCTTATGAGCAGGGCCTTCTTAACCCTCTTGTATTTTATTGTATTGTAACTGTACTGTCTCCCTTTATTTTGTAAAGCACTGTGCAAACTGTTGGCGCTATATAAATCCTGTATACAGTGCCTTGAAAAAGTATTCCCTTGAAATTTTCCACATTTTGTCATGTTACAAGCAAAAACGTAAATGTATTTTATTGGGATTTTATGTGATAGACCAACACAAGGTGGCACATAATTGTGAAGTGGAAGGAAAATGATAAATGGTTTTCAATTTTTTCTACAAATAAATATGTGAAAAGTGTGGCATGCATTTGTATTCAGCCCCCTTTACTCTGATACCCCTAACTAAAATCTGGTGGAACCAATTGCCTTCAGAAGTAACTTAATTAGTAAATAGAGTCCACCTGTGTGTAATTTAATCTCAGTATAAATACAGCTGTCCTGTGAAGCCCTCAGAGGGTTGTTAGAGAACCTTAGTGAACAAACAGCATCATGAAGGCCAAGGAACACACCAGACAGGTCAGGGGTAACGTTGTGGAGAAGTTTAAAGCGGGGTTAGGTTATAAAAAATATCTCAAGCATTGAACATCTCTGAACAGCACTGTTTAATCCATCATCTGAAAAAAGAAAGCGTATGGCACAACTGCAAGCCTACCAAGACATGGCCGTCCACCTAAACTGACAGGCCGGGCAAGGAGAAGATTAATCAGAGAAGCAGCCAAGAGGCCCATGGTAACTCTGGAGGAGCTGCAGAGATCCACAGTTCAAGTGGGAGGATCTGTCCGCAGGACAATTATTAGTCGTGCACTCCACAAATCTGGCCTTTATGGGAGAGTGGCAGAAAGAAAGCCATTGTTGAAAGAAAGCCATAAGAAGTTCCGTTTGTTCCGTGGGGACACAGCAAATATGTGGAAGAAGGTGCTCTGGTCAGATGAGACTAAAATTAAACTTTTTGGGCTAAAAGCAAAATGCTATGTGTGGTGGAAAACTATCACTGCACATCACCCTGAACACACCACCCCCACTGTGAAACATGGTGGTGGCAGCATCATATTGTGGAGATGCTTTTCTTCAGCAGGGACAGGGAAGCTGTTCAGAGTTGATGGGAAGATGGATGGAACCAAATACAGGGCAATCTTAGAAGAAAACCTGTTAGAGTCTGCAAAAGACTTGAGACAGGGGGGAGGTTCACTTTCCAGCAGGACAACAACCCTAAACATACAGCCAGAGCTACAATGGAATCGTTTAGATCAAAGCATATCCATGTATTAGAATGGCCCAGTCAATGTCAAGACCTAAATCCAGTTCACTCTCTAGATGTGTAAAGCTGGTAGAGACATACATGGTAGAGTAAACTTGGGATTCCACATGTTATTGCTCAGGGAAGACATAAACCCAGAGAGTAGTAAGTTCATTGCTATTCCATGTGCTGTCGCCACAACCTCTTGCCATGTGAGAATATCTTTGTTATGACATTATAATATACATTTAATGGATAGGACTTTTGCACCCAATGTTGTGTTTGTTTTTTCATTTATGTTTATTGTATTTATACTATACCATTTTGTCCTGAAAAGGGAGCCTTTTTCAGGACAATGTACAATTCTACTATATAATTAAAGCAGTGTTAAACCCAAAACTCAAAGCCCATCTGCAGGACCGACATGACGGATGCAGGTGGGTGGAGGCGAAGGAGAAGAGCGGACACAAGTCTCCCCTTTTTGCTGTGACTCAGAAAGCGATGTGTATGACATTACTTCTGGGTCAGGCTCTCAGTGTCCCTGGCTAGCATAGCCTGGAGGGGATGTATTGCAATGCCATTTGCATTGGAATACATTCAGTGGAGCTCAGAGTAGACATGCAGGGTCTACAGAGTAGACCCTGCATGTCTCAATAAAGAGAACCTGTCACCTAAAAAATCGTTAACCAAAAAAAAATGATTTTATTTTTTGCAAAAAAATAAAGCTACACCCAAGCACATAAGAACATATCCACCCCCATCCCCCCAGATCCCCCCCGAAAAAATTTTTTTTTAGAGGCCCGCCCACCCCCACATATATGCACGTATGAATGTAAACGCATGCATCAGGGGCGCCCACCTGCCCAACATCGATTGTGATACATATGCTACATATTGCCGCACACGCTGGAGTGAGAGCAATCATTCTAGCACAAGACCACGTCTGTAACACTAAACTGATGACCTATAGGGGTGTTTTGAAGCTTCATCTATAGAAAATATAGGGTACTGAGGTTTGTCGCCATTTCATGGATGCACACAAATTTAAGGTTTGACATGTTGGGTATCTGTTTATATTTTACCAAAAATGTGGGTAGTTTATTGTGTTTGTTTGCCATAAAATTCATTCTAGTGTGTTTTTTCCCGAAATTTTGCGTTTCCTAGACCTTTGCGATAATATCCAGTGACATAAACATTTGGAACTGCCACTATTTTATTCTCTAGGGTCTGCTTTCAGAAAATATATAATGTTTGGCGGTTTTATGTAATCTTCAGGTCTAAAATTATTTTTTAAACGTGTGCAAAAATGGCTCTGGCAGTAAAAAGGTTAATTTGTTAGCCAAATAGTCCATCTACATTTACTAGTCCATATAACACGAGCCTCTCCAGACAGTGCTACTGTCCAAGGATGACTCGTTGCTCTTCCATAGGAAGTGTGTTACTGGCCAGATCACCAGGTGAAATAAAAGACAAAATGCCTAAAAAAAGGACAATACATTGAAAGATTGGTAAGCTGTAATAAATTAAATTTTTGTTTTTAGGTTTTTATACTAATTTAACACAAGAGAGAACCCCATAACTCATACCTCCCAAATTTTTGAGATGGGAGCGAGGGACACCAATTAGCAAAAGTAAGAAGGCATAGGACACACCCACTGCCATGCCCCCTTAAAGGAGAATTATAAGAAAAAAATGATGAGTTTAACCCACAAGTGCTTTTTTTTTACCGCTACTAGTCCTTTATACTAGCTTTGGAAATTTACACATGCAGCAATTTAGAAATTGGATGGAAGGTTTAGCACTGGGAAATACTGGGAGATAAAACATGCATTTTTATATACCACTATATAGATCAGACCAAAATGAGGGACAAATGAGGAGGAAAGAGGGACAGAGGGACTTTGTTCCTAATCAGGGACAGTCCCTCAAAAGTAGGGACAGTTGGGAGCTATGCATAATTATAGGTATGGAGGTGAGTCCAGTCACATGACTGCATTCTCCTTCTGGCTTTTTTCGTTTATTCCACTTATTTGAATAGCGCTCATTTAAAAAAGCATATCAAGGTATTTTTGGGGGTTTTTGAGCAGCATTATGAACACTATAAAGCTATAATTCTGATTTATAATAGAGGCTCTGTGTGTTCTGTACACAGTTTCTACTTCTTTCGTTGGACTACACACTGAGGAATAAAAAAAAAAAAATTATATATTTAGTGACTCACAAAATATAACATTGCCGGGGTATGTATTTTTTTTTACCTAGTTCCTCAGTAAACTATGCTGTGCTGGAGCTAGCCAGGAATCAAAATGCTCTGTATATCATATCGGTGTGAAATGTTTTCTGAGATAATTCAGCAAAGCACTGATCTTATCAGATAATTGTTTCCGCTTTTCTATGATTTGTAATGATGGTATCACAATCAAAGCCTTTTATAAAAATAAACAAAGATCAAGATGAACAAAATGTGTTATCTTTCTGTAAGCCACTTCATTATTATTTGTGCTTTTGCCATTTTCTTTGTAAAACCTTGAAGGTCTTTAAAGTCACACTGTAATTCTTATACATGAAAATTTTGATAAAGGGTCAGTGCCCTATGCCCTTCATCCCAACTGACCTACTTGCAGACTTCCTTGTATTATTACTGGATTTGAGAGGTTGTATATTTTTCTTTTGCAAATCTATTTTATTATATTTTCACCTATGAAAATACCAGACTAACATGTAAACCTAATGCCGCGTACACACGAGCGGACTTGCCTACGGGCTAAACTCAGTCGGCATTTTCGACGGAAAGATTTAGAACATGTTCTATATCTGAGTCTGTCGGAAAAAGACCGATGGGGCATACACACAGTCGGAATGTCCGACCACAGGCTTCCATCAGACTTTTTCTGTCAGGAAGTCCGGCCGTGTGTACGCGGTATAACACAAAAGTTCAAGCACTAATTGCACCATCAGAATTTATTTTCCAAAAATGACATTACTGTCACATTTACCTAATTTGGAATTTTAGATAAAGTTTTCACATTTCTATTTTCCTACTGTGTATGATTATTAATTAATTTAAAAGCCTAATTAAAGCCTAACACCTTTTAACCACTTGCCTACTGGGCACTTTCACCCCCTTCCTGTCCAGGCCAATTCTCAGCTATCAGTACTTTCGCACTTTGAATGAAAATTGTGCTATCATGCAAAGCTGTACCCATATAACATTTTTATAATTTTTTCAGAGACAGATAGAACTTTCTTTTTTATCTTTTGCTAAACAAACAAAAAAAGACCGAACATTTTGAAAAAAAAAACGTTTTCTTTGTTTCTGTAATAAAATTCAGCAAATAAGAAACTTTTCTTCTTCACAGATGTGAGCTGCTGAGGCTGCACTGATGGGCACTGATGAGGCTGCACTGATAGACACTGATGAGGCTGCACTGATGAGCACTGATGAGGCTGCACTGATGGGCACTGATGAGGCTGCACTGATAGGCACTGATAAGCCTGCACTGATGAGCACTGATGAAGCAGCACAGATGAGGCAGTACTGATGGGCACTGATAGGTGGCACTGATGGGCACAGATAGACGGCACTGATATGCTGCACTGATGGACACTAAGAAGCTGAACTGATGGGCACTGATTGGCACTGATGGGGATGCCCTGATTATCAGTGTAAACATGTGCTGTCACAGGATTGCTGGTTATTGGCTTTTCTTTCCTCAAACAGTGACAGCACTGAGGAAAGGAAATACCGATAACAGTCATTCGTTTACATGGGATCAGCTGTGACTGGACACAGCTGATCACATGGTAAAGGGCTGCTGTGAATACCGGGGTTCGGGGAGGATATCTATAAATGCCCTCCCGGAACTGGACGACCATGCTGTAGCTGTTTTTCGGCTATAGCGCGGTAGGCAAGTGGTTAAAATAATATATACAGTAAATAACAATTACTAAAGTATGTAACAGTAGGGTCTTATACCTTAGCAGGAGTGAACAAACTAATATGATAGTCAGGTCATGTCTTTATTGCTCAAACCATAGAAATACAGAAATGAGTGTCAAACTAAAACTGAATAGAAAAGTCTGAGATAATTTAATTGGTAAAAAAGTCATATAAAACAGCTGACACATTTCAGGAGCAATACAACTGCCCCTTTATCAGGGCTCAACACAAGATAAGACTTGAATGGACAACTTGAAGTGACAACTTGACAGCAGTTCCTGGGCAGCAATGGGCCATATGCTGTCAAGTTGTTTCTCCACGTGGAGAGTTCAGTACGTATTTCTAATATAGATCTTTGAAGTCACTGTTTTCTCTCCATAAAAGTCCATACAAGCTTTATCCTGCGTTGAGCCCTGATTAAAGCAGTTGTATTACCCACTTGGTTATTTTTACCTACAGGTAAACCTATAATAAGACTTACCTAAAGGCAAAAAGAATATCTCCTAAACCTACAAGGTTTGGAGATATTGACCCTGAATGCAGCCGCTGACGTCAGTGGCACATGTGCTCTGCAGGTCCGGCGTATCCTGCTGGAACCTGCCGGAACAAAGGGCTCCCGCATGCATGGGCGGGAGTGACGTGATCGCGGCTCCAGACACTCACAGCGCTGGAGCCTGCAATCCCGGAAGAAACACAGAGGGACCATGTCAGCTTCCTCAGTGGTGACAGCTGCGTGAGCTTCATTCTAAGGTAAGTATTTCATAATGTGCTAGTATGCAATGCATACTATTATATTGAGCTATTGTCTTGCAGGTTGTTTTTTTTAAAATCTTTTCAGCTGTTTACTACCGCTGTAAGAGGGAGTGGTGTTGCCCCTGAAATGCATTAACTGTTTTTATAAGACTTTCTTTACCAACAATTTTTGGACTTTTTTAACTGGGTTTTGTCTGGTGCTCTATTCTGTATTTCTACGATCTGTTGATTGCCCATGGAGGGAAGCTTTGCTGTGTGTGAGCTGCCTCGCCAGAGCTATTGAACTCGTTTGAAGTTTCCTTCTTCTTACTACACTTGCAAGTCTAAATGTCCCCAGCTCCTCTGTGAGTAGGTTGTTCTGAGGTCTTTTATCAAGTATTAGTGATGTTGAATCCAAAATGTTGTGTTACCACTAGAACAGGAATGAATGAAATTATTATAACTTCCTATCCCTACCCACACTCTAACAAAAAAAAAAAATGTTTTGACTTTAGCTATAAAGTTCTTTCATATAGACAATTATTACTGTCTGAGAGAAAAAAACTCACCCAAGCTCTACTGCTATATGGTATAGTTGGTGTGTAGAGTAGTCGGTGCTCTGGCTAATTAAACTCACAAAAGATCCATAGAAAGTACAGGCCGTCAACTTGACAGCTTTTCCATAGAAAATATTTATTTGAGCATTACAGCAATAACATCATCCAAAATGCTTACGCGTTTCGGCCTTAGGCCTTCATCAAAAGCATAAAAATATGACATTAAAAACAAGTATATATGAGGGAAGCAGCCCTTGTGAGGTATGAAGGGCATAAATCACTTAATTAAAAAAAATCAACCCATTAATTGGTTACAGGTGGAGATGACCAGACCTGGGCCAAACAAACATAACAAAAATTATTACTGTCTATCTTCTTCATTTTGCTTACTGCTTGAATGTCACATGCATGCATGTCATCACTCCAGACATTAATACCGGACACTGTCAGACAGGGTTTAGTAATGATGATTGCTGTTTTAAGCAGTTTATTTTTAAGGAATATTCTAGATCTGTTGTATTGCTTCTCCAGAATTCTCAAGGCAACCCTCACTCATATTCTCTCCAATTGCCGGAAACCCTTATAAAACATTTATTATTATTATTTTTATAAACCAAAATTTGATATACATTCTTTACAAGAACAATGGTTTTAGGCTAATACGTGTGGGTACATTAAACTACGCTTAGTGACACTAGAAAATGACAGTGATGTGCAGTATAAGAAAGAGTGTCATATTTTTGTTGGCTGCTAGAGACAGACCTATATATGTGAGAAAAGCAACTGTTCCATTATTTAGCTGTTCACCCTGATACCGCAGAGCAATATTCTAAGATGGTTCTACATTCCAATGAATATTTTATTTTTTAGGAATTGAATATAGCCAAAGGCAAAACTTAAAGCATATATATATATTTTGTATTTTGATAGAATGGTGTGGGGTTAGAACCCTTGTCAGGTCTTTATTGTTGTCTGTGTCAGCTGCTCTAATTGCCCTGATAACCAATGTCATTAGGAATTGAGGTGAGAGGGAATCCAAAATGTTGGATTGCCACTGGATCAGGAGTAGGAGGTAAATCTTCCAATGAAGAAACGTGTTACCATAACAACTGTTTAAAGGGGTTGTAAACTCTCAAGGTTTTTCACCTTAATGCATTCTATGCATTAAGGTGAAAAACCTTTTGAAGTGCAGCAGCCCCCCAGAGCGCCCCTTTTACTTACCTGAACCCGATCATTCCAGCGACGGGGACGAGGAGAGGACACAGCAGCTCCAGCCGCTGTCTCGGGTCCTCATTGGATAGACTGATAGCAGCGGGAGCCATTGGCTCCTGCTTTTGTCAATGAAATCCAGTGACAAGGAAGCCAGGAGGGGTGGGGCCGAGTCCTGCTGTCTGTGTCAATGGACGCAGCAGCAGGACTCGGGAGCACAGCCTAATGGGTGCCCCATGGAATGCAGCTTTCCTTGGGGGCACTCGAGAAGAGGAGGAGCCAGGAGCACTGCAGGGGGACCCCAGAAAAGGAGGATTTAGGCCAAATAATTTTTAGGGATGTTCTAGATCTGTTATTTATTGACTAGCTTGGTATAGAAGGCATCACTCAAGCATTCTCTCATGTTTTATAAGGGATTCTCTCTGGAATCCTTTATACAACATGTAGTTTTATTATTAATATAAAAGAAAACTTGATATACCGTAAATTGTTTACAAGGACCATGGTTTTAGGTTAATGCATATGGGTACATTAACCACTTGCTTTCTGGGCACTTAAACCTCTTTCCTGCCCAGACCAATTTTCAGCTTTCAGCGCTGTCCACTCTTTGAATGACAATTGTGCGGTCATGCTACAGTTTACCCAAATGAAATTTTTATCATTTCTTTCACACAGATAGAGCTTTCTTTTGGTGGTATTTAATTGCTGCTGGGTTTTTTATTTATTGCTAAATAAAAGAAAAAAGGCCGAAAATTTTAAAAACAGGTAATTTTTCTCCTTTACTGATGTGCGCTGATGAGGCTGCACTGATGTGCGCTGATGAGGCTGCACTGATGGGCACTGATAGGCTGCGCTTATGGGCACCGATAGGCTGCGCTGATGGATACTGTTAGACTGTGCTGATGGGCACCGATAGGCTGCGCTGATGGATACTGCTAGGCTGTGCTGATGGGCACCGATAAGCTGCGCTGATGGATACTGCTAGGCTGTGCTGATGGGCACCGATAGGCTGCGCTGATGGATACTGCTAGGCTGTGCTGATGGGCACCGATAAGCTGCGCTGATGGATACTGCTAGGCTGTGCTGATGGGCACCGATAGGCTGCGCTGATGGATACTGCTAGGCTGTGCTGATGGGCACCGATAAGCTGCGCTGATGGATACTGCTAGACTGTGCTGATGGGCACCGATAGGCTGCGCTGATGGATACTGCTAGGCTGTGCTGATGGGCACCGATAAGCTGCGCTGATGGATACTGCTAGGCTGTGCTGATGGGCACCGATAGGCTGCGCTGATGGATACTGCTAGGCTGTGCTGATGGGCACCGATAGGCTGCGCTGATGGATACTGCTAGGCTGTGCTGATGGGCACTGATAGGCGGCACTGATGGGTGTCATTGAAGGGCACTGATATGTGGCACTGATGATCACTGATGGGTGGCACTGATGGGCACTGGTAGGTGACACTGATAGGCAGCACTGATCTGTTGCACTGATTATGAGACACTGATGGACATTGATGGGCAGCACCGTGGGCACTGGTAGGTGGCACAGTGGGCACTGGCAGCTGACACTGGTGGGCATAGAAAATGCAGCCAGGGCTTTGTATCCCTCTGACAGAAGCCAGTGATCAGCTTTTTTTCCCCCTTTGCACTGACAGCGCGAGGAAAAAAAAAATACAGATTACCGAGCTTCTGTTTACATCGCGTGATCAGCCATCATTGGCTGACAGCTGATCACGTGGTAAGGGGCCGGGATCGACCCCTTTCTCGGACCTGTGATCAGACGAGTGTCATAGACTCAGTGATCACAGAGCGCGCAGACAACGCTTGTTCGGGAGGACATCCATGGACGCCCTCCCGGGAGTTAAGGCCTGCGCTGCAGCCGTCTTTCAGCTATAGCGCGGGCGGCAAGTAGGTAAACTATGCTTATTGACAATAGAAAGATGGCAATGATGTGCAGAAACAAAACAAAAAAAAATTGTTTATGACATGCACTATATGAACTCAAAGCTGGCCTTCAGGCAAACCGCTAAATGCACAGATGAAATAAGAGCTATTTTACCTACAAAAGGATTTGTATTTCTGCCTATCCTGTTCTGAGATTTACAAAATCTTTCTCCGGTGCCGTCTCATTTTTATTATTACATTTCATTTTTGATGTAATGGGCACCGCATCAATAATTTGATACATAGAACACATTCCTTTCATTGTGAATTCAGGACTTAAAAACCTCCTTCACATGGGCCCTTACATGCGTACTCCAGATTTCAGCTGCAAGAATCAAGAGTGGTTTCCCGAGGTTAGAATGTACGCAGTGATGACAGGCTGTCAGCAGCTATCACTGCTCGCATTTATTCACACATAAAGTGGTTACCTACAGTAAGGAATGGATGGAACTGTAAAAGTCCTGGTGCAGCTGGCCCACTTTGTAGGGCTTTTTGTTCAGCACAGTACAGTCTGAATTGCAGAGCTCCTTCTTTCAGTACTGTAGCACAGAGCTGAGTAGGAGTTATAGAGCATTCACTAGCATTCCGTGCTACACTGGTCTAACAAATGACAGACAGGAACAGGAGCCACCTTCCAAATAACCACAAAAAAAATAAATAAAAAATACGGGCAGTTGCTGCGTCGGGACCTGGGGCACCCACATTCCCTGGGTGCCTGGCATTAGCACACAGAACCGGGTAGACGAAATGAGTGAGAAATCTTCCTCTACTGGTTTTTGTGCTAAGTGACAGATTGGAGAGCACAGGGCTGCTGAAAGGCTACACTGGCCTAGCTGCTGCTCCATGGATGAAGGCTCTGGGGAGAGGGGGGGGGATGTTTGGACTCCCCTGACCCCCCCCTCTCCCCAGAATGGAAAGGTGATGGTATGAATAAGCCCGTTCCACAGAATTGTGCTTTAGGTATTAGCATGCTTTACATGGCAATACCTGGTTGCTAGGTGATGTACTGACTACATGCTGAGGCTTCGAGAGGTGTGTGAGTAAGCAAAAATTGATACTATGTGCTAACCAGCTGAAACCAAACACCTTTTCTGAAATATATGTTCTGTCCTTTGTTTCTGCCCACAGGGGTGCAGCATGTGTAATGTTATACAAAAGCAACATTCAGAAGACAATGGCCTAAAGAAGAAACAGATCAAGCCTTCCATTAATGAGCTGAGCATGGATTAGTGTGAGAAGCCCCGACAAGACACACCATGGCACAGATCGTCAGTATCAGCAAGAATCGGCCTAGTATCAGCCTGCAGGGGGTCGACTCAGAGACATGTACTATAGTATTCAAGAACCACTGGATCCAGGTAATGATAAATCAGACATATACACATAGTTTTAAAGTTCAAATGATTGGTTTACAGCCCCAGCAGCTAAAGTCTGTTTATTTCTAAACGCCTTTCAAAGAAGGAAAAACAAGTGATTATCTACTACCTATATTAAAAAATTAGACACCAGATGTTTTTCATTTTTAAATAAGGCATTCATCTGCATTGAAACAATAATTTCAATAACTTTTCCATGAATGTATTTAATTTTTTACAGAGTATTTCACCTTGTGCTTCTTGTTAGGAATCTTCACAAGCCTCTTCTGCACAGCCCTAATATGGTACTTTATTTTTTAAATTCCATCCTCTTCTTCTCTTTGAGGATCTACCGGTCCTCCTGTACTTCACTTGTTAAATCAAACACCTTCGGGCTAACTTGCTAAAAGCACGCTCGGCTTTAGAAAAACGAAGGAAAGCCAGAAGAATCACTCCTGACAGTCATTTGACTGATGCAGTGGTACTCAAACCTGTCCTCAAGTACCCCCAACAGGCCATGTTTTGAGAATTTCTCTCAGATAAAATAGCTGTCCAAAATACCAAGCCATTGACTCTGATGTAGCCTCCCTGGCATTATGATTATGTTAGATTTTTGTGTCTCAAAGCGGTACAATTATTTTGCATAGAAATTTGGCGTTTTATATTGTAGGCCTGTAATTCTGAGCAATAACACACTTAGATCTGTCCACCAAGAGTCTAGCAGATATCCCGGGTATGATGAAGTTTGAAACACAAAATAATAAATTATAATATAATAAATAAATATAAATAATTATAAAAAATAATAATATAATAATAATAAAATGAATTTCCCCACGATTCACTATCGTTTAATTCTGCAAGTGTTCTAATTTACTATTGCTGTTTTCTAGCTGGTCTAAAACCACTTTTGACGTAAAGGGACACTTTTTGGTTGCTATGGACAATCTCAAGTTTCCAGGCAGAAAGAACAGTATATATAATATAAAGCTGCATGCAGGGCATTGGACAAAGCACTGGGGACAATAATTTCATACAGACACAGCGGGGGGACATCGCAGGATCCTGGGGACAAGGTAAGTATACCGCACCAGGATCCTGCAATGCAATCCCGAGTGTGGCTCGGGGTTACCGCTAATGGTGCTGAAATTTAACCCTATAGCCGCGCTATACGAGCGGTTTTAACCCTTTTTCGGCCACCAGTGGGGGTTAAAACCACCCTGCTAGCGGCTGAATACCGCGGTAAAGCAGCGCTAAAAATATCGCTGTTTTACCGCCGACGCCCCCTATCGCCCCAGTGTGAAAGCAGCCTTACACTGTCCAAAACAAAATAAAAGTTTTGCCTGGATACTGGATATACACTTTAAATTGAAAAAAATATGTCTATTTTACTTTGCCCATCATAAGTGCGGGGATTACATGACTGTGGCAGGAAACATGTGAGTTTTATAATTCAATTCTTAATATGGTAAGAATATTACAGAATACATTCAGACCTGGGCCCAAAACTCAATAGGTTTGTCTTTACTGTACTTAATATTTGTGTTTGGAAATTATCTTTAAGTTCCACATTTGGAATGCAGAAAGATAAGACTAAACTGACCTACGTTAGCAAATTGGTCAACTAACTTGATCTTCATAATATAGATCAATATTCCTTTACATTATGTTCTTTTTTTTGATGAAATGGGAAAAGTTAATTCCTGATCTTTTGTTGGCAGCCTGAGAACTCAGCTGACCTACATGTTGCTGTGTGCTTATGTGCCTGTTAGATTTCCTTTTCCATGGCAGCCAAGAAATAATTACAAAAGCATTACTGAAACAACTAGCTATCATGATAAATTGGCAGCGTTTAATGGATTGCTGAATAAAAAATGCCCAAAGACACTGGAACAAACTTCAGTATTCAGTCTCTCAGAACGTGCCTAAGAAAAAAGGTACAATAAAATGAACATTAACAAGGAACAATGTTGTGTCTGTGGGGGATAATTCCAATTACCCACTTTAGCCCTGGAAAGGATTTACCCCCTTCCTGACCAAGCCTTTTTTTGCGATTCGGCACTGCTTCGCTTTAACTGACAATTGCGCAGTTGTGCAACGTTGTACCCAAACAAAATTGATGTTCTTTTTTTCCCACAAATAGAGCTTTCTTTTGGTGGTATTTGAACACCTCTGCGGTTTTTATTTTTTGCGCTATAAACAAAAAAAGAGCGACAATTTTGAAAAAAAAGCTATATTTTGTACTTTTTGCTATAATTACTATCCCCAAAAAATATATAAAAAAACATTTCTTCCTCAGTTTAGGCGATATGTATTCTTCTACATATTTTTGGTAAAAAAAAATCGCAATAAGCATATATTAATTGGTTTGCGCAAAAGTTATCGCGTCTACAAAATAGGGAATAGATTTATGGCACTTTTATTATATTTTTTTAAAATTAGTAATGGAGGCGATCTGTGATTTTTATCATGACTGCAACATTGTGGTGGACAGATCGGTCACTTTTAAAACTATTTTGGGACCATTGGCATTTATACAGCGATCAATGCTATAAAAATGCACTGATTACTGTGTAAATGTCAGTGGCAGGGAAGGAGTTAAACACTAGGGGGCGATCAAGGGGTTAAGTGTGTTCCCTGGGTGTGTTCTAACTGTAGGGGGGATGGGCTCACTAGAACATGACAGCGATCACTGCTCCCGATCACTGGGAGCAGTAGATCCCTGTCATGTTGCTAGGCAGAACAGGGAAATGCCTTGTTTACATAGGCATCTCCCCGTTCTGCCTCTCCATGCCACAATCGCTGGGCATCAGCGGACATCAAGTCCGCAGCACCCGTGGGGCATGCTCCCGCAGCGCACAGAGTGTGCGCGCGCGCACCGCCAGTGTGCACGCGCTCACTAGCCGCCGCCGACAGAGTGATGTACAGGTACATAGTTTTGCGCACCCGTGCCACTTTGCTTATGTATATCAGCTTGAGCCAGTTGGCAACTGGTTTATTAATCTTGTAGTGGGAAAACTTTCATTTAGCCACTGCAACGTGTTTTCAAATTAAACAATAGACTAGCAATTTCTGCCTATGCACAGCCAAACACTACCTGATTGGGGACACTTGTTTTGGTGACTTTCTAGTGTGAATTTAGCTCCCATTAGACAAATAGCCTCTCACTTCCTGTTAAGTCCACAGAACAGTAAGTGTAGGTAAATCTCCATAATGAGAAATGAGATCAAACTATTAGCAGATTAATCTTCCCTTACTCTATACAAGAAGAAAAAGAAAGTCAAGTCTTTAGATATATGTTAATTGTCACCTGTCAGGAAGAAAATGTGGAGTCATGTGTTTCTCCTGCAGTTTTATAGCCATTTATTGTCCACCTTCTATGAGTCATTTATTACTACCAATGCGGAGACAAAGCTTTAAAGAGTATCTATACTTCACACAATTCCCTCTGGGTAATGAATGTACATTGCAGGGAGAGTAACATACTTTGTAAAAGATTCATACATTTTGATGCTCTAAAGAAATAGAGGTTTGTTTTACCAGATTGATTGCAGGCTGATTCTGAATGGGAGAGACTGGTTCATTATAATTAGCTGGTGCACATGTTGTAATGAGAAAAGTAGCTAGATCTGTTGGTGGGGCAAGTTTATTGGTACCCAAGTTGGAGTAAAGGCACAAAAAGACCAAGTAAAGTGGCACCGGTATTATTATTCTGGGGCTTGGTGTACCTCCAGGCTGCCATATTGCATTGCATTTTACAGCAAATTACAGCAGCTACACATTGAAAAGGAACGGTATTGGTTCACCTACCACAGGGGTGGTTTTGTATTACTCTGTATGCAAATTCTACCCTCACCCCTGAGATTTGTTATTCTCTGGGTGTTTTTTTTTCTAGTCCACCATTGAACACATTTTTGAAGATCATAATACAGATTATATTTTGCTTGATTGATCTTTGTCTTTTTAAGTGTACTTTAGTGTTGATAAATCCTTTGCACATTGTGTAAAAAATCCTGCTATTATATTTTGTAAAATGTTAATAAAAATATTGAAAGAGAAAAGAAAAAGTAATTTTTAACAACAGTAAATTACAACGTGGCTTGTGTAGCAATTGCATATGCTACCCTGTTTCCCTGAAAATAAGACCTAGCGTGATTGTCGGTGATGGCTGCGATATAAGCCCTACCCCCCAAATAAGCCCTACCCTGTTTCCCCAAAAATAAGCCCTACCCTGAAAATAAGACCTACAAGGACTTTAACTAGGGCTTATTTGGGGGGTAGGGCTTATATTGCAGCCATCACTGACAATCACGCTAGGTCTTATTTTCGGGGAAACAGGGTATATTATATTTTTAGTTGCTAGAGTTTTTTGGCCACGAAAGTGGGATTAACCTTTAATACATAAAAGAGTTAAAAAAACATTGGGAGATTTGATTTGTAAGTAATTGATGGAAGGAGTGGAACTGAGATCTCTGTAAATTTAGAGGCAATAAAGGAGAGATAGCAGATTCAAAATATGCACTAAGCCCCATAGGTTTGGATTTACATAATAAATCTTTGTCTAGTAATTTATAAGGAAAAAAACTTGATTTTTCTCACTATCCTTCAAATTCTCATGTCTCTGGTACAAAGATGATGAGTAGAGAAACACATTGAGGCCCCATTAACACTTGGCATACAGGGAATGCGTGTTCCCGCTTATGATTTTTTTGTGGGCGATTTACAGGCATTTCTGTGTGCCACGCATAGGGCAGTCTGTTCATTTGAATGGACTGCCGTATGCTCATCTGTCACACAAATGAAACTCCTGCTCTTTTTTTGGGTGATGAGATTTGCACTTTTGTTCAAAATCAGGGGGTACCGGTATAGTCCCATGTGTAGATCAGGTAATATTCCATGGACACACGTTTCTGATGAGCGCCAATCATGGGCAAATCTCACTACGTTTGAGGTGCCATCAAGAATGAATGGCACCCACACATTTTTTTTTTCTGTGTGATTTTAACACAATTTGGAATCGCGGGTCGAATCGTGCAATTCCAAATCGCGAAGTGGGGCCTGAATGATAGTCTCTTGTCAATGTATCCTGCCAACAGTGTATATTGACAGCTTTGTAGAATCTCTCCAACACTTTCAAAATACACAGATGAGGGGAAGTGGCCATTGAACAAATATTCATCTGTTGTCCGAGCCCCTTCCTGTATATGAGAGAGAGGTACTTTATGACAGCAGTCTAGTTGTTTTCTATGTAAACCAGTGAGAAATACCACCCATATGTCACTAAAAACATCCACTCTTTATTATTGTGAACGTAGCTTAACAGTTTATTGCTGATACTGTTAAATGTAGAACTTTAATTATTTCCCAGCAGACTCATAATTTTCAATATATGGTGTGCATTGCAATGGCTGTATGAAAGTGTAATCTTCCAAACACACAAGAGTATGTTAGGTAAACAAATAATAAATACTTGTACTGGAAAGGATAGATGTCGGCTTATGGGTAGTGGAGGAAATAATTCAGCAGTAGCACAGCAGATGTTGTTGTGCTTGTTAATCGTGCTGCCTCACACAAAGTCAAGCTCATTTTTATGTCGTTATATAACAAGAGAGTTTTTACTGTGAATCCAGGGTGATTTAATACTATATTATCCAGAGCAAAGCATGAAATCATTAGCCAAGAGTATAATAAAAGTAATGTTCTGTACATTTGCCCTCCAACATACATCCATATTAAAAGATGGAATTAAACCGGCTTAGATGAAACCTGCTGTGATAGCAATATAATGGCTGCCATTGTTTGACCCCCTCCTTCTGAAAATCCTCGTTTCAGGTCATTAAAACAATATTTTTTGTGTCAATGATCTGGAGCAAGTATGACTTTTACACTTACTTTACTAGCTGCATGCTTTCTCCAGGAATTCAATTCAAGAAGTACTAAACCTAGATTTGGCTAGAAATGATCAGTTTCAGATCAGAAATGGCAGTTTATTTTATTTTTTTTCAGTGAGCACAATTTTCCTTTAAATAATAGATAGGCATCTTTCCCAGCCTGTCAGCAGCTCTTCCTTGCTTTGATAGATAAAGTGAAGCTGGCAGAAAGGATGATAGAGCAGGTCTCAGCTCTCTTATTTTCTTATTTGGAAGATCAAAAACCAAGTCAGACCAGGCTTATTGTCCTACCGAGCTCAAGACCAGCTGCTTTGAGGCCCAGGCAGAGGTTGCCCTGTTGAAGATCAGAACACCTTATTGAGGTTCCTAATGTTGGACATACAGTACATGGCCCTGTGGTGATTGAGAATAAGGCTGTGTGGAGCTTGCCAACGAGTGATATAAAGTGCATCCAGCTCAGTGTTTCTCAAGCTTTTTTAAGTCAAGGTACCTTAAAAAATGATGCACAGCCTTGACGCACCCAATTAACTAATAAACTAAACTTATAGTTTTACATAATGCAGCGGTATCTAGGAAACCCAACATTAGAGGTGATTTATTTTTACAAAGCAAGTATACCTTTGCACACTGGTATTGACTAGTATTCCAGCGTCTCTCTTCTCCCTCAGTTTCTATCCCCCCTTCAGCCAACGTGACCCCAATGCTGACGGGGAGGGGCAAACAAGACTTCCTCAGGTGCCCGATACTCCTTATCAATCTATGATCAATTTGTTAATTTGTCATGGGTTCTTAGGACTCCAGAAGCTGGCCTACATGGTGCCCAAGGTTGTAATGCTGCACAATAAAAACCCTTTGACTTTGTGTAACAAAAAAGGCAGGCTTGATTCTCCTGCCAGCTTGTTGACAATCTTTGGGCAATTTGGGGTAATTTCTAAGCATTTAGCCAAGGCACTCCTCAGTGTAGTCCATTGACTATTACCACTGATTAAACAAGCTGAATAGACTCTTAAAAAACTATTCTGCAAACAGCAAGAAACTTGAAAATGAATGTTTAACAACTTCAAGTTTAGTGTAGTACTTTGATCATTCTCAGGCAAGTCTAATGCCCTTTACACACGGTCGGATTTTCCGACGGAAAATGTGCGATCGGAGCGTGTTGTCGGAAATTCCGACCGTGTGTAGGCTCCATTAGACTTTTTCCATCTGATTTTCCAACACACAAAGTTTGAGAGCAGGCTATAACATTTTCCAACAACAAAATCCGTTGTCGGAATTGCCGATCTTGTGTACACAAATCCGACACACAAAGTGCCACGCATGCTCAGAATAAATAAAGAGATGAAAGCTATTGGCTACTGCCCCGTTTATAGTCCCGACGTACGTGTTTTACGTCAACACGTTCAGAATGATCGGATTTTCCGACAACTTTGTGTGACCGTGTGTATGCAGGACAAGTTTGAGCCAACATCCGTCGGAAAAAATCCTAGGATTTTGTTGTCGGAATGTCCGATCAATGTCTGACTGTGTGTACAGGGCATAACAGTCCTTTTTTAGATATGGGAGCCGACATATAATTAAAAAAAATGTGATAGGAGGGTTTAAATTGCCACATGTGGTAGGACCTTACTACATGGCTGCATTTTCACTTCTTTGAGAAGTGGTCCTATAAAGATTAATTCATTATTTTGGCAATAATAATATTCTTTAAAAAAATGTATGTAATAAAAAATCATCTGCTTCATACATTATTTATTGCTGTATTTTGTATAATTGTGGTATATAGACATGTAACTATTCCCCAACTACAGGATGGGAAGTTAACAGGGAATGCTTTGCCAAAATGAGTTATTTGCAACCCTACTTATCCTTCATATGGAATTTTTATTATTTCTTTCATAGTAACCCCCCCCCCCATTAAAATTGCAATTACCACCCATATATGAGTCCAGCTCTGATTTCAGTTATGAATAAAATATATACAATTTTCATTACTCACTGCATACAAAGTAAGACTTCAGATTTGGTTTACTTTAGGAGTTCATTCATTGACTGCTAAGAGTTAAGTGGAGAATAGGAATGAAAATATTCTAATATGCAGTTTGTGTATTATAGGAACACTGTACAATGATTGATACTAGGCTTGCCATTGCTGACCTCCTTTTTAAAGTAAGAGTTGTCTGGCTGTTTATGGCTTCGGTTCCTAAGTCAGCGACCAGGAATGCAGATAAGAAAGTCAATATGAAGTTAATGAAACTCCTGATCTGCATACTTCTTCCAGGCCTGTGCGTCAGAAAATGTTAAAGCGTATCTAAATCTAAAGACAAAAATTTAATATATTGCAGCTTATAAGTCCATAGATGTAGTGGCTGCATTCGTTTTCTTTTCTCAGGCTATTTTCCATTCATTTTCACCTGGCAATCCTGCAAATTACACACTTTCTGTGGTGCACTGATGGAACTAGTAGCTTACACAAAATAGATAAGGATGTTTGTGATTTCAGCTCATAGGAAGTGACAATAACATTGCATTTCTGGCAAGATCAACAGGTCAGGTATTTTCTGTACTTGCTGAAAATGTTCTTGGACTAAATAATGGTACTCAGTAGTTTGTATGGCCCCCACGTGCTTGTATGCATGCATGCCTGACAAAGTTGTGGCATGCTCCTAATGAGCCGACAGATGGTGTCCTGGGGTATTTCCTCCCAGATCTAGACCAGGGCATCACTGAGCTCCTGAACAGACTGAGGTGTAACCTGGCGCCGTTGGATGGACCGAAAGATAATGTCCCAGAGGTGTTCTATTGGATTTAGGTCAGGCGAGCATGGGGGCCATTCAATGGTATCAATTCCTTCATACTCTCACCACATGAGACCGGACATTGTCGTGCGCCAGGAGAAACCCAGGACCTACTGCACTAGCGTAGGGTCTGACTATGGGTCCAAGGATTTGATCCCGATACCTAATGGCAGTCAGGGTGCCATTGTCTAGGCTGAAGAGGTCTGTGCATCCCTCCATGGATTTGTCTCCCCAGACCATCACTGACCCACCACCAAACCGGTCAAGCTGAACAATGTTACAGGCAGCATAACATTCTCCACGGCTTCTCCAGACCCTTTCACATCTGTCACATGTTCTCAGGGTGAACCTGCTCTAATCTATGTAAAGCACAGGGCCCCAGTGGCGGACCTGCCAATTCAGGTGCTCAATGGCAAATGTCAATCGAGCTCCATGGTGCCAGGCAGTGAGCACAAGGCTCACTAGAGAATGACGAGCCCTCAGGTCACCCTCATGAAGTCTGTTTTCTGATTGTTTGGTCAGAGACATTCACACCAGTGGCCTGCTGGAGGTCATTTTGTAGGGCTCTGGCAGTGCTCATCCTGTTCCTCCTTGCACAAAGGAGCAGATACCGGTCCTGCTGATGGGTTTAGGACCTTCTAGGGCCATGTCCACCTCTCCTAGAGTCACTGCCTGTTTCCTGGAATCTCCTCTATGCTCTTGAGACTGTGCTGGGAGACACAGCAAACCTCCTGACAATGGCACGTATTGATGTGCCATCCTGAAGGAGTTGGACTGCCTGTGCAACCTCTATAGGGTCCAGGTATCGCCTCATGCTACCAGTAGTGACACTAATGCCGCGTACACACGAGCGGACTTTACGGCGGACTTTGCCCGGCGGACTTTTCGACGTACTTTCCGACGGACTTTGTGAACGAACGGACTTGCCTACACACAATCCACCAAAGTCCGTCGAATTCGTACGTGATGACGTACGACCGGACTAAAACAAGGAAGTTCATAGCCAGTAGCCAATAGCTGCCCTAGCGTGGCTTTTTGTCCGTCGAACTAGCATACAGACGGCGGACTTTTCGACCGGACTCGATTTCAACGGATAAATTTTAAACAAGTTTCAAATCTAATTCCGTCCAACTTTTGAGAAAACAAAGTCCGCTGGAGCCCACACACATCGAATTGTCCGACGAAATCCAGTCCGCCGGGCAAAGTCCGCCGTAAAGTCCGCTCGTGTGTACGCGGCATTACCCTAGCCAAATGCAAAACTAGTGAAAAACAGTCAGAAAAGATGAATAGGGAAAAAAAATGTCAGTGGCCTCCACCTGTAAAACCAGTCCTGTTTTGGTGGTCGTCTCATTGTTGCCCATCTAGTGCACCTGTTGTTACTTTCATTAACACCAGCTGCAGCTGAAACTAATTAAAACCCCCCTCTGCTACTTAACTGACCAGATCAATATCCCAGGAGTTTAATTGACTTGATGCTATACTCTGATTAAAAAGTGTTTCTTTAATTTTTTGGAGCGTATTTGAGTGTATATAAAAAGATAGAAATACCAGTTTATAAAAAGTAAACTGGAAATGTTAAATAAAATTGAGAAATAGCATTTTCATTTCGTTTAGGCCTTATACACACGGGCAGGCAAGAATGCTGCTTTTAGAGGCACTTTTCATTTCTTTTCATGCCTCTGAATGCAGCTCTATTGCAGTCAATGGGGGAAATTTACTAAAACTGGTGCACACAGAATCTGGTGCAGCTATGCATAGTAACCAATCAGCTTCTAACTTAAACCTAGTACACACGGGCCGGCTTCCACGGGTCGTACAATCATGCTGGAAAACCAGCAGCCGACTGACTCCCGATCAGTGCTCTCCGGCAATGGCAGAGAGCGCTGCTTGGAGTGTTCTGGCAGGAGGTCCATTCCCCTGTCAGAACACAACAGCTCAGTGGGGGCGATCGCTATACTAACTTAGCATAGTTAGTACAGCGGCTGTGACTGGAGTGTGTACCAGGCTTTAAGCTTGTTCAGTTAAGCTTTGACAATAAGACCTAGAAGCTGATTGGTTACTATGCACAGCTGCACCTGATTTTGTGTGCACCAATTTTAGTACCCCCCCCCCCCCCCCCCCTCCATGTATCCATCCATAAACATTGTGGCATTTAGGTTTATGTTTTAGAGCAGCATTCAGGGGCATAAAAAATGTCCTTAAAACGAGAGGAGCCTAGTGGTATAATTTACTTCCATACGCACACAAATGCGTGTAAATTATTTCCAGTGGTCAGAATGAATACATCTGTGTGCCTTACAATTCTTCTCTAGCACTTTCTGAGAGTGCATAGCAAATATCAGATGGAAATGTTAGGGAAATTGCATATTCACTTGTATAAAGATTTGTACATTCTGAAGACAAATACCTAGTATTTTATAATTGTCACATTCTATTTTTATAGAAAGTTGAATGACTTCTTTAGCCTAAATCTGTGTCACATAAAGGACTTGACATATGGCAGCCAGATCACAAATGAAGAGAGCGCAAGCTTACAATGTCCTACTTTTCCATGACATCGGATTATCATCCCAAGTATCAAATCCCTCACACCTCTCATACTGCCCTTTCTTTATACAGGATCAACACATTATATGGGTTAATGTTACATAGGTTTGTCAGTAGATTTAAATATACCCCTACAATGTAAACTGTGTCTGTAATTTAATATTAATATCTGTAGATAGTTCATTAAAAAGGGCACCATAGTCTATTCCACTTAGAGTGGCACTAAACTTGGTTTAGAAAAATTCAATTCAAGTATTTCCAATTCAAAAAAAGGCCCTTCTATTGCTCTCAGCCTCCTCTAAATCTCCTTTTTTTCTGTTGTAATCTGCCTCCTTGTTGGAGTTCATTAGCCATGGTCCCACTGTTTCCAGGAATGTAGCCACCTTCTCTTGCTCTCTCCTGAGATGACCTGTGGAATATGGGGTTTGCAGTGTGCATAGAGCAGTGTACATAACCAAAACTAATGTGCACTACTTGTTTCAAACAAATGGAAGTGAGAGAGAAAGGAGAGGTTCGGGAATTCACAAAGAATGTTACAAGGAGGCAGAAATATTGAAGAATAGATTATAGGGCCAGTAAGTAGTGAATGCGTATGGATTATTTTTGGAGAATAAGAATATTGTTTTTGTCACTTTAAACTAATACACAGAATGGCAGGAACTGTATAACACTCAGATGACTGGTGTTTGTTCTCTTTGTGGGTTGACCTTATTTGAAAGTTAAATAACAGCTACAGTGTTAGGATTGTGTACGCACACCTTAAATTGTTATACAGGTAGAACACACAGGACATGCTGTAGACTCCTAATAGAAGAACTTTATTATAATAACACATACATTAGTTGGTTGTTTCAGATGTAATAACCATTAGCTACCTAATAAATAGCTCGGATACACGACTTGTGCTTATTCCAGATACCTTGTCAGCTGTTTGTAAATATGTAATGTGTCACCTTGGAGTTCTGTATGCTATCTAACATAATAAGTAACAGCTGTCAGGTGAGTATACCTGTAGGAGCTGTGCGCATGGATCTGATTGTTAACTGAAAGCCATGCAGCAGGTGCAATGCTCTCATTGGGTGTAGTATATGAAAGCTTGCAGAAAAAGGAGCTGTGTCACATACAGAAACCAGTTACCGTATATACCAATTTCTACATTATGCTGCTTATTGGGAAACAAAAGATGGTTTCTGTGAATACAGACAGTTCCTCTTTCATTTTCATGCACGTGTTGGCATAATCTAAGGGGTCTGTTAATCGATGTTTTTAACCAGGATTTATACATCTTTAATCCAATATTCAAATCGTATTCAAGCGTCAAAATTAGTAAAAGGTGAATCTCAGGTGAAAACAGATAACTAAACCCTTTTATGTTGCTCCCATTGAACCAGTCAACTTCTCAGTATAATGTTTCTAGGACATGTTACAGAAATTAAATGTAGCATGTATCTATCCAGGCTGATTGCATCTATAAGGGAGAGAGCTGCCGGCTAGCAGCTGCGTGGGCTTTTCACCCCCCTTCCTTTTCTCTCACACACACAGAGACACACAGAACTGCTTGCTCTGTAGCCTCTCCATTGGAAGAGACTGACAGCCAATCACAAGGAAAATGCAGCAAAGGAAAATGCAGCAAAGCATTGTGGGCGATGTAGTCTGGAGGAGGAATTGACTCTGTTGGCTGGATCAGCCCTGGACTACAGGATAGACAATGCAAAGCGTGCAGAACTGCCTGCTGGGATGAGTGATTAAAGGAAAGGTGCGGCCTGTTTTCAGCCTCTCTGGATGCCATTCAACACCTGCCAGCATGAGGTCTGTGTGTGACCAGGAGTGAGAGACTGCGGCCTATACAGCGGGGAGCTGAATTGCCCGCCTCTGAGGGATCCTGGAGGACAGCCCTGCTAATCTAGCAAGCGGACTGGCCAGCTCTTTTTTTTTTTTTTTTTAAATACTTTATTTATTTGAAATTTTTCACATACAAAAACCGAACCCCACATTGCACAAGTAAAAACACGTTGCATCAGTAATTTCCTCTTGCATCATACCCTCCCCCCCCCACCCCAGCCCCCCCCCCCCCCCCCTGTTCCCGCAGAAGGGTCCCAAGGGGACTATCTAAGACTCCATGTGTATCTGACACTTTCCATCCCATCCACTCATCATATGGTGTTAGTTAGCTCCTCAACAAAACTCCAAGTCGTCTTATATTTTTGCCAACCTCCCCATTTACCATCCTGTACCACCCCCTCATCTGGTGAGATGCCCCTACTGTCCAGACTTTCTATATTGTATGTCTCATTTATGCTGAGGAGCCAGTCCCGTATACTTGGGCTGGCTGGATCTGTCCATTTTAAGGCTATTTGCTTCTTAGCTGACTCCAACAATATGGGGACGATAGAAGCGAGATAGCTCTTCTTCGTTTTTGCTGTACCGTGGAAGAGACACATCCATGGATCTACAACTATATCTTCTCCTGATATTTCTCTAGACAATAATATGACTTTTCCCCAAAAAGGTTTAATACCGGGGCACTCCCACCATATGTGGGCCATTGTGCCCACACTACCACATCCCCTCCAACATAGATTAGATTTGGAATTGTCTATTTTGCTTAATTTGTCTGGGGTGGCGTACCATCTAGATAAGCATTTAAAGTGGCATTCAACTCTCCTGGTATCTAGTGCAACCGAGTGTACCAAATTAAATATCTTCTCCAACATGACCTTACTACACTGTGAACCAAATTCCCCTTCCCACTTTTTAACGTATGGGGGCACCTCCCGCTCCAGACTCTCCCCCAGGGCCCTGTATATCTGAGATATAACACCTTTTGATTGTTCCTTCACACATAGCTGCTCGAAAGGTCTATATTCCTCCTCACTTCTGAGTGGTCCTGGTAGTTTGTCTATAAAGTGCGAGAGCTGGAGGTACCTCCACTCATCTATATACCCTAACCCTGGTACTGACCTTAACTCTAATAAAGTGCGTAATCTCCCCTTGTGTAGAAAATGTTTTAATTGAATTTCCTCCCCTTTTACCCAATTCCCTCCCACCTCCCTCCTCCCCGGCTCAAAGAACAAATTGTCTTTCATATAAATCAAAGGTGAATTGTGTGTCCACTTATTCTGTATGTGTATCATATCCCAGTGTTTTAAAGTGTTAAGTGTCAAAACTGCTGTGTTAGTGCTCAGTGCTCTATACTTGGTAGGATTCCAAATTATCCTTCCCAACTCAGTATTACTCATATAGTGTTCTATGCTCACCCACCTCTTCTCCGAGTCCCTCCTAGACCATTCAATGGCCCTAGATAATATAACTGCTAAATAATACCTCCTAAAGTCGGGTAATGCTAGCCCCCCTGTTTTCTTCCCCCTGCTCAGGACTGCATAGGAGATACGTGGTTTTTTGCCCCCCCAGACAAATTTTAATATCAGATTCCTTAGAGCTCTGAGGTAGTATTGAGGGAGTGGTAAAGGTAGCATCTGGAATAGAAATAATATTTTTGGAGTCAATATCATCTTGACCGCGTTCACACGACCAAACCATGAGAGCGGTCTCGAAGCTAATCTTCTAGTTTCCTGCCTGATCTCGTCCAGCATCGGTACATAGTTCTTAAGGTACAAATCTTTATATGTATTGGTAAGTCTAATGCCCAAATATTTGATTTCGTTTCTCCAAGGGAATGGGAAGACCTGTGATAAATGTGTTACCTCATGTTTTCCTAGACTAATATTCAGGATCTCCGACTTCTTCAAGTTTATTTTGAAGTTAGATATTTCGCCATATGTTCTAAGAATTCGGAGAATATTCGGAAGGGTGATTCGAGGATTGGTAATAAAAAAAATTACATCATCAGCAAATGCTGCAAGCTTGTGTTCGTCTCTTCCTACCTTCACCCCCATGCAATCTGGATTGTTGCGAATAGTGGCCAGCAGAGGTTCTAGGGACAGTACGAACAAAAGAGGGGAAAGGGGGCACCCCTGCCTGGTGCCGTTTTCCATCTTAAAGGATTTTGATAAAACCCCGTTTACCCTCACTGAGGCCATGGGGTTACTATAAAGGGCCTTGACCCAAGAGATATACCTGGGGCCCAGCCCCATTACTTCTAATGTTTTCATCATGAACCCCCAGTCTACCCTGTCGAACGCTTTTTCGGCGTCTACCGACAGGAATAGAGCTGGGGGTCCCTCCCGTCTAATTAGTTCCAACAGAAGCGCTGCTCGTACCCCATTGTCTCTAGTTTGTCTCCCGGGTACAAACCCTGCCTGATCTGCATGTACAAGAGATGTCATTTTATCCTTTAACCTGCTCGCCAACACTTTTGAGTATAATTTGACATCTGCATTCAGCAGCGAGATGGGCCTATAACTGGAACATAGCTTGTTATTTTTACCCTCTTTTAATATTAATGTAATTGACGCTGTCAACGCTTCTTTGCCTATTTCACAGTTAGGGCCCAGCTCGTTCCAGAAATGACAGAGTCTAGGCACTAGGATATGTTTTAATTTATCCAGATAAAGCGTGGTAAACCCGTCAGGTCCGGGGCTCTTGCCCTTTGGGGTCGCCTTCAGGGCTGCCATAACCTCTTCCTCCCCTATCGGTCTATCGAGGGCCGTTCTCTCTTCCTCTGTGAGGGCTGGGACCCCTGCCCCTCTTAGGAATTCCTCGACCAGATCTACATGCGCTTTGTTACCCCTTCCATTTTGCCCAATAGAGTACAGCGCCTCATAAAACTTCTTAAACTCGTTTGCTATACCTTTACTGGTCCCTATTACTTTCCCATTTTTGTTGTAAATTTTCTCGATGTAATTCCTATCTCTTTTCTTTCTTAAAATTCTAGCCAGGTGTTTACTTGACTTGTTTGCCCACAGGTAGTTATCCTTTGTTATCCTGTTTAAAGTACGCTTACAGTCCTGATCCATAATGTCCTTTAACTCCTCTCTTTTTAATACCAGTTGATGGAAAACATCCTGACTCACCCCCCTCTGCTTTTTATGTGTCTGTTCCAGAACGAAAATTTCCTCGATCAACCTCTCCCTAACTTCCTTTCTCTTCTTTTTAATTCCCGCTCCTATTGAGATGAAAACCCCTCTAGTGTACGCCTTATGCGCTTCCCAGAGCGTGGAGGGGAGGACTTCTCCTGTGTCGTTGACCTTGAAGTAGAAGTCAACCTCCTCCTGGATCTTTTCCAATACTTTTGCGTCCCTCAGGAGGAATTCGTCCAACTTCCAGGAAAAAGTCCTCTCCACCCTGTCAGGGAGCCTCATCCTCATGGTAACCGGAGAGTGGTCTGAGAGAGTAGCAATTTCTATTCTAGTCTCCTCTACCCATTCCAGGAGACCATGGTCTATCAAAAAATGATCTAATCGCGAGTACGTCCCGTGCACCGGGGAGAAGAAGGTAAAATCTCTGTCCCTGCCATGTTGCAACCGCCATGCGTCAACCAGACGGCAGTTAAACAGTCGCCGCCCGATTGCGCCTGTAGAGACCCTCCCTGCCCCCCCCGCCCGGGACGTACTATCAAGTGCAGGGTCGAAACAAAAATTAAGATCACCTGCCAACACCACCTCCCCCTCCTTGAATTTCGTCAGCTTACTCAGTACTTGCCCGAGAAAGCGTGTTGGATTTTTATTTGGGCAATAAACATTAGCGAGAGTAAATACTCTATTTCCAATATTACCCTTAAGAAACATGTACCGTCCCTCTGGATCTGACATTCTGTCTATCAGGGAGAAGTTTAGATTCTTAGAGAAGCCTATTGCCACACCCTTGGCTCTCCTAGTCGGGGAGTCAGCGTAGTACCAGTGCGGCAGACCTGGGGAAAAAAGTCTGATCCTGGACTCCAACACCAGGTGGGTCTCCTGTAGGAAGACAATATCAACACCATAGTGTTGGAGCTCCTTCAATATTTTGTGTCTCTTGGTGGGTGAATTGAGACCTTTTACATTATATGTTAAAAACTTAAGGTCAGTCATTACTTAAGATCTAACCCTTCTCAGCTTCCCACTGCACTCCCCCGAGCCCCCCTGCAGGAACACCCTCCCCCCCACCCCCCTGCTCCCTCCCGCACCCCCCTACTCTCCCCCACCCCTCCCACCCCTCCTCCCCCCCTCTCCCCACCCATCCCCATGGCTGAGTCTTAGCCCATAGCCCGCATGTAGAGGATACTCCCGTTCCCATACTGCGCGCTAACGTTCCAGGGGTGGAGCTCCAAAGGCAGCACCCAAGAACCCCCTCCGAGAGCAGAAGAGGAGAGAAAAAAAAAAAAAAAAAAAAAAAAAAAAAAAAAAAAAAAAAAAACCACCCCCCCCTCGGAGGAGATCTAAGAGGGCAAGCTGCCAGCCGCTCATCGGCCCAGGGAATCCCCCCGCCTCCCCGCACCTTCCAATTTATGTGCTGCTCCCAATATCCAGCAGCTGGAAACTCGCTTTACTATTAGCCCTATATAACCACTCGGGAGTGGAAGTAGTGAGGAAGAGGGAGAAAAAAAAAAAAAAAGACATACCCCTCTCCCCCCCCTCCCCCCCCGGTGACCAGGGTTCACCTCCCGCTCAAGCAGGATATGATTTAGAGTCCCCTGCCGACCCCTTCTCTATGCTTCCGGCATAGGGATCCCCAGTCCGGCACAAAAGTCTCGCATCTCTTCTGGGAATCTCATCCTGTGAGATCTCCCCTCTTTAACGACTATCAGTGACGCTGGGAACCCCCAACTGTACTTCAGGTTGGCCCCCCGAAGCTGGTCCAGCAGTGGTCTCAACCGTCTTCTCCTCGCCAGTGTACCCGCTGATATGTCTGCGAAAATCTGTAAGTTTTTGTTTTCGTAACAGACTGGGGGTGCCCCCCTGAGATTCCTCCATATTTTTTCTTTGTCCGTGTATGAATGGAACTTCACGATTACATCTCTGGGAATATCTTGGTTTAAATTAGGGGGTTTCCTCACCCTATGGACCCGATCTATTCTCAGTTCCTCCTCCTCTCTTCTGCCTAGGATAGGATTGAAAATTTTTCTCATTGTATGCCCCAGGTCCTCATTTAGATGTTCCGGAATGGATCTGATGCGCAAGTTCTGTCGCCTATTCTGGTTCTCCTGCTCTTCTATTTTGAGTTCCATCATGCGATTTTCAATTTGCATCTTGCTTACTTGCTCTTTAAGATCCGATATCTCTTTGGCATGTTTTACTGTCGCTTCCTCCACCTCTTCAACTCTGTGCAGTAGCTGGGCCATATCTGTGCGCACATGCATGATTTCAGATTTTATGACATTTTCAAGTTTTGCGAACATTTCCAACATTTCCATTCTATTCAGGCCGGGTTCCATAGCTCTTTGCTCTTCCGGGGTGCCGCACGTTCCAGCTCCTTCTAGGACTAATTCCTCATTGTTCCTGTCCCCTTGTCCCCCCTTCTGTTTCTGCTGATCTTTTTTTTTTTCTTTTGTTCCAGCTTGTTTCATTTCCAGATCAGGGCTTTTTAAATTTGCTTCTTTAAGGTACCTTTGAATGGAGCTGGAGTTAAGACTCTCCCTTGAATTTTTAGTCTCTGTGGTTCTTTGTGGCCGCCCTCTCATAGTTCCGCTTCTACCCGCAGAACATGCACACTGGACTTTGCAGTTGTTTGCGCTTCGCCTCCACCGCTGACTATATTACATGCCACCACACTCTGAAGCGTCGCATCTGTATGAGTAATGCAAAACCGTCCGTGCGTGTAACCTCCTCACCCTCCTCGACACTTAATGCCTTTGTTACGCTCCCCTATTTATGTAACAACTTTAAGTTTTAGGCTCTTGTGGTTTGTTATTTCGTGCATATACAGCCCAGCCACTGATGTCCCGCTTATTTATCTTGCTAATCTTTCGCAGACCACACGTCAGTGGAAGCGGACCAACCAATAGGGGGAAATAATTTCTTTCCCTTTTTTCCTTTACTTTTTTTTTTTTTCCTTTTTCCTTGAGGCTATCCACCCGAGTACACTGTCAGTCCTTATACAGCTTTACATTTAGGGAAGGAAATTTTCATACCTTTGCTTCTGCTGGCTTTCCATCCTGCATAGCTGCACTTTACAATACTGGAACGGAGAGAGGAGGGTAGAGGACAGGCTAGTGGAGCCGGTGGGAGAAGCGGCAGACCAGGGCTGTTCAGCAATCTCAGGGCTGCTAGGTGGAGCCTTTTCTCCGCTCTGGACTCCAGCTCCTCACTCCCCACCGCTGCCGTTACTGCGGCTCCGCTCTTCTTAGTTTGTCGGCTTAAAAGCTCCAGGCTACAGGAATGATGCCGTTCTGGCTCTGGGCCGGCTAGGGCCGGTGGCGTGCTTGTCCCCAGCTGCCAGCTGAAACTGCTTATGGCTGCGGGGTGCGGAGGGGAGGGTGCCGTCTCACGGAGGATGTTGAGTCTAGGCTATGCATCCGACACTCTGCGGCCTCTCACACCGCTCCCTTCGTTCACCCTCCGATGGCGGCCCGCATCGCTCCCTCACCTCGGCGCTGCCCTTCGGCCCCTCCCCCTGCACGGACGTCCCACGTCACCGGACTGGCCAGCTCTTGAGCAACTGGAAGCCACCTGCATTTTAGTCAATCGAGAGCTGAAGCACAGCGTGGTGATGCCATCTTCACATGACAGAGACACCAGGAAGGGATTCAGGACGAAGCCTCGCAGCCATTGAAGTCTATTGTGGTGAGAGGGCACCTGCCCATCCAGATAGAAATTATACAAGGGGTGATATTTCTTCGGTAAAGAAATCATCATTATCCATTTGTTCTTCAGTCCTGTTGTTCCTTATCCCTTTGGATTACAAATATACAAAACTACACTGCAGTATAAACATCAGATTAGCTGAAGATATCTGGAATCTAAAGAACATTCACCATCCTTTCCTTTTACTAAGCTCTGCTGCTCTATGTGCAGGGTTGATTACGGTATTACAACCTAGGGGGAGCCATTTTATTGGGACATTCTAAGAATGTTGCACTGATTTACTGTGTACATATGTTGTGTTCATTTATGCTGGTCTGTGTGCTGAGGCCTCAGGGGACAGATATCCAGTACATGCGTTGAGGGTGTTGGATGTTCACCTCCCTGTGTACCTGTTCACATATACCTTTTCAGGTAACGAAAGTACACATTCTGTATATTGGAATTAAGTGATATTCCTGTCAGTTATAACTTGTGTGTTCATGCCATTTTATTATGTCTATTCTTTATCTCAAGTAAACATTTCTGAGTGGTTCATTGATATTGTGTGAGTCTCTAATTACTACCACAACTGGTGACGTGACGGAACCCAGGGCCTCGGTAAATACACTTCATGGTTTATCATTACTGGGTTTCCTCTCTATTGCTGGGTTCCACATTCATATTATCAAGTAGGTGTGCCAGATGGGGTTGGGCCTGTTTTTGGGGTTGAGAGGCAGAGTACAGTACCAAACATACATTAAGCGGCTCCTCCGGGGGTAGTGCTACATAAAGAAGAAGCTGACTGGTTGCTATGGGCAGCATAGACAATTCTTGCTTTAGATACTTCCATTTAATATCTTATTATGGACAAGGATACTGATGTCAGCATATTTCTTGAATTTTTAATGTGATTAAAAAAAACTATATACATACACTTAAAGTGGTTGTAAACCCTTACAATCCACTTTTTGCTACAGGTAAGCCTATTATAAGGCTTACCTGTAGCTGCCCCGGATATCTCCTAAGCATGCACGGTTTAGGAGATACCCCCTGTATCTGCATGTGCCAACGTCATCGTCACATGTGCACTGAAGCAATAGCACGTACGTTCCATTTGCTTCAGTGAGTGTGCCGTTACCGGCGAAGGAGTGACATCATCGCGGCTCCCGCCAATTACAGTGCCAGAGTCGCGATACCCGGAAGTAACTCCGGGGAGAAATGTCACTGGCTGATGCTGTGTACGGGCACCGCAGCAGGGGCTTCGATCTCAGGTGAGTATTACATAATGAGCTAGTATGCTATGCATACTAGCTTATTATGCCTGTGTCTTGCAGTTCTTTTTTTTTTCATGTGGATTTACAACCACTTTAAGCTGGGTACACACTATACAATTTTCTGTAGATTTTTCCTTCAGTTTTACCAAAACCATATAATATGAGGTCAAACATTAAGAGTTACAATTTGTATGCAATCAGACAGGCCCTTGCACTACATGGTTTTGGTAAATCTAAAGGAAATCAGAAAAAAAAAGTTGTATAGTTTGTATGGGGTCTTAGCTTCAGGTGATACACATTGATGAAAAAAATCGTCTTACATAAGTTGTTCCTGTTCATCTGCAGCACTCTTTTCTCTAGTGCCGTTTAAAGCCCAGAATTTACACAACTTTTCTGAGCTTCTAGAGGTAGGGGGTGGGGATCTAATGTCACAAACTGCACAGCTCAGAGAGGAGAGCTGAGTATAATCTGAGACCTGAGTGAAGGGAAAGGACACACTCCCCTCTACACAATCTCATAGGGAAACATGCACAGCTGAGGTTGTCAATTACAGGCTGTATGCTGGAGTTCCCCTCCCCTGTCCCCCTCGATCCTTTGGAGTTGGCACAGCCCAACAGAAGTGACTCATGTAGATAGCAGAAGAATGAGACTCTCGACAGAAATTCCACATAAGTGCTTTGAATTGTACATATATTATAGCAGGATATGCTTTGTTCATTTTCATGTCAGAGGTTTACAACCACTTTAAGTTTTACGTCTGAGAAAACTGGAGCTTCAGAGGTGGTGGTTGAAAAGGTGAGTGTTAAATGACACACTTGACACCTAGTGCTGCTGCTGCAAAAAAAGACGATCATACTTTATCCAAATGTTTCTTAAGCTGGCCATACACTGTGTGAATTTCGGTGAGCTTCTGATGAAACGGTTGAAATTCACTCAGTGGGTGGCCATGCCGGCCACCTCCCACCCAATATCCCTCAATTTGAAAATCAAAGGGGCTGGGTGGAAAACTTTAATCTAAAAAAGAAGCTGTATGTGATCAGATGCAGCCACTGTATGGGTATTTTGATAGCTGGCTGACTGTATAATATGGTTGGAATATCTAAAACTAAAAAAAGTTAGTAGTTCAACCTAAGCCTCATCCAAACACAAGCTACGATATGAAGATTGCATAGCACACAATCATGTGAAATGAGGCTACAGTTCTAATTCAATGGGGTGAGAAAGGTTAGCTAAACCTAGCACAGTGAATTTAACAAGACACAAATTGAAAGTTGCCTGGATTTAGGATTTTAGCACAGTGCACATTTCCAGGATAGGATTTGAAGTTCAGCAATTCACATTAATTATTGCCTAGATACTCTTTAAAATATGTCATACTTTTGTTTTCTGCACTTTTGTATCTCTTTCATATTCCTAATGTAATTTTTCATCTTATACAGAAAATTGATATATCCAGCATTGTAAACAAATGTTCTAGAGCTCTGGGACTGTTTGGCTCCTGTTCACCAATTGGAAAAATATTGCAAATGAACATTTACAGTGTCTTGATTACACTGTGGTGATATTATGTGATAACTGAGAGTGGTTCAAATTAAGCTTCATTAAGATTATTGCTCATTCTGAAACATGCATTTTTGTCTCTGCGCTGATGTTTAAATTGGTTTCTTCTGTATAAATATTTAAATCTACTATTCATTTACAACATTAATATGTAAACACTTATGATGTTTAAAGGAACTGCACTATTTGTAATATCTTCACTTTTTGCATTTATATAAATTTTATGTTTTCGCAGGTTCAGCGCATTTTGGAAAAGCATGACCCATTTAAAAACTCTCATGCTAGATATGGATCCATTTCTGCAGATGAGGTTAGCGCCGTACAGAACTATGTGGAACACATGATCTTGCTTTTAATTGAAGAGCAGGTGAAGGATGCTGCCATGGGGCCTATTCTGGAGTTTGTGGTGTCAGAGAATATTATGGAAAAACTATTTCTATGGAGCCTCAGGAGAGAATTTTCTGATGAGACCAAACTTGAGCAGTTAAAGATGTATGAATTGCTGATTACCCAGTCACACCAGCCTTTGCTACATCACAAGCCTATATTGAAACCGCTGATGATGTTGTTAAGTACTTGTTCAGCGACATCAACTCTGAATGTGGAGACTGAACTGGTGGTTCTACTCAACCAGTTATGTCTTATCCTTGCCAAAGATCCATCCATCCTAGAATTGTTTTTTCACACCAGTGAAGACCAGGGAGCTGCCAACTTTCTTATCTTCTCCTTGCTGATACCCTTTATCCATCGAGAGGGCACAGTGGGACAACAGGCACGGGATGCCTTGCTCTTCATCATGTCTTTGTCCGCTGAGAATAACATGGTTGCTAAATATATAGTTGAAAGTACTTACTTCTGTCCGGTAAGTTAAATATTTTGCTGTATTGATTAACTATAATCTTGACTGTAACAAAGAGATGTGGAGTGAAGTGTGGGGGATGTTACCACTTCCTACTTTTCACCTTGCTGGAAAAGAAGTTGTACCTGAAAACCTGCAATGCAAGGATCCCACTGCTTCTGTCTCGCTTATTCTGTGGATCTGTGCTTTCTGAACCTCTACTGCTGTTTCTTGAATATGTCCAAACCATTCAATAAATCACCAGTCATTTGAGGGGTAACTATAACACAGAGAAGCAAAACCCTTCCTCTATCAATATGGCCTTCTCCTAAGATATAGACTGTGGGTTAAGTTAAGCAGGTTAAGTTAGTAGAGGGGAAAATATCAGCTGCAGAGAGGCCTATGCAATATCAGTCCTTTGTCCTTTGCTTGTCTTTTTGGGTACAACTTCGAAAACTCTTGTCCTCTTTAAAGATGTAGAAGCTTCCAGGTGTGCATAGCCTCAATCATACACATTTTAACAAGGGCATTGAGCTTTAGCAATTGCATAAACATGACATGATGCATAAAATGTAGTATAGTCCATTCATAGAAGCAGTGTACAGAGCAATGAAGATGTGAAAAGATCTATAATCATGAGGGACCAATCCAAGAAATCATAGGATGAACCAATCAAGGTACAACTATTTTAAAAAATATTGTTTTCTGATATTTCAGAGCAGTTGATACCCGTATTGATAGTATTTGGTAACTTGATTTGTTTTTTCGCAAGCTTTTATATATATTTTTTTCTTCACATTTCCATGCAGACCAAGTTGCTCGGCAAAATACTGAGGTGTTTATCAAACAGTCATCTTTTATTCACATGGTTTTATGTGAATAAAATGTTTTATCCTAAACATCTAATTTTTTTGTACATTGTTTCTGTTATTGCCCCTGGCAGTAATATTTTGGCAACTGCTGTACTGGTGAATTAATACAATAATTTAGTGTTGTGATTTTGCCTCTATTTCAGATGGTGCTTCTTGTACAGATAAGGGAGTCAAAAAATGCTCATAAGACAACAGGCAGACAACCAGCTTTAATTAATACCCCTTGATAAACAATAGGATTTCGGCTTTATTAGTTTAGTTTTTCCAGACTAGTGAAAGAGGATCTCTGTCTGGCTCATGCCCTTTGTCTATGATGTTTTTTATTGCTTTGGACACTATGCTGATGATGAACACAAATGTACATGACTTGTTAGTAATCTCTGTGACCCATCGTCAATTAGGAACAATTGTGCAGTACTATTATTGCTGTTGATTTCGCAGCTAAGTCACCCACATAGCAGGTCACTTTAGCAGCAATGCTTGCAGGTAGTCAGTGGGAGTAGCAGTAATTACCTACCACTTTGTACTTTGGTTAATATTCAGCTATCTAGTATAGCCTTTAAACAGTCGTCAAGGAACCAGAATGAAGATCTACTCCAGTAGTCAATCCCAGTAATGGCATAAAAATACAAAAAAAAATTGTAAACCTACCTTTAACAATTTTTCTAAAATCAGGTTACATGATCCTGCTGGTCTGCTTCCAATTTCAAACGATACAGCCTGGAAGAGGGAACCACAATATCAATTTAGTAATATCAGATAGTGTCCAATGATGCTGGGATCATTTTTGAAAAACATATATAGGTGTAACCAAGGAACCACTATGCAGGCAAAAAACTTAGAGAGGGGTGGCGCAGTGCAGATTTTTCAGGAGGAAACCCCAGACAGTGCATGCTTCAACATGTTATTACAGAACTTCCACCATTTTATTTTGATGCCAGCACTACAGCTAAGAAAAAACTGCTATGCCGCGTACACACAGTCGGAATTTCCAACAACAAATGTTCGATGGGAGCTTGTCGTCGGAAATTCCGACCGTGTGTAGACTCCATCGGACATTTTCCGTCGGAATCTCCGACAAACAAAATTTGAGATCTAGATCTCAAATTTTCCGACAACAAAGTCCGTTGTCGGAAATTTCCGATCGTGTGTACACAATTCCAATACACAAAATTCCATGCATGCTCTGAATCAAGCAGAAGAGCCGCACTGGCTATTGAGCTTCATTTTTCTCGGCTCGTCGTATGTGTTGCACGTCACCATGTTCTTGACGTTCGGAATTTAATAGGAATACGATAGGAACTGCTGTTGCTGACTTAAAGGGCACCTTTGAGGGTAGGAATATGGGAACTTCTAATGTGTTAGGGTGGATACTTCACTGGGTGTATACTTGTTCCAGGTTATTGAACCAAAGCAGGATCAGGATCCCAGCCACATAACGTGTAGCTTTGCAAACAAGTCAGTAATGGCAGTTCCTCTGGTTTTATCTTCACAGGTTCCCTTTAAGGTTCAGCAGGACTTTGCTGAGGTACTAAAATGATGTCCAGGTGACATTTTCAAACATAGGTTTAATTACCAGTTCTTCCGGCGTTCTGACATCATTAACAAAGATGACCAGCAGAGATCTGTGATATTTTAGTTACAGAGAACCTGCTGAAAAGAGGAAATTATATTGGTATATGTGAGACAGTGCTGATTAAAGACAGGGGGAACCGTGAGCTAAAATCATTGTGAAGCCTAACAGAGATTGAAATCTTCCTCTTTACCTTTGTTAAATTGTGTCAATGCCAGAGCTAAATACTCTCCATCAGTTTGGCATCATCTCCCTGTGTTTGTGTGCTTTGACTCCAGTTTTCTCTATAACCTGTCAGCAAACTGGTACCCAATTGTCTTCCAACCAAATTAATGTTATAACGGGCCTATAGTGATGACTCTGGTAGGCACATTGAATGAACTATGGTGAACGATTGCTTGTTCTTTCCAAACTGCAAAATTTATCAGTGCAATTTAAATAAGTAGAATAAAATAAAAAAAAACACACTAGGTATTTTCTTTAGACAAAAACAGGGCTCTCTAAACTATGAACCATAGTGCTTTTGGACTTCTACAAGATTTTATCCGGCCCGCGGTTGGGTCGGTGGTGTATCCTTAATATGCACGGATCGTGGATTAAGGTTAGCAAAGCTGCCTATGGTCTGTGCTTCTAATGTAAGGGTTGACCCTGATAGGGACCCTGACGTAAAGGGAGACTCTGATGAGGACCCTCATGTAACAGGGACTCTGATGGGAACTCTGGTGTGAGGGGGACCCTGATGAGGATTTTAAAATACACAATATGGCCATTGTACTGAAAAGTGTGGCAAGCCCTAGTCTAAAAAAATGATTGCAACAACCTACCTAGGGTATTGCACAGACTTAAAGCGGAGTTCCACCCAAGAATGGAACTTCCGCTTTTGTCATTTTTGGGGGGGTGTAGCGGAAACCCTCTTAGAGGGTTCCAGCTCCAACTTCCTCCCGGGGCACCGCGGTGCCGGAAGTAAGTTCACCTCTCCCCCTCCCTCTCAGCAATCATCTGGGACACAGCACAGGTCCCAGATGATTGCCCAGCCAGTCACAGCGTGCCGCACGGCTCGCACATGCGCAGTGCGTGCCCGCCACCCACAGTGACAATGCCAGAGCCGCAGAGAGGAGGGGGAGATGAGTGGGGCTTCATTCCCCCGCATCGCTGGACCCTGGGACAGGTACAATTATTAAAAGTCAGCAGCTGCAGTATTTGTAGCTGCTGACTTTTAATTTTTTTTTTAATTTCAGGTCAAGTTTTGTTTCACAGTGTCTTGTCTGGTAATGGACTAGTGGTTAAATGAATATGCAGTAGATCACACAATTGTCTAAAAACAGAATTTTAAATTATACATCCTACATACAGTATCTCACAAAAGTGAGTAGTGCACCCCTCACATTTTTGTAAATATTTTATTATATTTTTTCATGTGACAACACTGAAGAAATGACACTTTGCTACAATGTAAAGTAGTGAGTGTACAGCTTGTATAACAGTGTAAATTTGCTGTCCCCTCAAAATAACTTAACACAGCCATTAATGTCTAAATCGCTTGCAACAAAAGTCAGTACACCCCTACGTGAAAATGTCACTCACTTATGTGAGATACTGTAGGTCCTATCTACCTCCACTCTACGTTTTACCATCTTTTGTGGACATGTCCCACAATACAAGGATATTGGGTGCAAATAGTTACATTTTTACATGATAAAATGGGCTCACTAGTATCGCTGGATCCTAAGCAAGGTATGCTGGGTCCATTTGACAGCTTGGTTCTGTATACATTTACTAATAGTTTCCTTCATGAAACTCTCTTCACAGTTCAGAAACTAATAGCAAGCTTATGGATCCAAGCTGCTTCTCTCACCTTTACCAAATAGTTGACTGAAACCAATGCCACTCTCTCACTTAAAAAAGTTAGATATGACTATAGAGATTGTCTAAACAAATACCAAAAATCTCTCTAAGCCCAAAATGTGTTTTCCCTGATCAACTTTCCTATTAAACACCCTAGGTCAGTGATGGCAAATCTTGGCACCCCAGATGTTTTGGAACTACATTTCCCAAGATGCTCATGCACTCTGCAGTGTAGTTGAGCATCATGGGAAATGTAGTTCCAAAACATCTGGGGTGCCAAGGTTCGCCATCACTGCCCTAGGTGGAGCACTGTTATATCTGATTGTATTGTCTCTGAACTGTCCATGGGGGGGTTAAACATTTTTTTCCTTTTCTGGCCCACACCTGCAACATAAGAGATTTGAAACACTACAACTGTCTGTATTGTAACATATTATTGTAGCTGTATTCAGTATGGAACCTTTGTAATACCTCAGGATTATTGCATAAGAGCACTTTTTCATGCCTTTTAAATGTAATTTCTTCTTTCAATTACATGATAAAGCCCTTTTGAAGCATGAAAAAAGGAAGTTTGAAGGGTGCCTTTGGTGAGTTCTAAGTAGCATGTGGAAGAAAGGGAACATACTGTAAATCAGAAATTAAATGAAAAGTACTGAGATGGATTCAAGCAAAATAGGGACTTAAGCGAGCTTTGCCCCCTATTCCTTCAACTGATTTTGATAAGTATTGCGATGGGCACAGAAAAGCATTGTCTGTACTGCTATGGCCGCTGCCCATCAGATACCAAGTGCCTACAAGTAAATTTTCCCTTGTCAAGTGACAAGACTGGCACACAGCTTTGACCTGTGGAGCTATGCTTGGTTTACATCAGAAGCTGAAATGCTGAATCCAGGCCCATGGCCCTCCTGCCAAGGTGGCCTTGTGGTTGATCCAGCTCTGCAAACATATGATGTGTTGGCAGCTCCCACATTCATTTGCTTTGTTTGTTTTGTCCCATTTTTATTGCTTACTTAAAGCAGGGATGCTTGCCATTTCTTATTGTACATTCTTTTCATGGAAATCTCTGTGATTAAGATGAAAGGGCACAGAATATATTTTTGTGCTGATTTGATGTAGAACAGAAGAAAATGTCAGCAGTATTTAAGTGTCCTATAGGGCAAACGTAGCCTATGCAATTACGCATAGTTTCCTTCCTTTATTTTTCACCTCTGTAAATGTGTTACCCAGTGATATAGGTGGAGACTGCTGGAGACTCTGTATGGTACTGAAAGTTCCCATTTGCATATGTTTACACAGAGCCACATGTTGCTATGGCATCTTTGCAGAGCTATGTAATTACGTGAGGTCTGTGTGCTCCTACCTCACAAATGAGTTTATAGGATTTGTTGTTTGCAGCCATCTAGTAATGTGCTTCTAGAGCATGGAGAAAGCAGGACAGACTTTTGCTTTATGTCTTAGACTGCTGACAACCTACAAATAAAATACAATGAACCTAGACTTAGAATACATCTAACTTGTTGGGACATATTAAAGGGAAAAACGATATGTTAAAGCCATACCAACAAGCCACGGTGGCACTGCTGCGCCAGATCACGTACCTAGTACGTGATCTGACACTTCCGTGTTGGGGGCATGCACGGGCGCCACCAGCAGGCCCGCTCCTGCAGTGATTATACACAAAGGGAGCTGATCTGCGCATACCAAGGACTTGATGTGTGCCGGCACCTGCCGATCATCCAGCACAGAGGCAGAATGCCAGTCTGCCTATGTAAACAAGGCACAGAGCGGCCCCAAACCTCCTGTCATCTGTCATCTCTGCCTCTTCTCCATGTGCCACTATAGTAAACCATTTCCTATGGTGGAACATGTTTTGGTGCGCTCCTAAACCGGGCTGTGTAAGTCCATAGATACACACAGCCCTGCCCCTGCTAACTCCTCACAGGATTTGATTGACAACAGCGGTAGCCAATGGCTCCCACAGCTCTCAGCTAAGCATGTGAGAGAGGGGAGAGAGGACCTTTAGAAGGGCACAGAGGTGGACTGATATAGGACTCAGGTAAGTATTTAGAGAGAGGGATGGAGGAACAGCTACTGAATGTTTTTTTTTTTTTTACATGAATGCATACAGCTAAAAAACCTTCTGACTTTATAACCAATTAAAAATGGTATTAAACCCCAAAACGAAAAAATTATATGTTACAATTAACCAATCCTTAAATGTGATGGATGCATTTGTTTTCTTTTTTAGGCTTTTTTTTCACCTGGTGATCTGAGCAGTAACACACTTGACACAACGGTCTTAGGATAACTTCTGGACATCAGCATTGTCAATTTACACAGGGGGTAGTGTTAGACTAGCAGATATAGTTGGACTTGACTAACAAATTAAAGATGAACTCCAGATAACACTTTTTAGCAGTTACAGCGCTAGTTTGTTTTACATTAATGAATAAAATATGACCATTGTACTCATTTCTGTTAGTGGTAAATGGATTGTCTCAACCCTCTAACTGTCAGATAGTTACACAGTTACATAGTATTACATTGTATGTTGCGATCGTTCAGGTGCTTATCTAATAGTTTTTTGAAACTATCGATGCTCCCCGCTGAGACCACTGCCTCTGGAGGGGAAAGCTGCACAGCTTGGTTTACTAAAGTTGAAAAATAACGGACCTACTGGCTAGATCGCCAGGTGAAAATAAAGAATAAAAATAAAGAGGTGGTTAGCTGCAATAAAATACATTTTTATTTTTGGGTTTAATACCGCTTTAAGTAGGGAAATGCTAAGACCTCTGTCAGCTTTTTATTGTGATCTATTTCCCTGTTGTCCATTTCGGGCTCAATCACACCATTCCATTGATCTATGTTGATCTTCAAAGATCTTCAAAGATCTTCAAAGATCAATTCAGGCCTAGATGTCTTGTTCCCATTATAATACTGCGTTGAGGTGGGTTGCATTTTTATGTAGCGTGCCCCACCTTCTACCACCCTACCGTTCTGGTGCGTAGAAGTGAAGGAAGTGTCGTTTTGCAACACTTCAACAAAGTAAAAAAAATAGAAAAAAGGAAACACAGTTATGTGTAGTAAAAGCGCAACACACGACCCCTCTCTGACCCTACACAACATACAGCAGCATGTACAAGTGTTAGCATATAGGCTGGTGTAAATGAGCCTTTCCTGTCTGGTAAAAGGCTGTCCCCAGAGAAGAAAGCAAGGAGAAATCTATCTAACAGAGCTCCAGATAACCGTAAAAGCTAACAAGGGTTCTAACCTTTCCACATTCTATTAAAAAAGAAAACTAATACGTTTTGGGTATAGATACATTGTAAATACTGAACTTAATGAGTTGACTCTGATCTTTGTGTACAAGTCTATGTCAGAAACCATGAAATCAGACCGAGACAGAAGTACAGTTAAATCACACTTGCTTAATAATAAAAGTAAAGGTTCAGTAACCGGAACGAATAGTCAGCCAAGCCAGAAGTCAGGGATCAAAGTAGTGGAACAGCAAGCAGCATCCGGAGCCAGAAGGGATGTCAGCAAAGCCCGTCTTTAAACAGGAAGGCAATCGATGTTTCTTGTGATGTTGACCAAGGCGAAGGCAGAGCTCCTCTGGACTGGACAGCTTAAGTAGGCAGGACTGACAAGCAGGATCATCAACAGCTGAGTAACTGTGGAGAGAGATGGGAGCTGGCAATAAGCCAACAGCTGAGGAAGGGCTGAGCCCAGCCCTGACAGTCTAGCTTTGATCATTAGGCCAGAAAACAACTCCACAAACATAAAATTAGCTAAGATAATACGTTGCATGTCTCAAAGTATTTCACTTTTATAGTAGGTGTACATTTACATATTATTTGAAACATTTCAGCAATATCTACTTTTTTTCTGCCTGTTCTGTATAATGATTTCTGGGTGTCAAGGTGAAAATTGCCAAACGCTAAACCCATTTTGTGCACAAGAGCAGCTGAGAATGCTTTTGTGTCAGAAGGATATCATTTCTCTGCCATCCAAATTCCATTTTGTGTAATGGCTAGTGTGTTAAAGCCCAACTCTGGAAAATGTCAAATTGATTCTTGAGTGGGGCAGCACCTGCACTTCAGGGGTTTAAGAGGAGCTACAGTTGTTTGAAAAAAAAAGAAAAGTCAACAGCCACAATTACTGTAGCTTCTGACTTTTAATAAACATTTACCAATCCTCACCCGGGCTGGTTCTTCAGCGGTCTTCAGGTCCCGGTGCCATCATCTTGACTGTAGGAAGTCGGCTTTGACTTCCTGTGGCTCCACAGCCGGCTTCCCACTGCTCATAAGCAACCCAAACCCTCCTGAGACCTGTGATATGTCCCATGAGATTGCAGGCAGGGAAGGAGCCTAGGCGAATCAAGCGAAAGTGGGAGCAGGTACTTGTCAAAATTAGATACCTGCTCCCAGGAAAAAAAGCTGCCAAAAGTGATGGTGGTGGGGTGGCAGGTTGAAATATGAAACTTCACTTTTTAGGTCAAGTTCAGTTTTGATTGCTTGTTTTGTCTAAAGGAGGGGAGAAACACTGTTACAATCTCCGGTAGTGAACTGTCCCTCAGTGTCAACACATCCAATGCAAGACTATGGATGCTGCCTTGGTCTTGATGACCTCAGGATCCTAGACTGCTAGAGGGTGGGGGAGCAAAGACTGCGGGGACCAGTATGGCAGTGGGAGGAGCGGAGGACCAGCTAAATAAACCCTAGACTTTAGCAAATAATTAATCCCTGCAGTGCAGGCACAGCCCCACTGCAAGGGATAATTTTTAGTTGACGGGAGTTGATCTTTACACAGAATGTCAGCTAAAAAGGGCCTTGTGTTCTGCTACAATATTTCTTCTAAATTTTGTACCTGAAACATAAAGAAGATAGCAGTAAATAGTATTTATATTTTACAGTAGATGGGCTACAGCAGTGGTTCTCAACCCTGTCCTCAAGTACCCCCAACAGGCCATGTTTTGGGAATTTCTCTTAAAATAATAAAATAGCGGTCCAAAATACCAAGACATTGACTCTAATTTAAAGCACCGGTGCAAAATCAAGGAAAACCTGCAAACATGGCCTGTTGGGGGTAGTTGAGGACAGGGTTGAGAACCATTGGTCTTCAGCACTCCTTTAACAAGAACTTATGTTCAGTGTTAAACTTAACAGTTTTAAACCTCTTGCATTTCCTACCACTTTTAGAACAGCCCTACTTACATACTTGCCTACCTACTTACTCACCTAGGGATTCACAAAGAAGAAAAATAGTGGCGTGGCAAGCAGGAGGCTCTATAGGTATAGGACCTTTTATGTTTTTTTATCCCCATTACCAGATTTTCCAGAACTTTTACTTCCCCAGAACTTTTATTTTACATCTTACTATTCTGGCTTATCTGCAGAAGGAAGGTACTGCAATGCATTTTGCAAGGTCTTTCTTCGAGAAGTTACAATTGAGTGTTTAGCGTTAGTTATTTTATTATGTAAAAAGATACATATCACATTCGTTGTAGTGCGCTCATGCAGTGTGGCTGGGAGGGATCCATGTCAAACTGCTGCGCCCCTTGAGATGATTTATTTGTAGAACAAGTCAATCGTCTAACCTTTATTCCGTTGAGTGAGTTTGATGCTTTGTATCTCTTCATCATAGTAATGATTTTTTCCCGTCTGCTGTTTGCTGACTTATAGTTGCCTGGGGATTTGTGTGTCTCTAGAACTATATCAAGCAAACATATATAAAAAGCTATTGTCCTTTCTCAATGCAGTGACTTGTGTTAGGACTGTTGAATAGAGGAACCTTATATTTGTCAAAGGCATTATGCTTTGCTCAGCAAGTTGAGCAATACAAATGACAATCTAATTCTGCACTCTGATATAGTTATGGCATATAGAAATTTATCATGCCAGTCTTAAGCTAAGTTTACACTCTCGGCAAACCTTGATGCCCCTCTAAAAAGGGATCCCTGGTGGATTGCTCTTCATGGGCATTTGACAGGCAGTGGGCAGGTGATATTTCACCTCCTCACTGCCTGTATTAAAGCCCACACTACCATGCCAAAACTGCATGCACTGACCCCAGTTGCAGCGCGTACCATTCACTACTGCTCATCAAACGCGACAGAGGGTATCATTTTTGCTGCGCCCGCATCATTATTATTATTTTATATTTTTATATAGCACCAACAGTTTGCGCAGCGCTTAACAGAATAAAGGCAGACATTAGAGTTACATTGCAATTTGGTGCAAGAGGAATCAGAGGGCCCTGCTCGTTAGAGCTTATCTAAAAATATAGGGTCAGTTGATACAAAAGGTAATAGCTGTGGGGGATGAGCTGATGGAGGAAGTAAAACAGTGTATTAGTTAGAAGCAGGATAGGTTTCTTTAAAAAGAAGGGTTTTCTGGGATCGTCTAAAGATGGATAGATTAGGGGACAGTCGGACAGATTGGGGTAGGGAGTTCCAAAGCATGGGAGAAGCTCTGGAGAAATCCTGGAGGCGAGCATGGGAGGAGGTGATAAGGGAGCTAGAGAGCAGGAGGTCTTGGGAGGACCAAAGAGAGCTGCTTGGTTGGTATTTTGGGACTAGGTTAGTGATTTAGCTGGGGGCATCATGTGCACAACCTTGTGAGGCTGCCTTTACCCCTGGGGGGAAAGGTTAAGACTGTGTCAGGTGTTTATTGCTGTCTGTCTCCATCCTTGTCTCTCCTTTTTCTGGTGGAACTTTTGTTTAGCTGTCACCAGGACAGAACAAATCTTTTAATGAGGATACTTTTCTGGTGTTGTGTCTATAGGACAGAAAGTGAAGGAAAATCTCTCCAATGGTACACAGATGGCAAAATAAACCTGTTTTGGCCATTTCCTACTTTATCCAAAATAAAAAAATGGCTTTAGCTATACTAAAGTTTAGACATAAAAAGAAAATGACCCAAGCAACATTACTTACAGCTAATTGTTAAATAAACCTCTTTATTGGGATTTTTAAGGCAATTCAAACAAAATGTATTATTCTTAAAAGAAGTGTCTTTAATTATTCATTTAAAAGAAATTTAATAAGACATTGTAAATATTAAAAACAGTAAACCATCTTTACAGAATATTTCATCGCATTATATATAGTAATATTCATGGTATGAGAATATCAGAACATGTTGAAGTGGTATTTGCCAGCTACTTGCTGTTCCGCCATCAAGTGTGTAATAAAGATGGTTACCAGTAGGTGGGGGTGTCCAACGCATTTCAAAATATAGACATAAGTAATTTTTTCTTCAGGGAATAATACAACTTATTCCAACCTTGGGTAGAGTGCTCTCCAACATGAAAGAAAACTCCCACATCTTAAATTTAACTTGTTCTTGGTGTTATACAAGGACTGCTGGATAATATCCAAAGTTTGTGGCACCAAAAAGATTTATGGTAGTGAGTCTCCTTTGCACAGCCAGAGTCCAAACTGTTAAAAAAATATCCACGCTCCTCTTTAGTCTTGGGCCATCTCCCAACCATCCAGGTAGGCATCTCCAACGGAATTTTTCATCCACATCCAGAGAGAGTTTTCTTTGATGTTGGAGAGCACTCTAGCCAAGGTTGGAATAAGTGGTATCAATCCCTGAAGAAGAAATGACTTATGTCCACATTACTTACAGCTAATACAATGTGTCCCTTGTGCTGCTGGATCCTCGTTTAGTTGAAATCTTCCTTGTCCAATACCCCCATTGTGGGGGTTAATAGAGCCTGCGACAGACACTCCTCAAAAATGTCTGACTGTGACCATCTTTACTGCCACTTCCTCTATTCATAGTAGTTTTCTATAAATGAAACACAACCTATGAATGGAAGACAGGTGGATGAATGAAAGGTCTACCTCCTCTATTCATAGATAATGTTTCAGATGAGGTTGTGCGGGGGCGGTCGCAGGAAGATTTCAAGTAATTCTATAGCCAGCAGCAAAAGGAACATATCACATTGACTTTAAAGTATAACTAGGGTCAAAACATTTTTTTAAAGTTTGAACAGATTGGAAATGGATGAGAACACCTATTAGGTTTTTATTCCTATCTGTGTCCCCATTAGGGAGATTCACCCTCTCTATTTTTCCTATTTACCATTATCAATGAAAGTGAACGTAAAAGAAAATCCCAAACAGTGGGCTGTCCCCAGAAAAGTAATAGAGAGGAAGTCTTCCATGGGGACACTAGTTCTGGTAACCTGGAGGGCCCCAGGGGATTTTCTTAATTTGCAGGGATTTTCTCTCACTTCCTGTTTTGGCTATGGGACAGGAAGTGAAGGTAAATCTCACCAATGGGATACAGATTGCAAAAATAAACCTTACGGGGGGTTATAACCCTCCCTTACTCCAAAATGAAAAAAAAGTTTTGCCTAGAGTTCTACTTAAGTAAGTTTTTTTCTTTTTTGGCTAAACTTTAAGAAATAGTGCATTCATATTATTATTATACAGGATTTATATAGCGCCAACGGTTTATGCAGCGCTTTACAATATAAAAAGGAGACAATACAGTTATAATACAATAAAAGAAGAGCTTACAATCTAATAGGGTGGGGCAGGTGGTACAAAAGGTTGTAACTGTGGGGAATGAGCTGATGGAAGTGGTAAAAATTAGTTGGAGATGTGATAGGCTTTCCTGAAGAGATGAGTTTTCAGGGATCACCTAAAGGTAGCAAGAGTAGGGGATAGCTGAACCGGTGGAGGTAGCGAGTTCCAGAGGATGGTAGAGGCTCTGGAGAAATCCTAGAGACGAGCATGGGAGGAGGAGACGAGAGAGCTTGAGAGTAGGAGGTCTTGAGAAGAGCGGAGAGGACGATTTGGGTGATATTTGGAGACAAGGTTGGTGATGTAGCTCGGGGCAGAGTTGTGAATGGCTATGTATGTTGTGGTTAGTATTTTGAATTTAAATCGCTGGGTGGGACACTGGGTGGGAGCCAGTGTAGTGATTGGAGGAGAGGGTTGGCAGACGCTGAGTGGTTGGTATAGTGGATAAGTCTGACAGCAGCATTCATGATAGACTGAAGAGGGGATAGCCTATGGAGAGGCAGGCCTATGAGAAGGGAGTTGCAATAGTTAAGGCGAGAGATAACAAGGGAGTGAATGAGGAGCTTGGTGGTTACATTTGTTAAAAAGGGGCGAATTTTAGAGATGTTACAGAGGTGAATTCTACAAACTTTTATTCATACAAAGTATCCCTGCAGTTTTAATATAAACTTGTAATTGAGAGGAATATGGAGGAATCTTTTGCATTTGAAATTACTTTTGGTTTCAAGACTTTCAGAGATATTGACCTGGAATCTACATGCAAATCATGAAAACCAGAGTTTCTTATCTAGTTCAAGCTCATTGACATAGAAAGTACAAAAGTAATTTGCCATTGAGGCTTTGCATGACAACCAGGGAACTAGTATTTTCACAAAGGGGCTCAGCAATGGCAGCCTCCATACTTACTCAGAGTTTCCCTTAAACAGTACAGTAAAACCTTGGTTTGCATAATTCGTTACAGAAACATGCTTGTATTTCAAAGCACTTGTATATCAAAGCATTTTTTTACAGGGTATAAAAGAGAAGAGAGGCACCTCTAATGCCCCGTACACACGGTCGGACATTGATCGGACATTCCGACAACAAAATCCTAGGATTTTTTCCGACGGATGTTGGCTCAAACTTGTCTTGCATACACACGGTCACACAAAGTTGTCGGAAAATCCGATCGTTCTGAACGCGGTTACGTAAAACACATACGTCGGGACTATAAACGGGGCAGTGGCCAATAGCTTTCATCTCTTTATTTATTCTGAGCATGCGTGGCACTTTGTCCGTCGGATTTGTGTACACACGATCGGAATTTCCGACAGCGAATTTTGTTGTCAGAAAATTTTATATCCTGCTCTCAAACTTTGTGTGTCGGAAAATCCGATGGAAAATGTGTGATGGAGCCTACACACGGTCGGAATTTCCGACAACAAGGTCCTATCACACATTTTCCGTCGGAAAATCCGACCGTGTGTACGGGGCATAAGTGTAGCAATAAGTTGCTAAATGTTGTACGTTCAATAAATGTAACTGTATTGGTATACTTAGAGGCTCCTCTCTTCTCTTTTATACTCAGTTGTGACGTGACGCTACTCTTATATCAGGACATCAATTGTATATCAAGGCAAAATTTATTAAAACATTTTGCTTGTCTTGCAAAACGCTCTCAAACCAAGTTACTCTCAAACCAAGGTTTTACTGTACAGGCATTACTGTAAAATAATTTTTTCCTGTTTCCTCAAGGTGGCACTGTTGGTAGTTACAAATGTTGAGTACTGCATATAGTTGATTTTAAGGAGTATGACCTTTTTCTAATATAGACATATATAGTGATCTGTATAAACACAAATCTGTAGGTTAGGTACAGCATTTTACTTGAATAAAAAATAGTTAGCTGCTTTTATTGTCCATTTGCCTGAATATATGTACAACATGTATATTTAAAGAGCTTAAACTGTTTAAATTGTATCTACATTGACAGTATGGTTTGTTGATGTTTGGCATAGTTAGCAGAAAATGTATAGGCATGCTTTGATGCTGAGCTGGTAAAAGTCAGCACTACAACCCGTGCGCACAGCCACATTACTGTCTGAGGGAATCAGTAAACTATATATGGCCTGGCAGAAATGTTTGTTAAAGTGGAATATCCTGTACTTCTTTTCATTTAATGTTGCCCAATAGATAATAATATTGCAAATGTCCACAATATCCTAAATGGATTCGAGGTCAACAGGGTAGAAAAAAGTATTTTCTTTTTTTTCTTTATTACTGTTGCTATTTGCTAAAAAGCACAGACAATTTCAAGACATTTTTTTTTTAGGGAGAAATCTTTAAAAACAGGAACTACATAGCTCCCAAATGTCCCGGATTTCAAGGGACTGTCCCAGATTTGAAGCAAAGTCCCTCTGTCCCTCCTCATTTGTCCTTCATTTTGGTCTGATCTGTATAGTTGTATAGAAAATGCACTACTTAACTACAAAAAAGTGTTTTACAGTGCCAAACCTTTCATCCAATTTCTAAACTGCTGCATTTGTAAATTCCAAAAGTCAATTTAACTGATCAGTAGTGGTAAAAAAAAAAAAAAAAAAACACTTGTGAGATTAACCAATATTTTTTTTTACAATGCTCCTTTAAAGGTGGCGTGGCAGGGTGTGTGTCCTATGCCTACATACTTTTGCTAACAGGTGTCCCTCGTTCCCATCTCCGAAAGTTGGGAGGTATGAAACTATCCTTGTACATTAGGCAGCAATTGGAAAGTATGAGTCTGTCTTCGACAGTATGACAGCAGAAGGCACCTTAAGATTTTTATTTTTTTATTTTTAAAAGCCTTTATATTCACACTTTGTCCATCTTAGGCCCTTTCACACTGGGGCGGGGGTGGCGTCGTCGTTTTAGCGGCAGTATTTGGCCGCTAGCGGGGCGGTTTTACCCACCGCTGGCAGCCAAGAAAGGCTTAAAAACCACGCAAAGCGCCTCTGCAGAGGCGCTTTGCCGGCGGTATACCCGCGCTGCCCCATTGATTTCAATGGGCAGGAGCGGTGAGGGAGCGGTGTATACACTGCTCCTTCACCGCTCTGAAGATGCTGCTAGCAGGACTTTTTTTTCCTGTCCTGCCAGCGCACCACTCCAGTGTGAAGCGGCTTTTTCGGGTTGGTTTGCAGGCGCTATTTTTATCGCAATAGCCCCTGCAAACCGCCCCAGTGTGAAAGGGGTCTAAATCAAACTTTAAATGACACTCCACACTAATGCACCATTATTGGTGGTGCTCTAGGACATTGCTTCTCATCTATTGAAAGCCCTGCTCAGTCACTTTGATTGTGCCTCAGGCCGACCCTACATGGTTCAAATCTCAGTTGGTTCAGCAGGAACTGGCTGAGATTTGAACCATTAATGAGCAGGCTGAAGGTATCAAGTTGATCCATTGATCAACTTGGGTACAACCAGCCTGTCCGATTCTCTTGCGATTATTGCTAACAGCTGCTATAGCCACTAGCGATAATCACTATCTTCTCCCGCGGGGAGAAGACAATTGCTGATTCCTCTGTCAACACTATCTTTGTTGATCTAGGAATCGTGCAAATTTCTTTCCTGCAATTTGCATCGTGTATGGTCTGCTTTAGTTTCCACTGCCAATAGATGTCAGAGCCATAAAAGTCCTTTGGGAATCCCTGACATCTCAGAAGCACATGTATAAGGGCTAGCAAGCTACTTATCCAAAGGATTTCCACTGTAGGGACACATTCATTTGCACTTAAAGGGTTATTAAAACCAAAAGCAAACATTTATTATCACTGAACAGCTGCTTTTTCTCTTTGCGGAGAAAACGGATCTGGAATTCGCACCGCACATGTGTGAATCCAGCCTTAGGAAGGGGGTGTCCACTCCCCAGTATTCAGGCTCATTACCATGATAACTTTTTCCTGCCACCTTGCATCATCAAAGATACTGTATATTACCTCTACATGGTTAGGAGGTGTGAGTATTCATCAATATGTTGAATGTAGCTGAAATGTTCCTGCATTTAGGATATAAATACTTTGTCTATGGACCAACTGCATACATTAAAACAGTCATAAGTTTTTAGTACTTAGGATCATGAAAATCTTTGCAGGGCAAAGCAACAAATTCACTTTACAGAGAGGAGCGCCCTCCCCATCAACATATACAGACCTTCTTTTTTGCTGCCCAGTCATGCTTAGGAAAATCTTATGTAAGCTACAAGTCACTGAAGTCATAGCTTACATGGTGGGGGTCACATGGAGTGAGCCACATGCTCCTCTATACCTGAAAGTATGAGGTATCTCCTTTGGCTCCCATTTCTGAACAGAATGGCGGGGGAGCAAAGGAAAGTATATGATGCTAGGGCTGGGGGTGAGGGGTTTGAAGCTAATCTGTTACTTTGTCTAGAAAGGGCAAAGGATAAGGTAGCTTGAATAATGCATTTTGTATCTTTTTCTTTTTATCTTTAAATACATTCGTGTGACTAGTATATCTATTGTGTAGCAAGGTCCTAGGCCTCCTTTGATCTAATGAGAACCTCCAGGGCCAAGCATTGCTGACATCCTTCTGTATGCATTGGGTTGTAAGGCATGATGGGTGTATAGTTACATAGTTACATAGTAGATGAGGTTGAAAAAAGACACAAGTCCATCAAGTCCAACCTATGTGTGATTATGTGTCAGTATTACCTTGTATATCCCTGTATGTTGTGGTCATTCAGGTGCTTATCTAATAGTTTCTTGAAGCTATCAATGCTCCCAGCTGAGACCACCGCCTGTGGAAGGGAATACCACATCCTTGCCGCTCTAACAGTAAAGAACCCTCTACGTAGTTTAAGGTTAAATCTCTTTTCTTCTAATTTTAATGAGTGGCCACGAGTCTTGTTAAACTCTCTTCTGCGAAAAAGTTTCATTTCTATTGTAGGGTCACCAGTAGGGATGAGCCGAACACCCCCCGGTTCGGTTCGCACCAGAACCCGCGAACGGACCGCAAGTTCGCACGAACGTTAGAACCCCATTGACGTCTATGGGACTCGAACGTTCGAAATCAAAAGTGCTCATTTTAAAGGCTAATTTGCATGGTATTGTCCTAAAAAGGGTTTGGGGACCCGGGTCCTACCCCAGGGGACATGTATCAATGCAAAAAAAACTTTTAAAAACGGCCGTTTTTTCGGGAGCAGTGATTTTAATGATGCTTAAAGTAAAAAAAAAAAAGTGAAATATTCCTTTAAATATCGTACCTGGGGGGTGTCTATAGTATGCCTGTAAAGTGACGCGTGTTTCCCATGTTTAGAACAGTCCCTGCACCAAATGTCATTTTTAAAGGAAAAAATCTCATTTAAAACTGCTTGCGGGTTTAATGTCATGTCGGGTCATGGCAATATGGATGAAAATCAGTGAGACAAACGGCATGGGTACCCCCCAGTCCATTACCAGGCCCTTTGGGTCTTGTATGGATATTAAGGGGAACCCCGCACCCAAATTAAAATAAGGAAAGGTCCCTATATACTCTGAACAGCAGTATACAGGCGGTGCAAACAAGACAGGGACTGTAGGTTTGTTGTTAAGTAGAATCTGTTTGTAATTTTGAACATTTTTAATGTGTTTAGCTCCAGCCAAAAAATCTTTTCTAAGCTTTTTGGAAAACATAGGGAAGGGTTATCACCCCTGTGACATTTGTTTTGCGTCTTTCCTCCTCTTCAGAAGATTTCACCTCACTTTTTTGTCCCAATGAAAAATGTTTTTTGAAAATTTGGGTTTTTTTGTGGAACAAGGATTGGAAAGCATCAGTGGAAAGGAAAAATTGTTTTCCCATATTAACTCTTACAGGAGAGAATTTCCCTTCCTTAGGGGTAGATTTCATCTCACTTCCTGTTGTCTCCTTCCGTTTGCAAGTAGGAGTCGTTTGTAAGTTAGATGTTTGAAAGTAGGGTCCTGCCCTATATACTCAGCAGAAATTTGGGCCTTAGGTGTTGCTGTGGCCAAAACACTGTAAGCCCTCACAGGGCCCTGCTGTGAAATATTAGATCAAGAATTGTAATTACATGCCCCTGTTGAACAGGAGCTGAAAAATTAGGCCTTAGGCACTGGTGCTGGTGCCACAACACTGCAACCCCTCACAGACACTCTAGTTGAAACGCAGGAACAAGCCCTGCTGCAAAGTATTGCATCAAAAATTGTAATTACACGCCCCTGTTAGACAGGGGCAGAAAAATTGGGTCTTAGGCACTGGTGCTGGTGCCACAACACTGCAACCCCTCACAGACACTCTAGTTGGAATGCAGGAACAAGCCCTGCTGCAAAGTATTGCATCAAAAATTGTAATTACACGCCCCTGTTAGACAGGGGCAGAAAAATTGGGTCTTAGGCACTGGTGCTGGTGCCACAACACTGCAACCCCTCACAGACACTCTAGTTGGAATGCAGGAACGAGCCCTGCTGCAAAGTATTACATCAAAAATTGTAATTACACGCCCCTGTTAAACAGGGGCTGAAAAATTGTGCCTTAGGCACTGGTGGTGGCGCCCAGAACCAAAAATGTTCTTACAAGCTATCAGCGTGATGATTGAGGAGGAAGAGGATAATTACTCAGGGATAGTCACTCAGCATCAGCATAGGCAGTCTTTGAAGGGATCTGAGATTTCAAAAAAAATTATTCGGTTACATCTGCATCAGGTGCTTGGTAGCTGGTGGTGATCCAAGACTGATTCATTTTTATGAAGGTCAGCCGATCGACCGAGTCGGTGGACAGACGCACCCTGTGATCGGTTACCACGCCTCCAGCAGCACTGAATGTGCGTTCCGAAAGAACGCTGGATGCAGGACAGGCCAGTAGCTCAATTGCATACTGTGCAAGCTCTGGCCAGTGATCCATCCTCAAGACCCAGTAACCCAGAGGATTTTCGGTGGGAAAGGTGTCCAAGTCTGATCTTGCCCCTAGGTATTCCTGCACCATGTAAAACAGACGCTGGCGATGGTTGCTGGAACCGATCATACCTTGGGGCTGCGGACCAAAAAATTGTCTGAACGCATCGGTCAGACGGCCACCTTCTCCACCGCTCCTTCTTTGACTGACCGAAGCCTCAGCAACACGTTGTCCAGAAACAGGAGTTTGTAACCTCCCAGTCTCTGGGAACGCGTTGCACAGACCTTTCTGCAAGGCCTCCCGAAGATGTTTCATCCTCTGCTCCCTCTGCGATGGCAAGATAAGGTCCGCAACCTTACCCTTGTAACGTGGATCAAGGAGGGTTGCCAGCCAGTATTGGTCCTTCTCCTTGATACCACGAATACGAGGATCCTTACGCAGGCTTTGCAGGATCAGGGAGGCCATGCAGCATAGGTTTGCTGAGGCATTCGGTCCGGAGTCCTCTGGGTCACTAAGGACAACAACGTCCGCAGCCACCTCCTCCCAGCCACGTACAAGTCCATGTGTTCCTTGGGACTGATCCCTTAAAGACTGCTGATGCTGAGTGCCAGGCTCCACCTCCATACTGACACAATCTTCCTCCTCCTCCTCCTCCTCCTCCTCGTCCTCTTCCTGTGTGATCGGCGGGCACGCAGGAACACTGTCTGGATAAAGGGGGCCTTGAGAGCTAAGGAAGTCCTCCTCTTCCTGCCTCTGTTCTGCCTCAAGTGCCCTGTCCATTATCCCACGCAGCGTGTGCTCCAACAGGTGGACAAGGGGGACAGTGTCACTGATGCATGCACTGTCAGTGCTCACCATCCTCGTGGCCTCCTCGAATGGTGACAGGACAGTGCATGCATCCCTGATCATGGCCCACTGGCGTGGGGAAAAAAAACCAAGGTCCCCTGACCCTGTCCTGGTGCCATAGTCGCACAGGTACTCATTGATGGCCCTCTGCTGCGTGTGCAGCCGCTGCAGCATGGCCAACGTCGAGTTCCACCTGGTGGGCATGTCACAGATTAGGCGGTTCTTGGGCAGGTTAAACTCCTTTTGGAGGTCCGTCAGCCGAGCACTGGCATTATATGACCGGCGGAAATGCACACAGACTTTCCTGGCCTGCCTCAGGACATCCTGTAAGCCCGGGTACCTGCCCAAGAACCGCTGCACCACCAAGTTAAGGACGTGAGCCAAACAGGGCACATGGGTCAGTTGTCCCTGTCGGAGGGCAGAGAGGAGGTTGGTGCCATTGTCGCAAACCACCATTCCTGCCTTAAGTTGGCGTGGCGTCAACCACCTCTGAACCTGCCCCTGCAGAGCTGACAGAACCTCTGCCCCAGTGTGGCTCCTGTCCCCCAAGCACACCAGCTCAAGCACCGCATGGCATCTTTTGGCCTGCGTACTTGCGTAGCCCCTTGAACGCCTACGGAGCACCGCTGGTTCCGAGGAAGAGGCCATGGAGGAAGAAGAAGAGGAGGGGGTGGAGGAGAGAGGTGTGTCACAATCAGCATTTTGGAGGCGTGGTGGCGGAACAACCTCCAACACTACTGCACCTTGTCCTGCATCCTTCCCAGCTGCCAGCAGAGTCACCCAATGCGCCGTGAAACTTAAGTAACGTCCCTGTCCATGCCTGCTGGACCATGAGTCAGCGGTAATATGCACCTTACCGCTGACCGCCCTGTCCAGCGAGGCATGGACATTGCCTTCCACATGCCGGTAGAGAGCCGGAATCGCCTTCCGTGAGAAAAAGTGGCGTTTGGGTACCTGCCACTGAGGAACCGCACATTCCACAAACTCACGGAAGGGGGCAGAGTCTACCAACTGAAAAGGCAGCAGTTGAAGTGCTAGCAATTTTGCCAAGCTAGCATTCAACCGCTGGGCATGTGGATGGCTGGGAGCAAACTTCTTTCGGCGGTGCAGCAGCTGGGGCAGGGAAATTTGCCTGGTACAATCTGACGTCGGTGTACCAAAAGCAGATTGCCCATAAGTACTTGGCTGTGACACACCTAATTCTACACCTTCATTCCTCTCACTGCAGGTCGCAGAGAGGACTGAAGGTCTAGTGGGGTTGGAAATCTCAGCTGATGAGGAGCAAGGAGAGATCGTCTTTGTTCTTTGGTGTGGGTCTTTTAGATACGCTTGCCAACGAACTGCATGGCAGGTCAACATATGTCTGGTCAAGCATGTGGTACCCAAGCGGGAGATGTTTTGGCCACGCGAGATACGCTTGAGACATATATTGCAAATAGCAGCGGTGCGATCTGATGCACTCGTCTCAAAAAAGGCCCACACCAAAGAACTTTTTGAATAACGCGCAGAGACTGCAGCGCCCTGCACATGTGGAGCTTTGGGGTGTGATGCAGTCAATGTGCTGCCCTTAGGCTGGCCCCTGGAGGGCATCCTGCCTAGTTGGTGATGTGCCACCTCCTCCTCCTCCTCCTCCTCCTCCTCCTCCTCCTCCTCCTCTCTCCTATCAGGCACCCACGTTGAGTCAGTGACCTCATCATCCCCTCCCTCCTCATCACTGGAGCAAACCTGGCAGTATGCTGCAGCAGGGGGAGCATGACTGCCAGATTGCTGTCCTTCTTGGGCACCCCCTCTGTCCGTGCTCATGTTACTGCCTTCATTGAGCTCAGTATCATCATCAGAGCCTTCCAAACGCTGGGCATCCTCCTGGAGCATGTACCCAACACTGTGGTCAAACAGTTCGAGGGAATCCTCAGGAGGACATGGTGGGGCTAGGGAAGGAGTCACTGATGACATTGAGCTGAGGGAAGAGGCCGCTGCTTTGCCAGACAAAGCACCCTGGGCATGGGTGAGAGAGGATGAGGAGGATGAGGACGGCTTGGTCATCCACTCGACCAAGTCTTCCGCATGTTGCGGCTCAACACGGCCAGCTGCCGAAAAAAAGGCCAAGCGTGTCCCATGGCCACGTGCTGATGAGGATGCACCGTCTCCACGACCAGCACTAGACACAGAGCCTGCTTGCCCTCTCTTATTGGCTTGTGACTGTCTGCCTCTCCTTCTTGGCCTTCCAGACATACTAATGGCCTGTAGCTGCACTAAGCTGGGATAGAACACCTGTAATTTTCTTCAGGTAGCTTTATATACTGTAACCAGACAAGCCTGCCTGTCAGTAGGAAGATAACAGGAACGGATCTAGCTGAACACTGTGAGCAGGACGTACTGCACTAAATGTATATAGCAGGAACGGATCTAGCTGAACACTGTGAGCAGCACGCACTGCACTGAATGTAAATAGCAGGAACGGATCTAGCTGAACACTGTGAGCAGGACGCACTGTACTGAATGTAAATAGCAGGAACGGATCTAGCTGAACACTGTGAGCAGGACACACTGCACTGAATGTAAATAACAGGAACGGATCTAGCTGAACACTGTGAGCAGGACACACTGTACTAAATGTAAATAGTCTAGCTGCCTGACCGTGGTACTAATAGGATCAAAAAGAACACCTGTAATTTTCTTTAGGTAGCTTTATATACTGTAACCAGACAAGCCTGCCTGTCAGTAGAAAGATAACAGGAACGGATCTAGCTGAACACTGTGAGCAGGACGCACTGCACTGAATGTAAATAGCAGGAACGGATCTAGCTGAACACTGTGAGCAGCACGCACTGCACTGAATGTAAATAGCAGGAACGGATCTAGCTGAACACTGTGAGCAGGACGCACTGCACTGAATGTAAATAGCAGGAACGGATCTAGCTGAACACTGTGAGCAGGACGCACTGCACTGAATGTAAATAACAGGAACGGATCTAGCTGAACACTGTGAGCAGGACACACTGTACTAAATGTAAATAGTCTAGCTGCCTGACCGTGGTACTAATAGGATCAAAAAGAACACCTGTAATTTTCTTCAGGTAGCTTTATATACTGTAACCAGACAAGCCTGCCTGTCAGTAGGAAGATAACAGGAACGGATCTAGCTGAACACTGTGAGCAGGACGCACTGCACTGAATGTAAATAGCAGGAACGGATCTAGCTGAACACTGTGAGCAGCACGCACTGCACTGAATGTAAATAGCAGGAACGGATCTAGCTGAACACTGTGAGCAGGACGCACTGCACTGAATGTAAATAGCAGGAACGGATCTAGCTGAACACTGTGAGCAGGACGCACTGCACTGAATGTAAATAACAGGAATGGATCTAGCTGAACACTGTGAGCAGGACACACTGTACTAAATGTAAATAGTCTAGCTGCCTGACCGTGGTACTAATAGGATCAAAAAGAACACCTGTAATTTTCTTCAGGTAGCTTTATATACTGTAACCAGACAAGCCTGCCTGTCAGTAGGAAGATAACAGGAACGGATCTAGCTGAACACTGTGAGCAGGACGTACTGCACTAAATGTATATAGCAGGAACGGATCTAGCTGAACACTGTGAGCAGCACGCACTGTACTGAATGTAAATAGCAGGAACGGATCTAGCTGAACACTGTGAGCAGGACACACTGCACTGAATGTAAATAACAGGAACGGATCTAGCTGAACACTGTGAGCAGGACACACTGTACTAAATGTAAATAGTCTAGCTGCCTGACCGTGGTACTAATAGGATCAAAAAGAACACCTGTAATTTTCTTCAGGTAGCTTTATATACTGTAACCAGACAAGCCTGCCTGTCAGTAGGAAGATAACAGGAACGGATCTAGCTGAACACTGTGAGCAGGACGCACTGCACTGAATGTAAATAGCAGGAACGGATCTAGCTGAACACTGTGAGCAGCACGCACTGCACTGAATGTAAATAGCAGGAACGGATCTAGCTGAACACTGTGAGCAGGACGCACTGCACTGAATGTAAATAGCAGGAACGGATCTAGCTGAACACTGTGAGCAGGACGCACTGCACTGAATGTAAATAGCAGGAACGGATCTAGCTGAACACTGTGAGCAGCACGCACTGCACTGAATGTAAATAGCAGGAACGGATCTAGCTGAACACTGTGAGCAGCACGCACTGCACTGAATGTAAATAGCAGGAACGGATCTAGCTGAACACTGTGAGCAGGAAGCACTGTACTGAATGTAAATAGCAGGAACGGATCTAGCTGAACACTGTGAGCAGGACACACTGCACTGAATGTAAATAGTCTAGATAGAAGATAACAGGAACGGATCTAGCTAAACTGAATACAGTGTATATATATATATGCAACACCTGGGATGCATATATATACACAATACACTGTAAGTGCAGCTAACTGACTGACTGTTCTGCCTAATCTATCTAACTCAAATCAAACACTGTCTCTCTGTCTATCTCTTTCAACGCCGGAACACACACTACACAGGGCCGCCGTGCAGGCGGCCTTATATAGTGTGGGGCGTGTACTAAATCCCCTGAGCCATAATTGGCCAAAGCCTCCTTGGCTTTGGCCAATTACGGCTCTCTGTTCAGGCGGCGCTGTGATTGGCCAAGCATGCGGGTCATAGTGCATGCTTGGCCAATCATCAGCCAGCAATGCACTGCGATGCCGCAGTGAATTATGGGCCGTGACGCGCCACACGAATTTGGCGCGAACGGCCCATATCGTTCGCAATTCGACGGACGGTCGAACAGCCGATGTTCGAGTCGAACATGGGTTCGACTCGAACACGAAGCTCATCCCTAGTCACCAGTACGGTATTTGTATATTGAAATCATATCCCCTCTCAAGCGTCTCTTCTCCAGAGAGAATAAGTTCAGTGCTCGCAACCTTTCCTCATAACTAAGATCCTCCAGACCCTTTATTAGCTTTATTGCCCTTCTTTGTACTCGCTCCATTTCCAGTACATCCTTCCTGAGGACTGGTGCCCAGAACTGGACAGCATACTCTAGGTGTTGCCGAACCAGAGTCTTGTAGAGTGGGAGAATTATTGTTTTATCTCTGGAGTTGATCCCCTTTTTAATGCATGCCAATATTCTGTTTGCTTTGTTAGCAGCAGCTTGGCATTGCATGCCATTGCTGAGCCTATCATCTACTAGGACCCCCAGGTCCTTTTCCATCCTAGATTCCCCCAGAGATTCTCCCCCCAGTGTATAGATTGCATTCATATTTTTGCCACACAAATGCATTATTTTACATTTTTCTACATTGAACCTCATTTGCCATGTAGTTGCCCACCCCATTAATTTGTTCAGATCTTTTTGCAAGGTTTCCACATCCTGCGGAGAAGTTATTGCCCTGCTTAGCTTAGTATCGTCTGCAAATACAGAGATTGAACTGTTTATCCCATCCTCCAGGTCGTTTATAAACAAATTAAATAGGATTGGTCCCAGCACAGAACCCTGGGGAACCCCACTACCCACCCCTGACCACTCCAAGTACTCCCCATTTATCACCACCCTCTGAACTCGCCCTTGTAGCCAGTTTTCAATCCATGTACTCACCCTATGGTCCATGCCAACGGACCTTATTTTGTACAGTAAACGTTTATGGGGAACTGTGTCAAATGCTTTTGGGCCTTCCTTTATCTAGATGGCAACTCACCTCCTCATAGAAGGTTAGTAGATGGGTTTGGCAAAAACGATTCTTCATGAATCCATGCTGATTACTGCTAATGATACCGTTCTCATTACTAAAATCTTCTATATAGTCCCTTATCATCCTCTCCAAGAGTTTACATATTATTGATGTTAGGCTAACTGGTCTGTAATTCCCAGGGATGTATTTTTGGGCCCTTTTTAAATATTGGTGCTACATTGGCTTTTTTCCAATCAGCTGGTACCAACGGTCTGGCAATCACTTGACTGAGTTCCCTAAGTACCCTCAGATGCAAGCCATCTGGTCCCGATTTATTAATGTTAAGTTTCTCAAGTCTAAATTTAATTCTGTCCTCTGTTAACCATGGAGGTGCTTCCTGTGTTGTGTCATTAGGATAAACACTGCAGTTTTGGTTACTGAAGCCCCCTGATTCACTCGTGAAGACTGAGGAGAAGAATAAATTCAATACCTTCGCCATCTACCCATCCTTTGTAACCAGATGTCCTTCCTCATTCTTTATGGGGCAAATATGGTCTGTCCTCCCTTTTTTACAAACTTAAAGAATTTCTTGGGATTTTTTTTGCTCTCCTCCGCTATGTGTCTTTCATGTTCTATCTTAGCCATCCTAATTGCACCCTTACATTTCTTGTTGCATTCTTTATAAAGTCTGAATGCTGAGGATGATCCCTCAACCTTGTATTTTTTGAAGGCCTTCTCTTTTGCTTTTATATGCATTTTTACATTGGAGTTAAGCCATCCAGGACTTTTGTTCGCTCTTTTAAATTTATTACCCAATGGGATACATTGGCTAATGCCCTTATTTAATATGCTCTTAAAGCAAACCCATCTCTCCTCTGTATTCTTTGTTCCTAATATTTTACCCAATTTTATGCCTTTTAGCAAGGTTTGTAGTTTAGGGAAGTTGGCTCTTTTGAAATTCAGTGTCTTTGTATTCCCTTTATGTTTCCTATTTGTGTGATTTATACTGAAACTAATTGACCTGTGATCGCTGTTACCTAAATTGCCCCGTATTTCCACATCCGTGATCAGGTCTGTATTGTGGTAATCAGTAGATCCAGTAATGTTTTATTTATAGTTGGTGCGTCTACCATCTGACCCATAAAATTGTCCTGCAAGACATTAAGAAACTGGCGAGCCTTAAATGAATGCGCGGTTCCCTCCGCCCAGTCTATGTCTGGATAATTAATATCCCCCATTATGATAACACTTCCCTTCCTTGCTGCTAATCCAAATTGTGATAGGAGATCTGTCTCCACTTCCTCCCTCAGGTTAGGGGGCCTATAGCATACTCCCAGTATTATTTTCCTCTTAGCTTCATCCCTTTGGAGCTCTACCCATAAGGATTCCACCTCCTCCCTAGCTCCCTCAGTGATGTCATCTCTCACATTCACTTGTACATTATTCTTGATATATAGGCATACCACTCCCCCTTTTTTACCCTCTCTATCCTTGCGGTAAAGGGTATACCCTTGAATGTTTGCCAGTCAATCATGAGAGCTGTTGAACCAGGTCTCTGAAATTCACACAAAATCCAAATCCTCCTCGTACAACAGTATCTCTAGTTCACCCATCTTGTCCACCATGCTCCTGGCATTGGTGAACATGCCACATAGTTTAGACCAGACGCATATTGTCCTCGTATTGGGTGTTTCGAGATTGCAACTAGGACTTGCTACTATACTTACCTTGTGTTTTTGTGCTTTGGTCAACCTACCACTAATGTCCCCGATACTACCCTCTGGAATATCCTCTGCGCTGACTATCTCTACCTCTGGACCCTCCCCCCCATCGCCTAGTTTAAAAACCCCTCTAACTTTTTGGCCATCTTCATTCCCAGCAGATCTGCACCCTCCTCATTTAGGTGCAGTCCGTCCCTTCTATATTACCGGTTATCGACTGATAAGTTGGCCCAGTCCTCCAGGAACCCAAACCTCTCCTTACTACACCAGCTCTTCAGCCACTTGTTTACTTCCCTAATCTCCCTCTGCCTTTCTGGTGTGGCTCGATGTACTGGTAGTATTCCTGAGAATGCTACCTTGGAGGTCCTTTTCCTCAATTTAGCTCCTAAGTCCCTAAAATCGTTCTTTAGGACACTCCACCTGCCTCTGACTTTGTCATTGGTGCCAATGTGCACCATGACAGCTGGGTCTTCCCCAGCCCCTCCCAGTAATCTGTCCACAAGATCCGTGATGTGCCGAACCCGAGCGCCCGGTAGACAACATACTGTTCAGCGCTTCAGGTCTTGGTTACAGATTGCCCTCTCTGTCCTTCTAAGAATTGAGTCCCCTACCACCAGTATCTGTCTTTCCTTTCCCTTCGCTGCCCCCCCACTCTCACTGAAGGAGTTCTCCTGGCAGCTAGGAGAGTCCCTCAGCTCCAGCAGTGCTGGTCCCTGACTGGTTTTACCAATGTCACTCAATGGAGCGTACTTATTGGGTTGCTCCAGTCCTGGATCGGCCTCCCTGGCACTTCCCCCTCTACTCTTCCTGACTGTCACCCATCTACTCTTTGCTAGTGCCTGCACCTCTTTGTCTCCACTCGCCTCTGTGCTGGCCCCTGCCGGCACCTGCCGTGTACATTCCTGGCTCTCCTTTAGTATGGAGGGACTTCTCAGTGCTGACAGTTGCTTCCCCAGATTCAGAACCTGGGCTTCCAGGGAAACAATGTGCTTACATTTTGCACAGCAGTATTCGCCCTCGATGATCAAAGAACGCATACATGCAGCAAGATGTACAAAGAGTTGCCTCTCCACACCCGCCGGGCATCGTACCTATTAAATTTAGTGAGGATTGGGGATTATACCCTGTCCAAATGACCTAACAGCTAGCTTCCTGGCACTAATTCTCAAGACAATACACAGGTACACAACAAGGCAATACACAGGTACTCACAGACCTACGTGCACTCGCAGAACAGTCACAGACCTACGTGCACTCGCAGGCCACTCGCAGACCTACGTGCACTTGCAGGCCACTCGCAGACCTACGTGCACTCGCAGACCTACGTGCACTCGCAGACCACTCGCAGACCTACGTGCACTTGCAGACCTACGTGCACTCGCAGACCTACGTGCACTCGCAGGCCACTCGCAGACCTACGTGCACTCGCAATACACAAGTATACAGTACACAATACACAAGTACTAACGATCCACACACACTACTCAGACAACACTCAGGTACTCACACTACACAGGTACTATGACCCCTGTTATACCACCTGTTTTAAACTCTGGTTTTAACTCACCACTTAGACCAGTTCCACTTTGACTTGGAGTTCCAACAGCCTCACAAATGAGCAGGCTCACTATGAGTTCTACACAAGGTTATATAGGCCTCAAGCACCTGTGAGCAATTAACCACTCCCCTTAATTAAGTATAGTTGTTAAAGTTACTGGGCACCAGACACTTCTTGGATGCAAAAGAAAGTTTATTTCACTTAACAAACCTTTTTTGGGGGAGAGAGGGTTAGGGCCAGGACACCCTTAGATAGTTGCAAAATTAATTGGCAGACTCCGAGACTTCAATAGGAGGACAGCCATGCAGGCAAAGGCATCCAGCAAGACGCCACATCTGCATGTGTAGGAATTCTGTCTCCTATGGGAACAGTCTTTAACAGTTCCGAACAGAAGACTTAACAGTTCCTTCACTTTCACTACAATCACTCCTTGTAGTTCTTCAATACACTGAGCTTCCGGTCTCTCGCTAGACCTACTGATTCACTGACACTGAATGCCTAATCTTCCAATCTTCACGGTGGTATCTTCCTCAAGCGTCACCCCCACTTTTCTGCTGGGTCCCTAGCTTGGCACTCTAGATACCTCTCAAGTTTCACCCCCGCTGGCCTGCTCGGTCCCTGGCTTGACACACAAGGCTGCTCTGCAAGTGTCACCTCCGCTGGCTGTGTCCCTGGCTTGATTCCCACTGAAGTTTCCCGGTTCTTCACTGTCCCCGGTTGGTGAGAATACTGCTCTGGTACTTGCTTCAGTTACTCACTGTGGTCCCTGGTAAAAAGGCGGATAGTCCCTTACTGGCGACAGCTTTCCTTCTACCTCCAACCATGACAGGTTCTCTGGCTGGCAGAACCGTCACTTTCAGTTGGACTGCAACCCGCAGTTTCAACCCTGCACTGCTCTCTTGCTTCTGGATAGGCCCTCAGACAGCTTAGCAGCCAGATGTGCCTGGGATAGGCCCTATCTCTGGCCTAGCAACCTTGGCAATACAACACACATCCACCCAGACAGCCGTCCAGGTGGCACAGAACACATATCACCTGACCTCACCTGAATATATAGGCTCTCCCAGCAAGCCAAGGGATTCAAGAAAAACCCTGCCCATTGGCTGAGATACCCTGTATACCCATAACCTGACCTTGCATTGCCCTTCTCGTATCTAGTGCCACCAAAATAGGGTGGGCTCGGGCCGCATTGTGTGACCATAGCAAATTAATTTTCACTATTTTCACACTAACCTTCAGACCTGCTTCCTGATTGGCGAAAGCGCCAGGCCACCCTATTGGATGCCTGGCGCTTCGGAAGAGGAGCGAGGGGACACAAGCTGGAGCCTCCGCTCTGAGAGGACAGTGCTGCGGTAAGTCCCCACAGCTCTGTCAGAGCCGCAGGGGGGGGTGTTGGAGCTGCAAACCCTGCGAGCGGGGGGGTGCCGGAGCCATGTTCTGCGGGCGGGGGGGTGCCGGAGCCGCAAACCCTGCGAGTGGGGGGGTGCTGGAGCCTCGATTCGCGGGCGGGGGTGCCGGGGCCGCGATCCACGCGTGTGGGGGGGGGGTCAGGGCACAGGTGGCTGCATATGATGGGCACAGGTGGCTGCAAATGATGGGCACAAGTGGCTGTATATGATAGGCACAAGTGGCTGCATTTGATGGGCACATTGGATGCGTTTGGGCACAAGTGGCTGCGTTTGATGGGCACAAGTGGCTGCGTTTGATGGGCACAATGGCTGCATTTGATGGGCACAAGTGGCTATGTTTGATGGGCACAATGGCTGCATTTGATGGGCAAGTGGCTGCATTTGATGGGCACAGGTGACTGCATTTGATGGGCACAAGTGGCAGCATTTGATGGGCACAAATGGCTGCATTTGATGGGCACAGGTGTCTGCATATGATAGGCACAGGTGGCTGCAAATGATGGGCACAAGTGGCTGCATATGATGGGCACAAGTGGCTGCATGTGATGGGCACATTGGATGCGTTTGGGCACAAGTGGCTGCGTTTGATGGGCACAAGTGGCTACATTTAAAGGGCACAGGTGGCTGCGTTTGATGGGCACTATGGCTGCATTTTAAGGACACAAGTGGCTGCATTTGATGGGCACAATGGCTGTGTTTGATGGGCACAATGGCTACAATTGATGGGCACAAATGGCTGCATATGATGGGCACAGGTGGCTGCATTTGGTGGGCACAGGTGGCTGCATTTGATGGGCACAAGTGGCTGCATTTGATGGGCACAAGTGGCTACATTTGATGGGCACTGGTAGCTGTATTTGATGGGCACAGGTGGCTGCATACGATGGGCACAAGTGGCTGCATACGATGGGCACAAGTGGCTGCATATGATGGGCACAAGTGGCTGCATTTGATGGGCAAGTGGCTGCATATGATGGGCACAGGTGGCTGCATATTATGGGCACAGGTGGCTGCATATGATGGGCACAAGTGGCTGTGAATGATGGGCACAAGTGGCTGTGTTTGATGGGCAAAATAGATGCATTTGATGGGCACAATGACTGCGTTTGATGGGCACAGTGAGGCTGCAATTGATGGGGGGGGTTCAGTATTTTTCAGTTTGTTTGCGCCCCCCAAAAAAATTTGAGCACCCGCCGCCACTGTTAGGCGCACAGGACACATTGAGATGCCCCCTCCCCAGTACTCTGTGCTGACCATTAGAAGCTCTCTGATTTCTAGGCTTGTTACAACACCCTTGCTTTATTCTGAATGATACTTAGGTGATAATAAAGGACATAGGGGCATGAACTCCTGCACCCGTGACTGCTGTAAATCCTGTTCCTACATCTCTGACCTTATATAAAAGAAATAAAAAGAAATGAAGAATGCAGTCTGGAATCCAGTGATTGCCTGACTCATTAGGCATTTTCCATATCTGTAGCTTGTACTATAAGACAGCAAACTGTCATATTGTCAGACCTATGGCTGAGAACACTATGTCACCCAATTAGCTTTGACATGGACTTGATGTGATATGAAACACGGAGCAGATGTTTGCTTTTATTACCAACTGCTTGATATTTTTACCAATAAGTTTTGTTTTCATGTTCTATTGCCTGAACAGGACGCATATTAAAAGAAAAGTTACTTTTATCTTTTATGCCGGTATGGGAAAAAAATATATAATTAAAGTGCTATGTCTCAGGCAAGCTTTTAAATACTTTTCAAATGGCTCCTTAGATATTTAGCATTACAGAATTTGAATATGATTTACTCTCTCAATCCCACCCCCAAAATAAAAACCTTTTTTTTGACAGCCTGGTGAGCCCTTGATTAATACCTGAAGCATTTTTAAAGTTGGACTAGGTTGGTCTAACTATATTATTTAATAAACATGCCAGAATTCTTGTTCTACTTTATTCACTTAGCTGCATAATGGCACAAACTTGTTCTATCAATAATAATGGTACATACCAAACCCAATGAGACAGCGCCAGATATAGATAATCAGTGTATGCAGGAAACACTTTGCTTATTTTTCTCAGTCTGGTATCCTTGGATTGCTACCAAATTTCCTTGCTGAGTTTTTGCTGACCTGTCATTTTGAATGTCTCACCTTACACCCTCTATTAAGTAAACTAGGACCTTTCCACATAATTAGTGCTCTGTAAATTGACCCAAGCCTATTAATCTTGAACAAATGGGGTTGGGTTGATAGGATGGATTGTTTTCTTTCTGATCACTTGTACACACTTCCTTTTTTTTCTAAGCCTACACACCATTGTTTTTCTGTTCCATAAAATCTCTGGAAAACAATCAAAGCAAACAAACTGGTTAATACTTAATAGAAAATGTATTTTATACATAATACACTGAGAATTCATCAGCACTAAACAGTACTAAATGTATATGCCTATAACATATCTTATGATAATTGTTTCTTTTATACCTTACTACTTTTGGTTTCTTGTGTTATTATTAGCTGTAATGAAAGAATAAAAAAAGGATTATTCATGTTTACAGTGATGCAATTAAAGAACTTGTAAGAGGGATTACAGCTCTTTTGGGTCAGTGCCACCCATTTGGCAAGTACAACTGGTCCCTTGCCTACGCATGGGGAGGAAGGAGTTTTCTGAGGGCTCTGCGGGCACAAGTAAAAACCAAAATGTAGGGTTTGGAGTTGCATCAGAGGTACGCATGTGGTAGTGGCTGAGGCCCTGCGAACATTGCAACAGCCATGGCGTGGAAGTGACAAGCAGCACCAAATATTAATATCTCTTCCTAGGATACAACCTTTGTACAGTGAGTTACCATCCTAAAGGATAAGTTCACCTTTAAAAAAAATAAATAAATGCTCAACTTTTTGCAGGTAAAAAATGTGCATTTATAATTTTTTACATAAAGAGCCTGTAAAGCATGGGGTCTTGCAGACTATCTGTGTAAGCTGTCTGCTCGTACCTCATACAAGCAAGCAGTTATATACTGACAGGAAGCATCAATGAACTACCTAGAGTGCTCAACAGTGCCCTGGTAGTTAATTGAGAACTACAGGCCGACAGCCACAAAAGATGTCGGTACTTGCAATTCTCCAATTTACAGAACTCTGTGAATGAATGTTGTGTCCAGGTGAGCGGAGCCCTGCATAACCACTTTCTTTTTTACAATTGGGACAGCAAGTTCAGGAGAAGACCCCCGGCTCGCTGTCACTTCAGGCGGTGGATCAGGGAGACACTGCAGCAATGGGAACATCTTACATGTTCCACCCAAAAAACAGGTGGAACATGTAACATGTTCCCAAAGGTGAACTTATCCTTTAAAGTGGGGTTCCACCCAATAAAACAAAAATACATGAAAAATCCTAAAAAAAAACAAAAAAAAAACATTTGGATATTTTTTATTTTTTTTACTTACCTCTAAATGCCTGTTGCTAGGGCGCCCTCGTAGTCTGCCCCTTCCAGTGCCTGGGCTGGTGACATCACTTCCCCCTTGGCACAGGAAGGGCTCCGCTCTGCTCCCTCCCTCCTGTCAATCATCTGGGACCCATTACAGGTCCCAGGTGACTGAGAGGCCAATCACGGCGCGCGGCGCCGCTCGCGCATGCGCAGTGGGTGCCAGGCTGTAAAGTCACAGCCCGGCGCCCACAGTTGCAATGCCGGCGCCGCTGAACGGAGGGGGAGACGAGCGGGGCTTCGCATCGCTGGACCCAGGGACAGGTAAGTGTCCAATTAAAAGTCAGCAGCTGCAGTATTTGTAGCTGCTGACTTTTAATTTTTTTTTTTTTTTACTGGACCCCCTGGGTGGAACTCCTCTTTAAGTTTAAATTGTCAACCTATGAGGAAAGACTATCTTACCACCTGGCTAGAATGTACCAAAACTCTATGGGATCGATTTAATAAAGGCAAATAGACTGTGTACTTTACAAAGTGTAGTTGCACTCTGCATGAGTAGTTGCTCCAGAGCTTAGTAAATCAGCAGAAGCTTTGCTGACTTCCAACATCCAATCACAAGCAATCAAAAATGCAGTTTTTGTGATTGGGTATTCTCTGCTCAATGAAGCTTTACCTTATTTACTAAGTTCTGGAGCAAGTCTATGTGCCTTTAGTAAATCAACCCCACATATTGATTGTTTGTTGTACTTAGTTTTGCTATTGGTTTGTATGAAAATGAAGGTGTTAAAATCTATTCAGTAAAGAAAAATAACCCTTGTCTTCATTTGATACTGTGTGGAAAGCAGTAGCATGTAAAGTGGGTGTATTTGTTAAATGGCAGTTGGCTTAAAGCAGTGAGTCTTACAAGATGCCAACATGAAATGAGAAGACTTTGGAAGAATTTAAAAGTTTGCTCACCCAATACCTGGGGAAAACCGCTAATAGCAATTCAAGATAGGGGTGGTGGTGGTCAGTTGTAGCAGGTTGGCTGGCTAGCAGTGACCTGAATGCCAGCCATGATGTCTGGGCATCTATGTTACATTTGCCACAGATATGGGAAGTGACTGCATTGGAACGCCACTTGTAACTATGTTATCAAAAAGACTTCGATAGTGAAAGGAATTCAGTACTTTTATCAAGGCCTGAAAATGGAACCTGTTCAGTGACTGTGCCGAGGAGCTGGTCAGACTTCATGGGGCCTTTGTCTACTGTCCCTGAAATGCTGTTAAGACATGGGGCCCCCTTTAGGGTCAGGAAATGGTTTAACAACTCATACGTTAGGGTTCCCTCTTAAATACATGTGAAGTTTAACACCAATTCGACACATTTTGTTTTTTTACATCTAGACAGAAAGGGGAAAACTTAGGTCCTCTATCAGTTTTTTTAGTGCTGTTAATGACACTGTGGGTTCTGGCTTTCCTCCATCTCATTAAAAAAAGTGACCACTATGTTTCTGTTTTTTTTTTCTCACTTCCTATCGTGACAACATAACATTGTTATGCTGAGTCCCTTACATCAATATGTTTAAGTCACTGGCCTGCAACAAGCATGTAGGTGGTGACTTCTGACACTTAACCAGTTTTCCTGATTTCCATGCTTGTTTCAGGTCAGCGATCAAAGTATTGATCCTAGAGGTCAGACAGTCAGTCAGCATTTTCAGAAGAACAGCAATGACAGCCTGTATTTCACTCATGATAGGTTTTTCCTTTAGGCGAAGAGTGGGATGATGTATCATTTAAAGCAAATTTTTCAGTAGCAGCCTCCATATTTTTCTCAACACAGGTTTCCAATAAATTGTTCTGAAATGTTAGCATTTATGTTCATAAGTTTAAATCGACCATTCCTTTTAAATCTAGAATAGATAAAAAAAATCTACCAATCTCTAAAATGTTCAGAATGTTTAAATGTGTAGTAAAATATTAATTGTGACCTTGATTGAGATTAAATACACCTATAACATCCGCTATATGAAAACTGCAAATCAGCAGAGAAACTTTATCGTTTCAATTTAATATTAAATATGCTAATACTTCAAATGGATATCTACAATTTCACTGCCTGTCTGTGCAATTACTCACATTGAGCTCAACTGTCCCAACATTTTATTATAGTGCCTGCAATTTTCTTGAATAAGTGAGAGAGAAATTTTGTCCTTTACAATGGATCATTGCCTATTTAAGCAGAAAATGCCTCTTCTTCGACAGTGAAGAATGAATATGTTATGTTAAAACAATTACAGAAAATAGCTATACCTTTTTATACTCAAAGGAGACTTCCAGTAAAGAAAAAAAACGTACCTAATAAAAGTTACATGTGTTGGGAATGCGTTTTTCTAAGCTACGAACTGCAAAAGTACCTGTCCTGAAGGTTAAAACTCAGCGTACAGCATGTGTATATGAGAAGGAGAGACCAGTTTTTTTCTCTGCTAATGGCTGGTATTTTTGTAAAGCTTTTATTTTTCCTACAGAGAGTGTCTCTAGGAGAAATACATTTATGTGTAAAAATATATTGTATGTTTTATGTGTATTTCACCAGCTTTCTTGAGTAATGTGTGCTTTGTTTAAATCATACTTCCAGAGTTTTGGTACCTGATAAGATCTTTCCCAGTTTGGCCACTATATATTGCTATAGCTAGCCCTGAAAGTAGTCTTGGGAATGCCTTGGAGTGAGTAGGCAGTATCCTAAGAACTACTAGAGGTCCTCAAGGTAGTTGGGGTATGACCACAGATAATGAGGTTGTGCCAGCCCTGCTCATGTCAGTGTGGGGCATTTGGGGAAATTGGGCCCTATTATAATCAGGGCCGTCTTTGATTTTGATTGGGCCCTGGGCAAACATTTTCTTGGGGCCCCCCCTCCATTCTGAGACATACAAAAAATAGCAGGTAGACTCAAAATCAGTTTACTGCAGCAGATCACGCAGTGATTGCAATTGTTTGCCAGAGGTTACAGCCTATCATTACTGCTCAATGGCTGGTTTCTAGAGGTTACAACACACAATTTCTGCTTGCCGATTGATTGCTAGAGGTTATTGTACATTATTAGCGCTCACTAATTGGTTGCTAGGGGTTACAGCACATCATTAGCACTTACTGATTGGTTGCTGGAGATTAAAGAAGATCACTACTGTTTGCTGATTGGTTGCTAGAGGTTCATGCACATCATTACCTCTCACTGAGCAGTGGAGCAAACCCAAATAATTGAGCAAGTAAAGGGGCACATTAATACACATACTACAGGAGAGGTTTAGAGACTGCGGGCATACTGCAGGAGACAATCAGAGACTGCAGACATACTGCAGGAGACAATCAGAGACTGCGTACATACTGCAGGAGACAATCAGAGACTGCAGACATACTGCAGGAGACAATCAAAGACTGCGTACATACTGCAGGAGACAATCAGAGACTGCGGACATACTGCAGGAGACAATCAGAGACTGCGGACATACTGCAGGAGATTACCAGAGACTGCAGACATACTGCAGGAGATTACCAGAGACTGCGGACATACTGCAGGAGACAATCAGAGACTGCGGACATACTGCAGGAGACAATCAGAGACTGCAGACATACTGCAGGAGACAATCAGAGACTGCGTACATACTGCAGGAGACAATCAGAGACTGCGGACATACTGCAGGAGACAATCAGAGACTGCGGACATACGGCAGGAGATTACCAGAGACTGCGGACATACTGCAGGAGACAATTAGAGACTGCGGACATACGGCAGGAGACAATCAGAGACTGCGGACATACTACAGGAGACAATCAGAGACTGCGGACGTACTGCAGGAGATTACCAGAGACTGCGGACATACTGCAGGAGACAATCAGAGACTGCGGACATACGGCAGGAGACAATCAGAGACTGCGTACATACTGCAGGAGACAATCAGAGACTGCGGACATACTGCAGGAGACACTCAGAGGCTGCGGACATACTGCAGGAGACAATCAGAGACTGCGGACATACTGCAGGAGACAATCAGAGACTGCGGACATACTGCAGGAGACACTCAGAGGCTGCGGACATACTGCAGGAGACAATCAGAGACTGCGGACATACTGCAGGAGACAATCAGAGACTGCGGACATACTGCAGGAGACAATCAGAGACTGCAGACATTATACAGGAGATGGTCAGAGAACTTTCAGCAATGCACAGCTTTACAGTTAAATAACACAGCTCAGGGTTTAAACAGTCAGGCATTTTCTGGGTGTAAGGACATATCTGGCCAGCCAAACTCACTACATACATTCAGGTGTGTGGGCGGGGCTTCCACTCTCTGCTCTCACTAAAGCAGCTGGGAGTTTCACTGATGCTTTGTTGGGTGGGCCCTGGGCCCACATCACCCATGTATTGTCACCCCGATGACAGCTTTGCAGAGCGCACAGAGGACATGGGAGGATGTATTCCGCGCTAGTCAGCTGAGAGGGGCGGGGCCGGGTGCTCCACTGACGCTCTGACCCCGCCCACGTGCAGCCTGTGTACTGGGAATAGAGTGCCTGTAGTGAGAGCCAGTGATCGAAGTGGGAGTGTCATTGGAGCTCCCGGCCCCGCCCCCAGACCTCTGTATTCACCAGCCAGTATAGAGGGGGCGGGACCGGGAGCTCCGCTGACACTCGCACTCCGATCACTGGCTCTCACTACAGAAGCTCTTTTCCGAGTACACAGGATGCACGCGGGCGGGGTCAGAGCGTCAGTGGAGCTCCCGGCCCCGCCCCCTCTCAGCTGGCTGGCGAGGAATACATCCTCCCGTGTCCTCTGTGGGCCCCAATTCACGGCTAGCGCGGGCCCCCCAACAAAGATTGGGCCCAGGGCAAGTGCCCCGTTTGCCCTGCGCTAAAGACGGCCCTGATTATAATTAGTCTGGTGGAAATCCATCTGGGGTCATCATAGGAAGTGTCTGGAGAACCAAGCTACATAAAGAATGTAGTTTGTGATGCTCTATCTCCTGAAGCTTCACCTTAGGGGGAAGCGGGAGAGGAAAGATGTAGGACGTTTGGACTATTTGCATCCTCTTTTTCATGGGATGCAGGACTCTGGCAAAACCCTCTAAAAGGCATGGGCTCCTTGATTCGGCTCTCCTATTGTTATTGCTCTTGTTATTGTTTGCAACCTGAAGGAAGTGCTGTTACAATAAAACCTGGTACACATTGTGCTTTTTTTTTTCGTTCAACCCAACAGGCTGAACAAAAAAACACCAAAGAAATTAGGAGAGGCAGCTGTACTAACAGTGCAATGTTAGTACAACAATCTCCCCCGCTGAGCTATTGTGTTCTGACCCACCGCCAGAGCACACCGGTCAGCACTCTCAGCCATTGGCTGAGAGTGCGGATCAAGTGCCAATCGGCAGACCTTTTTCGGTCATGCCCCTTCGACAGAAGCAGGCTGGAGGGCTGGCTTCAGCTTCTGCACACACAGGCCAAATGCCAGCCGGTTTCTATTAAACCGGCCGATGCCGCCCGATATTTGGCCCGTGTGTACTGACCTTTAGGATGACTGGAGTATGTAAATATGTAAATCAACTGGTTCAGTAAACAGTTTAAAGGCTTTCATTGTTAGGACACTTCTTTGTCCTATCCTCACAATGGGGACGTCCTCTGGAAACAGATGGTGCTGGGTGAAGCTGCTACTGGGGTCCATTGCTGCAGGGCCATAGAAAGATATGGGATGGACTATTGGTGGGTGCTGGTTAGGTCCCGCTGGGAGTCTTCCAGGGTCTGCTCAGGTATTGACTGATTCCATGGGGTACCCAAATGAGAATCCCATGTCCATAGTGCCCTGGTAGGTCTAGGGAACCATGTTATGTCCAGGCAGGAATAGAGTTTAAAAATGGTTGTAAACCCCATTCATGAAATTTGACCTAAGTGCATAAATCTGTAGTGTTTACTTACAGTATCTCTCTCCCTTTCCTTCAATCAGCTCTCACACAGTACAAATTTAAACAGTAACTGAAGTAATGGAATGATTATAATAACAATAATTATAAAAAATCAAGGATCACAGTGCTCGATACATCAAAATATGCATAAATTAATCCAATATCAGTGGATAATTTAAATCAGTGCAAACAAGGAATAATCCACGCAAAAAACTGTATAAACAATAAAAGTGAACTAGTGATGAAAAAAAGAAGATGCAATATCCCACAGAGTGCATCCCAACTAGTGCTCAGACAGCTCAGACGAGTGTTCCATTTCTCATTAGTGCTTAAGGCTGGATTCACACCTATGCATTTCTATTGCTTTTTGCATTTTGCAGATTTGCACTACATAACATGTTCCATAGGAAACCATGCTAAATGGACTGTAGTGCAAATCTGCAAAATGCAAAAAGCACTAAAAATGCATAGGATTGAAACCAGCCTTAAGATCACTCAACAGATCAACTCCAAGTGCTCCCCCCTCCAGGAATAATCTTAATTGAGGGAGTGTGATCTCTACAATTAAGTGAGATACACTTGGCACATTTAGGAGAGTGTGAACAGTACCAGCAGCATAGTCAGCCTACCTTTTGGTTATCATTTAGTATTTTCACAATATATATATAGCTCTGACACAGTGTATGCCCAGACTCCCCAGCCACTGCTGAAAGAGGAAGAAAGATTTCTAACACAATCTGCTTTTTTCAAAGAGTGTAGAAAGGGAAAGACAGCAGATATACAAGTAAAACTTATGTTTTGTTTAATCTCTGAGTATTATCGGAGGCTGTTCCATTTGTCACATCAGATGGGTTTTGTATGCCCATACAAGTTTAAGGGAAGAAGTTCATAAACCGCAGGTCAAGTGTACCTGTGATTTAGTTCTAAATGTTCTTAGAAGCCACTCAAACCATTGTCAAACTGATGCCATCTACACAAGCCCAAAGCCCGTCAATAAAGGCCCTTATGGTCACCTGTATCTAATCTGACGAGATATCAGCTCAATGGCCTTCTCAGTGCAAAACAGCTGCCTCTCAGAAAATTCACCATCAAGCTCACATTTATGCATTGCATTCCCAATTCAATCCAAAGGAGAGTGTGCACTACTTTGGACCCGGCCTCATTGAAAACACACTATAATTGGGACAGGTGAGTATTAAGCCTCGTACACACAATCGGATTTTCCGCAGACAAAACCTCGGACTTTTGTATGGTATGTGCCTAGATTTTGTCTTGCATACAAACAGCAAGGAATTGTAGGCTAACAAACACGAACGTAGTGATGTACTTCGTCTTTTTTTCAGCTCTTTAGAGCCACCCTTTGGGCTTCTTCTGCTAATTTCGTGTTAGTAGAAGTTTGGTGAGTGTTGATTCGTGCTTTTCATTTTGCGCTTTTCAGTTTGTTTCTAAACAGCTGTTCCTCAACTAGACATGTTGCAGAATCGGAGGAGATAACGTGTTATTTATTATTGGCCTTGGAGTTATTGCTTTGACCCAAGTCCAGTGCAGGAACAGGAGGAGTAGTTCTTGGACCAAAAATTGGTTGCTTTATTAATCGTGACCAATTATGTCATATGCCTTTGCTGAGGGAGCTCAAGGAGAATAATCCGGATGATTTTCTGAATTATCTCCAGGTGACGGACCCCTGCTTTCACCAACTCTTGCCATTGTTGACCCCCTATATTAAGATGCAGGACTCATGCATGAGGCTTTTATTTTATTTTTTGGTTGAATAATAATGATTTGATTTGGTATATTTTCTATATTTTTGGATGCATAGAATGCACTTTTTGGTTAAGTTCTATTGGCAGATAGCATGTCTAATTTTATTTGTTTTCTTTTTTTTAATGCACAATAAAAAAATTGTGTATAATAATACTTGGCTATGTGTTTTACTTCAAATGACAGTTTGGGAGTAGGCAGTTACATTTAAAAAAATACAATGTAAAATTGACAAGGGACACGAACATAGTTGTATCTTTGATCGTAAAAACTATGGGATAATTGTGTTGTGTTAACAATAATTGTGTAATAAAAAAAAATAAGAAGCATAATAATATTATTCTTGATATCACTAGAAAAAAAAGCCTTTGAAAATTTGTTTGCAATAACTCCTTCAGTATCACCAGCAAAGCAGCTTCGTTATTATCCCATTAAAGAAGAAGAGAATTGTGCGCTGCATTTCGAGATTTCATAACTTGCCACGTCACGAATGTTAATTCTTCATTACGAACGCTAGTTTACCAGGCCGACTGCTTCTGGCTCGTCCTTGCTTCCGAGCATGCGTGTTTGTACTTTGGAATTTTGTCTGACGGACTTGTGTACACGCTCGGAAAATCCGACAACACACATTTGTCTGCGGAAAATTTTAAAGCCTGCCATCCAACATTTGTCCGCGGAAAATCCGACAACAATTGTCCGATGGAGCACACACGCGGTCGGATTTTCCTCCAACAGCCTGTCATCACACAATTCCTGTACGAAAATTCGATTGTGTGTATGAGGCGTAGCCTCCCTGGCGGTATTCTCGAGTGTGGCTTGGGGTTAAATTTCAGCACCATTAGCGGTAACCCCGAGCCACACTCGGGATTACATCTCAGGATCCTGATGCGGTATACTTACCTTATCCTCAGGATCCTGCGATGTCCCCCTGCAGTGTCTGCGGGCTCTGTCCTCCTCTCGAAGCCTCTCTGTGCCAGGCTCCATTCCCTGCGAGCGTTGCGACGCACAGGGGCGGAGCCTGGCGGCAAATTAAAAAAAGTGAAATTCATAACACATACAGTACTGTAATCTTACAGATTACAGTACTGTATGAAATTATTTCACATCCCTTTTGTTCCCAGTGCTTTGTCCTATGCCCTGCATGCAGTTTTATATGATATATACTGTTCTTTCTGCCTGGAGACTGGAGATTGTCCATAGCAACCAAAAAGTGTCCCTTTACGTCAAAAGTGGCTTTAGACCAGCTAGAAAACAGCGATAGTAAATTAGAACACTTGCAGAATTGAGTGATAGTGAATCATGGGGAAATTTATTTTATTATTATTATATTATTATTTTTTATAATTTTTTATATTTGTTTATTATATTATAATTTATGATTTTGTGTTTCAAACTTCATCATACCAGGGATATCTACTGGACTCTTGTTTGGACAGATTTAAGTGTGTTATTGCTAAGAATTACAGGCCTACAATATAAAACGCCAAATTTCTATGCAAAATAATTGTACCGCTTTGAGACGCAAAAATCTGAAATAATCATACCGCCAGGGAGGTTAAGACTGACAGGGGAGGGAGCTACCAGAATAAATGTAACTGCAAGGAAAGTTGAAGTTAACCTTTTAATCTGCCACAGAGCTTTTATAATTCATAAAGTCACAAGTTATAGGGGCAAGTCCCATTCCCCACACCTTATCAAAAATGAATGCTTATATTTAAACTTTCTTGAACATAGCTGACTTCCTGCGAATAAATGTGTTGGCGGACACTGCAAAAGTCTCCTCCATTCCTTTCCTAAAAGATGAAAATAGAGTTCAGCTACTCAGTAAAAATAAGTATAATACAAATTACCTGAAATTCTGGGCTATTTTATAGTCATTTTTTGAAAATAGCCTAAATATCCTAGTAGCTCATTTTAATGGAGTAAATTTGATGTTGATTGTTTGCGGTCTCTGCGATATAGTCTGTTGACAAAAGTACGCCAAAATCTGTTTATTACAGTATTGTTCACTCTGCTTATCATTCCAGTGTCGGTGCAATGCCAGCGTTGGCATGTGTGCCTAGCTGGTGGTGTGTGGAAGAAGCAGTGTGTGTTTCTATTTGGAGCTGGCTGCATAGCAGGAGATGTAAAGTCTCTTTTGGGAGGAAGACCTTAGATGACTCATTTGCTGGAAGAACCCATGGAGCAGGCTGTGAGTACGGGACTCCTGTAGTGTAGACATCACAGCCTGCTGACTTACACCAGAGGTGTTCCCAGTCTTTAGCTCCAGACAGCTTATAAGCAGTCACTAACTATAAAATCAGTCTTCTATTGGAGGGCAAATGAAGAAAATGTTACTTCTGTGTAAAGTTATTTATCACTATTTTGTTTTGTTTGACATTTGTTAGCTTTCTGCAAGTTGATTTCAAGCCCTAATTTCATATCTAGGCAATATAAAGACATATTTCCTAAATCTATATGAGGGTTTCATTTACAAAGAATTCATATGCATTTTGTCGAGTAGATATTGCTTAAGGCATTTTTCTGAAATATACTGGGGAAGATTATTAACTGTTCTCAGAATGTGGATTATTGCAGATGAAGTAGGATTTTTTTATCATGTGACATGGCTCACAAGTTGCAGCCACTTGCTCTTTTCTAAAATGCGTTGGTTGTAGGTTTTATTTCAAAAGGTATTACGGTTGCATATTTTAACGTATTTTCTACTTGCTGCCCTTATTTTATTTAAAGCGGTTGTATACCCGCTGTCTTTTTTTTTTTTTTTTACACCTGCAAGGGAAAAGGCATAATGAGCTAGTATGCACCACATACTAGCTCATTATGAGATACTTACCTTAGAACGAGGTGCCGGCATCTCATCCTGTCCATGCCGAGGGAGCTGATATCTCCCCTCGGCGTGTCTTCCGGGTATCGCGGCTCCGGCGCTGTGAGTGGCCGGAGCCGCGATTTCGTCACTCCCGCGCACGCGCGCGGGAGACTTCTGCCCCGGCAAGTTCCGGAGTTTGCCGGGCTGTCAGCCGAGAGTCCCCTGTGCGCATGCGCCGCTGCAGTCAGCGGCTCATTGCGAGGGGAACCTTACAGGTTTAGGAGATATTTTTTTTACCTACAGGCTTAGCTGTAGGTAAAAGTTACAAATAAAGGTATACAACCACTTTAACCTCCCTGGCGGTATGATTATTTTGGATTTTAGGTGCTGAAAGCGGTACCATTATTTTGCATGGAAATTTGGCGTTTTATATTGTAGGTCTGTAAATCTTAACAATAACACACTTAAATCTGTATAAACCAGAGTCTAGTAGATATCCCGGGTATGATAAAGTTTGAAACACAAAAACATAAATTATAATATAATAAATAAAAATAAATAATAAAAAAAAATAAAAAAAAATAGTAATAAAATAAATTTCCCCACAATTCACTATCGCTCAATTCTGTAACTGTTCTAATTTACTATCGCTGTTTTCTAGCTAGTCTAAAGCCACTTTTGACATAAAGGGACACTTTTTGGTTGCTATGGACAATCTCCAGTTTCCAGGCAGAAAGAACAGTATATATCACATAAAACTGCATGCAGGGCATGGGCCAAAGCACTGGGGACAAAAGGGATGTGAAATCATTTCATACAGTACTGTAATCTGTAAGATTGCAGTACTGTATGTGTTATGATTTTTACTTTTTTTTTAATTTGCCGCCAGGCTCCGCCCCCGTGCGTCGCGCCGCTCGCAGGGAACGGAGCCTGGCACGGAGAGGCTTCGGATGAGGATGGAGCCCTCGGACACTGCGGGGGACATCGCAGGATCCCGGGGACAAGGTAAGTAACGCCGCCCCAGGATCCTGCAATGCGATCCCGAGTGTGGCTCGGGGTTACCGCTAATGGTACTGATTTTTAACCCCGAGCTTCACTCGGGAAAACCGCCAGGGAGGCTACAGAGTCCGTGTAACTAGCTCAGGAAGATACAAATAAAGCTACCCAGTAAAAAAATAAGGTTAAAGTGTTACTAAACCCAGGACCCTGCATTCACTATATCTGGTCTCCCACAGTACACAGAACATGGACATTCAATAGGTTTAGTAAATATAAACTGCTTAATACCCTTTCTCATCAGCAGTTAGAGCAGTCTTGTGACTTTTATCAGTGCCTGGCTGAGCACTGGTTAAAGCTTGTAGGAGGAGTTTTCATTCTCCTCTGATTGTCCTAAGAGGCTGCAGAACCCCCGACCCTCTGTCTGGACAGTGCTGATTGGCCCTGTGCTGATCTTATGCACCCTTCCAATAAAAATAAATAAATAAATAAATAAATACACACCAAACTAAGCATGTGCAGCTTGCCCCACGGTTCTGTTCTGTCAGGAGATGGTTTGGAGACTGTGGAAGAAGGGGGGGGGGGGGAATCACAGAAGACAGGATCAAACAGCCCTTTTACACAATGCAGAGAATTAACCCCATAGGTCCCATAGTGAGTATAACAAGCATTGTTTACTGCATATACAGACTGATTTTACTGTTGTGGGTTAGGTAAGACTTTAATACTTACATTTCCCACAGGCAGTGTGCTAAAGCTGCACTCCAGGAATTCAGCCACTTTCTAAAATGTACCATGGAATAGGTCCAAGGAGGTGCATGCCATCCCTTTAATTTACAAGTTACGTTTTTTACCAAGCGCTGGGAGCATAGATATCGCTATACTTAAGCACTGCAATGCTGGACCTTCTTTTCTTATCTCTAACAGCTGCAGAGTCACATGTACCCACTCTGCCTGCCCCGCACTCTGTACAGTTTTTTTTTTCCTTGGGAGGGTGCATGTGATTGACACAGGGCCAATCAGCACTGTCCAGACATGAGTTCAGAGGTCCTGCAGCCTCATACAGGGTCAGTCAGAGTAGAGTGAAAACTCCTCCTACAAGCTTTAACCAGACACTGATAGAAGTCATACGACTGCTATATACTGCTGATGAGAAAAGGTATTTAGCAGGTTATTTTTATGATTGCATTTGCATGTTCTGTGTACTGTGAGAGACCAGAAACAGTGAATGCAGGGTCCTGGGTTCAGCAACACTTTAAGGCTGAATGGTCTAGGACAGGGGTAGGCAACCTCGGCACTCCAGCTGTGGTAAAACTACAAATCTCATCATGCCTCTGCCTCTACAAATCATGCCTGTGATTGTCAGGGTCTTGCAATGTCTCATGGGACTTGTAGTTTCACCACAGCTGGAGACCGAGGTTGCCTACCCCGGTCTATGAGGTCCGGCTTCTTTCATGGGGAAAGTGCTTGCATTAAAGCATGTTAAAAGTGCTTTCTGTTACGGCCACCCTTTTCATTTAAATGAGCTGCCAACGGACAAGAATGGGCAAAAAAAACAAAAATGCACCTACATTTTTTTCCCCCTGCGAAGCCCAACACACAGGTTGTCATGCATTGTGGGTGCTTTGCCAAAATGTGCACATTACTGCAACGCAATAGCGTGAAGCCAGTCTTAAATATTTAATTTTGTTACAGAAAGGAAGATGTTAATTTTACCCTGCAGATGGATTCAGCATTGAAACTATTCCAAAGTTATGTTAAAATCAAGGTTTCCTATTTTTATTTGAAAGATTATATACTTTTATTGTTTCTCTGAGAGCTGCAGCAGATTGCTCTAAATTCATTTTCCGCAAATGGTAGCAATGTGAAAATATAAAAAAAAGCACTAATTCAATATTTTTCAATCATTCCTCTACCAGAAGGACTTGCACCAACATAATTATTCATATTATGTGTTCTGCACCTTTCACATAATAAAAAAAGTTCTACACAGATAGATAGAAAGCTAGATATCACTATGATAAGCTGCCTCTTTGTGTTACTTGTCATTGCATTAAGTTGGCCCATTCCTTTTGTATGGGCTGCCGATGTACAAGAACAAACAAAACAATGGACATGCAGCACTTTTGCCAATGCAGTGCACCACAACACACAGTTATTATGCCTTGTGGTGCGATGCAAGGTATGTGTGTAAGAGCTGCATTGACTTGTCACTGCAATGTGTGAATGCATGTAACATGCATTAGCAAGCACCTTGTTACCATGTTAAATACCGCAAGTCATTGCAGCACAGTTGTTTGTTTCAGCCCTACATCCTGGTGGCAGAGTTAATCTCAAGAAACTAGCATAACGTCAGATTCCAGCTACATAAGTAGCTCATAGATGATTCAATTTTTTTCGTTCCACCAGTGGGTTGAAGTAAAAGAAAAAAAACCTGACCTGGTTCCCCCATGCACACATTTTCCTCCATCCACACATCACTCCCGCTGTGCTTTTGTGTTCTGACAGCGGGGAGACTTCCCAGCTGTCAGAATACATTGATCAGCACTGCTGACTATAGCCTTGAGAGGCATTTATCCGACAGACTGGCTGTATAAAAGTCAGTTGATAGGTCAACTTCTGTACAACCACTGTCCCCATACATGGATCGAAGTTTGACCGATTCTTGCTGAATCGGCTGATTTTCGATTCATGTATGGATGGCTTTAGACTAGATGTATTTCAAATTACATTTAATGATAGAGAGGAGGAATCTCAGCAATAGGTATATGGGCAGCAATAAACTCTACCATTGTGGTATCGCTCTTTTGTAGTTGTATTCCCTTACTTTTATTTTATACACATTTTGGAAAATACTTTATTAGGAGATTTGAAATTTTATTGTTGATGCCTTTCCAGTAGAGTAACTGGAAAGCATAAAAGAAACCAGCTTGTAAATCAGATAAGAGTGAAGATAGCCAGTAAATCTTTTTATATGAGATGTAATAATTAATAATAATAACCTCGGATTGCGAGTAACGCGGTTATCGAGCGTTAACGATACGAGCACTGTATTTTTAAAAGTCGTAATTTGGTTTGGTTGTCTCGCAAAACAAGCACGATTCAGGTCAAAGCAGTGTGCAGTACCGCTTTCGGCCTGAGGTGGGGGGGGCGCCAGAGCCGAGCCAAACGTCACGTTCGGAAATGCACGGAAAGGCCCGAGTACAGCACGGCTGACTTCTGCAAATGTCAGGTAGGAAGTCTTTCCGAGGTTTGCTGAGGTCAGCCGAAGTGTCTTCGGGCTTTTTCGGCCGTTTCCGAGGCTCTCAGGCGGCCCCCCGCCTCTGGCCGCATGCGGTATTGCATCCCATTGAAGTCAATGTGAAACAAATTATTTGCGTTTCCATTGACTTCAATGGGAAAACTCGCTTTGATATGCGAGTACTTTGGATTACGAGCATACTCCTGGAACGGATTATGCTCGTAATCCGAGGTTCCACTGTATATATATATATATATATATATATATATATATATATATATATATATATATATATATATTAGTGGTGTGATAATAAACTAGTAAAATGTTGTCTAAAGAAACTTTTACATGTTCACTACCGAAATTAGCCTAATGTGCCATGGCTCCACTCTACCAAAGCTCAAACTGGAAGGGAGTGTGGGCTTCCTGTCCCTGGGTGACCCCCACTTGTGTGCCCACCTCTAGAAGAATATAATGGTACTGTAAGGGGTCATTCCCACCTGATATTATTGCATTACTTCCATAATTATGAAAAATACTCAGAGCTTTTTTCAGCTGGAACGCAGGGGAATGCAGTTCCAGCACCTCCAGCAATGTAAGTATGTAATAGCAAGAGGTGCTGGGCTGTTCTGGAGGGCCTATTCATGCTGGCCACTGAGAGATCTATTGTCACTGGGGTGATTTATTGTTGCAGGAGGTCTATTGTTGACGGGGAGGTCTATTGTTACTGGCAGGGAATCTATTGTTGCTGGGGGGTAAGTCTTAATCTTATGTTGCTGGGGGGGTCAGTTGTTGCTGGGGGTGATGTGCTATTGAGGGAGGGGTCTATTATTGCTGGTTTCTGGAGGGTCAATTGATGCTGGCTCTCTGGAGATTTGTTGTTGCTGCCAGGGGTCTATTTTTGCTGGGGTAGGGGTTATTTTGTTGCAAGTGGTCCATTGATTGGGGGGATCTATAGTTCTTGGGGGGGTCTATTATTTCTGGCAGCAGGGGATCTATTTTACTGCTTTTCTTGTTGTTAAGAAATTCCATACAAATGTTACTCCGTCCTGTATTCTCCAAAAAGGATGATACTGGTAGGTGGGTGGGGATGGAACCAAGGAACGGTGCTCGGAGGTGGGTAGGGGCAGAGATAAGGGGTGACTCATATAAGAAGAGTACCTGCACCTATTCTCTGAGAAAAAAAGCCCTGAGTATAGTACATCCTTATTAGGGCAGCACATGCATGTCAGAGATACAGTATTTTTCATAAATAAAATTTGGGCATCCGGAGATTATGTTGGGTGCGTATGTGTGAAGAAAACACAATAAGCATTGGCACTTACAAGAGTACGACCACATACAGCCTTTCACTTATATGGCAGGCTGTACATGGCACATGAGGCTGCCCATGTAGGAAAACACTTGGAAATTACCCTAGGCATATAAAATGCCTGTTAAGGTCCCATATGCATGAACCCCAGCAGAAAACAAATTGAAAAGCAGAGGGGATTTGACAGGATCACTTCTCTGTATGAGAGCCATAGTTGTCAGTAAACAGGGCTGCTCTGAACATTTAACACACATGACAAGTGGTCATTTTCTTCTCTTCAAGAAATTTTATAGATCCCTGTAGGTGGAGTTCCATTTTAAATTCTGGTCATCTCTTGCATACATCTTAAATCAGATTTATAGCTGATGTGCCTGGCCAGCTTCTGAGATGAGCAGGAAGGAAATGTGCTAAAAACACTTACCTAGTCTTGTTTTTTCATATACGCACCATCTCTGACAGTCTTTTGTTGCATTGACAGAGGAAGGGGGGTAATTGAGTACAAGCAGATTTCAGGCTTACTTCAAGAAGCGTATTCAGTAGTGTAATTTCTTCAGGATGAGTTTATGTACTTAGACAAAGTTTGTGATAAAATATAAGTTCATTTCTTTGCATTTGTCAATGCAGCTGTTCAGCAGCAATGCCGGGTGCATTGGTTGACATGAAAATAGTATGCCTTCCTGTGATTACAAAGCTTTAAATTAAATATTACAGTGAAAAATATGACAATACAAGCAGATCAAATGTGAAAATGATGTCCATAGTTAAAGTTAAAACACATGCCTTTAACATGCTATCATTCCATTTACAGGTGCTAGCGACAGGGCTAAGTGGCCTCTACTCATCATTACCTACTAAGCTGGATGACAAAGGGGAAGAGTGGCATTGTCTAGTTAAAGAGGACTGGCTCCAAGTTCCAACACTCATACAGTTCATGAATTCTCTTGAGTTCTGCAATGCAGTAATACAGGTTAGAGAACGTGTTTTGTTACTCCATACCACAGAACTAATACGCAAATCATTTTTACCATTGTTATTATTTTCCTTACTACGTAATTTTGTCGCCATGTATACAAATAAGCAGCATGTTATTCAATTAGAAGTATGCATATGCAAAGAAGTCCCTACCGGTCACATTTCTGTTTACCACTGCAAGTTGCTAATTGTGTTTTTTTGATGTTTTATTTTATTTGGATTGTATAAAAATATAATTGCGTTCAAACCCAGTTCCTGTATAAGATAATTAACGATAAGTGTTTTCTGCATGAGAAATGTTTTGTTTAAAATGCTAAGCCTATTATTTTTATTGCCAGGCACCCTTAGATGCTAAAGAACATTTGAAGGTCGCTGTGATATTATTACTTTGGGTCTGAAATTATATTTCCAGAAAGAGTGCATGTAGTTTATTATGCCTTACTTGTGTAATACTTAACCCCCTTGCATTGTGTTGCACATGTTGGGCTGCCTGCTCTCACATGTTGTAAGCATTGTGTTCCTTTTGACCTTATTTATTTCTGTTTACCATTGATGTGAAAACCTCATATTGCTCACAGAATTATTGAGTACTATGTTTCTCACAGCCTCCTTACAAGCTCTAGCATGTATCCTCAGACATAACATGATTAAATCCAATCCAAGTTTAAAGGGAACATGTGGTTGCTTGCGCCATAAAGTGAGAGATATTTACAAGTCAGGTGTTGGAAGTTCATGCGGTACTTGCTGTAAGCCATCAGTTAAAATGAAAATCACTATCAACTTGAGGTTTCTTTGTCCTGTCTAGTGGTCAGAAATAGGTCCATGGGGTTGATTTACTAAAGGCAAAAAGACTGTGCACTCTGCAAGTGCACTTGCTCCAGAGCTTAGTAAATGAAGGCCTCTTGAACCCCTTGGGAAAGAGAGCCCTGACTGATGGGGGCATGTCCAGGGCGGAGTAAGGTGACTATGGGGGTCCCTGGAGATTGGTGAAGATGGAATGGAGTTGGGCCTGAGCTCACTAGTAATGCGCCCCAGGGGATGCTGGGCCTTTTTGGAAGCAGAGTTGGAAGAGCTGCCCACCCTCCCGCCCTAGTTTCGGTTGGTATGTCACAGCTTGCTGCGGTTTTTTGGTGACCTTGCCAGCAAACATGGCTTAATGGGTATGCTCTTGATGGTAATTGGGAGATAGACGGCCGGTCCGGCACTTATGGTAAGGACAGGCTCCTCCTTCATCTCCCTTTCCCATTTGGAATTTGTGTGCTCACAGTGCAAGTGTGACTGGCACTGTTAAAATGTTTAATGTTATGTGTTTGAGTTAATAAAAGCTGTGGCCTTGCCCTTTCCAACATTGATGGTTGTAAGTGGTCTTTATTGGATGGGGATGAAGGGGCAAGGTTCTAAAAGTTGGATATAGAAGGTTATGGTATGGGACCTGGGCTCTTTGCACCTCAGCAGTCATGAGCAGAAGCTCTGCTGACGTCCATCATCCAATCATGTTGAAGCAAAAATGCAGTTTTTTTTATTTTCCTTGCATGTGATTGGGTATTCTTTGCAAAGTGAAGCCTTACCTCATTTACTAAGCTCTGGAGCAACTGCACTTGCAGAGGGTAACTACACTTTGCAAAGTGCACAGTCTATTTGCCTTTAGTAAATCAACCCCTATGTGTCTCCTACCTGGTTTAGAAGAAATGCTTGTTGGCAGAGATATGTTACAGTATGCCGTTCAGTTCCGGGCACCTGTCCTCAGGAAGGATGTGCTGGAACTGGAGAGAGTCCAGAGAAGGGCAACAAAGCAAATTAAGGGAATGGAGGACCTCAGCTATGGGGAACGACTACAAGCACTGAACTTATTCTCTGTGGAGAGGAGGATATGATATCAATGTACAAATACCGTACTGATGACCCTAGCATAGGGAAAATACTATTCAGTGAAAGGGAATCTAAAAAGACACACGGCCATTCACTAAAACTGGAGAAGAAGCGGTTTAACCTTAAACTGTGTAGAGGGTTCTTTACTGTCAGAGTGGTAAGGATGTGGAATTCTCTTCCACAAGCCGTGGTATCAGCAGGGAGCATCGATAGTTTGAAAAAAGTATTAGATGGGCACCTTAACGACCACAACATACAAGGGTATTCGTTGTCAATTGACATAAACACATAATCACACACAACATACCCTGTTTCCCCAAAAATAAGACCTAGCGTGATTGTCGGTGATGGCTGCAGTATAAGCCCTACCCCCCAAATAAGCTGTACCCTGTTTCCCCGAAAATAAGCCCTACCCTGAAAATAAGACCTACAAGGACTTTAACTAGGGCTTATTTGGGGGGTAGAGCTTATATTGCAGCCATCATCGACAATCACGCTAGGTCTTATTTTCGGGGAAACAGGGTAGGTTGGACTGGATGGACTGGTGTCTTTTTTCAACCTCACCAATTATGTAACTATGTAACAAACTGAACAATACATTTTTTGCAAAACTATGCAAACATGTCACAAATAGGTTTCCAATTTTACAAATATAAGAGTTTACAAAATATAGAGTAAACTGCAAATTCTTCTAAGGGATAACTAAAACCCCAAACAAATGCAATATAACAATGTAATTGATGTCATGGCTGCATTATACTTATAAGTACAGAAAATAAAGCAAAAATCTTGTTACAAATGAATGGGGTTTTGTAAGTTCCTGTTAGCTTAAAATGGTTGTTAAGTCAATTATTCAAATCCCTGCCAGCCCCTCTACAAAAACATGAAGTACTACACAGTGTGTGTGTTTTTTTAAAAAAATTCGGCAGCTAAATACCTCTTTTCATATCACTGATGTGCGGTCACGTGATTGCCGGCCGCTCTCCTTCCCCCATCTAAGGATTACAGTGGGAGGGGCTGAGTTTCCCCTCTGACTTCAGCCGGGCGGTCACGTGACCGCACATCAGTGATGTGAACAAAGGCATTTAGCTGCAGAATTAAATTAAAAAAACACACACACAAACTGTGTAGTGCATCTTGTTATTGCAGAGGCTTGGCAGGAATTAGAATCACTAACTTTTTCTAGACAAAATAGCGGCAGAAGGGGAGGGGCGGCGGAGGAGACGGCTCAATACACAGACTCCCAAGCTGACAGGGAGGGGGAGAGGGGAGAGAGGAGAGAGGAGAGCAGCGGAATGACAGAGGCACATAAACTGACCAAAGTATCATGGATCAGCAGCCATGATTACCGTGGTCAGCACACTAAGGGGGACACAGAACCAGGTAGGATCAACTAGGTATATTACAACATAGAAAGGCACAAATACACCACCTTTTTTTAGGGTTACAACCATTTTAACAGAAAGCACAAACAACCTTATATTTCTTTTGTAAACTTCTAATTCCATCAGCCCTATTGTGTTAAAAAGAAGCTATGGTTGTTAAAGAGAAACAACCATAGCTACCCAGGAATAGGAAGTGTGTTATTAATAAAATTACCAGATGACAAAAAAGAAAATAAAATGATAAAAAAAAATGAATGCAGGTGCCACATCCAAGTGCTGGTAAGCTGCAATCGTTCATTTTTGTTTTTGGTGTTAGATATGTTTTAACAATAATTCACTATCTGACTTGCACTGGATACATTGGTGTCAGGGTTGCCAACCTCCCGCAGCATTTTTTAATGACAAAACATGGAAATTTTACTGGCGGAGCACATTTTTTTACTGGCGACCTGAGAAATGACAGAACTCCTGTTGAAAACTAACACAGTGAATATTTGAACAGTATAAAAATGATTTCCACATGGTATGGAAACACTGACAATACCTATAACAAAGTCATTTGCTTGATTTACACTTAAAAAGCCAACACAGCATGAAATCATCAGCCCCTGATAACAACTGGCAGTTGTAAAAAAAAAATCACTGATTTTTACAAACGGTCAGTAAATTTACTGGCGGTTGGCAACCCTGGTTGCTGTGTTTCAGGCTTGGCAAATTCTATACAGGGTTCCATTACTCTTGTAACTTGTAGCAGTGTGTAGAAGAAATACTTGGCATCACAGCCAAAGAAATGACTGATTGCTACAGACTTGGACATAACGAACAGATAACAGTATAGCTAACAAGAAATGGCATTCAGAGGCCGCAGAGTTCTCTTGTGCAGAAGCAGTGTTTTGGCCTTTGTCCAGAATGCATTCCCACATTATACGGAGCTTTAGATGTAAACTACACAGGGGCTGCCAGTCCGAATGATGATGTGGGATTGACTAAAAAGTTGCTAGTTTTAGCGTGCTTTCACACTGCTCCATTGAAAAATTGCATGAAAATCGTGTTTTTTTTTATTTGCCTCTGGTGTGTTTTCTGGGTGCCTGATTCCCAGCATGCACCTGCAAAACATGAACACGTGATTCAAAAACACACCAAAAACACAACCACAGTGCATTCATGGTGCATTATATATGCGTTTTCCATTTTTTTGAATGGGGAGCTGTGTTTTTGTTGTGGTTCTAAATAGGCGCACCAAAGATGAACCAGCCTGGATTTTTCAAAAAGTCTGCACCTGCACCTTTTTAGCAAGGTAAAAAAACAGCAAAAACACATCAGTGTGATAACAGCCATAGGTGGGGTAGATTATCATTATTATACAGGATTTATATAGCGCCAATGGTTACATAGCGATTTACAACTTGAGGGTAGACAGTGCAAATACAATACACTTTAATACAGTAGGAATCAATGGGCCCTGCTCCTTAGAGCTTACAATCTAAGATGGATGGATATATAGTCAGCAATTCTAATGCCGCGTACACACGGTCGGACTTTTCGACTGGACTTGTCCGACGGACGCCGACTGACCAAATCCGGCGGACAATCCGATCGTGTGTGGGCTTCACCGGACCTTCAGCGGACTTTTCCAGTCGCAAATCTGACGGATTTTAGATTTGGAACATGCTTCAAATCTTTACGTCGTAACTCCGCCGGACCCAGAAATCTGCTGGTCTGTATGCTAGTCCGATGGACAAAAACCCACGCTAGGGCAGCTATTGGCTACTGGCTATCAACTTCCTTATTTTAGTCTGGTGTGCATCATCACGTACGAATCCGTCGGACTTTGGTGTGATCGTGTGTAGGCAAATCCGGTCGTTAGAAAGTCTGTTGAAAGTCCGCCAAAAGTCCGTCGAAAGTCTGTCGAAAGTCCGTCGGACGGGCTGTCGGATTTTTGTAGCTGAAAAGTCCGACCGTGTGTATGCGGCTTAAGTCAAAAACACAAGTTCTTGGTACCAAGGCATCATGCGTGCTGCAGTTAAAAATTGTCTGTTTGTCTGCCCCTCCATTTAGCCATGTTCACAGAGTACTATGTTTCTCACAGCCTCTAGTATTACAAGCTCTAGCATGTATCCTCAGACATAACATGGTCGTTGCCGTAAGCCTATCAACTTGAGGTTTCTTTGTTAATTGTCCCCTCTAGTGGTCAGAAATAGGGCTATAAACCTTTAAAATGTGTCTCCTGCCTGGTTTAGAATACAGTAAATACTTGGTTGCAGAAATATGTTACAAGTGGAATATTACATTTTTTTGCAAATCTATGCAAAAATATCACAAATAAGTTTCCAAGTATACAAATATAGTGGCCTACAAACATAAAGAATATACTGCAAATTCTTCTAGAATAACTAAAACCCAAAACAAATGCAATGTAACAATGTAGTTGATATGATGGCTGCATTATTCTTTATTCAGCCTTAAAACATTTTCAGCAAGTACAGAAATTAATGAAAAAATCTTGCTAGAAATGCATGGTTTGGTAGCTTATGTTTACAGGCAGGAGCATTTAGAGGCAGAAAAAAACCCATCACTTGTGTGTTTAGAGAGGAGCATTTGGGCAGAAAAACACACATAAACGTGCACGTTTATTCGCATTCGCACGTTAATGTACTCTACTGGCCAGATTAAATGAATATTCTCTCCAATGGAATTCCTGAATGCACATACAAGCATACAAACTGGTATAAACCTTGTGAAAAATGTGGATTTTACTGGATTTTCTAAGTTGCTTCTGTAAGGAAGAAAGGCATCCAAAGGAGCACACTTTGCATAAAGCCTAAATATTATGAGGAGCTGGAGTATGATACATTTAGAAGGTGCTTCTTTTAAATGTATATTTGAATAATAGACACAACTCTGCAATATATGCGGTAATTTTTAATTATGAAAAAATATAGTATATTCTTGTGTATTTTTGTCTGGTGCCCTTTAAATATTGGATACTAAAGCTTGTGCACAATACAATAGAATTGGGCTACAAAACCTCTTTTCTTTAAATCGGAGTTCCACCCTGAAAACTTTTTTCACATTTTCACAGTCATTGTTTCCCAGGAGTCAGTGGGCAAGACTTGTGTGAAAAAATGGCGTTATTTCCAGAGAGGAAATCACACATTTTAAGGCGGATCTATCCATCTATGTTGCCATAAAAACGGGGCGGGACCTTTCTCTGTCGCCACCCATTGTTATGGCAACTTGCTAAACAATCGGTGCTACGGCCACCAAAGCATCACGCATGCGTGAGATCGAGAGGTGCATGCTGGTTAACCAGCATGCACCTCTCGATCGGTTATCCAGGAAGAGGTTGCGATTGGGCTTCATATGCCCACACTCATCATGGCAACGGCCAAAAGAGGATCTAAATAGTAAGATTAAAAAAAATATATGATTACTATCCACTAGCATATATATATATATAGTTTATGTGTGTAATTAATGCAGTGTGAGTGGATGCCTGGAAAAAAAATAAAACATTTCAGTGGCCGGAACTCCGCTTTAACATCCTCATTGTGACCTGTCAGTCAAGAAATGTTAGAGCCAACTGATAACTTTGCATACCAGACCGGAATGTCCTTGTAATCACTGTATTAAAATTTCGTGGTCGCAGGGGTAGGCAACCACGGTGCCCCAGTTGCGGTGAAACTACATATCCCATGAGGCTATTCAAGACCAACAGCCTCAGGCATGACTCCCAAATGTCTGATGGGATTTGTAGTTTCACCACAGCTGGAGTGCAGAGGTTGCCTACCTCTGGTCCAGAGTATTAAATACTGTGGAAAGAACTTGGAGAATAAAGGGTAGAACATTCACCATTGTGTCTTGCAATTAATGTTATTGATTACATAGAGAAGTGCCATTTTGGTATTGGATCATTCCCAAATGCTGACTTATAGGGCGTACACACGGTCGGACTTTGTTCGGACATTCCGACAACAAAATCCTAGGATTTTTTCCGACGGATGTTGGCTCAAACTTGTCTTGCATACACACGGTCACACAAAGTTGTCGGAAAATCCGATCATTCTGAACGCGGTGACGTAAAACACGTAAGTCTGGACTATAAACGGGGCAGTGGCCAATAGCTTTCATCTCTTTATTTATTCTGAGCATGCGTGGCACTTTGTCCGTCGGATTTGTGTACACACGATCGGAATTTCCGACAATGGATTTTGTTGTCGGAAAATTTTATCTCCTGCTCTCCAACTTTGTGTGTCGGAAAATCCGATGGAAAATGTCCGATGGAGCCCACACACGGTCGGAATTTCCGACAACATGCTCCGATCGGACATTTTCCATTGGAAAATCCGACCGTGTGTACGGGGCATTACAGTTTTCAGAAAGCAAGTTTTTTTGGCTGGATAGCAGATGTAGTTTTAAATTAGTTTCAATAAGAAGGGTAAGTTAGAAAATATCTTTAGTTAGTTAGGGCTCATTTACACTTGCTTTGGCTTCAATGCACATTAAAGCTCCTACTGCTTCAACAAGCTTTTATGATGTGTTTTTGATGCTTCGGGGGTGCTTCGATGAGGCTTTGTGGTGCTTCGATGAGGCTTTGTGGTGCTTCAATGAGGCTTTGGTGGTGCTTCGATGAGGCTTTGCTAGTGCTTTGATGAGGCTTTGGTGGCGCTTCAATGAGGCTTTGTGGTGCTTCAATGAGGCTTCGTGGTGCTTCAATGAGGCTTCGTGGTGCTATAATGAGGCTTGGTGGTGCTTCAATGAGGCTTCGGTGGTGCTTCAATGAGGCTTCGGTGATGCTCTTTTGAAGCTTTGTTAAATATTGGTAGATGTCCTGTGTGTTGATATCTCACACCTGCAATTTCTCCAAAACAAAGCGAAGCTAAAGCTGAATTAAAGCCTCTCAAAAGCCGCAGGTGCTTCAAGCGAGCTTCAAACAAGCTTTGTCATAGAGTTCTATGGAGGCTTTAAAGACGCTTTGAAGGACCACTAAGGCTCCTTTCACACTGAGACGATTTGCAGGCGCTAAAGTGCTAAAAATAGCGCCTGCAAAGCGCCCTGAAAGAGCCGCTCAATGCAATCCAATGTGAAAGCCCCGAGGGCTTTCACACTGGAGCAGTGCGCTTGCATGGCGGTCTAAAAAGTCCTGCAAGCCACATCTTTGGAGTGCTGTAGGAGCGGTGTATTTACCGCTCCTAAAGCGCCCCTTCCCATTGAAAACAATGGGAGAGCGCTCCAAACCCGCCTGCAAATTGCAGCTGCAGCGGCGCTTTGCGGGCGGTTTTAACCCTTTTTCGCCCTCAGTGTGAAAGTAGCCTTAAGCTACATGGGGTATGATTTTTGAAGCAAAGCCAAAGCAAAGCAAACACAAGGTGTAAACAGGACTGTAAGCTAACCATTTTATTTAGTGACATGAGCTTTGACTGGTGTTAAGAGAGCTTTAACAAAGTGTGTCCGAAGCCTTGTTTTGAAGAGAGTGTAAACTAGCCCTAACTGCTTCAGAACGTAGTGTAGGATGGGTTTGACAGTTACCTCTATCAGTGTTTCTGCAAATAGCTCTAACTGCAGTGAGCCCTGTTATGTTGTAGAAGATGGGAGAAATCAGCTCAGTGCACTACACGGGTTCCAATGGCATGGTTCACACCTGTGCAGTACGTTCCAGTGCAGTCAAAAGAATTAGAACATGCTGGATTTTTTCTGCACTGAACTGTACTGGAACATAGCAAAATGCATAAAAAATGCATCAGAATGCATCACAGCAAAAAACCTTGAAACAAAAAATAAATAAAAAAAACACACTGGAATGCACTGAAAACGCATCAAAAATGTGCATGCAGAAACACATCCAAACTGAGTTTTTGTGGTGTGAACTCTACGCAAAAACGCATCTGAAACGCATCCAGGGTGCGCTTTAGTGGTGTAAACCAACCCTTAAGGCATACCTCCAAACTTTCTGAGATGAGAAAGAGAGGCAACTTTCAGCACAAAGTATATAGGTAAAAGACAGGAACAATTAATATGCAAAAAATGACTGGTTAAGTGCCTTTTTTGCCACAGCTCTTCTTTTATGCTGGGTTTTCAAAATATAACAAATGCAAGTATTTTGAGGTTAGATAAAAGGTTTATTGTTATACAACAATTTTGGTAGTTAAAGGGGTTGTAAACCCTCCTTTTTTTTTTTTGTTTAAATAACAAACATGTCATACTTACCTCCACTATGCAGTTCGTTTTGCACAGTGTGGCCCTGATCCACGACTTCTGGGGTCCCCCGGTGACGCTGGTAGCTCCTCCCCGCATCGAGTGTCCACGTTGGACAAAGCTCTCCTAAGGTGGCTACCCGTGCGGGCACGCTCCCAAGTCCTGCATCTGCGTACATTCACATAGAATGCAGGACTCGGCATCACCCCCGGCGTCATTTGATTTGATTGACAGCAGCGGGAGCCAATGGCTGTGCTGCTATCAATCTATCCAATCAAGAGATGAGACAACGGACAGAGAGGAAGAGCGCGTCTCCGCTGAGGGAACTAATGGGCTCAGGTGAGTAAAACGGGGGGGCTGGGGGGCCGGTCAGTGTGAGAAGTTTTTTCACCTTAATGCATAGGATGCTCACATCCAACATTTCCCAACAGCAAATCCGACCAGGGCCGTCTTTAAGGCAGGGCAAAAGGGTCAGCTGCCCTGGGCCCTGTCATTGTTGCGGGGCCCAAAGCAGCTGCCTTATACTTGCCAACTATCCCAGTTTAAATTCCCTTGTCCCTTGAAATTTTAGTCCCGTGCTGTGTCCTGGTATCTCAGTGTGAAGTGCTGCTACTAATGCTGCCCAGCTCTGCCCTATTGTTGTGTACAGATGACTCACCTGCAGACCCTGTGTTTACATGTAAATAACCGGCAATCATATGTAAATAGCGGCAGCATTCATATGTTGATAGCTGCAACCGGCGGCATAGATATGTAAATAAAGGTGGCATTCATATGCATATCATGCCCCCTGCAGTGAGGAGATGATGTGCTGTAACCTCTAGCAACCAATCAGTGAGCAGTATTACTGTACATTAATCTCTAGCAACCAATCAACAAGCAGAAACCATGTGCTGTAACATCTAGCAACTAATCAGCGAGCCATAATGTGTGCTGTAACCTCTAGCTACCAGTCAGGAAGTGGTAATGATACACTGTAACCTCTGGCAACCAATCGCAATTGCTGCCTGATCTGATACAGTAAACTGATTTTAAGGGGGGGCCCAAGAAAATGTTTGCCCAGGGTCCAATCAATATTAAAGACGGCCCTGAATCCGACCGTGTGTACGCGGCATAAGAGTTTCAGTTTAATGACTCTAGATCACTTTGTTTTATTATAGCTACATTGTTTTATCTTTTCAGGTGGCGCATCCACTTATACGGGCTCAGCTAGTGGACTATATTTACAATGGTTTCCTTTTGCCAGTGATGGCTCCTGCATTACACAAGGTTAGTGAATTTGCATAAAATATTTATCTTAATGTAAAGATCTCAATCTGCAATAATGAACACTTCTGAAGGTTATTGGTGCAAAGAAGACCTGCAATGCCCAATCCTTGTCTGAATGTCACAAGTAGTTCACTATGTACAGATCCCCTAAACCATTGGGGATCAATAAACACGAGAAAAGGGGTTGGATATTCTCATGAAAGATTTTTTTCATAAACATGCAAGCTTGGACTGTCCTAGTATGTGTGGCCATAGCTATAGAGGAAGCAGGAGAAAGAAGAGGAAGGTATCTCCTTTGACTGAATAATCCAAGATGGGCACTTCCTATTTCACCAAGATCAGTAAATTGGGAATATCAGTGGAAACCTGCTGGTGGTGCTCATAGACATGGGTATAATTTCATGTATATTGGTGCCTTGGCTCATGACTCTTGGCAGGCTCTCTTCATCAGCTGTAACATACAGGCAGATTTAAATGTTTTGAACACAAGATAAGCGAGCAATTCGAGAATGTAAACGCTAAAATGTGCTGTAATCCGCTAGGGCTCCTTCTTAAATGACAGAAAGTGAAGTACCTTTGTTCTCCTAGAGACTCCAGAAGTGTGATCAAGCGATTCATTTAGTGACTATTAAGAGTGTTCTCTATGATGCAGAAATAATTGACCTCGTCAGCAGCAATAATGCTAATACTATGGCTCAGAGGACTGTGTTGCCTAATGCAGTTAACCCATGGCCTGTTTTTAAAATAGAGATCCATTTTTGCTTTTGCCTTTTTGCAATGCATGAATTCAAAATCTTTAAAGACGGATTCTTTCTTGACACACATTTTCACACAATGTCTGACATTTTCTTTCCATTTGCAACTGAACAGAAGCTGATATTTGCAATTTTTCAAATGATCTATAAGTAATTCTGTAAGATGCATGTGATATATAAGATTTAGCCTAAAAGTGCAGACATTTGCTTGCTTTCTGGATAAATTACTAATAAATTCTACAGATTGTTACTTAATCGCATGCCAACCAGTGACGTACCAATACATTGCTGGATTAGAAGGATGATATCTCAGTCATCGCTGCAGCAATGATCGAGTTATCATTTTTTAGGTCCGGTGATTCCCTTCCATGAAAAAGTAATCCTAGTGGCTAAGAAGCTGCTGGATTACTTTTACAGGCAGTGGAAGGGGGTCCCTCCCACCTGGGATTAAAAGTAGCATTTCGGTCTTTGCAGATGACACCAAGCTATGCAGTGGAATAACATCCTTAACCGGCTCCCGACCGGCTCGCATAGATTTACTACGGCACAATGGCAGCGCTGCGCGAAACCCTGTACATGGTCTCCTTTAAGAACCGTCAGAGGGCATGTGCGCGCCCACTGCATGGAGGGAGACCCGATGCACGTGGTCAGAGAGCACCATCGCCACCGGCCACGCGCGATCGCATGCACGAGAGCCAGCTTTCTGTCAGGGGCGAGGAGACTAAGTAGAAACAAAGGTATGTCTCCTCCCCCAGTCAGTCACATCCCCATACAGTTAGAAACACTAACTAGGGAGCACATTTAACCCCTTGATCGCCCCCTAGTGATAACTTCCCTACCAGTGACATTTACACAGTAATCAGTGCATATTTATAGCACTGATCGCTGTGTAAATGTCTTTGGTCCCAAAAATGTGTCAAAAGTATCCGATCTGTCCGTCGCAATGTCGCAGTCACTGCCATTACTAGTAAAAAAAAAAAATGCCATAAATCTTTCCCATAGTTTGTAGACGCTATAACTTTTGAGCAAACCAATCAATATACGCTTATTGCGATTTTTTTTTTACCAAAAATATGTAGAAGAATATATATTGGCCTAAACTGATGAAGATTTATATTTATTTATTTTTTTTTATTTGGGGAGCTCAGTAGATTGTTTTAAAAAAAGGCCTTATTTATTATTTCCTAAATGCACATAATATAACTGAATACTAATATTTATAGGTATAGTTGATCCAGGGAATATTGCCTTTTGGGGGATCAAAATAATTTTCTCCCCCCACTGGAGCAATTGGATTCATGTGTATATGGAGGTTTTCTATTGTGTGTTGGTTTTCTTTCTTTTTTTTTTCTCTGTAGGTTGAACTGGATGGACTGGTGTCTTGTCAACTAGATTAACTATGACATGATCAAACCAATTTTGGCTTGTTTAGATCTTTGGAAGGCAGAGATGAGATCTGGGGTCTAATAGACTCCAGATGTCTCAGTAAAGAGTGCCTGTTGCTGCTCATGCTATTACAAGGGATGTTGTTCATCCCTTGTGATCGAAATAAAGTTGATAAAAAATAAATAAAAAGACAATTTAATTTTTTTTTTTAAATAAGAAAAATAATAAAATATATATTCTTTTAAAGTGGCCCTTGCAAAGGTAATCGCATACGTAGACTGCGCACGCATATGTAAATGGTGTTCGCATCACACATATGAGTTATTGCCACAAATGTTATCGTGAACAATACTTCTAGCACTGGACCTAATGTATAACTCCAAAATGGTAACCTATAAAGGCTTTTAAGGTGTCACCTTTGGAGATTTTTAGGTACCACAGTTTGGCGCCATTCCATGAGCATGCACAATTTTAAAGTGTGACTCATTGGGTACCTTTTTACTCGGCATAACATCATCTTTTATATTTTACCAAACAATTGGGTATTATATTGGATTTTTGTGCATTACAATTTATCAAAATTTCCCCAAAAATTGTGTTTAAAAAAACACTGAGCAAATATTGTGCCACATAAAAAATTGCAACACCCTCCATTTTATTCTCTAAGGCCACTGCTTAAAAAAAAACATATAATTTTTGGGTCTTCTAAGTCATTTTCTAGCAAAAAAAGCAGATTTTTAAACGTTTGTGAGAAGTGTCAAGATAGGCCTGGCCTATTTTAAAGTTCAGTTTTGGCCAAAACTATTCATTTTGTTTTAGATAGAACAAGTTTTTATTCTCTCTGTTGGGGAGAGTTCCCCTTAAATTAAGTCAGTACAGGAAGTGATGGGGAATCTCTCAAATGGGGACAAAGTTACAAGCCAAAAATGGAAAATTGTTATCAAATACTTACTGTAATTTTCCTTTCCTGACTTATCTCTGACAGCATACACATGCGTAAGCCTCTGCCGCCAAACTCCCATAGAACCCCATACCATTTTCCACTTCATGGGAGCATACACATGGGGAATATCTAGTCAAACAAAACTGGGTAGGTCTCTAGAAAGAAATATTTACATAGTTTTCAACACTCTCTTGCTAAACTCTACTGTAGTCAGAGAAATAGGCTCAATACAATAATACAACAATGATCAGAAATGATCATGTTGCTGCTTTACTGATATTCTCGGGCAAAATTTTTGTAGAATATGCTCAGGAAGTGGCAGCACTGCTTGTAGAATGCCCTGCCATCTCAGGTAGCGAAATAGAACTTTCTCAGCTTGGTATTAAGAAGAGAAGTAAACAGATTCACCTTTAGATGAAACCAAATTTTACTATCCAATGAAAGCCTCCGGATCTAAAGCCTGGTACACACGGTAAGTTTTTTTTTCATACAGCCCAGGAGGCTGAACAAAAAAAAACAGGGCAGCTCATGAGGAGATCTCTGTACTAACTATTTGATGTAAGTATAGTGATCTCCCCGCTGCGCTATTGTGTTCTGACAGGGGGACTATCCCCCCCAGAACACACTGGTCAGCACTCGCAGCCATTGGCTGAGAGAGCTGATCGGACGCCGATCAGCTGCTGGTTTTCCAATGTGCATGTTCGACAGAAACCGGTCATGAGATTGGCTTCTGTCAAGCAAGGACCTGTACACACAAGCTGGGATCTACTGTACTGGCTGATTTCGGCCCGTGTATACGGGACTTAAACATTATTCATTGTTTATCACTGGCCTGGAAAGGTGTTCTGCCTATGTCCAAATGACTATAACACCACAAACCACTACTAGGTGTGATGCGCTGCTTGGTTTAATTCATAATCTAGAAATAAAATAAATGATATCCCCACGCCAAATAATTCTTAATCTACTTGCTGACATACTGACCGACATTGGCATTGGCAGTACAGTTGGGCTTACTTACCAGTGTTCATACAGGTGAAAACTGCCATGGATTTACCTATGGCACAGGTAAGGGGGTTTCTTCATCCGATTCTCTGGGCCTTTATAGTGATGACAAAAAGAGAATGGAGCTAGCTGGGTGGAATGTCAATTTATTGGTATGTGGTCCTATGGGAGTTCAGGGTAGAACCTCACCAAAGTGAATGCTGCTGTGAGATAGCCAGGAAACATATTTTTAGGAGATGCTATGTTCCGTGCTGCATGCAATGGTTTCACCTGATGGCCTCTTCTGTCCTCTTAGTATCCTGATTTACAAATCTCAATATTTGTGTTCAAGCCAAGTAAAAACAGCTTCAGGCGTGTCGAAGAAGTGTGCCCTGTCTTCTCCCACAACTTGCAGCCGTGCTGGGAAAAGCATTGCATAAGAGTAATGGCGGATTCGTAACTGGCGTTTCGTTTCTGTAAACAGGGCTCTCTTCTTCTGGACCTCCGCCGAGAAGTCTGGGAATACTTTGACCTCCACATTCTTGAAGGGTATGTTACCCTTTGTTCTAGTCAGCCGCAGTACAGCATCTCGATCGCGGAAGTTGAGCAGCTTAGCAATAAATGTCCTCGGCGGAGCACCCTGTGGGGGAGGCTTGGCCGCTAGCCTGTGTGCCCTTTCAACCACGAAGGAGGTGGAGAACTCAGCTCTCCCGAACGTGTCAACCAGCAACTTCTCCAGAAATGAGGGGGGGTCAGAGCCTTCTGATCCCTCAGGCAGGCCTACGAATCGCAAGTTACACCTTCTCAGGCGATTTTCCATGTCGTCCTGCTTGACCATCACCATGTTAAGCTGGTGTTGCAGTCGTTCGGTATGAACCTGTAAGGGCGGTACTTCATCTTCCACACGGCTAATGCGGGCTTCAGTCTCTGTGACTCTGTCTCTTAGTTTTTGCAAATCCTGGCGTATTAGTGAGACATCCACCTTAACCTCCTCAATCTTGCTGGTTAAAGTGCTCTTACAATCTGATATTGCTTCCAGCACTCGCGCCGTATCTTCCGCCGCTGAGTCTGCATGGGGAAAGGGACCGGCGCCATTTTCTCCTCCAGCTTCCTTATCTGTATTCCTATATTTGGCTAGCTTTGCAGCCGGATCCGTTTTCTGTTTCGGCGGCGACATGTTCCCCGAGGGCCAGGAGAGTCAGGGCTTCCACTCGTGGATAATAATTTAGCAGTATTACCTCCAGGATCTTGAAATAGGGATAGTGGGCAAGCGGAGCTCTTGTTTCTAGCTCCCTACGCCATGCCGGTCCAGGGCACGCCCCCCTCAATATTTAATATAAAAAAAAAACAACCATGTTCAGTATGATTACATCAAGCTCCATATGGACATTTTTAATCTGGTGATCCCTCTCTTTATATGTAGCGCCCTGCTCCTGATGGGCAGGTGCTATCTATGTAAATTTAAGTTGTCTGAAGCTGTAGTTTATTAATTATGGTAAATTCGCTGGTTTCTGTACTAGTTCATCTGGGTTGTGTCAATTTCCACTTGGCCGTGGGTGTCGCTGTAGCCACCGGTAAGTGTTGGAAATGCAACAGGCTGGATGCATTGGGTACCCCTTTTACTCAGAAACAGCCCGGTGGGAGTGGTTCACTCGCTGTGCATTCTGGGTAAGGGTAATTAAGGTATAGGTGCCAATTTGTCGGGGTTCGTTGTTCCCGACCTGAAGGCCCTCCTGGCCCAGGGTGTGCCGTGGCAGCTCTGCTGTCTCGGGGCCAGCTGGCCCAAGGCTTTGTTACTACAGAAGTAGGCCCAGGAGTTCTGGGGCCTGCTGATCCAGAGGGTGGTCCTGTGCTGTCTTGCCTGTGGGGAGAAGCCGTTCGATTGAAGGAAACCAGGGGAGGACTTTCCTGGAGGTGACCGAGCAAAGTATGCTGGTATCTCAGGAGAAGCCTGGAAATTCAACTGAAGGATGAAACCCGGGTCACCTACCCCACAGTATTGCCAGATCGGCTGAAAGAAACTGGTACTGTGCAGTTATGCTTTAATCTTGCAAAAGTTTGGTTACAACATCCTGTGGCAGAGGATTGTGTAACGACCATAACGTGATTTTCTTAAGTCTGTGGCAGAGACTAAGACCGAGCATTGCACCGGCTGCTAGGTCAGTGAGAGAGGCCTATCCGGTGATTGCTATATCCAGTTGAAGGAAACCGTTTGTCCTCTGGATTGAAGAAATACCCTGATCCAGGTACCTGAATCTCCCTTAACCTTCCATTCCTCTATCTGACTTTGTTAAATAAAAGAATTGAAGAAAAAGGAACTGAGTGTTTGGTGTAGACATCATTGAACAGTCTTCTAATGGGACCCCTGTGACGGATACAGTGGAACGGTGAGGTAACGGTAAGCCCAATTTAAAACCAGCAGCTCCTTCGGGGGTCAGTGCTACATATATTTAAAAGGAACAAGGGGAGGGGGCGCCTCTAAGTGTAGTATTAAAACAGTATTATTTATTGCACAAGATTAAAAACACTTATGAGATATAAGTGGGAGTAATGCTCATCATAAGTATGTAGTCCTGGCAGTTCTACTGCGTCCCACAGGCTCCTTGCACGATGGGAGACTCATGCGAGGAGCCTGTGGGACGCAGTAGAACTGCCAGGACTACATACTTATGACGAGCATTACTCCCACTTATATCTTGTAAGTGTTTTTAATCTTGTGCAATAAATAATACTGTTTTAAAACTAAACTTAGGCCCCTTTCACACTGAGGCTCTTGTAAACTGCCAGAAAAACACTAAGCACTTTTGAAGAGCTTTTTAGGCGCTTTTGAAGCGCTTTCCTGGCTACCTCATTATAAATCACCCCCTTACCGTGGTTAAACTTTGTTTTTACCTAAAGACTGACTAATCAAATGTACATTATTACAAAGTAAGGGCATTGCCTCCTGGTGCGCCAGATACCCAATTTACCTTCTCTTTTTTATTGATATCCATATCCTGGGCTATATATGCTCATTGATTTTATACACACAAAATACCAACATAATGAGATGTTTAAAAGGTCTAGAGCAGAACTTGTGAACAATAAACTTATAGTAACAGCCTCAGAAACAGTCTTAATTGGCAATTTGACCCATCATGATAAATGAATATTTAATTTCTCATTAAGACATGCTAAGGATTGTGGAATTTTTTTCCAGAAGGCTATATAGTCTTGCCTCTTCATCTACTTTTCATTGCTGTTATTTGTCTCTGGTCAGCAGCCATGATGTGCCGTGTTGATGCCTTTCCTGATTCCAGTGGGACACATTGTGGTGTCTTATTGAGCTGTTGCTGTGATAAAATGTGAAGTCACTATTCTAAATGTATACCTCAGTGGTGTTGTTTATGTTTTACTAATCAAATTCCCAGTACAATGGATGTTGCTTGCACACAGTCAATAATATGCTTGTTTGGCAGGAATTACAAAGGCATAATAAAGGATACTCTATTAAAATTCTGCAAGAAACTAAAATAGTCTGACAATTAAATATTGTCACATTCCTGTTTATGCTTCCAAAGAACTTTCTTCATAAAATGATATTGGTTTTTGATTTGTTAGAGCTTAACTACATGATGCTCAAATATTATTATGTTCTCATAAGTGTTTACAGTTTACCTTCATATTACTCAAAAATGTTCTCTGAAATCTGACATTTTAATTGTTCTGTCCTCCAGGAATGATAGGCAGTTTTTGGAACACTGGATAGGCTTATTCAGTAAGGCAGTGTCAAAGGGTATAGTGAATTGAAAGGTACTGTAAGCCATAACTACCAATCAGATTTCAGATTACTGTAGCCAGACTAGTTAGATATGATGTGATTTGTTGTCATGGGTTGTTGTACATCAGGATTTTCTGAAGCCAGTTCAGATATTTACACCTATCAATACCAAAACAGTGTTGTGGTAATTAAACAATGTACACTATATTACTAAAAGTATTGGGGCGCCTGCCTTTACACACATATGGCATCCCAGTCTTAGTCCGTAGGGATTAGTATTGAGTTGGCCCACCCTTTGCAGCTATACCAGCTTCAATTCTTCTGGGAAGGATGTCCACAAGGTTTAGGAGTGAGTCTATGGGAATGTTTGACCATTCTTCCAGAAGCGCATTTGTGTGGACAAGAAGGCCTGGCTCACAGTCTCCTCTCTAATTCATCCCAAAAGGTGTTCTATCGGGTTGAGGCCAGGACTAGCCAGTCAAGTTCCTCCACCCCAAACTCGCTCATCCATGTTTTTATGGACCTTGTTTTGTGCACTGATGCGCAGTCATGTTGGAACTGGAAGGGGGTCATCCCCAAACTGTTCCCACAAGGTTTAGAGATTGAAATTGTCCAAAATGTCTTGGTATGCTGACACCTTAAGAGTTACCTTCACTAAAACTAAGGGGCTAAGCCCAACCCCTAAAAAACAACCCCACACCATAATCCCCCTCCACCAAATGATTTGGACCAGTGCACAAAGCAAGGTCCATAAAGACATGGGTGAGCAATTTTTGGTTGGAGGAACTTGACTCGCCTACACCAAGTCCTGACCTCAACCCGATAGAATACCTTTGGCATAGATTAGATTGCGAGCCAGGCCTTCTTGTCCAACATCAGCGCCTGACCTCACAAATGAGCTTATGGAAGAATGGTCAAACATTCCATTAGACACACTCCTAAACCCTGTGGACAGCCTTCCCAAAAGAGTTGAGGCCATTATAGCTGCAAAGGTGGGTCAACTCCATATTGAACCCTACAGACTAATGCTGGCCATACACTATACGAAAAATCGGCCGAAAAATCGTTCATATAGACACTTCGTTCGTTTTTCGGGAAGTTAATGGGCACAAATCGATAATCGTTTGTGACTTTTTTGTGGGAAAAAAACGAACGGCAAGTTTGGGAAATTTCTGCCGAATGTACGATAAATTGCAAGGTTAATGTGTTTCCCGTCCGAACTGTTTGCACTAGGTATATGTAAAAAAACAAACAAAAAATTATTTATTTATGTCCACTGAATGATTTATCGGTAATTACATGATGGCATGATCGTTTGCGGTCACAGTCGAACGTTCGTTTTTTCGAAAATGTGTTCGGCCGATTTTTCGTATAGTGTATGGCCAGCATAAGACTTGGATGCCATTGAAGTTCATGTGCGTGTAAAGGCAGGCATCCCATTACTTTTGGTAATATAGTGTACTTGCAAGCTGCTATGTATCTACTAAAACAATGCTTAAAAGTGTATCGCTCACACTGTACACACTCTCATTAATGTGCTGAAACACTATACAGGCATACCCCACTTTTAAGTACACAATGGGGTTTATTTACTAAAGCTGGAAAGTGCAAAATCAGGCTCACTTCTGCATAGAAACCAATGACCTTCTAACCCCAGCTTGTTCAATTAAGCTTTGGTAATAAAACCTTCATAGTTACATAGTAACATAGTAGGTGAGGTTGAAAAAAGACACAAGTCCATCAAGTCCCACCTATGTGTGATTATGTGTCAGTATTACATTGTATTTCCCTGTATGTTGTCATTCAGGTGCTTATCTAATAGTTTCTTGAAGCTATCGATGCTCCCCACTGAGACCACCGCCTGTGGAAGGGAATTCCACATCCTTGCTGCTCTTACAGTAAAGAACCCTCTACATAATTTAAGGTTAAACCTCTTTTCTTCTAATTTTAATGAGTGGCAATGAGTCTTGTTAAACTCTCTTCTGCGAAAAAGTTTAATATTAATTAATTAATTAATAAGTTTCTATTGTAGGGTCACCAGTACGGTATTTGTATATTGAAATCATATCCCCTCTCAAGCGTCTCTTCTCCAGAGAGAATAAGTTCAGTGCTCGCAACCTATCCTCATAACTAAGATCCTCCAGACCCTTTATTAGCTTAGTTGCCCTTCTTTGTACTCGCTCCATTTCCAGTACATCCTTCCTGAGGACTGGTGCCCAGAACTGGACAGCATACTCCAGGTGCGGCCGGACCAGAGTCTTGTAGAGTGGGAGAATTATCGTTTTATCTCTGGAGTTGATCCCCCTTTTAATGCATGCCAATACTCTGTTTGCTTTGTTAGCAGCAGCTTGGCATTGCATGCCATTGCTGAGCCTATCATCTACTAGGACCCCCAGGTCCTTTTCCATCCTAGATTCCCCCAGAGGTTCTCCCCCCAGTGTATAGATTGCATTCATATTTTTGCCACCCAAATGCATTATTTTACATTTCTCTACATTGAACCTCATTTGCCATGTAGTTGCCCACCCCATTAATTTGTTCAGATCTTCTTGCAAGGTTTCCACATCCTGCAGAGAAGTTATTGCCCTGTTTAGCTTAGTATTGTCTGCAAATACAGAGATTGAACTGTTTATCCCATCCTCCAGGTTGTTTATGAACAAATTAAATAGGATTGGTCCCAGCACAGAACCCTGGGGAACCCCACTACCCACCCCTGACCATTCTGAGTACTCCCTATTTATCACCACCCTCTGAACTCACCCTTGTAGCCAGTTTTCAATCCATGTACTCACCCTATGGTCCATGCCAACGGACCTTAATTTGTATGGTAAACGTTTATGGGGAACTGTGTCAAATGCTTTTGCAAAATCCAGATACACCACGTCTACGGGCCTTCCTTTATCTAGATGGTAACTCACCTCCTCATAGGTTAGTAGATTTGTTTGGCAAGAACGATTCTTCATGAATCCAAGCTGATTACTGCTAATGATACCGTTCTCATGACTAAAATCTTGTATATAGTCCCTTATCATCCCCTCCAAGAGTTTACATACTATTGATAGGCTAACTGGTCTGTAATTCCCAGGGATGTATTTTGGGCCCTTTTTAAATATTGGTGCTACATTGGCTTTTTTCCAATCAGCTGGTACCATTCCAGTCAGTAGACTGTCAGTAAAAATTAGGAACAACGGTCTGGCAATCACTTGACTGAGTTCCCTAAGTACCCTCGGGTGCAAGCCATCTGGTCCCGGTGATTTATTAATGTTAAGTTTCTCAAGTCTAATTTTAATTCTGTCCTCTGTTAACCATGGAGGTGCTCCCTGTGTTGTGTCATGAGGATAAACACTGCAGTTTTGGTTACTGAAGCCCCCTGATTCACTCGTGAAGACTAAGGAGAAGAATAAATTCAATACCTTCGCCATCTCCCCATCCTTTGTAACCAGATGTCCTTCCTCATTCTTTATGGGGCCAATATGGTCTGTCCTCCCTTTTTTACTGTCCTCCGCTATGTGTCTTTCATGTTCTATCTTAGCCGTCCTAATAGCACCCTTACATTTCTTGTTGCATTCTTTATAAAGACTGAATGCTGAGGATGATCCCCTGGAAGCTCATTCTACAATGTTGTGCAAATTCATATCACAATCTTCATTATTAAATCTGCATTAAATCTTCACCAGTTTGTGCTCAAAACTGCATGCAACAGTGCACACCCTCCACCAGATGGATGCTCACCTTAGTAGTATGACCACCCACTTAAGTTCACAAAGCGCTTTTGTCCCACCTCTGAGGACTAGTCTAGCTCAGGGTTTGCTCCTAGGGACACAATGTAACCACCCAGATTCTCCTATATTACGCTCGATGTTGATTCCATTCATCCATATGTATGTAAAATAGAAAAACCACTGCACATAGTGCTTTAACATTTAAACCCACATATTTATTAAAACTGTATAAGAATTACACTCACGTGCAAAGGGTGCTGTATAGTACACCAGACTGGAACTCGCATATACAATATACACTTCTCCAACCTCAATGTATATACATCCCTTTGTATGAATATTCTGCGGCAACTCAATTCTCTAGTGTTGTGACATCACATGGCCCCTCCCCTATGCCGTATGCCACAGGGTCACTTGACTTCATCAGGGGGAGTGTAGAACGGCACTAATAGAATATGATATAGTGTTATGGTACTGACAGCAATGCCAACACTTGCAGGTGATGTTGAGTGCTGGACAGCCCTGTCCCGTCTCCTAAAAGTTCCTAATATGATGAGCCAAGGGGCATATGTGGCAGTGGGAGGAGACAGGCCAGCATTTCGGAAGTATTAAAACATGCTTGTTCTAGTACTCCAGGAGTACTGTTTGTATACAGATACACATGTGTATGGTGAACATTGGTCTACATAACTCAACAGAGAGTATCAGATGCAGTAACTGTTTGGATATTCTGACAGCTGCAGGTGCTGGCTGTCAGAATACAGTAATTGTCAGCAAGAGATACATCCATTCACGCTGCTTATAATGAGTGGGGAGGGGGGATTGACCAAGCAAGCTGTTTTATCTTTTTCGGCCCATGTGCTGAACAAGAGAAAACGACATGTGTATGGCCAGCTTTAGCTGTCAACATCACTGTGCAATGCAATGAGGCACTTATGTACGGGAAACATTCTGCTGTGGTCCTGCTGAGGAGATTAATTCTATTGTTGATTTGGACAGATTCTTGTTATCAGCACAATTCTGTCCTACCATAGCAGAAATAAGGCTATTGCCATCCTGCAGCAGATACAAGCAATTAATGAGGCTAATTAACTCTATATTTACTATTCTGTTTTTAAGCAGAAGTCCCCTGTTCTATTTCTAATTAGTTTAACACACTGCAAAGGCAGCATCACTTCTTTTATCACCTCTCTTACTAATGAATGTTATTAGCATATCTGTACACAAATGCTATCGGCACCTGAAAAATATTGTACCAGTGTGTCTTTTGTCTGTGAATTACGTTACAATTTACAGCTTGAAAACTTGATAGTTATAGCTGTTTTTTTTTTTAACATCTACATTAAGCTTTGCATTGCTGTATTGTATATTTACAGGAGCTTTCTGTAAAAATGGGGAAATCAGTTTGAGTCGTCCATAACAACAAATCAGATTCCAGCTGTCTTTTCATTGACAAGGTCAGCCTTTTTCATTGACAAGGTCATCCACTTTCTTAAAGTGGTTTTAAAGGCAAAAGGTTTTGCATTAAGTTAAAAAAAAACTCTACATCTAGGTTCTCTCCCAGCCCCCCCCCCCCCATACTCACCTGAGCCTGATCTCAATCCAGCAATGTGCTTGAGAGCAGAGCTCTCCTTTCTCATTGGCTCAGGCACAGCAGCCAAAGTTGTTGGCTCCCACTGCTGTCAGTGTCAACCAGAGCCAGTAAGGAGGGAGCAGGGGGCTGGGCCCAGCCGTGCTCTGTGTCTAAAGCCGGCTCAGGGGTGAGCACTCACAAGTGCCCCCCGTGCAATCGCATTGCTATGGGGGAATTTGGTAGGGGGGAGGAGCCAGAAGCACCAGTGGTGGACACGAGAAGAGGGGTTGCTCTGTGTAAAACCATTGCACAGAGCAAGTAAGGCCCCTTTTTATATGGGGCTGGCCGTTTTTACTACTCTGCTTGCTCAGCAGGGATCGCTCTGTCGATCCCCGCTGAGCCGGCGGATGACAAGTCCGTCTCTGCACTCTGTGCAGGAATGGTCCTGTCAGAGAGTCCGCTCTCCCCTATGGGGGGATCGGATGATTATGGACTGCCTGTCCGTTTTCATCCGATACGCCAGACGAATGGAAAATAGGACATCCATCCGTCTGGATATTGCGGATCGGATCGGATATCATCCGATCACTGACATCCGACGCTTCATAGAGCTGTATGGAGCGACCGTTCAGATCCGCCTGAAAAAACTGACAGGCGGATCTGAGCGGTCCGCATGTGTGAAAGGGGCCAAAGTATAACATTTTTGTTATTTAAAAAAAAAAATGTTCCTTTACAATCACTTTAAATAATATTTTAGTTGAATACATTATAAGATGTGTATAAATATGTATGCTTTTATATACTGTATATAAATACTGTATGTATTGAGGTGCTAGCTTGAACCTATGATAACTAGTGAACAAATAAATGAAATTATAAACTAAATCATAGAATCATAAAAAGCAATTTCATGCAACATAGAAGTCCTGTTACAGTGCCTTGAAAAAGTATTTATATCCCTTTGAAATTCTCCACTTTTTTGTCATGTTACAACCAAAAACGTAAATGTATTTTATTGGGATTTTATGTGATAGACCAACATAAAGTGGCAAATAATTGTGAAGTGGAAGGAATATGATAAATGGTTTTCAAAACTTTTTTACAAATAAATATGTGAAAAGTGTGGCGTACATTTGTATTCAGCCCCCCCGGAGTCAATACTTTGTAGAACCACCTTTCACTGCAATTACAGCTGGAAGTCTTTTTGGGGATGTCTCTACCAGCTTTGCACATCTAGAGAGTGACATTTTTGCCCATTCTTCTTTGCAAAATAGCTCAAGCTCTGTCAGATTGGATGCAGAGCGTCTGTGAACAGCAATTTTCAAGTCTTGCCACAGATTCTCAATTGAATTTGGGTCTGGACTTTGACTGGACCATTCTAACACATGAATATGCTTTAAATCTAAACCTTTCCATTGTAGCTCTGGCTGTATGTTTAGGGTCATTGTCCTGCTGGAAGGTGAACCTCCGCCCCAGTGTCAAGTCATTTGCAGACTCTAACAGGTTTTCTTCTAAGATTGCCCTGTATTTGGCTCCATCCATCTTCCCATCAACTCTGACCAGCTTCCCTGTCCCTGCTGATGAAAAGCATCCCCACAACATGATACTGCCACCACCATGTTTCCCGGTGGGGCTGGTTCAGGGTGATGTGCAGTGTTAGTTTTCCACCACACATAGCATTTTGCTTTTAGGCCAAAAAAGTTCAATTTTGGTCTCATCTGACCAGAGCACCTTCTTCTACATGTTTGGTGTGTCCCCCACATGGCTCATCGCAAACTGCAAACGGGACTTTTTATGGCTTTCTTTCAACAATAGCTTTCTTCTTGCCACTGTTCCACAAAGGCCAGATTTGTGGAGTGTATGACTAATAGTTGTCCTGTGGACAGATTCTCCCACCTGAGCTGTGGATCTCTGCAGCTCCTCCAGAGTTATCATGGGCCTCTTGGCAAATTCTCTGATTATTTCTCTCCTTGGTTGTAACATGACAAAATGTGGACAATTTCAAGGGGTATGAATACTTTTTCAAGGCACTGTATAATGTATTTCTGAATAAACGATAGAAGATTGTTTATTGAGAAATACGTTATAACAGAACTTTTACTTTATACAGATTTCTTTGTTGCACGGAATTGCTTTTTATGATTCTATGATTGTGTTCATAATTGCATTTATCTATTCACTAGTTATCATAGGTTCAAGCTAGCACCTCAACATACAGTATATACATACATACACACATACACACACACACACACACACACACATTTTAAAATGTATTAAAACATGGATGGTGTCAGTAGGGCAGAGGTTGGTGTCAGTAGGGCAGTGGACGATGTCAGTAGTTTTTCATGTTTATTATTTTATTTTTGTATTATTTTTTACAATTGTATTTTTAATCGTTTTTTTACATTTTTTTAGGAGCCCTATTGGGGGCTTTAGTAAAATATAAGCAGGGGGAATCAGCGCCACACTGGGTGATTAGGGTGTGCCTAGGCACACCCACCACACCCCCTGCGCACGTCTGTGCTGGAGCCCATGGTTCAAGTCCCAGCAAGGAGTTTGCCTGTTCTCCTTTGGTTTCCTCTGGGTACTCATTTTTTTCCCCCAACACTCTAGAGGCCTGCTGGTAGGTTATATGTCTCCTGTCTATGTTGGCCTTAGTATTTGTGTGTGCATATAGGTGAGATCAGGACCTTAAAGTGGTATTGAAGTCCAATCTCAAAAAACCTCTGAGCAGGGTTTTTTTAACAGAAAAGTTTTGTCCTGTCATAAATGCCTTCCCCAGGCCTCAGTGGTGATGTGATCTGAACCACACATATGCAGCTAAGGCCACTTTTATGCCACTCGCTGTGTGCCCTGGTGATGTGACTTCTGTGTGCATGCCACGATGAGGCCACGATGAGGCCACAATGAGTGATGTCATTGTGGCCTGGTCATGCAAGTGGCTGAAGAGGCAAAAGAAGACCAAGTGAAGAGACAAGTGCCTGGGACTAGCGGGAGCAGTGACAACACAGTGCTGGAGGGCTCTGTTTGACAGGTAGGTCTGCAATAATGTGCTAGTATGCGGTGCATAAAAACACATTATGGCAGGCGTTTACTACTGCTTTAAGGGGCAGAAACTGTTGTGAATTTACAGTATGCAAACTGCTGCGTAAATTGTTGATGCTGTGATAAAAAATTGACTATGTTAATTACCAAAGTAATGAATCAGCATAAATAAACCTTGGATTTTGATTTCTTTGGATTTAGGCTTCATGTTTGTGTAGCGTAATGCATGGTAAAGCGTTAATTTTCTTAACGATATTTCAAAATTCTTTAAAGCACAGAGAGTCTCAGTTCATTACCCTGTAGATTTTAAACTAACGATCAAAGTATGAGCTTATTTCAGATACATGTCTATCAACGATTATAACTGTACATCAGATATATCTTAGTAGATATTATTTGACCCCTTGAATCTGTTTTCCCACAATTTGGCCTACTGTTTCCTTTGAGTTTGTATGCCTGTTAACACTATATACTATTGTTTAAAAAAAACTACATTACCCAGACTTTTTGGGGCACTGCAATTTGGTTTAATGTACTACAGAAATGTTAAAATATGCCTTCGTCCATGCAAACTAAGTAGATCTCACCCTAAAATAATAATAACATAACAGTAAATACTGGAGTGGGTTAAGGTACAATGTTTAGGAGATCTCTAGTATTAGTTTGTAATCACAGGATATTGATCCGTAACTCCTCTCTTTACTGTGTGGTTGATTTACACAATACCAGCACAGACTTTCCTTTAACAAATATTTAGCACATTACAAATATTCTTGCAATTTACACTTCCCACAGTTCTCTATTCTATTGAATTAAGCAAATTTTCTTTTTAGTAAAAGTTCTCTAAATAATGCTGCCCTCAGTAGTCCTCTATAGACATGTAGAGATATATATATTTGTAATAATGCCCCAGACTGACCCCTTCCCTATTCTGTGCTATGCTGGGAATGTAGAATGTGTACATCTCAACTATTTCACAAGTAACTTGAGAGAACTACAGAAAGATTATCAACCCCTTCTGCAAGCTCTAAGTTTGCTTCCCAGCTCAGTGAAAAATGAAGAGACATTATGGTGCTATATATGTAACATTAAATTGGCAATCACAGGACATTCACAGTTGCCAAGCATGTTGGTATTATTGGCTTATAAAAAGTTGCATGATGTGCAGGGTTTTACCAACATCAACACTATTATTTACTCATATTTATTGTACTGTTCAACAGCACAAGCGAAACCTGCGATGAGTAAAATATGCAGGCTACCATTACTGACCTTCTTTGGAAAGTGCTGGTTGCCTGGTTTTCTCTTGAGTCACTGGCCTAGAATGAGTATGTAGCAAAGGAATTCAGAGAGAAGTCAAAATTCCTTATCTGCAAATGTATTTACTGTACCAGGAAATATTGAAGCTACTGGATCAGCAGGATAGGCAGATAATTAACACATTTAGAGCACAGCAATGACAGACTACATATTTGTGCCTGGGAGAGCGACCCTTTAAAGGGTCATGTGGAGGCCATCTTCCCAGAGGAACAGGTGCTCGCGATGTTTGTGCCTGGGAGAGTGACCTGTTAGAGGGTCACGTGGAGGCCATCTTTCCAGAGGAACAGGTGCCCCTGATGTTTGTGCCTGGGAGAGTGACCCCTTAGAGCAGTGGTTCTCAACCTGAGGGTCCAATGATGATTTGCCAGGGGTCACCGAATCCTGGGCTGTTCCTGAGGCCAGCACCGCTCTCCCAGCCTTTTTGAGGCCGCCCAGCAGGGCTGTCCCTGGAGCCTGTGACCGCCCAGCCGGGCTGTTCATGGAGCCTGCGGCCTTCCACTCAGCCTCTCCGCAGCCATTCATTCAGTTTATGGCATGGCTGGGGGACAGAGACTAGAGGTCAGCTAACTGATGAGGAATGTGAAGTGGGAGGGGCTGGAGGAGACCCTATCTCCTGATTTCGGTATAGGTGTCACGTTATGATACACCACAAAGTCGGAGACACAGTGTCCAACTCTACCTGTGATTATAGTTGCCATTAAAAGTCTCCACTACAATTCTCAGATCAGCAGATGACCTTGATCAAGAGCACCCAAGCTGGCTGATCAGAACTCCCCCCAGCATTGCCACACATCCCAACTACTCGCCATGACTGCCACTCATCCCATTCCCCCCACCCCACCAAGGAGTAAGAGAAGGGATAAAAATAGAGAATACATGGAAGGGAGAGGGGGAGGAACAAAGAAAAAGGGAGAGAAAGAATAAGAGAAAGAACAAGAAAATTGGCTAGAGAGAGGGATGGGGAAAAAAAAAAATTAGGATAGAGAAAGAAAGGAGAACAAAGAGAAAGAGTGGTACATCCTAAAATGTACCATAAGGGGTTTCAATACTGTACGAGTGAAAGGGACTCAAGGAGCGCTAAATGTCCATTAGGGGTGCAAATTACTTGTCTTGCCTTGGGTGCCAATAACCCACACTACGAAAATAATTTTACTGTTAGGGGTCCCCACAACTTGGGAAATTTTATCAAGGGGTCACGGCACTAGAAAGATTGAGAACCATTGCCTTAGAGGGTCATGTGGAGGCCATCTTTCCAGAGGAACAGGTGCCCCTGATGTTTGTGCCTGGGAGAGTGACCCGTTAGAGGGTCATGTGGAGGCCATCTTCCCAGAGGAACAGGTGCCCCCGATGTTTGTGCCTGGGAGAGTGACCTATTAGAGGGTCATGTGGAGGCCATCTATCCAGAGGAACAGGTGCCCCTGATGTTTGTGCCTGGGAGAGTGACCTGTTAGAGGGTCATGTGGAGGCCATCTTTCCAGAGGAACAGGTGCCCCTGATGTTTGTGCCTGGGAGAGTGACCCCTTAGAGCAGTGGTTCTCAACCTGAGGGTCGAATGATGATTTGCCAGGGGTCACCGAATCCTGGGCTGTTCCTGAGGCCAGCATCGCTCTCCCAGCCTTTTTGAGGCCGCCCAGCAGGGCTGTCCCTGGAGCCTGTAACCTCCGAGCCGGGCTGTTCATGGAGCCTGCGGCCTCCCACTCAGCCTCTCCACAGCCATTCATTCAGTTCATGGCATGGCTGGGGGACAGAGACTAGAGGTCAGCTAACTGATGAGGAATGTGAAGTGGGAGGGGCTGGAGGAGACCCTATCTCCTGATTTCGATATAGGTGTCACGGTTATGATACACCACAAAGTCGGAGACACAGTGTCTAACTCTACCTGTGATTATAGTTGCCATTAAAAGTCTCCACTACAATTCTCAGATCAGCAGATGACCTTGATCAAGAGCACCCATGCTGGCTGATCAGAACTCCCCCCAGCATTGCCACACATCCCAACTACTCGCCATGACTGCCACTCATCCCATTCCCCCCACCCCACCAAGGAGTAAGAGAAGGGATAAAAATATAGAATACATGGAAGGGAGAGGGGGAGGAACAAAAAAAAAGCGAGAGAAAGAATAAGAGAAAGAACAAGAAAATTGGCTAGAGAGAGGGATGGGGAAAAAGAAAATTAGGATAGAGAAAGAAAGGAGAACAAAGAGATAGAGTGGTACATCCTAAAATGTACCATAAGGGGTTTCAATACTGTACGAGTGAAAGGGACTCAAGGAGCGCTAAATGTCCATTAGGGGTGCAAATTACTTGTCTTGCCTTGGGTGCCGACAACCCACACTACGAAAATAATTTTACTGTTAGGGGTCCCCACAACTTGGGAAATTTTATCAAGGGGTCACGGCAGTAGAAAGATTGAGAACCACTGCCTTAGAGGGTCATGTGGAGGCCATCTTTCCAGAGGAACAGGTGCCCCTGATGTTTGTGCCTGGGAGAGTGACCCGTTAGAGGGTCATGTGGAGGCCATCTTCCCAGAGGAACAGGTGCCCCCGATGTTTGTGCCTGGGAGAGTGACCTATTAGAGGGTCATGTGGAGGCCATCTATCCAGAGGAACAGGTGCCCCTGATGTTTGTGCCTGGGAGAGTGACCTGTTAGAGGGTCATGTGGAGGCCATCTTTCCAGAGGAACAGGTGCCCCTGATGTTTGTGCCTGGGAGAGTGACCCCTTAGAGCAGTGGTTCTCAACCTGAGGGTCGAATGATGATTTGCCAGGGGTCACCGAATCCTGGGCTGTTCCTGAGGCCAGCACCGCTCTCCCAGCCTTTTTGAGGCCGCCCAGCAGGGCTGTCCCTGGAGCCTGTAACCTCCGAGCCGGGCTGTTCATGGAGCCTGCGGCCTCCCACTCAGCCTCTCCACAGCCATTCATTCAGTTCATGGCATGGCTGGGGGACAGAGACTAGAGGTCAGCTAACTGATGAGGAATGTGAAGTGGGAGGGGCTGGAGGAGACCCTATCTCCTGATTTCGATATAGGTGTCACGGTTATGATACACCACAAAGTCGGAGACACAGTGTCTAACTCTACCTGTGATTATAGTTGCCATTAAAAGTCTCCACTACAATTCTCAGATCAGCAGATGACCTTGATCAAGAGCACCCATGCTGGCTGATCAGAACTCCCCCCAGCATTGCCACACATCCCAACTACTCGCCATGACTGCCACTCATCCCATTCCCCCCACCCCACCAAGGAGTAAGAGAAGGGATAAAAATATAGAATACATGGAAGGGAGAGGGGGAGGAACAAAAAAAAAGCGAGAGAAAGAATAAGAGAAAGAACAAGAAAATTGGCTAGAGAGAGGGATGGGGAAAAAGAAAATTAGGATAGAGAAAGAAAGGAGAACAAAGAGATAGAGTGGTACATCCTAAAATGTACCATAAGGGGTTTCAATACTGTACGAGTGAAAGGGACTCAAGGAGCGCTAAATGTCCATTAGGGGTGCAAATTACTTGTCTTGCCTTGGGTGCCGACAACCCACACTACGAAAATAATTTTACTGTTAGGGGTCCCCACAACTTGGGAAATTTTATCAAGGGGTCACGGCAGTAGAAAGATTGAGAACCACTGCCTTAGAGGGTCATGTGGAGGCCATCTTTCCAGAGGAACAGGTGCCCCTGATGTTTGTGCCTGGGAGAGTGACCCGTTAGAGGGTCATGTGGAGGCCATCTTTCCAGAGGAACAGGTGCCCCTGATGTTTGTGCCTGGGAGAGTGACCCAGTAGAGGGTCATGTGGAGGCCATCTTTCCAGAGGAACAGGTGCCCCTGATGTTTGTGCCTGGGAGAGTGACCCGTTAGAGGGTCATGTGGAGGCCATCTTTCCAGAGGAACAGGTGCCCCTGATGTTTTGCCGGTAAATGGAGATCTGCACACTTTCTTTCTACATACAATTTCATGTGGCCATGCTTTAATGAAATGACTTTCATGATGATACTGTTCTTACTGTACACATGTTGACACTAGGATGAATTGTATGAAATAATTTGTTCTATCTGGGCTTCCCCTGTCCTGAAGAAGCGGGCAAGACCCAAGATACGTGTAGACATATGGGACACCCTGTCAGTGGCGTATCTAAGGTATGGCAGCCATAGCAAGTGCCATGGGCGCCATGGGGGGAAGGGGCAGCAAAGAAGCCGCCCTCCGCATGAAAAAAAACCCACCCATCCTCCCGGACTAATATAGCCCTGCGGTGCCGGTGTTCTATCAGATAGCTGGCTGTTGGGCTCGGCTTAAGCTGAGGGAGGCTCTGTCAGCAAGGAGGGGCAGGGCAGGGAGCTCCACTGACGTTCTGACCGTGCCCTGCCCCGCCGCATGTACTCTGTATGTGCTTTGGAGCGCTGAGATCGCCTCTCCTGGACAACAAATATTCCCGCCCCCTACCGCAAAAGCCCTGCCCCTACCACCGTAAGCCCCGCCCCTACCACGGAAAGCTCCACCTCCGGACCTCTGAGAGTGGGAAGTGAGCCCGGCTGGTCAGGTAGGTCTTTCTACCTTTAGACTCACAGTTACTAAACCCTCCCTGACAATGTTTTTTACCCTCCCTCTATAGCTATGCATTGCTTTGTAGTATGTCACATTCGCAGTCTGGTCATCTCCTGTAGTATGTTACATTCACAGTCTGGTCATCTCCTGTAGTATGTCGCTTTCACAGTCTGGTCATCTCCTGTAGTATATTGCATTCAAAGTCTCTGGTCATCTCCTGTAGTATGTCACATTCGCAGTCTGGTCATCTCCTGTAGTATGTCACATTCGTAGTCTCTGGTCATCTCCTGTAGTATGTCACATTCGCAGTCTCCGGTCATCTCCTGTAGTATGTTACATTCACAGTCTGGTCATCTCCTGTAGTATGTCGCTTTCACAGTCTGGTCATCTCCTGTAGTATATTGCATTCAAAGTCTCTGGTCATCTCCTGTAGTATGTCACATTCACAGTCTGGTCATCTCCTGTAGTATGTCGCATTCGCAGTCTCTGGTCATCTCCTGTAGTATTACTTCATATTCCCATCGCACACATTCCTGGATGAGCTCACGAATATGGGTGCTGCAGCCATAACAACCAGCTGGATACTAGTTCAAGCCACAATGAAGATATTTGCCAGTACACCATGGAACGGCGTAAATAGCGTCCAAACGTGTAATTTATTGCATGATCACAACACAAGGAGAGTGTAATGTTTCGGAGTCACGCAGGACCCCTTACGTCAGGCCTGACGAAGGGGTCCTGCGTGACTCTGAAACGTTGCACTCTCCTTGTGTTGTGATAATGCAATAAATTACATGTTTGGACGCTATTTACGCCGTTCCATGGTGTGCTGGCAAATATCTTCATTATCTCCTGTAGTATGTCGCATTCGCAGTCTGGTCATCTCCTGTAGTATGTTCCATTCATAGTCTGATCATCTCCTGTAGTATGTCACATTCACAGTCTCTGGTCATCTCCTGTAGTATGTCACATTCGCAGTCTCTGGTCATCTCCTGTAGTATGTCGCATTCGCAGTTTCTGGTCATCTCCTGTAGTATGTCGCATTCGCAGTCTCTGGTCATCTCTTGTAGTATGTCGCATTCGCAGTCTGGTCATCTACTGTAGTATGTCACATTCGCAGCCTCTGGTCATCTCCTGTAGTATGTCGTATTCGCAGTCTGGTCATCTCCTGTAGTATGTCGCATTCACAGTCTGGTCATCTCCTGTAGTATGTCACATTCGCAGTCTCTTGTCATCTCCTGTAGTATGTCACATTCGCAGTCTCTGGTCATCTCCTGTAGTATGTCCCATTCGCAGTCTCTGGTCATCTCCTGTAGTATGTCGCATTCGCAGTCTGGTCATCTCCTGTAGTATGTCGCATTCGCAGTCTGGTCATCTCCTGTAGTATGTCGCATTCGCAGTCTGGTCATCTCCTGTAGTATGTCGCATTCGCAGTCTGGTCATCTCCTGTAGTATGTCGCATTCGCAGTCTGGTCATCTCCTGTAGTATGTCTCATTCGCAGTCTATTTAAAAGTAGTACCTGCTGTTGCAAAAAATCACTTTATTACACTTTTGAGCACTATATATGATTGGCTGCTTCTGCTTGGCACACACGCACAATCAAATAGTGCTCAATATGGATTAAATAAATAGATATCATAAAGTGTAATAAAGTGATTTGTGCAACAAGCTCCTTAAACAGTCCACATTCAGTGAAAGTTCATGTAGTGCAAACTTTGCACTACATGAACTTTCACTAAATGTAGAATGTTTAATGACCAGCGGCGAACTGACCCATCGGGCAGTTTATGTAGTGCCAATCCATAATTTGTTAATTGAAAGATTAAAGAGCTTGACTTGTAGTTTTGTTAACTGTTTTTTTTTCTTTTGACAGGGGCGCAGTTTCAGTGCTAGCCATAGGCGCCATTTTCACTAGATACGCCTCTGCACCCTGTAATAATCATGTATACTATATATGGTCTTAATTTTTGAACCATATCTTACATATATTTGATTACAGTTATAAATATTGATAGGCATGTATTTGAAATAAGCTCATACTTTGATCACTAATTTAAACCTACAAGGTAATAGATTGAGACTCCCCCTGATTTAAGGGATTTTAATATATGGTTAAAAAAAGTTAGCGCTATACTACGCATTACCACGACACACAAATGTGAAGCCTAAACCCGAAGAAACCCAAAATGTATTTATGCTAATTTGTATTTTGAATCCTTGTTTGAGTTCTGTCTGTATAAATGGCCTGTGCAGATATTATAGGGATAATTGATCCTTTTGTTTTACATAAGACTGAGTTTCAGCTAGTCCTGTAGCACAGTGAGATATTAGGCGCAGGCTGTATCCTCAGAGCCCTATTTTGATGTAAATGTGGTAGACACAAGCACAACTAGTTCAACCATGTAATGTCTTCTTGCCATGAAGAATAAAGGCAGTTTAGACAAAATAAGATGAAAAAGATCTTCTGTCAACCTATTTCCATTTCACAGGCCATTGCAATCTGCTGCTTACTAAATATTGCTTTTTATAGCCTATTCACTTCAATGAGCTATAAGGAGTCTTGCAGAGTAGTGCTTATTAATAAATATGTCCTTTTATCTTCAGATGAGGTCCTTTAATTTCTCTCTTGGAGCTTTAAACACTGGAGTGGTCTTACTGTGGTTACTGCTGATATTTTATGGCCATAGATCCAAAGTAAAAGACTGCAGAAGCAAAAATTATAGGAATCCATACAATATTAATGTTCTTTCTCACTGGGAAATTTCTTTGTGAGCAATAACGACAAACATTCAGACAAGTAATAAATCAGCAGTGTGAAAAATTCTTGCAATATGCTATGTACTGGAATAAAAGCAAACCGAGAGCTGTGCCGGTTCACACCAGTGCGTGGTGCGAGATCGCATGTCATTCGAACCACACTGCAGTGCAAATCACATGCGATGTGCTATGCAAATTTAGCCATACAGATAGTATGACTGATATTGCATCGCATTCGGACCAAACTCGCACAGGACCCTTTTTTTGGTCCGTACCAGAATCGGATCGCATGGGTGTTCATACCCATGTGATCCAATTCATGTCCGAACTGTCAGTTCGCGGTATGATATGCAAGCTGAAAGGGGGGTGTCATTAACAATGTATTAACACTCCCAGGCAGTTTGCATATGGCAGTGTGAACTACTGTGCAAGTCAGGTGCGATGCAGGAACTCGCAGTGGATTTGCAGGGTTCCCACACAAGTGTAAACCGAGCCTGAGACATAGGCATATCTTAAAAAGAAACAGCTAACCTTTGAAATACTGTTAATATGTAACAAAAACACGCACATAACTTTTTATTGCATGCATATCCTTTGTTTGTTACAAATGTTGAGTATAATCTTGCAGTCTATATATTAGAAAAGCTTTGCAATTTCCCTAATCTTAAAGCTGTTTTTCAGTCAGTTCTGCAAAAATTTAAAAGTCAGCAGCTACAAAAACTGTACCTGCTGACTTTTAACCACTTCAGCCCCGGAAGGATTTTCCCCCTTAATGACCAGGCCATTTTTTGCGATGCTTCACTGCGTCACTTTAACTGACAATTGCGTGGTCATGTGACACTGTACCCAAACAAAATTGACGTCCTTTTTTTTAAAAACAAATAGAGCTTTCTTTTGGTGGTATTTGATCACCTTTGCGGTTTTTATTTTTTGCGCTATAAACAAAAAAAGAGTGACAATTTTGAAAAAAAAAAAGATTTTATACTTTTTGCTATAATAAATATCCAAAAAAAAAGTAAAAAAATAAAATTTTTCATCAGTTTAGGCCGATATCTATTCTTCTACATATTTTTGGTAAAAAAAATGCAGTAAGCGTATACTGATTGGTTTGTGCAAAAGCATCTACAAAATAGGGTTATGGCATTTTTATTATTATTATTTTTTTTACTAGTAATAATGTGATCAGTGATTTTTAGTGGTACTGCGACATTGCGTAGGACAGATCGGACACTTTTGATGCATTTTTGGGACCACTGACATTTATACAGCAATCAGTGCTATAAAAATGCGCTGATTACTCTGTAAATGTCACTGGTAGGGAAGGAGTTAACATTAGGGGGTGATCAAGGGGTTAAATGTGTTCCCTAGGTGTGTTTCTTACTGTGGGGGGATGGTAGTGACTAGAGGAGGAGACATATCACTGTTACTACTTATTAGGAGCAGACGATCTGTCTCTCCTCTCCTGACAGAACAGGGATTTGTGTGTTTACACACACAAATCCCCATTCTGGCTCTCGTGCCCGCGATCGCGTGTGGCCGGCGGTCATCGCAACCTCCAGCCACACGCATTGGGCTCCCCGCCGTGCGCACCTGCTGTAGCTGTTTAAAGGGCCGACGTACAGCTACGGTGAATTACGCGAGAGAGCCGACCTGCCGCAGTATAATGAAGGCGGCTGGTCGGCTAGTGGTAAATAAACATTTTACTGGTCTTTTTGGTCCCTGCCACCAACGTGTTAACTGTGGGCAGCCGACTGTGACTCCTCGTGGCTTCACAGCCAGCTGCCTACTGTGCATGTGCGAGCCATGCTGCACTTTGTGAACAGCCCCACCTCCTTCTGGGACCTGTGACATATCCCAGAAGGGAGTTGCAGGGAGGGAAGCTGGTATGAGAACTTCTGCCTAGATCGCCTAGGTGATGTGAGCAGAAGTGGAAGCGGGTACCTGTTAACATTAAGTACCCGCTATTCCCCCCAAAATATGTTTCAAATATGGCGGGGAGGAGGAGCAAGAGTGGAACCTCCCCTTTTGGGTGGGGTTCCGCTTCAAGCCCTTTATCCGCTTCGGGTAAAACAAAAGTTAATGCCTAAGCACAATTTTGCAACTTTGACATGTGTTAGTTAAACCGTACATCAGCATAACTACTTTGTGCATCCAGGTGGATTATACCACGTTTTAAAAAAACATTTTTACACACTTTTTCCTCTCTCTGCAAAGACAGCGAGAGATACAATACAAAACACAGGAGCGGGCTTCACAGTGACTGATCACTGTGATAGCCAATCAGAGGCTAGCACAGCGACCAGGTGACCCAAAATCGGAAGTTCCGGGTCCTGATCATTAGTACGGGCCCCGGGGCTCTCGGTGAGACCCCAGGCTCTGTGTTGGGAGCGAGTCATGCAGCGCTCTCCCAGCACAAAGGAAGATACGCAAATATGCAGCCCCACGGAAAAAAAAACAGTCCAGTTGGGGCAGCATATTTGCGTATACTCTGCGCCAAGGGGTTAAATTTGTCATACTTTTGTTATCTTCACATAGCTCAAAAAATTGTATGTAGTTTCTTGAAGCCCAATCACACGCATTTTCTTGAATGCCCTCTCCCCCCTTTACCCAATACCTTTCCTCAATTCCAAGATGTCCTCACTCTTTTGTGTTAAATGGTGCCCAGCATCACTAAACATTGAAAACTGAGGAAAGACTGGGAGTGCAGGGTGTAATTGCCCCACCATTATAGCACAATACTCCACATTCAGTATATTGATATAGAGGGTGGGGCAGATGTGATTATGTCCATGCCATACATCATCTAGGTTTGCCCACTGCTGGAAGAAGAGGAAGAGGACCAAGCATGCCATGTGGCTGACCAGATGATATTTCAATAAAGTACAGGGTGGTGGAAGTACAGAGTCTGAAGCTGGGCTTTAAGGAGAAACTATGATAATATGAGGTCCAATTTATCTATTTATTTATTTTGTTTTGTTTTTTTGTAGGTTTTTAAGCACTTAAGCTCTTGTACCTGTATACACCTTATGGGCCAGAGCAATTTGTATATTTCTGCTATGACCCTGTTAATTCAGAGATAACTTTGTCATTACATAAGATAACAAAGTACAAAACAATTGCACGGTCGTAAAATTGATGTCCTTTTTCTCACAAATAGAGATTTCTTTTGATTGTATTTGATCACCTCTGTGTTTTTTATTTTTTTCACTATAAACAAAAAAAGATTTTTCATTTCTTTTTAATGAATGTCATCAATTTAAATTAATATGAATTTATTGTTGGCCATTATTGGCACCTTTAGTGCAAGAAAAGCTCAAGACAAATTCAGTCTGTGGTCTCTGACCATTTTTTGTATCATGTCCTCAGTCTCTAACCATCTCTTGTATCATGTCTGCAATCTCTTACTTCAATTTAAACATATTGCTAATAGTAATAACAACATTTCCATGCAGTGCACCTCTAGCAGACATGACACAGGAGATGGTTAGAGACTGCAGACATGATACAAGAGATCAATGCCACCTCATCAGTGCTCATCAAATGCAGCCTACCAGTGCCCTTCAAATACATCCCCACCAGTGTGCATCAAATGCAGCCTCACCAGTGCCCATCAGATGCAGCCTCATCAGTGTCCATCAGATGCAGCCTCATCAGTGCCCATCAGATGCAGCCTCACCAGTGCCTAATAGATGCAGCCTACCAGTGCCCATCAGATGCAGCCTTACCAGTGACCATAAGATGCAGCCTACCAGTGCCCATCAGATGCAGCCTACCAGAGCCCATCAGATGCAGCCTCACCAGTGCCCATCAACTGCAGCCCCACCAGTGCCCATCAAATGCAGCCTCACCAGTGCCCATAAGATGCAGCCTCACCAGTGCCCATCAGATGCAGCCTACCAGAGCCCATCAGATGCAGCCTCACCAGTGCCCATCAACTGCAGCCCCACCAGTGCCCATCAAATTCAGCCTCACCAGTTCCCCTTTAAATGCAGCCTCACCAGTGCCCATCAGATGCAGCCTCACCAGTGCCCATCAGATGCAGCCTCACCAGTGCCCATCAGATGCAGCCTACCAGAGCCCATCAGATGCAGCTTCACCAGTGCCCATAAACTGCAGACCCACCAGTGCCCATCAGATGCAGCCTACCAGTGCCCATCAAATGCAGCCTCACCGGTGCCCATTAGATGCAGCATACCAGTGCCTGGATCACACAGAACGGTGCTCTCCCGCTGTGTCACAGAGCTGGATTTGAATTACCCGGGCAGGTGGCTGCAGTAACAAAGTCCTGCCTCCTATGATACACGTCACACTGATTCAATTTCCCGGCATTGGATCAGTGTGCCGTCTATTACAGGAGGTGGGACTTTGTTACAGTGGCTGCCAAACATTTCAGATTGAAGCTCCGTGACACAGCAGGAGATCGCCAGTCTCTATGACACACAAGGAGAGGAGGACCGCCCTCTCTTTGGTGACATTATCGGCACCTTTTTTTCCTTTCGGCTGAATGCAAAAAATACCATGTTCAGCTGATATGTTTCAGCGGCTGAAATTTCATTGCACCCCTAGAAAGAAATTTTTTTTTTTTTTTGTTAATAATAGCAATACAAAAAAAAAATAAAAAGCAGTAGAAAGCCAATAGCTAAGGGGGGAGAGGAGTTAATTAGGGCTGATTAGGTTTAACTAAGGGTTAATAAAGCGCTTAAGTAGAATTACATTCAATTAAAAAATATCAACAATGCAATTACTGGCTGTCATTTTCTTAACTGATAATAGTTGCTGGGGAAGCCACAACAGGGGGAGAGAAGCAGGAAGTAAGAGAGAGTACTGCTACTGTATGTCTGAATCCTTTAAGGCACTGTAAAACCACCTGCTGGAGATCTCTGAAGGATAGAAAAGCAGGTTTTACCACAATATTCACCTTCATTCTGGAGCTGTCCTGTGACTGAACAATGAAGAGAAAACAGCACAGTGATAAGCTGATCTCTTTGTCACTCTAAAAAATACATTTCATGATAATCTTTTTTTTTATCTGCTTAGAGTATTTCATCTTGAACTATTGAGTTATGTAAACAACAGGCGTACAATAGATGGGTTAAAAGGTGAATGAAAAGCTTGTGAAAAGGAGTCCAGAGCTCTATCTTCTATCTGTAAAAAAATGTAAATATTGTATATTAACATGACTAAAAAAAAAACAAACAATTTTTTTAAATGTGAATTTTTAGTCTTCCAAAAATAAATAAATTAAGAAATGATATACAAAAGTACTATGCATTCCCTTTAAGGATAGATTAATTTTAGTTTTTCCATCATGTTGGTGAGCTTTACCCTTCCAATACATTGTAAATCCTCTTATTTTAAAATAAGCTTTGAATAAAAATGACTTGATGCATTTTCATTTCAGTGTGCTGTGGCTTAAAAATAACTTAATGGGTTTAAAAGCAAAGCATTTTCCCAAACTATTTGACTTCTTTATTTGCTTTTTTCAGGTAACTGAAAGGATTTTAGACTTTGTTAAAATGGTAAAGAATGTATTCTGCTCTAAATGTAATGCATTTGTTTTACATTATGCAACTATACTAGTAAGGTAAAGCATTTTCTGAAATCTACTTTATATCATTTTTCGCTAGAATGATGAAAGCTGAATAAGTATTATGCTAGAATGATAGTTATATTATCCTGGATTTGGCCATAGGAAGACAAAATAATTAATGAAGCATAACTATACTTACCTGCCCCGCCAGCGATAACAGATCAAAACTGTCGCTCATGACTCTGTTCACATTGTTATCTTCTCTCACAGTCTTCTATTAGGCAGATGCTCCTGTTTCCTCCATTTTATTATTTTGTTTTTCTGCAATGCATATACAGATAATTATTATTATTATTTTATATATACAGTTGTGCTCATAAGTTTCCATACCCTGGCAGAAATTATGATTTCTTGGCCATTTTTCAGAGAATATGAATGATAACACAAAAACTTTTCTTTCACTCATGGTTAGTGTTTGGCTGAATTCATTTATTACCAATCAACTGCGTTTACTCTTTTTAAATCACGATCACAACAGAAACTACCCAAATGACCCTGGTCAAAAGTTTACATACCCCAGTTCTTAAAGCGGGGTTCCACTCAAATTTTTAACTTAATCTTACCCCCTTCAGTTAATTGCATAGATGTTCAAATGCCGCACGAAAATAATTTTTATCGCTGTAATTACCTTTATATTGTACTTTATTGTGGCACTTCCTGTCTCTCCTCCCATGGGAGTAGGCGTGTTTATTGCCTTTCCCCGGCACCGCACTGTCTCCTGGGAGCCTAGTGTCAGGCTTCCCAAGATTCAGTGCGGAAACAATGATCATGCGCGTGAACAAGCTGTGAATGAACAGCATTCACCGCATCCCGGAAATCAATGCTTGTGGGCTTCACATGCCCACAAGTAAGATGGAAACAGCCAGGATCACATTTTTAAAGTTATTCTTCAGTACGACAGAGGTTGAAATATTACACCCAAACTGTGAGTATTATTTTGGGATTAGCAAAGTGTCTCAATGACTAAAAAAAAAAAGATTGGTCGCCGGACTCCCGCTTTAACCACTTCAATAGAGGGCATTTTCACTCTCTTCCTGCCCAGGCCAATTTTAAGCTTTCAGCGCTGTAACATTTTGAATGACAATTGCGCGGTCATGCAACACTGTACCCAAATGAGCTTTCTTTTGGTGGTATTTGATCACCTCTACGTTTTTTATTTTTTGCGCTATAAACAAAAAAAGTGCGACAATTTAAAAAAAAAACATAATATTTTTTACTTTTTGCTATAATAAATATCCCCAATTAAAAAAAAAAAAAAAAACAATGTTAGGCCGATACGTATTCTTCTACATGTTTTTGGTAAAAAAAAAATCGCAATAAGCGTATATTGATTGGTTTGCGCAAAAGTTATAGCGCCTACAAAATAGGGGATAGATTTATGGCATTTTTATTATTTTTTCTTTACTAGTAATGGCGGTGATCTGAGATTTTTATCGCGACTGTGACATTGCGGTGGACAGATCAGACACTTTTGACACTATTTTGGAACCACTGACATTTATACAGCGATCAGTGCTATAAATATGCACTGATTACTGTGTAAATGCCACTGGCAAGGAAAGAGTCAACACTAGGGGGCGATCAAGGGGTTAAATGTGTTACCTAGGGGGTGATTCTAACTGGGGGGGATGGGACTGACTAGGGGAGGAGACCGATCGGTGTTCCTATATACTTCATATACCATAAATGCCAACACGTACTGTGACATACTGAAGCAGAGCATGATCCCCTCCCTTTGGAGACTGGGCCACAGGGCAATACTCCAACATGATAACGACCCTAAACACACCTCCAAGACCACCACTGCCTTGCTAAAGAAGTTGAGGGTAAAGGTGATGGACTGGCCAAGCATGTCTCCAGATCTAAACCCTGTTGAGCATCTGTTGACATTCATGGTTCCCTTAATGAACTGTAGCTCCCCAGTGCCAGCAGCACTCATGCAGCCCCTGACCATGACACTCCCACCACCATGCTGGACTGTAGGCAAGACACACTTGTCTTTGTACTCCTCACCTGGTTGATTCCACACACACTTGACACCATCTGAACCAAATAAGTTTATCTTGGTCTCATCAGACCACAGGACCTGGTTCCAGTAATCCATTTCCTTAGTCTGCTTGTCTTCAGCAAACTGTTTGTGGGCTTTCTTGTGCATCATCTTTAGATGAGGCTTCCTTCTGGGACGACAGCCATGCAGACTAATTTGGTGCAGTGTGCGGCGTATGCTCTGAGCACTGACAGGCTGACCCCCACCCTTTCAACCTCTGCAGAAATGCTGGCAGCACTCATACATCTATTTTACAAAGACAACCTCTTAATATAACGCTGAGCACGTGCACTCAACTCCTTTGGATGACCATAGCGAGTCCTGTTCTGAGTGGAACCTGTCCTGTTAAACTGCTGTATGGTCTTGGCCACCGTGCTGCAGCTAAGTTTCAGGGTCTTGGCAATCTTCTTATAGCCTAGGCCATCTTTATGTAGAGCAACAATTCTTTTTTTCAGATCCTCAGATTCCTTTGCCATGAGGTGCCATGTTGAACTTCCAGTGACCAGTATGAGAGAGTGAGAGCGATAACACTAAATTTACCACACCTGCTCCCCATTCACACCTGAAACCTTGTAACACTAACGAGTCATATGACACCGGGAAGGGAAAATGGGTAATTGGGTCCAATTTGGACATTTTCACTTAGGGGTGTACTCACTTTTGTTGGCAGCGGTTTAGACATTAATGGCTGTGTGTTGAGTTATTTTGAGGGGACAGCAAATTTACACTGTTATACAAGCTGTACACTCACTACTTTACATTGTGGAAAACTGTCATTTCTTCAGTGTTGTCACATGAAATGATATAATAAAACATTTACAAAATAGTGTACTCACTTTTGTGAGATACTGTGTGTATATATATATATATATATATATATATATATATATATATAGTTAGTTGGAAAAAATGATATAGTTAAAGTGGAGTTCCACCCAAAAAAAAAAAACTACATTAAAAATCCTAAAAAAAAATACAAAAAAAATTTGGATATTTCTTTTTTTTTACTTACCTCTAAATGCCTGTTGCTAGGGGGTCCCTCGTAGTCTGCCTCTTCCAGTGCCTGGGCTGGTGACATCACTTCCCCCTCGGCACAGGAAGGGCTCAGCTCTGCTCCCTCCCTCCTGTCAATCATCTGGGACCCATTACAGGTCCCAGGTGACTGAGCGGCCAATCACGGCGCGCAGCGCCGCTCGCGCACGCGCAGTGGGTGCCAGGCTGTGAAGGCACAGCCCGGCGCCCACAGTTGCAATGCCAGCACCGCTGAATGGAGGGGGAGACGAGCGGGGCTTCGATCCCCCGCATCGCTGGACCCAGGGACAGGTAAGTGTCCAATTAAAAGTCAGCAGCTGCAGTATTTGTAGCTGCTGACTTTTAATTTTTTTTTTTTTAAATCAGTAAATTGTTTATTGCATTAAGTTACCATCTTCCCTCTCAGCTTCGTGCACAAGAGAAAAATTCTTTTTCTGTCCCGTCTGGCCACTGTAACCTGTTCAGAATATTTATCTACATTTTTAATAAATTAATCTATTGCATCACTGTGTTAGTAGGAATCACCCTCCTGGTGGCAGCCATCTGCTTCTAGCTCTGTGGAGAGAGGCCACAATATTAACAACATTTATCACTTGCCTTGCAACTCTCAATCAAAGACAATTCATATAATTCTCCTTTGTGTGTTACCTGACAACCAGGCAATGACTATTAATATGTTCATTAATGTAATACAAGCATAGGCGTGCGCAGCCTTATGCATTAGGGCAGTGGTTCTCAACTCCAGTCCTCAGGACCCACCAACAGGCCAGGTTTGCAGGATAACTGAAATACATCACAGGTGAGATCACTTGCTGCTCAGTGATTGCAGTATTCTTGTCTGCATCTCCCCCAAGGTAATACATAAAATCTGGCCTGTTAGTGGGTCCTGAGGACAGGAGTTGAGAACCACTGCATTAGGGTGTGCACCCCAAAGCTTAACCTCCCTGGTGGTATTCCCGAGTCTGGCTCGGGGTGGAATTATGGTTGCCACCTCATCCCTTTAAACCCGAACACATATTAATTACACAGGTTCTGTGGCTGATTAAGGTGGTAATTAAACTCACTTGGTGCCTTATCTGCATTTAATTAGCCTCAGAACCTGGGTAATTCAAAGGTGTTCGGGTTTAAAGGGATGAGGTGGCAACTCTAGGTGGAATATCGGAACCAAAAGCGGTAACCCCGAGCCAGACTCAGGATCGAATCGCAGGATCCAGGAAGAGCTTACTTACCTTGTCCCCTGGATCCTGCGATGTCTCCCCGCAGTGTGAGCGGCTCGTCCTCCTCTCGATTCATCACGGAGCCGAGCTCCGTTCCCTGCGAGCGTTGCGACGCACGGGGACGGAGAACGGCGCCAAATTCAAAAAGTGAAACACATACAATACATACAGTACACTGTAATCTTACAGATTACATTACTGTATGAAATTATTTCACCTCCCTTTTGTCCCTAGTGGTTTCTCCAGTGCCCTGCATGCAGTTTTATATTATAAAAACTGTTCTTTCTGCCTGGAAACTGGAGATTGTTCATAGCAACCAAAACCATCCCTTTACATCAAAAGTGGTTTTAGACCAGCTAGAAAACAGCGATAATAAATTAGAATCACTCGCAGAATTGAGCAAAAGTGATTTGTGGGGAGATCCGTCATCAAACACTAAAAGTAACAAAAGCTACAATTCTGCAACTGAGCAAATTTCAGTGTTTTTAACATTATTAAATAATTTTTATTATTATTATATTATTATTTGGTAAAATTATTTATAGTTATTTATTATATTATAATTTATGATTTCGTGTTTCAAACTTTATCATACCCGGGATGTCTACTTTACTCTTGTTTGGACAGATTTAAGTCAGTTATTTCTAAGAACTACAGGCCTACAATATAAAACGCCAAATTTCCATGCAAAATATTTGTATCACTTTCAGCATCCAAAATATGAAATAATCATACCGCCAGGGAGGTTAAACACACATGCGTGTATATACTGTATATATATTTACACTATATTACTAAAAGTATTGGGACGCCTGCCATGAACTTTAATGGTAGGCTGTCAGGGAGTATCAGCTTACCCTTACGGGTAAGCCGATACACCGACAGTGTACATGAGACCTGCATGGCATCAGTGATCTGCTGATCGCTGGTGCAATGCTTTCCACGCTTCTGCAACAAAAAATAATAAATGCACATTTTTTTTATTGATGGGCACACTGGCAGCAATTGATGGGCACAGTGTCAGCAATTGATGGGCACACTGGCAGCAATTGATGGGCACAGTAGCAGCAATTGATGAGCACACTAGCAGCAATTGATGGGCACAGTAGTGGCAATTAATGAGCACACTGGCAGCAATTGATGGGCACAGTGTCAGCAATTGATGGGCACACTGGCAGCAATTGATGGGCACAGTAGCAGCAATTGATGAGCACACTGGCAGCAATTGATGGGCACAGTAGTGGCAATTGATGAGCACACTGGCAGCAATTGATGGGCACAGTAGCAGCAATTGATGAGCACACTGGCAGCAATCGATGGGCACAGTAGTGGCAATTGATGAGCACACTGGCAGCAATTGATGGGCACAGTAGCGGCAATTGATGGTCACACTGGCAGCAATTGACGGGCACAGTGTCAGCAATTGATGGGCACACTGGCAGCAATTGATGGGCACAGTGGTGGCAATTGATGGGCACACTGGCAGCAATTGATGGGTAGAGTAGCTGCGTTTGATGGCACAGTGGCAGCAATTTATGGGTACAGTGGCTGCGTTTGATGGGCACAGTGGCTGCATTTGATGGCACAATGGTGGCAATTGATGGCACAGTGGCTGCAATTGATGGCACAGTGGCTGCATTTGATGGCACAGTGGCTGCGTTTGATGGGCACAGTGGCTGCGTTTGATGGGCAAAGTGGCTGCTTTTGATGGCACAGTGGCTGCATTTGATGGCACAGTGGCGGCAATTGATGGGCACAGTAGCTGCGTTTGATGGGCACAGTGGCTGCAATTGATTTTTTTTTTTCAGTTTGTGCCCCCCCCCAAAATTTTGAGCATCGGCCACCACTTCTCCAATGTGGGCTGACGTACGTTAACCCACATTTGGCACTGTTTCCTGTCTGCTATATATTGGGGCTGTGGGCATATGGGAAGTGGTTAATATACACTTGGGATTTATTTTTTTTATACCAAAGACATGTAGTATATATATATATATATATGTGTGTGTGTGTATATATATATATATATATATATATATATATATATATATATATAAATATGCACGTTTTTGCTGACAAGCCAGGGTTCATAAAGTTTTAATTGTTAATTGCAAAAAAAAAATATATATATATATATATATGTATATATATATATATATATATATCTGCGGAGTGCAGATGTAGATCACTCCGCCGGTGCCTGTGGGACCTGCAGCCAGAACTATAGAAGCTGCATCGGCAAATGCGGCTGGGTTACTCCGCGGCTGTGGTCCTAGTTCCCTGCTCAATTACCTCCCACTCGCAGCATGGCTGTTTTTGACGGCCGAACCCGACCCCAGTGGTGGTGACTGAGTTACACAGGGACAGGACATTTTGTAAGCAGTCAGCACTAACAAAAGGTGTGAAACACCGACAGAGCACAGAGATCATTAGGGTGTGCCTGGGCACACCCTGCACACCCTGTGGGTACGCCTATGAATACAAGTGATCACTTTTTAGACTCTTTAAAATCCAAGACTGGTAATAGATTAAAAAGCATGTGGAAAGTTGGGCTAAAAATTGAAATGTGAGATTCCCATCCTTTTAATTACTTCCATATACTTAGATTATCCTGAATGTATGTAGATAAACACAACACATGTTTATGGATATGATTGTGTGCATGTTTCCATATATTGGGGAAAAACAGTTTTGCTTAAGGACCTGTATCAGTCCATCACAAGTGAGTGAATACAGAAATCAGACAGGAAATCTACTCTATTAGGTTAGTGCAGACTGCTGAGAACCCTGTTTGGAAATAGGGGAGCAAAAAGTAAGGCACCTAGAGCAACACCTAAATGGAAATAAGACTTGCTGCATTAAAGCACATTTGTCACTAAGTAGTCCAGACTAATCATATGAAGCAAAAAAGCAAGTAGGGATTACTTTCCATGAAAACAACATGATATGACCATAGGTGTGCGCAGGGGGTGTGCCAGGTGCCGGAACCTCCACACAGCCCATCCAGTCATAGACTCTCCCTGCATACCCCCTGTGAGTTTAACCTGTCACTATGTTTTATATGTACACCTAAAATAACCGTTTTACACTATTGGCTGCTTGGCGACTTTTCTCCTTCCCCTCTTCTTTCCCAGTATATATTTTATACACAGGTGCATAAGCTCAATTTTATTGCTTATTTTTATGTTTTACATTTATTCTCACTTTTATGTTATTTCTCATTTAAATCAGTATGGACATTCCATTATCGAATTTTTAGACTTTCCACCAGACAGGCTAAGGCAGTGCTGAGAATTTCTGTATGTTTGTTCTCTGGTGTGCCAGGTGTGCCTGGGCACAACCTAATCACTATGTTGGGTGCTGATTCCCCCTACTGCCGATCCCCCCCTTCTTGTTGGCCACCCTGCCCCGCAGTGCTCCCGGCTTCCCTCCTCTCCCCCGTCAGAGAGCAGGGGAAGGGGCTAGTAAATATGTAATTTACCGTCCCCTTCCTTTTCTAAAGGAACACAGTGAACACACTTGCTCACTGTGTCCATGTATAACTGATGCGTAGTAAACTGTGTTTACTATGCTTCAGTTTGTGAATGAACAGGAAGCCGCTCAGCACAGAGCACTTCCCATGCATTCACTGTCCAGTGCAGCTGAAGCTGCACATGTGTGTTTGAGCTTTGGAGTGCACACCCTAATGCAATAGACTGCCCACACCTATGGATATGACAATTGGTGGATCCAGATATAAGGACAGCTGAAATGATATGCAAACCTCGATTTTTCCTTTAAAGTTGTTATTCGTCCTGCCCCCTCTAACTTCCTAAGTCTTTGTATTGGTTCTATAATATGATAGGCAGACTCAATGACCAGTAAGGGGCCTCGAAAGGTAGAAAGGTACTGGCTCAATCTCCATTTCACACAAAAAGCCCAAATTTCCTTATTAATCAACAAACTGGTTGATTCAAGCACTTTTTGCAGCAGAGAATTACATTTTCCGAACCCAATTTGGGGCCCCGTATCTGTATCCAAAGCTGGGGTTCCCAGCACCAAGTGGCCCTGAGATACGGGGCCCCATAGTCAGTTCGGAAAATGTCATTCTCTGCCGCAGAAAAGTGCTTGACATTTTCTGAACCGAATTTGGGGCCCTGTATCTCGGGGCCACTTGGTGATAGGAACCCCAGCTTTGGATATGTTGTAGTGCTACTGGGGTTGCACACCAAATTTGGGGTTCCTAGCACCAAGTGGCCCCGATATATGGGGCCCCAAATTCAGTCAACTGTGTCCATCTGCAGCAATGTCATTTCGGGACCCTTTGCTGCAGGCTGCAAATAGGGGGCATCTAGGAACCCTTAACTACCGAGTTTGAAGTTTGGGGGACCTATGGCTGCAAATGGGCACAGTGAGGCATGCAAATGGGCACAGTGAGGCTGAAAATGGGCATTGTTGACCCTTTTCCACTTACAGTAGCTGCGCATTTCTCACCCTAGGCTTATACTCGAGTCAATAAGTTTTCCCATTTTTTTGTGGTAAAATTCGGGCCGGCTTATACTTGAGTATATACGGTATGTCTGACTAAACATGCTTAACATTTAAAGCTGAAATTTTGTGTAATTTTTGGGGATGCATCACTATACACATTTATTATGTGTAATGCTGTGTATCCCATTACCTGCAGGTGATGGGATACACTCCATTATACATGACTAATGTGTATAGTGCTGCGTCCCAGAAAATAAAATATACTAAACTTCAGCATTAACAAATTCATTTGGAATACAAAGATTTGTACCAGTACTACTGGAAGGGTTTGCTGCCTTCCATGGGCTCTGCTTGCTGGTGGTTTGATCATCAAAACAAATCTTACAGTAGCAATGCTTAGTTGAGGAATTTTAGAAGTTTTTTTCAAATAAGAAATCCCTGTAGCTTTGAGCTGCTTTAAGCCAAGGATCAAGCCGCCTGCATGGAGCGGTCCTGACAGTTTATTCCCATTGTGCTTTCTTTAATAAAACAGCTAGCTGTACAATGCTTTGAGATTGCGTCTCAGGGAAATGCTAGTGCTAACACCTTAAAATGAAGTAATCATGTACTTCATATGGGTCATAGAGAGATCAGTTGGTTAAGTAGCAATCTTTTTACAAAGCCAAACCCAAACTATTTGACATGATTGATAGTAGTGTAACACTAATAAGTGCTCAAATATCCAGGGATCAAACATATCGAATACAGCATATAAAGAGCCATATGCTAGTCAGCATTTTAAGACTAAAAGATCCAACCCATATGCCATCAAAAAATTGATCTGTTATACTCAGAAATATAACGTGTTTCACTTAAAGTGCACCTGTTTGTAGTTTAATGACATTAAAAGTTTTTTTTTTACATTTTCTTAACAAGCATAAAAGAACTTTTAAACAAGCCATCCTCAAATTCTCTAGTTGCATGAAGTAGTTTATCCTAAAAGATGACAACAGTGACTAGAGCTGGGTTTTAGTTGGTTTCTAGCAGTTTACAGAACCATATGTTTACATTAGAGGTCTGCCAGGCTGCCAAGATTCTGCCCTACCCTGAAAAAAATGACAGAAGTTGTGATTCCAGTGCCTCTGCTGTAGATTTCGAAGAAAGACCCTACATTGTGTGTGATGATATTGGAAAGTTTAACCACTTGCTGACCGGGCCATAGCCTAATGATGGCTACTGCGCGGTTGCCTAATTCTGGGAGGGCACACAATGATGTCCTCCCAGAATCGCGCCTCCCGTGCGCCCCCTGGGGCACGCACCCGAGAATGTCCGTGACTGTCGGGTCCTCTGGACCCGGCACGTCACGGAACGGGGTAAAGGGCCAATGACAACAGCCCTTTACCACGTCATTACTCCATCCAATGACGCATCGATCACTTGTCAACAAACCGGAGCATGTCAGGTTCAGCACCTCCCCTCTCCTCACAGTGATCGGTACAGTGTGTGAAGAGTGGAGGGAGCCGGTGCAGCAGCGCTTGTGGGATGGATCTGAAGTGCCCACAGTACTGATCTCTGCCCATCCGTGCCTTATATATGTCCATCCAGGCTCATACATGCCCATCCACTGCTCATCCATGCCCATCCATGGCTCATTCATGCCCATCCATGGCTCATTCATGTCCATCCATAGCTCATTAATGCTCATCAATGCCCATCCATGGCTCGTCCATTTTCATGTGGCCAGGCTGTGTAAAAGTCTCATGCATGTGGCATACTCGTCAGGAGTAGTAGAATGTGTTTTGGAGCGTCATTCCAAGTATGCATATGCTGTGTGTGAGAAATAACCTAATACGACAATTTTGCAAATTTTTTTTTTAAATCTTAATTTTGCAAAGAATTGTGGAAAAAATTACAACTTAAAAAAACTTATCATGCCTCTTACTAAATACCTTAGAATGTCTACTTTCCAAAAAGGGGGCATTTGGGAGATATTTGTACTTTCCTTGCTGGTTAGTGTCTCGTAAAATGAGATACACCGTCAGTACATCAGGTTTGATCTATTTTCAGTAATTGGCACAATAGCTTGTAGACTCTATAACTTTCACACAGACCAAATAATATACACTGATTTTGGTTATTTTTATCAAAAATATGTAGCAGTATAAATTTTGGCCAAACTTTATGAAGAAAAAAATCTAATTTGCAAACAGAAATGAAGAAAAATGTATTTTTTTATACAAAATTTTCCGTCTTTTTTTCATTTATAGCGCAAAAAAAAACAACAACCCAGTGGTATAAAAAAAACAACAACCCAGTGGTATAGCGCAAAAAAACAACAACAATACCACCAAAAGAAAGCTCTATTTGTGTGAAAAAAGGACAAAATGAGTACAGTGCTGCATGACTGAGTAATTGTCATTCAAAATGTGAGAACACCGAAAGCTGAAAATTGGTCTGGGTAGGAAGGGGGTTTAAGTGCCCAGTGGGCAAGTGGTTAAATATGACCATATAAAGAAGTTATTCAAAAATTAAACTTGCCTAAAAATTTTACTTGTCAGTAAAGATGGCCTTTTGTGGACAATGGCTGTCATGTGAACTACATGAGACCCAGTTGTGCTACAATCTTGTGGCAGATTGCAGCAGAAGAGGTCAGAAGACTGGAGTTGTCGAGATCCACAGAGTTGGACATTTCTTACCATCTCTATTGCACTTAATTAATTAGGGAGAAATAAAACAAATGTAGTCATACAGTATATTTTTATAGACCAGGGTCTAAGTTTGTTTAGAGTACTCCCCCTTACATCAGACTCCCTGGTCACCCCTCTTGCTTCAGGATTCCTACAGCCTCCCCCTAACATCAGGATACCCAGAGTCACCCCTTTTGCATCAGGGTTCCCAGAGCCCCCCTTAACATCAGGGTCCCCATAGTCAACCCCCTTTACATCAGGGTCACCAGAGTCACCCCCCTTTACATCAGGATCCTCAGAGTCACCCCCCTGTACATCAGGGTCTCCAGAATCCCTGTCCTTACATCAGGGTCCCCAGAGCCCCCCTCCTTACATCAACATTCCCAGAGCCCAGTCCTTACATCAGGGTCCCCAGAGTCACCCCCTTACATCAGGGTCCACTGGGCTACACACCTACATCAGGATCCCCATAGCCACCCTTATTTATATCAGAATTCCCTGACCCCCCCATCACCTTACATCAGGGTCCACAGAGTCTCTCCTTTTAAATTGGGGTCCCCAGAGACCCCCTCCTTACATCAGAGTCTTCAAAGTCACCCCCTCTTATATCAGGGTTACCAGACCCCCCACACCTTACATCAGGGTCCCCAGAGCCATCCCTTTCTTATATCAGGGTTCCCAGACACCCCACCTTACATAAAGGTCCCTAGAGCCACCCCTTTCTTATATTAGGGTTCCCAGACCTCTCCCCACTTACATCAGGGTCTACAGGGTCACTCCCTTTACATCAGGGTGTCCAGAGTCCCCTCCCTTACATCAGGGTCCCCAGAGCTACCCTCCCTTACATCAGGGTCCCAAAAGTCACTCTTCTTGCATCAGGGTTCCCTTTGCCCCCTTAACATCAGGGTCCCCAGAGTTATCCCCTTTACATCAGAGTCCCCAGAGTCACCCCCCTGGACATCAGGGTCACTGGAAACCCCCCTCCTTATTTTAGGGTCTCCAGAGCTTCCCTCCTTACATCAGGGTCCCCAGAGTCACCCCCTAGCAATCAATCACAGTTGTTTATTGTGTGCACATATCGATGCAGCTGACAGAGTGGAAACACAGGATGTAGCTTGGCTTTGTGAGGGGGGGGGGGGAGTGCAGCCCACCCCAACCTGGCACCCCTCTAGATCCGGCCATGATTGTGCCTTACATATGCTATCTATACATTGATCTGAGTGGTTGTCTTTTTATTTTGCTCTTTCTGACAATGTTAGGCTGGCCATACATTATAAACTTTTCTTTCCTTCAACCAAGGGTTGAAGGAAAGAAAATCACTCAATTACCCCATTAACACTGTCAGTGTTGATGGGGGAATCCTTCCAACTGAGTATGGTTTCCCCGGCGTCAGAATACAATGATCACTGCTACCAGCTATAGCCAGTGGCTGTAATCATATGAAAAAGACACAACAGGCTGGTTGTACTGAAGTCGATTGATAGATCAACTTCAATATAACCAGCCTGCCTGTAGATGGATTGAAATCTCGATCTGTCTATGGACAGCTTTAGTGGCTTGGCTGTTACGCTGACTTAGTGACTTACAGATCCAATATGTTTTGAGTCATTAATCTGGAACAAGTATATCGATCAGGGAAGACAGAAAAAAACTATTCTTATTGCCAAACATTTTTTTGGTCAGAGGCTCAAAGTTTCAAAGATTAAAGTATCAGCATGGCAGCCAGGCAACTGTGTTTTTTTAAGAGAAGATCAGCATGGACATGTCTCTCTCATGGCAGGTTTTTTTAAAAGATGCAGGTAATTGTATGTTGTTTTCCTTATGAGCAAATAACTGGTGTATTTCTGATTCTCTCTTTTGGATTAATATTGTAATAATACCAACCATGACTCTACCTGCCTGGAGTTTGCATGTTCTCCCTGTGCATCAGTTCTCGCTAGGTACTCCGGTTTCCTCCCACACTCCAAAGATATGCTGGTAGGTTAATTGGATTCTGTCTAAATTGGCCCTAGTATGTATATGAATGAATGTGAGTTAGGGACTATAGATTGTAAGCTCCTTGAGGGCAGGGACTGATGTGAATGTGCAATATATATGTAAAATGCTGCGCAAATTGATGGTTCTATAAAGTATTGTAAATAATAACTTTTGCTGTGACTTTAAAATATATTTGTATGCTTACTGTACCATATTTCCATTAGTATATTGCATAAACAATGTTTGTAGATTTCCCTTTTAGTGGTCTTCTCTGCGTCAAACAATTACTTAGTTTTTCTGATCAGCCATTGCAAGGATATAAGCTCAGGTAGAAATGCATTGTTTTTAATCAGTCAGACCTGGCTACATTCACTGGCAAAAAAGCACAACCATTGTGCAGCACTACTAGGCAGAAAGCACATATACCTGGCCCAATATGCATACTTAATACATATGATTTACATTGAGCTGATCATGTTGTCGAGTATTATTCCCTCTTGTACACATTTTGTGGCCTGCAACATGATGGACATATACACTTGTTCATATATATATCTATATTTTCCACATCTGCCCCCGTGCTATAACCTGGGTATAGGGAAACACATACAGTCAGGTCCATAAATATTGGGACATCGACACAATTCTAATCTTTTTGGCTCTATACACCACCACAATGGATTTGAAATGAGACGAACAAGATGTGCTTTAACTGCAGACTTTCAGCTTTAATTTGAGGGTATTTACATCCAAATCAGGTGAACGGTGTAGGAATTACAACAGTTCGTATATGTGCCTCCCACTTTTTGAGGGACCAAAAGTAATGGGACAGATTAACAATCATCCATCAAACTTTCACTTTTTAATACTTGGTTGCAAATCCTTTGCAGTCAATTACAGCCTGAAGTCTGGAACGCATAACATGACATCACCAGATGCTGACTTTCATCCCTGGTGATGCTCTGCCAGGCCTCTACTGCAACTGTATTCAGTTCCTGCTTGTTCTTGGGGCATTTTCCCTTCAGTTTTGTCTTCAGCAAGTGAAATGCATGCTCAATCAGATTCTGGTCAGGTTATTGACTTGGCCATTGCATAACATTCCACTTCTTTCCCCTAAAAAACTCTTTGGTTGCTTTCGTAGTATGCTTCGGGTCATTGTCCATCTGCACTGTGAAGCACCGTCCAATGAGTTTTGAAGCATTTTGCTGAATATAAGCAGATAATATTGCCTGAAACACTTCAGAATTCAATCTGTTGCTTTTGTCAGCAGTCACATCATCAATAAATACAAGAAAACCAGTTCTATTGGCAGCCATACATGCCTACGCCATGACACTACCACCACCATGCTTCACTGATGAGGTTGTATGCTTTGGATCATGAGCCGTTCCTTTCCTTCTCCATACTCTTCTCTTCCCATCACTCTGGTACAAGTTGATCTTGGTCTCATCTGTCCATTGAATGCTGTTCCAGAACTGTGAAGGCTTTTTTAGATGTTGTTTGGCAAACTCTAATCTGGCCTTCCTGTTTTTGAGGCTCACCAATGGTTTACATCTTGTGGTGAACCCTCCGTATTCACTCTGGTAAAGTCTTCTCTTGATTGTTGACTTTGACACACATACACCTACCTCCTGGAGAGTGTTCTTGATCTGGCCAACTGTTGTGAAGGGTGTTTTCTTCACCAGGGAAAGAATTCTTCAGTCATCCACCACAGTTGTTTTCCGTGGTCTTCATGGTCTTTTGGTGTTGCTGAGCTCACCGGTGCGTTCTTTCTTTCTAAGGATGTTCCAAACAGTTGATTTGGCCACATCTAATGTTTTTGCTATATCTCTGATGGGTTTGTTTTGTTTTTCAGCCTAATGATGGCTTGCTTCACTGATAGTGACAGCTCTTTGGATCTAATATTGAGAGTTGACAGCAACAGATTCCAAATGCAAATAGCACACTAGAAATGAACTCTGGACCTTTTATCTGCTCCTTGTAAATGAGAGAATAACACACACCTGGCCATGGAACAGCTGAGCAGCCAATTGTCCCATTACTTTTGGTCCCTTGAAAAGTGGGAGGCACATATACAAACTGTTGTAATTCCTACAACACATTGCAATGCAGAGCTCATAGACCTGGAGAGTGGTCTTTCAGGCTCTAAATTCTGGGAATGGGTAGAGCCATAGCTTGTGTAATATTTAGCAAGTGTAAACTTGCAGAGGGGTCAGGATGCTAAGGTAGGAGATTGGTGGTGGGGGAATGACTGGAAGGATTTGACTTTACTTTATTTCCAGCTTACTACTTTGGCTTCAGTTTAATACAGTATCTGTCACTTATTCTATGTATAGAGATAAATGACAGCTCTCAAAGCTGTGTTCTAGTCTTGATTCTTGGGGATCAGTTGTCTAGAATTGCTATAATCTCTGTGCACATTGCAGCATATATACAGTTAACTGTCTGTGTTTCAAATTTGGCATTTAACTTTATAGAAACACTCAAAATTGACACTTCACGTATTTTATCATGCTTGCCTACACTGGCCCATAGATAAAAATAACACATGCTAATGATGCACTATAGCTAGTGCATGCTGTATTCATATAAAAGCAGATATGTTACCTGTCATGATGAACACATGGCTCGCATAAAGTGGTGCAGGTTGTTGACGTGAGCATGCCGCTCTAAGGACATTCAGCTGTGACACTCAGCTGTGTCATTTGCTGTGACATGCACTAGCTATTCGCATATCTTTATTTAATGATAACACAATTATTTCTAGCATTCAGAATACCAGAATAAGTATCATAGAGCATAGATGAACAGCTTTCATGATGGCACAAAGGATAGTGACAATGACCATGTGCAGCTGGTTCATACAAAAACATAGCATATACAGTATATCCTACACAATATACTGTGCATGCCATACAAAAATTTCAACACAAAAATGAAATACTTTTAACACACCCAACACATTTTTGCACAGATCACCAATGCCCTGTAAACTTCATGTTGAACTTGAAAAAGTGCATTCTACTTTAAAAAATATTGCAATACTATGCCCTAATATACAATGTATTTTTTTAAGTGTATTTACCACACAGGTGCCATCCAATTCAATTTACAAAACCACAGTACGGCTGTTTAGTCTTACTTTATTCATTAAACAGTGTGCTTGTAAATGTAAGTGCATGAAATTACACTAGGAAATAGAATCATTGTGTCATCTTGGGAAATAATTATACAGGTTTTGCTTGTATTTCCATAGCCAATCAGCTAGTACTCTGGGAGCTGTCGTTCTCAGCTATTCTAATGAAAAAGTGCCCTTGACTTTGTCTGGTGCGTGTCTTTTATGTTATAAGTCACAAATACAATGATAAATTTGTTTCATCTAATACAATTTGGTACAATTATCAATGTATGTAAATGTTTCACAAAAGGTTTTCACAGTTCCAGATCACATGAAGGTGAAATTCTAAATAAAAATATTAAAAGTTAAAGTTTGGTTTCCCAATGTAACTCCCTCTATGCCGTGGCATTGTTTTCAAAACCTCATTCCTCGGGTAACCCGAACATGTTTTGGTCATTTCTCTTGGATCAGTAATGGTCAACTTTCTTGATATGGAGGGCATCAAGTGCGGCCCACCAAAGGGCTGCACATACAATTCAGTAAATTTTCAGTGTTAGACAGCAGACACACAATAGGATATAGTCAGAGACTGCAGACATGATACAAGAGGTGGTCAGAGACTGCAGACATATGATAGAAGAGATTGTCAGGACTGAGGACATGCTGCAGGAGATGGAAAGAGACTAAACATGCTAAAAGAGTTTTTGAAGACTGGAGACATGCTTCAGAAGACATTTATAGACTAAAGACATATTCTGCAAGGACTGCACAGAAAGTGCCAAAGGGCTGCATGTGGCCCCTGGGCTGCACGCTGGGCACCAGGGCCTTACACACCATAAAATAGCTGTCATACATACCAAGCCATCGATTTAAAGCAAGGGTACTAGGTGCCAAAGAACAGGCACAGACAAGGGGCTATAAAATGTACCTCAGGTCGAAAACAATATCTCAAAACAATAACAAACCCTATATATAACTTTAAATCTATTCTTTTAATACATCATTAAAAATATGATTGTACAATTTACAGAATAGTAAAAAAAAAAACCATTGAAGAAATCACAAACAGTACTAATACAGATTAAACAGCGATGCATATGTCAAAGCCCATAATTCAATGCATTTCACGGTCAAACTGTCTCTACTAGATTAAGAGGCCGGATTGTGTCATTAATATGTATAAGTTTCATAGAATTAGAAATGAAATGTTAACAAATATATAACCATTCTTCCTCTTATCTGTCCCATACAAATCAAGAAAAGAAACAGACAGGTGAGCCACCTGTTGAAATGGGCCAAATGGCCCATGGCGGGTGCCTTGGGATTCCAGCAGATGTAAGTCCTGGGTGCCAAAACAATCAGAAATGACCTATAGTTCAAATAACTCCATAATATGTACCCCATAGCTACCTCAAAGAAGAGCAAACACATCCAGCCTGCAGTTCCCAAATCAAATAATTGATTCAAAGTACCTGTACAAGGTGAAGTAAATACTGAAAATGTGACCTGTTGGGGGTACTTGAGGACTGAGGATGGGAACCACTGTTCAATGGGCCTGGAAGTGACCAAAAGGTCAAGGTAACGACCCATTACAGTTTACCATGACATATCTGCTTTATATTACAGTGCCTTGAAAAAGTATTCATACCCCTTAAAATTTTACACCTTTTGTCATGTTACAACCAAAAACATAAATGTATTTTAAGTGGGATTTTATGTGATAGACCAACACAAAGTGGCACATAATTGTGAAGTGGAAGGAAAATGATAAATGGTTTTCAAAATTTTTTACAAATAAATATCTGAAAAGTGTGCCGTGCATTTGTATTCAGCCCCTTTTACTCTGATATCCCTAACTAAAATCTAGTGAAACCAATTGCCTTCAGAAGTCACCTAATTAGTAAATGGAGTCCACCTGTGTGTAATTTAATCTCAGTATAAATACAACTGTTCTGTGAAGCCCTTAGAGGTTTGTTAGAGAACCTTAGTGAACAAACAGCATCATGATAAAAGGGATAAAGTTGTAAAGTAGGGAGAAGTTTAAAGCAGGGTTAGGTTATAAAAAATATCCCAAGCTTTGAACATCTCACAGAGCATTGTTCAATCCATCGTCCGAAAATGGAAAGGGTATGGCACAACTGCAAACCTACCAAGACTTGGCAGTTCACCTAAACTGGAAGGCTGGGCAAGGAGAGCATTAATCAGAGAAGCAGCCAAGGGACCCATGGTAACTCTGGAGGAGCTGCGGAGATTCACAGTTCAGGTGGGAGAATCTGTCCACAGGACAACTATTAGTCATGCTCTCCACAAATCTCACCTTTATAGAAGAATGGCAAGAAGAAAGCCACTGTTTAGAAAGAAAGCCGTAAGAAGTCCCGTTTGCAGTTTGCTAGAAGCCATGTGGGGGACACAGCAAACATGTGGAAGAAGGTGCTCTAGTCAGGTGAGACCAAAATTGAACTTTTTGGCCTAAAAGCAAAATGCTATGTGAGGCAGAAAACTACCACTGCACATCACCCTGAACACACCATACCCACTGTGAAACATGGTGGTGGCAGCATCATGTTGTGGGGATGCTTTTCTTCAGCAGGGACAGGGAAGCTGGTCAGAGTTGATGGAAAGATGGATGGAGCCAAATACAGGGCAATCTTAGAAGAACCTGTAATGCCCCGTACACGATTGGACATTGATTGGACATTCCGACAACAAAATCCATGGATTTTTTCCGACGCATGTTGGCTCAAATTTGTCTTGCATACACAGGGTAACAAATCTTGTTGGAAATTCCGAATATCAAGAACGCGCTGACGTACAACATTTGCGACGAGCCGAGAAAAATGAAGTTCAATAGCCAGTGCGGCTCTTCTGCTTAAATCTGAGCGTGCGTGGCACTGTGCGTCAGAATTGTGTTCACACGATTGGAATTTACGCGAACAGATTTTGTTGTCGGAAAATTTGAGAACCAGATCTCAAATTTTGTGCGACGGAAATTCTGATGGAAACTGTCCGATGGAGCCTACACACGGTCGGAATTTCCGACAACAAGCTCCAATTGCACATTTTACGTCGGAAAGTCAGACCGTGTGTACGCAGCATTAGAGTCTGCAAAAGACTTGAGACTGGGGTGGAGGTTCACCTTCCAGCTGGACAACAACCCTAAATATACAGCCAGAGCTACAATGGAATGGTTTGCAGTGGGGACGGAAAGTATTCAGACCCCCTTAAATTATTCACTCTTTGTTATATTGCAGCCATTTGCTAAAATCATTTAGGTTCATTTTTTTCCTCATTAATGTACACACAGCACCCCATATTGACAGAAAAACACAGAATTGTTGACATTTTT